>CM051242.1:137899436-138499436 GCA_027917425.1 Gastrophryne carolinensis
GACGAAGTCACCGGTGCAAAGTGAGAAGAGTAGGGGAGACAGGACACACCCCCGTGGTGCACCCATGCCCGTGATCCCGGATGTGGAAACAAAGGGTCCCAGTCTGACCCTCTGGGACCTACCTGTCAGAAAACCAAAAAAAAAAAAAATTTACCTTGCGGAAGGCGCAGATTGGCGCAAGAAGAGACAATTTGCGCTTCTCCTGGGCGCTTGCTAGGTACATGCAGTTTGCACTCTGCCTGAGCATTTTTGCGTCCAAAGACAGAACCTTGTGGTACTCCAGCAGACAGAGGAATTACTTTAAATGTGCAGAGGTAAGAATAGAGCCATGAAAGTGCATTACACATGCAAGGTGGTTATAGGAGCTGCAGATGGTGTTGGTGGGTCACTGGGTTAAACCGTATTCCACAGAGAGTAAAGGTGGTTCACAGGAGGTACCAGAAAAGTTGCCAGGTTGCATAAAGGAGTTCAAAACTAAAATGGGTGGTACAAGTAGGTTGCAGGGTGGTACACAAGTAGGGAAGCCCTTAAATAGTATAGTTGGGTACTAGGGTAGTATGGGAACAGGTAGGTGGTGGCAGAGGACTAGCTAGGCTTTTTGCCACCTGAGGTTCGAAAAGGTGCCCCCCACCTGTTCTCAGGCCCCCCTTTGGCGCCCCCCTGACCTGCTGCAACCGGGGCACCTGCCCCCCCCCCCCCCCCCCCCCAGCTACGCCCCTGGGTGGTGGAACTTTCCTTATTTGTGATCTCCATTGCAGACATGCTTGTTTTCAAACGTCAATCTAGAGCTGAGGCATCATCATCCGGACTCTCTACTGGTAGATGTTTCTGATGTTGAAGGGACTATAAACCCAACAACATGTTGCCATGTGCCTCTCCTCCATTTCCTGCAGCAAGAGGTAGAAGCTGTAGCAGGGCTCCAAAGACTGCCCTTGTTTCAATGCCATTGCTCTGTGACCACATGAAAAAGTGGTCTAACAGCCACTCTGTTCCTTGGTGCTCTCAGCATGAGCGAGTCTGGTCTCTGACCACAGCAGAGCATTCTTGCTAAGCCATGTGGAGAAATTAAAGCGAAACCTGGCTTCACCTAGAAGTCTAAAAAGTTTTTTACATATAATTGGAGATTTTTAGATGCTTTGAAATAAATGGCTTATTTTATTTTACACAGTTCTCAAAGATTATATACGGGGAGGAAGATAATGAGTGGCTGGACCACGATCAGGGGTGCCCCGCTCTGTGAAACCCCCCAGATCGCCGAGCGCAACTCACCTCTTCCCATTCCTATGGTGCATGTGCGCCTGGAGCTGGCGGCCGCATCCCCATGCTACTCTCTAACAGGGAGCATGCCTGCGCCGGTCATTCACAAATGCCTGGCACGTGCCCTGGTAGAGGGGTAGTTAGGATGCAGCCGCGGCTTGCGCATGTGCTGTTGGACCGAGAAGCAAGATACGTTTATGGGGAGACCTGGGGGGTTTCACACAGTGGGGCATACCGATTTTGGATGCCCCGGGGGGAGGTAATCGGTCGAATCTATAAGATTCCCGGGCCAATCGCGCTGGATTTTGGTCCACTTTAAAAGCAAACAATTCCAGACACAACACTCACATCCTGCTCGCACACCTTTAACTTTGTAGGAGTCTAATAAGTTATATTCACCAGGAAATCACTAAACTGGAGTTAAATAAGCAAAGTCAGGAAGCACGATCCAGCAGCATGTCATTTTTGTTACACATTGTTTATGTAAGATATGTCATGAGCATATGTTATATGAATACTTACACAATTTGGGCACTGCCTATTGACTTACAGGCAAGCCCAACTTCTGATTGGCTCGAAATCATTCCGACGTGACTCATTCCTGTGGGAGAAAAAGAAACAATGCCACTATATCCAGGAAGAAGAAAGGCTCCTGAAATCCAGTACAGGAACGCGGCGAGCAGCCTAAAATGCAGCAAAACTCAAAGTGGAAGCAAATACACAATGTCATCACCAGCGACCACATGCTCAGGCATGGATTTATGAGCCAGGTAAGGATTTACACTTTATTCTACTTTAATTCTTTGCTGAAACTTAGCTGCAATCTCAATTGACTGCACTGTGTTTATAAAAGGTAAAGTGTATGTAGAAACATAGAAACATAGAAGGTTGACGGCAGAAGGAGACCATACGGTCCATCTAGTCTGCCCTTATGTGTATACTGTATGTTCTCTTTATCTTAGGATAGATGTGTGCTTATCCCAGGCATGTTTACATTCAGTGACTGTTGATTTCTCAACTACCTCTGCTGGAAGTTTGTTCCAAGCATCTACTACTCTTTCTGTAAAATAATATTTTCTAACATTGCTCCTGATCTTCCCCCCGACTAGCTTCAGGTTGTGCCCCCTTGTTCTATCGTTAAGTTTCTTCTTAAAAACACTTCCCTCCTGAACCTTATTCAATCCTTTCACATATTTAAAGGTATCAATCATGTCCCCCCTCTCCCTTCTTTCCTCCAGACTGTACAAATTAAGTTCTTTAAGTCTCTCCTGATAAGTTTTAAGTTTAAGTCCTTCCACCATTTTCGTTGCCGGCCTTTGGACACGTTCTATTTGAATAATGTCTTTTTGCAGGTAAGGTCTCCAGAACTGCACACAGTATTCTAGCTGTGGCCTTACCAGGGCTCTATACAGCGGCATCACAACCTCCCTCTTCCTACTGGTGATGCCTCGAGCTATGCAGCCGAGCATCCTGCTTGCTTTTCCCACTGCCTGGCTACACTGTCCACTCATCTTGCAGCTATCAGTAATCAGTACCCCTAAATCTCTCTCCTCCGAGGTCCTGGCTAACACAGTGCTGCCCATACGGTACTCAGAGCAGGGATTCCTTCTACCCAAGTGCATGATTTTACATTTAGAGACATTAAACTCTAGTTTCCACAGTTTTGACCATCTATCCAGTAAAGCTAAATCATTTTCCATGTTGCAGACACCTCCAGGAATATCCACCCTATTACTAAACTTTGTATCATCAGCAAACAGACAAACTTTTCCTACCAAGCCTTCTCCTATGTCACTTACAAATATATTAAAAAGAATGGGGCCCAGGACAGAGCCTTGCGGCACACCACTTGTAACTCTGTGTATGTGCAGGATGGGTCCGCCATGGCCTAGTTATAAGGGGACCCAGAAAGTCAGGGGGTACCAACATGACTTAGCCTCCTGTTTCAATTACTGTGTGCCCACAGGATTGGAGCCCAAGAGGTTAGGGACCCCATCACCACTGCTTCACCTGCTTTATTGCTTTATTGTGAATCTGCTGTGTAAACCTTTCTCCTTCATCATTATAGTGACAGACTGCCCAAAGGCGTAGCTAAAGGAGGCAGCCATGCAGCAGCTGCACTGAAGTCCAAGAAGTCTGGAGGCACGAATAATGTGGCAGCTTTACATTATAGGTCATAGGACAACCTAGATGATCACCTAACATCACTATTCAAAACGTGCACAGATCTGGGTATGTTTCCTATGACCTAACCTAATGTGGGTCCGAGGGGCATACATAACGTAGAGCAGGGGTATCAAAATCCCTCCTGAAGGGCCAGCAACAGGTCATGAAGGTCCAGCAACATAGCCAACTCTATCTGAGCACTAATTACTCCACCCATGTGCCTGTGTAGAGATATGCAAAACATGGCTTGTTGCTTCAGGAGGGAGTTTGGCTCCTGTGCTGTAGAGGCAGGGGAGGCAGCTGCTACTGGATCCATGACAGCGGGGGCCCATTGTCCATCCCCACCATGTAGCACCTGTGCTACCAGCATCAGACTAGTGCTGCAGCAGTGTGCAGTCTCCTGTCCAGATGACCACTGCTCTGTTTAAATACCAGGTTGCAACCTCTGAGCCTCACTGCAGGTAATTTACTCAAAGCGGACCAGCACTGTGCAGCCCAGGGAAGATGGCGGCACCTGGGGCAGAGATCGAGTGACGGTCACCGCTGGAGTATGGCCAAGGTAAGTGTCTGTTTGTTATTTAGAGCATTAGCACTGCTTTAGCTCTTGTTAAGGGAGGCAGGATGGAAGGTGGTTTAAGCATACCTCCCAACCGTCCCGATTTTCCCGGGACTGTCCCGATTTTCCCACATTATCCCGCGGTCCCGGATGATTACTAATTGTCCCGGGAGGCGCATTATCCTCCCCGTCCCACCGATCAGCTGTTCCGCTGCCCGCACCCCCGATCAGCTGTTCCGCCGCCCGCCCGCACCCCCGATCAGCTGTTCCGCCGCCCGCCCGCACCCCCGATCAGCTGTTCCGCCGCCCGCCCGCACCCCCGATCAGCTGTTCCGCCGCCCGCCCGCTCCTCTGTAAGCAGGGCCTCTTGATTGGCCACCTCGCCCTGGTTTGCCCCGCCCCGGCCATTGAGCAGTGCCAGCGCGGGACATGAGAGTGGGCCGTTAGGCTCCTCCCACCCGCTGAAGACACGTGACTACAGAGGCCCGAGGACCCCGGAGGATAAGGTAAGACATTGCTTAATATTTTTTTTTTTTTTAAATGGGTGGGAAATATGGCGTGGTGGGGGGCGTGGCAGGGGCATGGCAGGGGGGCGTGACCGGGTGTGTGGCCAGGGGCGTGGCTTGTCCCTCTTTCATATCTTTGGAAGTTGGGAGGTATGGTTTAAGATCAGGCTGTCTGGCTGGACTGGCTCTTTAAAGTGGACCAAAACCTATGCCGATCGGCCCAGGAATCTATCGGTATGCCCCGCTGTGTGGAAACCCCCAGGTCACCCATACATTTACCTTGTTTCCCGGTCCAATAGCGCATGAGCGAGCCACGGCGGCCCCATCCCCCCTATCCCCCCACGCCAGGCATCTGTTAGAGGGAAGCGGGAATGCAGCCACCAGACCGCTCGGAGCCGCTGGCCTTAGATGTAGGATTAGATGGCGTGATGTCAGTGACTCCAAGCGTGTTCACTGGACGAGCGGCCGCACATGCGCCATAGTACCGGGTAGAGGGGCGCTCAGTGATCTGGGGGGTTCCCCGGGGGCAAGGACCAAAACCCAGGATAGTCAAAATCCTGGGTTTTGGTCCACTTTAAGGTAAGGATTATGGTCGTGCTGGGGGGTTATGTGCGGGTGGGCTCCAGCATTCTGGGTGCCCTCCCCCCAGCTGCATGGGTGTTGTTCCGCTTTAATGCTGGGGGTTAGGTCACCTTTTGGGCAGTCCACTATGATTTTGGCTATGGGGCCCTGTGAAACATACGCATGCCCCTAATAGACAAGTCCTTTTACTCTTTATGCCACAGTATCATAGAATAGAGCCACACCAATGGGGGGGTCATGCTTATTATTTATTGAAGTAAGTATAAATCAGCCCCCCCCCCCCCACGCGCGCGCTTTAGAAAAATGTTGGACCTCACCTGTATAAATGCCCCATTGGGAAAAATTTAAAAAATAAATTATAACATTATTGTAAATTTCTTGTGTCTTAAAGTTAAAAAGTTTACCAAAATGCAGTTTAAAATTCAAATCCCTCACTTAATAATTAGCATGGGACCCGTTATAGCACCAACATTGCCATTGCCTGCTTCAAAGCAAAAGAGAAAAATGATCATACTCACCCTCCACATCCTCTTCCCCATTACTTAAAGTGATTGACCAGCCATGTAAAATAACAAATGGCTACTCACCCTTGGACCCCTGCAGCAAATCGGTTGAACTGCAGTAGTCAGCAATTTACCTGAGCGCTGTTTAGTATCCCATGCCGTAAGTTCTTCCATGTCTGGACCCATGCCTCCGTCAGCAGTCACAGGACGCCCCCTCTTCATTCATTGCAATGGGGGGGGGGGGGGGGTGTCGAGGCTTGACATGCCTCCTCCATTGTAGTGAATGGAGAGGACGTGTAGCTCTCCTGTGACAGATGGAGAGGGTGCGACCACTGAAGTCAGACTGATCAGCTGCCATGGACAAAAGGTTTCTACATAGGTGGTCAAACACTTCAACAAACACTTCCTACAACCTGCTGTGTTTCATCCACAGGTCCCAATTACCTTTAAAGTGGACCAACACCCAGGGGGGATCGGCCCGGGAATCTATAAGATTCCCGGGCCGATCAGATCCCTCCCCGCGGGGCATCCGAAATCGGGATGTCCCGCGGGGTGAAACCCCCCAGGAAGCCCACAATCCTACCTTTTCCACGTTCCAGCGGCGCATGCACGTCCGCCGCCGCCGCCTCCCGCGCGTCCCTCTAAGAGGGCGCGCTCCCGCGCCGGCCGTTTGTGAATGGCCGGCGCGGGTGCGCTCCCTGTAAGAGGGACGCGCGGGAGGCGGCGGCGGACGCGCTCTGCTTGTCCGGCGCTGCCTCTCGCTTGTCCGCCGGCGGGGATTGGCTGCAGCGGTCACGTGGGAGCGGGGAGAGGTGAGTTTTCGGGGCTTTCTGGGGGGTTTCACACAGCGGGGCACCCCCGATCGGGGTGCCCTACCGAAGTGGACCAAAACCCAGGATAGTCAAAATCCTGGGTGTTGGTCCACTTTAAACTCTTCTCCTTTGTCTAAAAGATGACTACTTTATTGCCCCATGTATTGCAGAGCTGTTATGAAAACTAAGAGAGGAATCAACTAAATAACATGAATTCAAGTTTAGAATTTTCACTATCCTGGTGAGGCATCCTGATTGGATGTGATCATTCTTACCTCTGGCAATCTCATGGTGTATGCTCCTCCAATCAGAGACTCGCGCTCCATTCAGCTTTACTAAACCTCTCTGTCCTCAGAACGGCTTAGTAAAGCTGAATAGAGCGCGAAACACTGGCCACTCCCCTCCGGCAGATGCACGCCAGACATTTCTTAGTGGGTGCACCTATCTGCCAAAGAAAAGCCAGACATGACGCTGTGGCGTACACATGGCCATGGGTTCAACAGCAAAGTCAGTATACACCTTGATCTGGGGGATTTACCACATTGGGGCATCCCAAACTCAGATGCCCAAGGGAAAGGAAATCATTGAGCCTTGGGGTCGTTTAGATCCCTGCTTTAATGTTTGTAATGAACTGAGAATTAGCAGAGGTACATTTTAGCCAACTGTGTTTTTAAGGAAAAATGTTAAATGCAAGTAAATTGAATAAAGTGTATAATGTGAAAAAGCTACTAATGTTTACTAATCGGGGAGGCCGATTCATTAATAGCGCCAGGTAGCGACAGATGACCGACTGTAGCGGTATTTTCACAGCGCCCGCTAGTATTCGCTGTGCTTGGCCGTTGTTCGGTTGTTGACAGCGACTCAGTCGGTGTGCGGTAATGTTGAATACGGGGTTAGGAGTCGCTGTTTGACAGGTTCCGTGCTGTATGGGAGCGCATGACAGCGAATGGCCATAGCGAACGGCTCCCAGCATATTCATTAACAAATCACGCTCAAAAAATTCTCGCGCTGTGAAATGGTTGTTTAAACCCCAGAGCGCTGGCGGCGATGGGTTAAAAGTAGTTTTTTAACCCCCAAACAACCATATTTTTGGAAACCAAAAAAAACAAGTTTTTCAAAACATTTTGTAATATGAATACATTAATATCAGACCTGTAATATCAATTTTGCACAAATTATTATTTTTTTTTTTTTACCTTAAAAAAAATATCTAACATTGCAGAAGTGGTCACAGAATTTTTGACATTTAAAAAAAAAAAATTACATTAATAGCAATTAATTATGAATATTTAAAGATTGCTCCATTGAAATGCATTGGAGAGCGCCAGGTAGCGAGAGGTCATACCTGTCGCTGTTCAAGGTCGCTCGCTGGCGCTGTGGGGTGAGGCTGGAATAATGATGAATGATTCGCTATCTGGCGCTCTGTCAGTCGCTAAGCAGGATCGGCTTGATAAATGTGTGATTGCGGTGGGGAGCCGGCGTTCTCGTGACAGTGACCGTCATTACCGTTCGCTCACCATTTGCTACCTGGCGCTATCCCTTGTTAAATAAGGGCCTAAGTTATATCTGTAAAACATGTCTATCATTATCTGCAAATTAATTAATGCTGTTAGCCTTCCCCCGGGGCATCCTAAATTGAAATACCCCAAGTAATCACTCACCATTTCCCAGTCCAATGGCGCATGCGCAGGCTCTCAATCGGCAAGCCACTCAAGAGTCGGCAAGAGTGGCTGCACTCCCTGAATCCTCGGGCTGTGCTCCTGCCCCAGGATATAAACACAGCCAAATCCTGGGGTGCAGGAGGGAGGCACTGAACTGACAGGAGTGATTCTGGGAAGCATGCCTCCATACTCACTCCGGCCTCTCCTCCTCTGCCATCCAGACTGTCCACAATGCTGTCCACAAAGTGGGGGGGGGGGGGGGGGTTGTATATTCTTGTGAGTACTATTTAGCCTAGAAACTGTTCTATGACTAAAGACTAGACTGTTTTGTCCAAAACGTGTCAGAGGACCTTCCCATCCATCACCCAGGTCTGAAGTCATGCACTGATTTTACTTGCTGCCTGATTTCTACTGCTTTGGATAAAGTTGACTTTTTATGCACCATCCCATTCTGCTCATTGCCTTGGGAAATTGAGACAATCCCTGCCACACACCTGTAGAGTGATACCATTCGTCCTTTGCTAGCCTAGAAACTGTCCTGTATTACATTGTATGTATGGGTCACACAGTAAGAACAGGCACATAGAAAAAAGTTGGTGTCATCTTGTGCCCTTGCTAGATAGCTTAGTACCCCCATTAACGTGTGTCCTGGTTATATGGTGCCCACATCTATTTACCTGGTGTGTATGGTCTTATCATATAGCCCCCATGCCCTTATTCTATAGTTCTCCCTATAATTTATGTGCTAATTATATAGTACTATATATATATATATTAGAAAGGAATGTGTGCCCTTGTCATATAGTCCCCCTATTAAATTCTTACTTGCATCATTTTGTGTTTCCAGCAATTAGTGCCCCCAGCAAGCTTCACCCTTTTCATATATGGCAGCCACCAATCTGCACTTTCATATCATGTCATACCTGTATAGTGATTTGTATTTGCATTGTGTAATTCCCACAGTAAAGCGTGTCCCCAGAACTATGTACCCTAGTTTACCCAGTAAGGTGTCCCCTTCTAGTTTAGTTCACCCAGTTATTTGTGCCTGTTCATATACTGCTGCAGTAATTAAGCATCCATCCCATTTGTGCTCTTGTTATAGATGGGCAGTAATTTACTTTTTGAAGATGTATCCCCTGTAATTTGTATCCTTGGTTTATAGTATCCTATGTTGTTTGCGATTTTGCTGTATAATACCCCCTCATGTAGTGCCCTTGTTGAAGGGTGATCTGTAATCTTTTCACACAGTAGCTCCAGTAATCTGTATCGTCATGATGCATTTAATAATAATACCGATGGGGCATCTAATAGACACTCCTCTGACATCTACAGGGATGAGGGACACAGGTCCCCCTTCCACTATCCCAGCTTACGGCCTGGAATAGTGACAGTTGCCAGAAAAGCTGAGCATTTATACAGAAAGGCGAAGCCTCTAGCAATAATGAAACTCACCTTTGCCCTGTCCCATGCCACAAGTGCGGACTCTTGTCTAATCAGTGCACATCCATAGTATTGTTAGGGAAGATCTTGCAATGCCCACCCACCCCCCGCCATGACCTCAGGGAATGGAGGGGACACAAGCTCTGGGTGAAGTGGGCTGTGCGTTGGGGGTTTTTGCACACCCCAGCTGGCCCCAAAGCAGTGCAGTAACTTTTCCTGTGTCACTATGGCCAGTCCCCTTCTGCTCCAGTGAAAGTTTTAGATGCAAATCATGCTCCTACTCCCTACTCAAGCTGCGTATTAGCTCAACTGTTAAAGTGGACCAACACCCAGGATTTTGACTATCCTGGGTTTTGGTCCACTTTGGTGCCCCGCTGTGTGAAACCCCCCAGAAATCCCCAAAAACTCACCTCTCCCTGCTCCCACGTGACCGCTGCAGCCAATCCCCGCCAGCGGACAAGCGGGAGGCAGCGGCGTACAAGAGAGCACGGCCGCCTCCCGTGCGTCACTCTTACAGGGCGCACCCGTTTGTGAATGGCCGGCGCGGGTGCGCGTCCTGCTAGAGGGACGCGCGGGAGGTGGCGGCGGGTGCCGCTGGATCGAGGAGCAGGTAGGGATTTAGGGGTTTCTGAGGGGTTTCACACAGGGGTGCCCCGCAGTCAGGGAGCTGATAGATAGATTCCCGGGTCGATCATGGGAGGGTGTTGGTCCACTTTAAATTGGAAGGATTTTGGGACTTATAGTCTGTAGTTTTTACTCAAGACCATGAAATCCACTCCCACTGTAGCAAAACAGAGCCCCAGGAATATGAGGAATTCCTGGGGCTCTGATAAGTAAATCACAGGTCTGGGGGCACAATCCTAACACAAATGATTATTTTACATTCCAAAAGAGCAAAACAATAAGGCAGAACACCAAGCACCTGACAAAAAGGGAGTTTAGAGGAGCACCAACGTGAAAAATGACCCAATGATAAAAATCCATATAAATATGCTGGATGGCGGAAGGAGAGGTCACTTGGAGCCTGGGTGGGTGCAGAGTTTGGGGGGGAGAGGTTAGAGTCTAGGCAGGTACAAAGTTGGGGGGAGAGTTTGGAGCCTGGGTGAGTACAGAGTTGGGGGGGAGAGGTTAGAGTCTAGGCAGGTACAAAGTTGGGGGGGAGTTTGGAGCCTGGGTGGGTGCAGAGTTGGGGGGGAGAGGTTAGAGTCTAGGCAGGTACAAAGTTGGGGGGAGAGTTTGGAGCCTGGGTGGGTACAGAGTTGGGGGGGGGAGGTTAGAGTCTAGGCAGGTACAAAGTTGGGGGAAGAGTTTGGAGCCTGGGTGGGTACAGAGTTGGGGGGGGGAGGTTAGAGTCTAGGCAGGTACAAAGTTGGGGGGAGAGTTTGGAGCCTGGGTGGGTACAGAGTCGGGGGGGGGAGGTTAGAGTCTAGGCAGGTACAAAGTTGGGGGAAGAGTTTGGAGCCTGGGTGGGTACAGAGTTGGGGGGGAGAGGTTAGAGTCTAGGCAGGTACAAAGTTGGGGGGAGAGTTTGGAGCCTGGGTGAGTACAGGGTTGGGAGATGTTGGGGCGTGGGTGCAGCGTTAGGGGGAGAAGTTATAAAGAAATTTAGGGGGCAGCATGACCTCTTCTCCTGCCCCACTATTCACCTTCAGATACTTTTTGCAGATTCTAGACAGAGATCGGGGACCCGGCTGCCATCCCCTACCTTATTGATGAGCAGAGCAATCCTGTTGGACAGGTTCTCAGCAGTCGGGATTGGGAAGAGGGTGGAGGAGGCTACTGGTTGTAGGCGTGACTCTAGCTGGAAGGAAACAGCAGCCTTTCAGCCTGGGACTCTGACTTTCTCAACTCATTATACCAGCAGCAGCGGCAGGAGCAGCAGGAAGGTTAACATCAGCTGTGCAGGAATGGTAGACGAGGGGACCTACCAGCCTGCAAGACCAGGAGTCAAAGCCATGGCCAGCACTAACCCCAAAGACATGGTAAGTTACAGGGGTCCAGGGGATATCTCCCAGCCAGTGGATGTCTACTGGAGCTATGCAGCTAGCTCAGGTGTGGAGTTGCTCACAGGTGTCCAGTACAAATCCTTCCACACAGTAGGCATCATAATTGGTTGGAATGACAGTGTCTTTTAATGTGCGTTTTGGCGTGTGTCTAAATTGGCTTGTTGCATCCCTTTTACTCTTGTGGACTAGTGTGTTGCAAAGAGGACCAAATAGAAAAATGCATGCACGTATGTTTCATTTTATTTTAATTTTTAAAGAACAGCGTGCAACGCTACACAGAATATTATGAGTCATAGGTGACAGAAATGTGACCACAAATAGTATACAAGGTATTATGAGTCAGGTGTGGCCGAAGTGCTATGGATACACATTGATACAGGAGTGCATTGCCCCTGTGAGCTTACAGTCTAAAGGAAAATGATGGAGAAGAGACACAGGTGTCACAGTATAATTAAGCATGGTGGCTGGTATTCCAACGCATGGCAAGACTGCAGAGTATAGGGGGTAAGCCAGATGATAGGCTTGTAGAAATAAGAGTTGAAAAAATTATTTTTGAGGCCATAGTATAGTCCTAAAGATAAGAGTGAGAGAAGGTTATCAGGCTTGAGGACTGAAGGAGGACGTGGGGTGCAGGTTGCATCTGGGCTGGTGTCTTTGAACTAACGATGAAATGTAGGATGGGGTAGGTTAAGGTTATATGTTTAAACTGAATTCTTTCAGATATCTGGTAGCCATTGGAGGGATCAACAGAGACAAACAGCACTGGAGAAGCAGGAGGATAGATGTTGAGAATAGATTAAAGAGGTGTCTATGGCCCTTATTTAACAAGGGATAGCGCCAGGTAGCGAATGGTGAGCGAACGGTAATGACGCTCACCGCCACGAGAACGCCGGCTCCCCTCCGCAATCACACATTTATCAAGCCGATACTGCTTAGCGACTGACAGAGTGCCAGATAGCGAATCATTCATCATTATTCCAGCCTCACCCCACAGCGCCAGCGAGCGACCTTGAACAGCGACAGGTATGACCTCTCGCTACCTGGCGCTCTCCAATGCATTTCAATGGAGCTAACTTTAAGTATTCATAATTAATTGCTATTAATTTTTTTTTTTTAATGTCAAAAATTCTGTGACCACTTCTGCAAAATTTGTGCAGAATTGATATTACAGGTCTGATATTATTGTATTCATATTACAAAATGTTTTGAAAAACATGTTTTTTTTTTATTTCTAAAAATATGGTTGTTTGGGGGTTAAAAAACTACTTTTAACCCATCGCCGCCAGCGCTCTGGGGTTTAAACAAGCATTTCACAGCGCGAGAATTTTTGGAGCGTGACTTGTTAATGAATATGCTGGGAGCCGTTCGCTATGGCCGTTCGCTGTCATGCGCTCCCATACAGCGTGGAACCTGTTAAACAGCGACTCATAACCCCGTATTCAACATTACCACACACCGGCAGAGTCGCTGTCAACAGCCGAACAACGGCCAAGCACAGCGAATACTAGCAGGCGCTGTGAAAATAACGCTACTGTCGCTCATCTGTCGCTACCTGGCGCTATTAATGAATCAGCCTGTATGTGTTTGCTGGTAGACCTCAGAGGAGAGCGTTGCAGTAGTCAGGTCGGCATTTTTGGAGTTGACAAGACCATAGGAGTAAACTGAGAAGAATGAGGGTCCAAGGACAGAAGCTTGTGGTACCCTGACAAATAAAGGGCAAGAAGAGACTGTGTAGTGGTGGGATATGCTAAATGTGAGATCTCAGAGGTAGGAGGAGAGCCATGAGAGGTAAAGATCTTGAATGAGGAAGTGTAGAAGTGAATTGTCACCAATATCAGAAGCAGAGGACAGGTGAAGAATGATATTAAAGTAGTGGCTTTTGGATGTGGCATTTAGTAGATCATTAGTGACATAGGTTAGCGCAGTTTCAGTAGACTGGTAGGAGAGGAATCTTAATTAGATCTAGTAAGGAGTTAGGAGAGATATAGCGTACTAATTCAGAGTGAAACTGCTCCAGAAGTTTGATTGAAAAGAAAGCAGTGATATTGAACAGTAATTGGTGAGGACAGATGGGTTCATGGAGGGTTTCTCATGAATTGTGGTTATGAGCTTTTCAGTCTTGTAAATAAACATGGTCAAACATGGTAACTATTTTCTAACATACAGTGGTTTTGATTCAATTGAACAAACTGTCATAGTAATAAAAAAACTTAATATAAAATGCATAAGAATTTCACTGTTGCTGAAACACCAGTTAGGAAGACAATGAAAGTCAACAACACTTTTTACTACAGTGTAAAAAGGAGTAAAAAGTTCACTACTTTGCGTAGGAGTAAAAAAGTACCATTGACTTTCATTGTCTTACTAGCTGGTGTTTCAGCAACAGTGACATTCTCAGACTGAACAACTTTTACTGAATCAAGGCCATTGCAGGTAACTCATTTTTTGTACCTACATTCTATTGGATTGTATTACGTAGAAATGTCTAAGAATTATTCCAAAGAAATAAAATAAATGGGGCTTTGTGAAACAATTTCTAGACATACTGATAGCCTATAATCATTGGATTGCAGCTTTAAGGCTCTGCACAGGCAGGTACAGTAGCTCTAATTATTATTATTATTATTGTTTATTTATATAGCGCCATCATCTTCCGTAGCGCTTTACAAAGTAGTCACAATACTACAATGGCATGCATGGTTATAACTGTGTTTACCATTGCCTGAGCTGGTAGCATGTGCTCCTCCCATATATCGTTTCACCTTAGCACATGAAGCATGCGTATGGGTAAAAAAAATTTATTTCTTTCATATTAAATTATAATTAAACAAAACAGAACTGCAATTAGTTAAAAAACTAAATAACTAAAGCAATCTCAATATAGTTGTATGCCACCATTTCCACCCGGGTGTGTGTGTTATCAGCATTAAAATAAATGGGTTTAACACACTCTGAGCCTGTGAAGTGCCCAGAGAGTGACCTATATTTTTTTTAAGTTTTTATTTTGCGTTGTAACGTAGAAACAACATACATATACACGTCAAATTGTTCTGTATTTTAGGTGCCGCAGGCACCCAACATCAAAATGGCATCCTATCAGACAACGACAACAACCATTCACACTGCATTCACACCGGACCCAGGTGGTGCGAGAAACAAGCAGATCTCAGGTGGAGTGAGAGTGACCCATATTTACTATATAAATGAACCAAGCAAAGCATTTCTGAGAGCTCTTACCCCATTAAAGATGAACATTGGGGGGAAGTTAAAACCTTTCCTAAGCCTCACGATCTGCCCCCCCCCCCCCCCCCGGTTTTACCTTTAGGAAGTATTTACTCAACTCGCCAAAGGATCCATCTTCTAGGAAACTCGGTTTCTGAGCGACGTTCCGACATGTGGCGCCATCTTGCCTCGCATAAGGCATTGTGCGCAGCCCCCGATCTCGTGCCTGCGCAGTGGGATGCAATGGATACAGGGATCGTGCCCTGAAGCAGCCGGATGTTGCTGCAGCAGGCCGGTAAGTACGGGCTGATGCCCCCTTTTTATTTTCAGTCCAATGTTCCCCTTTAAAGAGGAACATTGGAGGCCCTGAAAACTAAAAGAAGGAAGTTGAGTGAAAGAAGGAGACCTGGGGGTGCCGGGATGCCGCCACACAGGGGAACAACACAGGGGAAAGTGAAATTCCTATGTGTTGTTCCTCTTTAACTATAAAAAGATGGAAAAAGGCGGTATATCTTTGGAGTGTACTATTAGGGTAATTCAAATGATTTTGAGAGCGTAGATTGGTTCACTTTGGAGACCTTTACACCAAGACGATCAGTCGCCAATTACAGTTGACCAACAAATAAATTGCTGCCCAGGTTAGTTACGGTAAATAGGCCCTTTAACTTATGCAATCGCGATTACTCTGCAATAGGAAAAAGTCCTTCATACATCCACCTCGACTGCCAAGGAAATCTGATTTAAAAAAAAAAAATCCCCTGCACCTGTAACTGGGTCATTGTACAGGTGAGGTGAAGATAATTTCTAATTAGTTTGATTTTTTTATTTTAAAAGTTTGGAAATAAAAGTGGCCTAAAGGGAATAAAAAATATTTGGACATATTCATAATATGAATTCCCCACAGGCTGCTGTTATTATTAGGACTGTAAAAAAAATTCCCCTTGTCACAAGCAACAGCGTGCATGGGTGTCGCAGGTATCACCTCTAACTCTAGAATTGTTGTGGTTTGCTTTTTGCTTATTGCTTTTGTGTTTTTTGCTTGTAAGGGTAGAGTTACTATGAACTATGACTAAGGGTCAGTAAAGGACCCGAAACGCGTCAGGACCCCTCTGCATAATTCTTTGACCCGTGTCATTTCATGTTTTTATTGCTGTGGCAGTCTGCACTATGTGTGGGAGACATGTATACTGATTTTACTTGGACTCAATAAAGAAGTGATTTTAGAGGAAGTGCGGATCCACCATCCCTTATTTCCATGTGCTGTTGTGGGGCTTGGGACAGCCCAGGATCGAGCACCCTTTCCTTACCGGAGTGCGGAAACCTTTTAAGTTGTAGAGTTACTATTTGCCTATTCTGTATTAATTTGCAATCATTGTGTGCGATTGGCTGTTAGAGTATATTGGTTGCAGAAGGATACAGCTATTCTTATGCCTATTGTAGATATCACATTGCACTTTAGCACTATGCGTATATTATAATGTTGTTACATGGGGGTTGGGCTGTGACAGTCTTTTATTGAGTATTTTATTGAGAGAAGAAAACAGCATTATTATATTTTTTGTAACTAAGGAGGTTTAGGTAATTATTTTTAAAACATTTCAGCTGGGAGGGGTGGTGCTCCTAGTTCTTTTTAATTGTCATTGTCTTATGTATTTTAGTGCTTAATATCAAAGCATATTCATTTTAACTTAGGTTGTGTGGTCTCATTATGGTTGGTGGTGTTCATGCCTCCTGTTTGTGGGTTTTCTATGGAAGTGAAGTAGGGAAAACCGCAGATGGAGGAAACCGGTGATGAAACAGTTAATGGTAATCACAAGTCCTATTTTTGGGAACAGGAGATGCTCCTTGTAATTTATTACATTAGGCACACAGATCCTTTCATCCTAAGGATATATTCAGAAGCTTTAAAGTGGACCAAAAACCAGGATTTTAACTATCCTAGGTTTTGGTCCATGCTCTACTGTGTGAAATCCCCCCAGGGTCGCATGAACAAACTCACTTATTCCCGGTCCTACGACGCATGCACGGCCGCTCGTACAAAAATTTAATAGAAAAAGGAGGGGAGTTCCACTAAATATTTAAATGTGCACTGCCAGTATTTCACTGGCGTCCAGCTAACCCACTTATTGCACAAAAAAAAACACTTACACATGGTTACTTGCTGGAGCCGGCACAAAAACAACATATAGCCACATGGCCATTACAACACTGGAATTTATTAGTGGTAGAAAAGCATGGCACTGATACAGGTACACAAAAAGATTAAAACACACTTACATAGTGATTCTAAAACACGGGGGCCCCCCCATGCATGCAGCCTCATCAGCCACACTCACATCTCACTCACTCCTCCTCTTCCCTGACTCAGAAAAATATTAAGGATATCAGTAGGACACCTCTAAGTATGTCACTCAAAATTGATCCCGTTGCTGTCCATGTCAAAGTGAAATTGATGGGTATTGCACACCTATACCGGCTAATAAATCACAGGGCTCAGCATCATTGTTTAATGTCCGGCTGTAAAATATACGCCCCTATGGCTGCCACCGATAATGGAACAAGGACTTGGGGTTAGCCTTATTAATATAATCCACCGTTGCAGGCCTGTTAACTTGGGGGATCCCCTCTCATCCTTGATGGGTACTAACGCAGCTCAGTAGGCTAGTAGATCAGCCCAATGCTGGCTCACATGTCAGCCCAGGTAAATACCCATATAGTAACAGCCGTCCGCCGCTTGCAGTTACATATATGCCAAATACTAAAGCACTCTATAGCGGATACTTAGCTGCAGTGTCCAATCCAATGTTCAGGCACTCACGGTCACACTATTCAGGGGGCCGTCTATGTGCTTCACTTATCTCTGCGCATGTCTTGCAATTCTCTGCCGCCGGGCTTCCCTCCTGCGTTTAGCATGTCAATTAGCTGGCGCAATTCCAATGGCTTCAGTAAGAAAATCAGGCTCATCCGCAGGCTGGCGGACTTCAAACAACGACAGCTCTCACATAGAGCAGGGAGTTAGAGGAGCGTGAGGATTGGTGGGCCGGCCGTCCGCCGACACGTGTTTCGCTCCGCCCACCGGAGCTTCGTACAAGCAGCGCGCTGGCGGTCTCATTCCCCCAGTCATTCACAAATGCCTACTAAAGTTAAAGCAGGCCCAGGGCCTGCACATGGACCGTCGGCAGGCAGCTTTGTGAGTTTGTGCAGTGATTCCATAGGCTTTCACATGGAGGGGCATCCCAACTCTAGATGCCAAGGGAGTGAGAATTGTCCAGCCCTGGAGTTTTTTTAGGCTTCAAGGTCGGTCACTAAATACCCTCATCTAACTTTTATAAATCATTTTACCAGCCAATACGACAGTAAGTTTCTCACATCAACACTAACCCCATCCTCCGGTGCTTTTGGGAATGCTGTTAAAGCAGGACAACTCTTATTTGTCAATGTTATCCTGCTTAAATCTGTAGCAGGGGGCATCTGATTGCTGGATTCCATGGATAATGCTCACTAGGCGCCAGGGGTCACATGAGGACTCTTACAGTCAGAAAAACGAGGTGAGTATCAGGGCTGGGGAGTTCTGTTCTCTGCAGGCGATATGTGTTTCTGTGAATCCAGTAATCGAATGCCCCCATGCTACTGATTAACAGTGAACAGCGCTCAAGTTGATCGACGCCCCACTTTCCTGGTCACACAAGCATCTCCATGATTGGAGAGGCCACATGTAACCAAGCAGAGGAGGCCAGACCACGACAATAAGAGATTTATGGACCCCATACATGGCCAAATTGCTAGGTCCCTCATTTAATCTACCTAACTTGCATGCACTATGCTACCCTTTTGTCCCTTGTACTAAAAGCTGCCACCATGCTTACCTTACCACCCCAAGGGTCACCCATAAGATCCAAGGGTCTCCTAACACCCTGGGTCACCCTTACTCTGCCTGCAAATAAGGGGTGCTGCATATCACACAATGACCCCCTTAACCACCCTGAGCTCACCCAAGGTGCCCAAGCTTCCCTCTAAGAGTGTTGGTACACACCTCCTACCCCCCAAACTAACTATTAAAAGGCTTAAACGATGACGTTTGTTTACCTTACAATCCAATTGCACAACCTCCATACAATCTATATAAAAACATAATTCAAATTGCAAACACTACAGTTTTAGTGGTGGGTTTCAGGGACACATTAGGTCTATACACATTGTTGCCTTTGATGTATTGTGGTGCTTCTGATTCTTTTTCTGTATGTAAATTAAACAGAAACTCTTTGTCCTCCCTACATGTATTCTCTATCACCCCCCCCTTTCTGTGCTTTTCATTTTTAAATTCTCAGTTGCAGCATCATCATGAGCATCTTCTGCTTAGATTGTTAAAGCGTTCTGTAGACAAATAATTTGACATCTGGTCATCCATGCCCTCATCTCCATTCTCCACCGGTTTCACCCAAGTAGGCCTTTTTCATCCCCCCCGGTCCTTAAATAAAAATCATGGTGAAATGTTTCCTCTACTTCCAAACAGATTTGAAGGTTCAAATAAGACCTTCTGCTCCCCAGAATTCCCTTATCAAAATCTCCCAATGATTTTACATAAACACAGGGCCGGATTAAACACTGGGCACAAGGGTCTCTCACCCAAGGCCTTCAACATTGAGGTTGGGTAGTAAATCGGCAAGACAACACATAACTTGCAGATATGGGCTGCCCGGTTGCCTGGTCTTGGGTTTTCCCAGGCATGGGAGGTGCAACAGGGCATCCTAAATTGAGAGGGTTGCACACACATTTAGCCATAGAGTGGATCTCTTGAGTTACTGGCGAGCCCAGAACACCCCAGTCTGGCACTGGTCTACACCACCAGCAGGACGTCTGCCAGCTACACTTGCCTGGCCAGCTGCTGACTTCCATTCAGTTCTCATACAGAAGGCATTTGCAATTGTTGTACCAGGAAGCACCCAGAAGCCTGGCATCAGTCATAATCTATAACCCACCTGTAGTGATGCTCCCAGAAACTCGCCAAAGCCCTTATGGACAATGGCAGGCAGGGCACACAAAGCCTCGCTACACATGGTGACTGGCCTCCCCCAGCCTTTCTCAGACATGCAAAGTCTTTACAGGGAGTCACCCTGTTTTGACACCCCCACCCGGTCACCCTGTCAGCAGCTCAAATCACCCTACAGCAGGACAAGCTGCCTCCTAGAGAAACATGTCGCTGTAGGCACGCACTCGCAGCCCCTGCTATGGTAGAACAAAGGATGTCTTTACACAGGCTCAAGAACTGTTCTAAAGCAGGGGTGAGGGTAATAGGTGAGCCCCATGGCCTGTGAGCTTGAGTGATTACTGTCCAGCAATGTATAATCTTTCTGGCAGTGACAATTTTGGAGGTTTTGTAAGTAAGCCCCTAAGCCACAGCCCTGCCATGACCATCACCCTGTAAGCTGGTCTCCAAGGTTGGCGTCCAAGGTTGCTTTGTGACCTGCAGCATACTTAATCTAGCCCTGCATATACTGTACATGACTGAGGGTTAGGATAAGATCAGCTCCTCATTTTCTGCAGATCCTTCTCATCCTCATCATCCACTAATCATAATATAAGGGCTTAGTGCAGTTCAGGACCAAAAAACATGAGGAAAAGAAAAAACTCCCATGGTAAAAAAATTCCTAAGGAAAAATACCACCAATACTGCACCAAGAAAAAAGACATTATTAAAGCAGACCAACACCCGTGCGGGTGATAGTATCGCCGCTATAGCGTCGAAACCTTGAGCGCCGTGATTGGCCTCCGTTCCCGTGGGTAGTAATCAATCACCACTATAGTTCCGCCCGCCGGAATGTCCTGCCCATGTGAGCGTCATTCACAAAGCTGGATTCCCATCAAGGATCATCTAAAGGCAAGAATAATGGGCATTCTGGGGGGTTATGTGTGGGGCGCTCCACCATTCTGGGTGCCCCCCAGACTGTCCTTTAGTGGTGGGACCAATCCCCTCGCCCACACGGGTGTTGGTCCACTTTGATATTTTTCTCTTACAAAAAAACTTGAGAAAAAGAAAATATTCTCACAGAGAAAACGTTTTCAAGAAAAAATACCATGAAAAAAATGTTTCTCATGCAAAAACAGTTCTACTCGCAACAGATCTCACCATTCCAGTGATGCATTTTACACAGCAGCGGCAGCCTGCTTTACTTCATGTGTGCCCTCTCTGCACATGACCATTCAAATCAGGTTCATGGGGCACAGTTGGAGGAAGGTAGGGATGATGTTTCTGTGCGAAATGCCAAATTTTACATCCAATCTGGAAAGAGGAAGGAGTGAGTATGTAGAGATCTGTGGAGATCTTGCTCTCTCTCTTAAGCTTTATACAGTGGGGCATCTCAAATTGCCAAGCCCCCTAAGGAAGCTTTCTGCTCACCGAGCACACATGAAGGGAAGTAGGGATGATGTTTCTCTGCGAGATTCCAAATTTTTCATCCCCTCTGGAATGAGGAAAGGGTGAGTATGTAGAGATCTGTGGATATCTTGCTCTTGCTCCTTAGTTTTATACAGTGGGGCATCTCAAATTGCCAAGCCCCCTAAGGAAGCTTTCTGCTCACCGAGCACACATGAAGGGAAGTAGGGATGATGTTTCTCTGCGAGATTCCAAATTTTATATCCCCTCTGGAATGAGGAAAGGGTGAGTATGTAGAGATCTGTGGAGATCTTGCTCTTGCTCCTTAGTTTTATACAGTGGAGCATCCCAAATTGCCATGCCCCCTAAGGAAGCTTTCTGCTCACCCAACACACATGAGGGAAGTAGGGATGATGTTTCTCTGTGAGATTCCAAATTTTACATCCCCTCTGGAATGAGGAAAGGGTGAGTATGTAGAGATCTGTGGAGATCTTGGTCACTGTCTTTAGCTTTATACAGTGGGCCATCCCAAATTGACATTGACTTGCCCCCTAAGGAAGATTTCTGCTGGACCTAGATCTTCGAGACTTTAGGTCTAGTTTTAAACTACTTATCAGTAAATTTCCTAACTAAAAGATTGTAAAAGTCAGGCACCTTGTTCTTTCACTCCACTGCTTCTTTTGATTCCCTGCTGTTTTTTAAACACTTTTACAAATCTTACTTGTTCTAAAAGTGAAGGCAGGGAGCAGGGTCCTGGCTTATGTCATCCTACAAGCAGGGGGAATCCTGTTCGACAGGTTCTCAGCAGGTGTGGTCAGAATCAGAAGGCGCTTGAGGAGGCTGCTGGATGTAGGAGTGGCATCCACTCAAAGGGAACACCAGCCTCGAAGCCTGGGACTCCCTACACATATAACACAAACAACATCAACAGGGAGATACGCATCAGCTCCACTGTGACAGCAAGTGAATGAGGAGCTCTGCTAGCCACCAAGATCAGGAGTTGCAACCATGACCGGCACGATCCTCAGAGATATGGTACGTAAAAGGGGGCTGGGGGCTATCCAAGAGCTGTTATCCAGCTGCTGGATATCTGTATATAGCTGAGACAGCTCAATTGTAGGCTTGTTCTATATAAGTTCATAGCCTTAATCCTGTAAGAGCTGAAAAAAATCTCATGGTAGTAAAAAGTTCACTTTAGGAGAAGTTCACTGTTGCTGAATCACCAGCGAGGAAGACAATGAAAGTCAATGGCACATTTTACTACAGTGTAAATAGGAGTAAAAAAAAGAACTATTCTTCTTAAGAGTAAAAAATTGACTTTCATTGTTTTACTAGCTGATGATTTAGCAACAGTGACATACTCAGCTTTTTGCTCCTAAACTGATTTTTTTTACTACCTTAAGATTTTTTTTCAACTGGATGAATGTTATCAACTATTGACTAGGACCAGAAATACTTTTATCGATATATAAAACGATATAGATATAGTAAGTAGTGTTGCTTGACTGAATACTTTGATATACTTTATTCTGCTTCTGTCTCACATGAATAACTTTCAAATCAAAGGCATCGATTTAGTAAATTTGCCTTGAAATATCTTGTGTAAAGTAGGCCTGTTTCCTGCTTTATTTCAAAATAAGGCGTGATTCAGTAAAGGGAGGAAGTTAGATCATGTTTTACACCTAAAACTTTCACCAGAGCAATGTGACAATGTGGAAGCTAATTTATTACTAGCACCTCTTAGTGCCACCTGAGCATCTGTAGAGAGACGATATTAGCGCCTCAACCGCAATGCCAGCCACAGGCAGACATCATTGTTGGTGTTCGGCGCTGTGGGTTACCCGCGGCGCTGTGGGCTATCCGTTGCGCTGTGTCTTGTTTGTTTTCTCTTTCCAATGGAGATAGTGACAGGCAGCGCTGGTGGAGAGGGTCAGAAATCATTTGTATTTAAAGTGGACCATCACCCTCCGGTGATCGGCCCGGGAATCTATAAGATTCCCGGGCCGATCACCTCCCTCCCCGCGGGACATCCGAGATCGGGATGTCCCGCGGGGTGAAACCCCCCCAAACACCCCAAATCCCCTCACCTTGTCTTCTTCGCGCCCCTCTAGACGTGCACGCGCCCGCGCCGGCCGTCTGTGAATGGCCGGCGCGCGCGCGTCAAGAGTGACGCGCGGGAGGCGGCGGCGGAGCCGCTTGTCCGCGGCTGTCAAACCGCTTGTCCGTCAGCGCGGGGAGACGTGAGTTTTCCGGGTGATCGGGGGGGTTTCACACAGCGGGGCACCCCGATCGGGGGTGCCCCACCGAAGTGGACCAAGACCCAGGATAGTCAAAATCCTGGGTGTTGGTCCACTTTAACATGTAAATGAACAGCGCCAGTGAGGGTGCTGTGAAACCATGATACTTAGACATACAGCGCCATGTGCAATACAAAAAAAGGCTTTAACTGGGGATGGCAGCACAGTACCAAGTAACGAAAACACATAGAACATACATATGACATGACACATGATTGGCATGCATGAAAATTCAAGTTGAGGTGGGCAGAGGTAAGGGGAGTTGAAGTGAGGTAGGCAGAGGTAAGAGATTTGAAGTGATGTAGGCAGAGGTAAGGGGAGTTGAAGTGACGTGGGCAGAGGTAAGGAGAGTTGAAGTGACTTGGGCAGAGGTAAAGGGAGTTGAAGTGATGTGGGCAGAGGTAAAGCGAGTTGAAGTGACGTGGGAAGAGACAAGGGGAGTTGAGGTGAGGTGCGCAGAAGTGCGTTGAATAGAGGTGAGGTGGGCAGGGGTGAGGTTAGCAGAGGTATGGTGAGAAGAGGTAAACAGAGGTAGGCAGAGTTAAAGAGGACCAAAACCCACCCTGGAGTCCATGAGACTCCAGAGCAAGCATACTCGCTCCCCCCTGCTGTATGAAACCATAGCCAGCAGCGCATGCGTGAGCAGTGGCCGCATCCCCGCTAACCCTTTAGCAGGGTGCGTGCCTGCGCCAGACATTTGTGAATGACCGGCGCGGGCACGCTCTCTGTTAAAGGGTAGCGGGGGATGCAGCCGCCAGCCCGAACGGATCTGCTGGCATTAGATGAGCTCCTGGATGAAGGGGCTTGAGCGGATCCGAGTGCATTGACTGGACAAGAGGCTGCGCATGCGCCGTAGGACCGGGGAAGGGTGAGTGAGATCGGGCAATCTGAGGAGGTTTCACACAGCGAGGTATCCCCAATCGGGGTGCCCCGGGGACAAGAACCGAAACCCAGGATAGTAAAATCCTGGGTCTTGGTCCACTTTAAGGGGGGGAAACGTGAACAAAGGTGGGTAGAGGTGAGGTGGGCAGATGTAAGGAAAGGTGAGGTGAGCAGAGGTCAATCAGTTTCTTGGGCGTTGTTCCTCTTTAAACTTTTTGTCTCTTTGTCAAAAAAACACCCACTGCCAGGTATAGAAAAAGAATGTAGACTATTTATTAGATAAGTGTTTGTACATTCACACACACACACACACACACACACACACACGTGCCTAAACACAGTATTATATTACTCCTCGAAAGACAAGAAGTGACTATGTGCTACGCTGGTCCCACAATTGTGACAGTGCTCCTGACCTTCTCCCTCCTTATCAGGGACATAAACCCAGGGACAATTTTTCTATTAGGATATGAGGTTGTAACAGATATAAAAAATAACAAATAATATTCATTTATTGATGCAGATCTGCATGTTGCACCTCAAAGAGGGACTAATTAGAACGAGGAGCAGGGGGACATGGACTCAAAAGGGGGACAGTTCCTGCAAATCAGGAACACTTGGGAGGTATGATGAACCTATTATTGTACAGGAGTGGTAGAAAGAGGAGACCAGGACCCATAATCAGCCGGGGACTTTACTGACCCCAGCCAGCGGCCTGCTAGCGGCTGGGCTCTGCCTATAGTGTGTTTCCCAGCAAACCAGTGTGTTTGCCAGCTAAAGCTATAGCATCACCGTCTGAGGGGCTGTGAGGGTTTGAACCTGTTTTAAAATGAGCCAAAACCCTGGATTGGACCTCAAATGTGGTTGGTCCTCAATTTAAGAGGATTATACAGGCAAATTAAAAAAAGAAGGCTCATTTACCTGCCAGCTTGCAGGTTTGATCCCTTGTAGTCAAGTGGGCTACGTCAGTTTGGTGGCGGCATTCTTGGCTCCAAACCTAAGACTGTGCTCCTGACCAGCCCCTAGCGTCTGCCACCATTGGTAGCACATATTAGTAGAAGCTTGTGATAGCACATGTCAATCCCCCCCCCCCCCTGTTGCCAATCCACAAGGGAGATTAGCCATCGTAGCCGGCAGCAAGGATGCGCACTGGTGCCGTGTTAGGGAGATCACTGCCAGCATCAGATGGTGCTGAATGCAGAAACTGCTAGGACTCTGTAGGATCAAGTCTGGACAGGGCCTGGGAAGGGACATCAAAGAATATTTTTCCCTATTCCAGGAATTGTTCCTCTCCAATAAGTCTTCCTAATTTGGGATACCTCTCTGTATGAAATCCCTCGGATCTCCTACAATATGTGATCCCATAGCACATGGTTGGTGGCCTGTGCTCCAATCAGCATTTGACTCTCCGTCATCAGGGCAGCATAGTAAAATTGAATGAAGTGCAAGCCCCGACCCAGCTATTGAGAAATGCCTGGTGTGGGTGCGTGCCTCAATCAAGAGAAGCCAGGGATGCAGAAGGATGCTGCAAAAGGACCAAAGCCATTATAGCTGGCCCTGGAGTTTAAAAGACTCCAGTGCGGGCATATCTATAGGTATCCCAATTTGGGATGCCCTGTTGTTGTTAACCCCCGGATCACCTGTTATACTTACTAATCTGGAGATCCCAGGGCACATGTGCAGGTCAACACGGATGGGATGGGATGCCGGCCTCTCTACATGCTCTATGCTGCGCTGTTGACTATGCAGCACAGAACCCTGATTGGACGAGAGCAGTGTCGGACTGGGGTGTCATGAGCCCACCAGTGAAGCTGACTCGAGGGGGGGGGGGTTTATAGTTAACATAGTAACATAGTATGTAAGGCTGAATAAAGACTTTAGTCCATCCAGTTCAGCCTGTTTATCTCCTTCCAGTGGTCTAGTAGCCATAGCTGGAAATGTTATTACATGCCAGGAAGGCATCCAGGCCACTTTTGAACGTTTTTACTATATCCATCATTACTACCTCCTCTGGCAGCGAGTTCCATAGTCTCACTGCTCTTACAGAAAAGAATCCTCTCCTATGTCGGTGGAAAAGCACCTTTCCTCTAACCTTAGTGGATGCCCCCGGGTTATGGTTACACTCAGAGGTATAAATAGATTGTAGGACAGATCTTTGTATTGACCCCGAATATATTTATATATAGTTATTAGATCATCCCTCAAGCGTCTTTTTTCTAAACTAAATAAACCTAACTTTGACAATCTTTCAGGGTAGCCCCCGCACTCCTTTTAATAACTTTGTTGCCCTTCTTTGAACGCTCTCCAGTTCCGTTATGTCCTTCTTAAGCACAGGTGCCCAGAACTGTACAGAGTAATCCATATGGGGTCTGACCAGTGACTTGTACAGGGGTAAAATGATGCTCTGGTCATGAGCACCTATGCCCCTCCTGATGCACCCCATGATCCTATTTGCTTTGGCAGCAGCTGCCTGGCATTGATTACTACAGTTGAGCTTATTGTTAACTAAAACCCCTAGGTCCTTTCCATTGTTGTTTTACCAAGTGTTTCTTTATTTAGTGTGTAATCATGACACAGATTTCTCCTTCCCATGTGCATAACCTTGCATTGTTCTGTGTTAAACTTCATGTGTCATTCAACTACCCATGCTTCCAATTTATCTAAATCTGTTTGTAGCTGCCTGCTGTCCTCTTTTGTTTTAATTACTTTACACAGCTTAGTATCATCTGCAAAGATTGAGACTTTACTGTTTAATCCATACCCAATGTCATTTATATATATATTGAAGAGAATTGGTCCCAGAACTGACCCTTGTGATACTCCACTAGTAACAGTGACCCAATCTGAGTGTGTACCATTGATTACCACCCTCTGCTTCCGATCATTAAGCCAATTTCTCAACCATCTGGACACATTTTCCCCCAGTCCAAGCATTCTCATCTTTTGTACCAGCCTTTTATGTGGAACAGTATCAAATGCTTTAAAAAAGTCAAGATATATGTTATCCAATGACTCCACCTGATCCAATCTTGAACTTACCTCCTCATAAAAGCTGATCAGGTTTGTCTGGCAGGAGCGATTCCTCATAAATCCATGCTGATATGGAGTAATAAGGTCATTTTCCCCAAGGTGCTCCAGGATAGTATCCCTTAAGAAACCTTCAAACAGCTTGCCCACCACAGATGTTAAGCTTACTGGTCTGTAGTTCCCAGGTTCCCCCCTAGATCCCTTTTTGAATATTGGCACTACATTTGCCAAGCGGCAATCCCCCAGGACAGCCCCTGTAGTTATTGAATCCACAAATATTAGAAATAACGGCTTGTCTATTACTGTACATAACTCCCTTAAAACACGAGGATGTATGTAATCTGGTCCCGGTGATTTATTGATTTTTATCTGCTTGAGACGGCGCTGGACTTCTTCCTTGGTTAGACCAGTGACATTTAATGGAGGGTTTCGGTTATTCCCCTGCATTTCACTCGGCATGTCACATTCTTTTGTGAATATAGAAGCAAAGAAGTTGTTAAAGCGGTCCTTCACTCTGAATAATAGTCTATCTTATATGTTTCCCACACCCTGTACATACAGATTGTCCACATTAAAAATCATCCTACCTGCATCTACTGCATGTTATGAGCCTTTAAACATCCAAGATGGCGGCTTATGGAAGCCGCCATCTTATCAGGCAGCCTGCAAACAGGAAGTGCCTCCTGGCTGTGCTGCTCTGCATTCTGGGACTGCTGACCGTTACCTGACCCCAGCTCTGCTCTGTCTGAGCAAAGCACAGCTATAACCCGCCCCCCTGTACCTTATCCCACTCTCCTCTCCTCAGTAAGTGTGATGCTTCTGAGTCAAGATGGCGGCGCCCGTATCCTAAATTCCTGAACAGAGTTGCAGCCCAGTGGGGGAAAGAATAATAAGTTAGTGACTAAAAACGTAAAATATATTAATTTTAGATGCTGGGGAACCGTTTTTTAAGAGTTTGGGCTTTTCATTAAATCACGCTGAAGGTCCGGTTTAAGTAAATTTGCTTTCTCCTCATTTCCCTCTATAGGTGTCCCCTCCTTGCTTTTCAGGGGGCCACACCCTCAGGTTTGTACCTTTTGCCTGCTTATTTTAGGGCTTGTGCCATAGCCATAGGGAGACCCGGGACAATGCCCGGTGGGCCGCACAGATTTGGGGTCAGTTGGGCTGCTGCTTTTAACACCCACATTTAATCCCTGCCCCCACAGTCTCCCTCTCAGCCCCTGTACCCAGCCCCACTGTACCCACAAGCCAAGGAACCCCAGCCCCCAATGCATACCTCCCAACTTCTGAAAACTTGAAAGCGGGACAAGCCATGCACCCGGCCACACCCCCGTCACGCCCCGGCCACACCCCCGTCACGCCCCGGCCACACCCCCGTCACGCCCCCGTCACGCCCCCGTCACGCCCCGGCCACGCCCCCGTCACGCTCTCCAGCTCCAGCAATGTCGGCTGCCTTCACCCCTGCATGCGGTACGTAGCCCCCCCACCCCTGTGCGCCTGCCCACCCACCCCCGTGCGCCTGCCCACCCACCCCCGTGCGCCCGCCCCACTCTCTCACCCCACGCGCCAGGAAGTTATCTTCCCGCCGGCGTCATTGCGGCCCTGGGCTGTCACAGCGCAGGGGGTCCCGGGACATTTGGTAATGTTCCGGGACCGCGGGATCCTTCTAAAAAATCGGGACAATCCCGGGAAAATCGGGACAGTTGGGAGGCATGCCCAATGCTACAGCCCAGCATCATGGTTGGGGGGCCTCAGCAAGGATCTCTGGGGCCGGCCAGGGGCTGGTAAATTCCAGGGCTGATTCTTTGCCCCAGTTCGTCACTGGCTGGAGCTATTAGCACCCTGCAAACCAGAGCACCCAGGACAGGGAATGGGGATCCTCAAAGGAGACTTGAGTCCAGGGGAAATCCCTGGTAACATGTTGGGCCAGTTGAGTCTGTAGCTGTGGGATCAAGTGTGAGGTGAGTATACTGGCATTCCCAGGGGGTTTCACACAGTGGGGTATTCCAAATCAGGACATGGAACAAAACCCAGGTTGTTGAAAAGCCCAGGTTTGGTCCACTTTCTTGTTTGCACTATGTCACATTTAAGTTATAGATTGGACAACATTCGCCTTACATGTCCATGGCCGGAAACAGAATACTCTGAATAAAGATGCAAGAAACAGGGGCGCTTGTTGTTTTTTGGTGCTGTATGGCTTGTTTCAGATACAAAGGGAATACAGTGTCCTTTTTAGAATGACAGTCACACTGTTAGTTGTGTACATTATACTACGTATGGAATGTGTTCACACATAGCTTTAGGGCATCCGCAAAAATTCCCCACATGTCAGTGACTGTCCCTAGCAAAATAGTTATTTTTTTTTTTCACATACAAATATTTAAGTTCCCAATATGAGCCAAGGCCCCAAATCCTAGATTTATTTTGTAATATAAAGGGGAAAGGCAGGAGCCAAGGTGCAGTCATAGCTTAGAGGTAAGGAAGTGATTATGTCACCTTTGGGTTGCAGGTTAGACTCCCAGCCGTAGGACATGACTGAAGTGCTCTTGAGCCAGTAATCAGATGTAATTGCTGACACCAACTCACCTGTTCCTGGTCCTTCCCAGTCCATGCGTGGCCGCTTGTCCAATCAGCACGATCGGCCGCATCCCCCACTTCCCTCTAACAGGGAACATGCCAGCCTGGCGCGGGCATGCGCCCTGCTAGAGGGATAGTGGGGATGCCACCGCAGCTCGCGTATGTGCTGTTGGACCGGGAAACAAGGTAAGTGTATGGAGCGACCTGTGGGGTTTCACACAGCGGGGCATCCCGATTTTGGATGGGAGGGAATCAATTGGCATGGGTTCTGGTCCACTTTAAATGCAGAGGAGGAATGCCTAGGTGTGCACAAGGATACAATGGCCACTTATGCCCCAAACCTCCCACCTAAAAAAAAAACGTGAATTATATGACGCCAGGGATAAATTAGGCGCAGGCTGGTAGAGGCATCAGCACTGGCTGTTTTTTGTTTGTTAAAATGCACTGAGGCAAAATATCAGCTCTGATACTTAATAAATGAAGCTCCATGTAAATAGTTAACCTCTGCTTTAGATTATAGTTTGTATTTAATATTGTTTGAGTTTCTGGTGACCTGATAGAAGATAAGATTCAAACTCCTCAGGTAAGCTAGGCTTTGTCTTGGCACCCTAAACACTTCCTCTCCACAGTGAGCCAGATTCACCTGCTCCTGGCCAAATCTCCACCCATAGGAAGGTGGGCTGGAGAGTGGAGCTAAAGGATTTTCACTATTCTGGATTTGTTTCCTCTCCCTGCGTCATCCCAATATGGGATGCCCCACAGTGTGAAATCCCGCGGTTCGTCTCATTCACTCGCCAGTGATCCCATGGTGCATGTCCACCAAGCCACTCAGACATCGGGATGGCTTAGTAAAGATGAATGGAGCTTAGCAACTGGCTGCTGTGCACTCATTGCAGTCTTCATAAATGCATGTTTGATGTGAGTAAACAAGACAATATGGAGGGTTTCAAACAGCAGGGCATCCCAGAATGCTCCAGGGATAGGGAATCAGCCAGCCTGAAGTATTTAATTCATCTTTAAGATACAATAGCCATGTGTCTGGCCAAGTGACTTGACTCAGGGCCGGCATAAGAAATTTTTGGCACCCGTACAACCTGAGTGTCAATACTGTGCCCAACTTTCACAGCCTGATGCCAAAAAGAAAGATGTTTGCCAAACTGGCTTCAGCAGACCTCAATTTTTTGGGCATTAGAAAGTTTTTCACAAATGCCCCAAGCGACAGAACAGAGGCTGATCAGTGGCATTCCCTGAAAACGTCCAGCCTTATCTGTTTGTCGAGCCACCCAGCTAATTCCCTTTGTAAAGTGTTTCTTCCAATCGTATGTTGTTACTTCCAGCTCAGCATTCTATTTCTTGATGTGCTTTATCCAGTCACTGTACACACAGTGCCCGAGACTGCATCATACTTCTTGGCTCCGTTGTCAGATAATTAAAAATAATTAACAATAAATGTAGAACTTTGTACAACAGTTTATTTCTTATCGCTGATTACTAAACTAATGTGTTTACTCTGATAAAATGCCTTCACGCTGTCTTGCTGCTGCCCGCACGCCTTCCAGCGCTCCTCCCTACTCACCTCCTCGTCTTTGTTTGAATTGTGTTTATTGGCTTCTAGGCCATGATAATGAATGCGAAACTGTCTCACTCATTTGCATGAAAGCTATATCAATGACTAGGAGTTTTTGTTATGCAAATTACTTTAAAGGTACATAGGAGACTGACTGCAGAATGGTTAGTAAATGGCCCTTGGCCAAATGCCTGTGCTGCTGGAATTTCTTGGCCACATACAGCTATATTGCCAGGGCCCCCTTTAACTTACATTCCCATACTCTCTCATGCCACCTTGTAACCACAATACCCTTAATGGTGCCACATATCAGCCAATGGTCCCTGATATGGGACCTGTTGCCACCCACACCACCTAATAGGGCCACTCTTTCCTGCCTCCATTACATTAATGGGTGTTACAAATCAACCTATGACCACCTATACTACTCAAGTTCTAAAACCATTATAACCAAATAAAATGGGTCATATATAATCCAAGGGCCACCCCAATTGCCCACATCTATATTTCTGGGGCAACTGTTACTCCTTACTGAATAGGCCCCACCCTCTGGGTCTGTAATGGGGCAAATTACAATCACTAATGTTTATGCATGTCATTGTGGAACCCCCTCCACACTACCCTGAAACCACCCATTTGCCAAAGGACCTCATACACCCTTGCAACCACAAAATAGATAGAATATTGAATGGCAGGTGGCTTTGCAGGATAACCGTGTTATCTTCTGGACCTGATGGCTGCCCTTCCCCTTTCTACAATCCCAAATAAATATCCACTCATACCGAATGCACTGAATATTTTGGCTCTCCAACTGCTGAAAGCTAGTTTTATAATATAAAGGGGGTAATTTATTATGTTCACTACTGTCTGGTACCTGACATAAAAGTAAGTTTGCCCGCGTGACAGAACAGTGAGTACGCAAAACTTCCTTCAGAGAACACCAGTGAACACAGAATTTCACAATGCTTTTTGCTGTGTTTGTGCGATAATCACAGGTATGGTCTGGAGAATGCTGGTGATATGCTGCCATACTGCTGTGGCAGAATTCATTAGCAAAAAAATATATAATCTTGCTTTAAACACACTTTTATAGCAACTGTCGGCATTGGAGGGGTCTCGGAATATATGTGTGGTATCTTGGGAGTGCCTGGGTTGTTTGAAAAGCTTAACAATAAAATTTGAAATTATAAAAGTCATGTAAAAACATTTTTATTCGTTGGTTTTCACATACTGGGTAACTTTCTACTGTTTCCACTCGAAAGTTGTAAGAAAATAAGTTAAAGATGCTAAAAAAAAACTATAGTGATAATCTCTCCCTAAATAATATTAATTCCTATGGGGGTCGCCACTAAAAGGTTGTGAGTGCAAAAGTGTCCGCCATCATTCGCCAAGGCAAACTGAAGTAGAAGTAAGTCCGAAAAACATGGACATCGCTGGCGGAACATGCAAAACAGGCAGATTACCGCAATATATGTATAATTATAATAAATAGGCCTCATGAGGGCCTCAAGAAATTTCTGGCCATCCTACAACCCAAAAGTCTTTGGGTTGCTGATATTCATTGAAGTATGGAGAGACTTTCCACTCTTTTCGAAGACAGTCTCAGTCCTTGAATGAATGGTTTTGAACAATATGGAGTATTGTAGATGTACCACTGGTTGGGAAATAGACTAGATAGTTCTACTGTGCTTTTTGTCTTTATTACACTTATAAAAGTATCTAATTATTACATGAATAAAGCTTCCTTTTATGGGGCTCATCATTTTGATTCTTTTCTGGATGTACATACCTACAAATATATTGGATCAGACTGCTACTTAAACATTTACTGTATACCAATATATTTAGGATTATAAATATATACTGCCGAATTATAGCTGCTACAGGCTTGATCACCAGCATAATCTTAGAACGTTGTGGTTAATTGCATGAAGATGCATCAGGCAATTCCCTTAGAGGATTATTCATGAATCCCCAGGATCAGTTACTAGGCTTCCAGGGAGACCCAACAAACAAGTTTTACAAGAGGCCTGTCCTACTAATAATCCTCGAAAGTCTTGTTAAGCTCTCCCATTTTTTTCTCCAGTCTTCGACAAGAGTGAAACTCACAACTACAGGTGTCGGGGCTTGTTCAAACACAGGCATTGTGACATTGTTATCTAATGCGCCCTTTACTATTTATATTGGCCTGCTTCATTGTTTTGTCAGATTCAAGGCCAAAGTTAGGTCATAGTTATAAGTTATAGAGAACTTTGGAAAGGAGTGAGATTTTTCTTGGAGCCATCAATTATGTGCAGAAGACATTCAATTTTTAAATCCCAGATTGGGTGTTCATATTAACATGTTCTTTGATAAAAGTGGACCAAAACCCAGGATTTTGACTATCCTGGGTATTGATCCTTGCCCCAGGCTGTGTGAAACCCTGCAGGTTGTCCAATCTAACTTCCCTGGTCCTATGGTGCATGTGAGGCCTCTGGCCCAATCAGCGGGCTTGGATCTTCTCCCGTCCCTTTTGTCTAAGGAATCGCCTAAGCAAGCAGACCCATACTCCACTACCCTCTAACAGGGAGCATGCGTGCACCAGCCATTCACAAATGGCCGGCACAGGCACGCGCACTGCTAAAGGGATAGCAGGAATGCTGCCACTACTCGCGCATGCACAGCTGGTCCACTTTAATCTCTTTTTAGTAAATAACAAATAGGTTCTCCAAGATTTGTCCTAAAAAGCAGAACTAGAGCAGACCAAAATGCACATTTTTGACTAATATCCCCTGCATCCCTAACCCCACAGTCGGTAGCTTTTGAATGGTTTCATCATACTTTCTTTTTCCAGAAATAGATCTGGCAATTTCCCCTAAGTCCCAGATTCCCGGGTTGCATTTGATGATATTGACATAAGTTGTCATAATGTATGAAATAGTCCCCAGTGCTGTGATCTGATGAATTCAAAAACTGCTATTTAGTTTTCAACTGGGATATTGAACTATCACCTGGGATATTTGCTTATTGGCTTTTGCCTCACTGACTGTTCTATTTTAGAACACCCATTTGTGGCTTGGTGGTAATATACAGTAACACTCCAGAAGTGGCTGGCGAGGCATGTACAGGACATAGACTGAGCAGAGGGTTCTGAGATTTAGGCCGGGACATCCATGCCACCATCAGATGGTTTGTGAATTCCCCCTCATCATGTCATGGCTGCTTCCCTGTTACTCCTCACAGTTCCAATTTGTTCCAGCTTTTTTATGAACCAGATCTCTTCAAATTCTCACGGCAGCTGCTACTCCATATGGCCCCAGTGGAGTGGAAAATACAATTATAAAGACCTTCTTAAGATTGAGTTGTTCCCAAAAAAAGAGTAGGGCTCACAAGAGAATTCTGTGTTCCTTAGTAAGCATGAGACGTATTCGGTATTAGGGAAGTCCTGTCTGTGCATGTCATGGCATTAAGGTGGATTCTCAAGGTCTCGTTTTGCTGCACTACAATGACGGCACCTTGGGCGGCTGCTCCATCTGACCACCAAAATTGCTGCTCATTCTAGATATCCATGCTTTGTGTCTCGACTAGCTTCCTAATTTAAAAGAAAGGCCATATTCTTAGTATGGACAGAAACAAATGAAACCCCAGCGCAGGAGTTATTGGCAGATTTAAATACACATTTATGGGCTTTTCTTTTAGTGGACTTTGCCTTTAAAGTGGACCAACACCCACCGCTGATCGGCCAGGGAATCTATAAGATTCCTGGGCCGATCAGCTCCCTGCCTGCGGGGCACCCCGATCGGGGTGAAACCCCCCAGGACGCCCGCAAATCCTACCTGTTCCTCGTTCCAACGACGCATGCGCGGGCCGCCGCCGCCTCTCGCGCATCCCTCTAGCAGGGCGCGCACCCACGCCGGCCGTTTGTGAATGGCCGGCGCGGGCGCGCTCCCTGTAAAAGGGACGCGCGAGAAGCGGCGGGCGCTCTCACCTTGTCCGTCGACGGACCTCGCTTGTCCGTCGGCAGTGATTGGTGGAGCGAGTCACGTGGGAGCGGGGTCAGGTGAGTTTTGGGGGCTTTCTGGGAGGTTTCACACAGCGGGGAACCCCCGATCGGGGTGCCCCACGGAAATGGACCAACACCCAGGATAGTGAAAATCCTGGGTGTTGGTCCACTTTAAAGGAAAAGTGACGAGCCCTGAATAAAGTCCAGAGCAGTCTCTAGGCGGCTGTTTTCTTTGCCTGTTAAAAATGTAATCAGATACTTAAACAAACCAACATCGTATCCTGCAACCGAAGAGGCGTATCACCCTCCATTGTTCTCTATTGTATGACTTCTTACAACCTCGTTTGTCTGGTGCTAGGTAACTGCTATGAAAGGGACCATACCATAGAGCCTTGGAGTGCTTTGCTTAACTCTGAACGAGCCAAACAGTCCACAACAAAAGTGGAAAAGTCTGTGTGAAATTAAGTCATATCTAAATGCTCAAATTGAGCTTGCGTATAAGGAAGGACTTGCGGTGGTGGGTTGACTTTAATCTTGGTCTATAAGCCCATGCAGAGATTTTCTGTTTAAATATATATTTCCATCAAAACTTTTAGTTTTGTGTTTTTACCTTATTTTTTGGCCATTCCCCAAACCTAGCTGTGCCTTCCTAGGGTGATTGCATTATTAAGTGTACCAACACCCATTTTTAATAAAACATGTTGGAACAAGCACTCGGAGGTACGATTACGACATCAGGCTTAGCTGATGGTGGCACAGCTAATCATACTCTCTGTCCATCGATTCCCTACATTGCAGACCAGTGTTTTTGCTTTGTCACCGTGCGGCCATTGTTTTTAAAAGCCTTTTCTGACATTGCACCTGGCGCTGAATGCCTGAGAGTCAAGGTCATAGAGCGCAAGCACTGGAGCTGTGGTTTTACATGTTAAATACGGCATGGAGCAGCGGAGAGTCACCGATACTACCTGTCGCAATCTTCATTGAAAAACGCTTAAAGCGGACCTTTACCCTGAATAAGAGCCTATCTTAAGAGCATAAGAGAATAAGAGCATATCTTATTATTTCCCCCACCCTGTACATACAGATTGCCCACATTAAAAATCATCCTACCTGCATTTACTGCATGTTATGAGCCTTTAAACATCCAAGATGGCGGCTCATGGGACATCAGGCAGCCTCTGCAAACAGGAAGTGCCTTCTAACTGTGCTGCTCTGCATTCTGGGATTGCTGACCCCAATTCTGCTCTGTCTGTGCAAAGCACAGCTATAACCCGCCCCCCTGTACTTTATCCCACTCTGCTCTCCTCAGTATGTGATGCTTCTGAGTCAAGATGGCGGCGCCCGTATCCTAAAGTCCTGAACAGAGTTGCAGCCCAGTGGGGGAAAGAATAATACTCAAGTGACTAAAAACTTAAAATATATTAATTTTAGATGCTGGGGAATAGTTTTTTAAGGGTTTGGACTTTTCAATAAATCATGGTGAAGGTCCGGTTTAGGCAAAGCCGCCTGTCTGTGGCGCTACGAGTAGCTAGTAATAATTTGGGCTCTGCATGTCAATGGCACTTTTTTCTACAGTGTAAAAAAGGGGTCAAAAGTTCACTACTTTTCTCAGGAGTAAAAAAGTACTATCGACTTACATTGTCTTCCTAGCTAGTGATTCAGCAACAGTGAAATTCCCAGACTTTTTTCTCATGAAGTGAATTTTTTACTGCCAGGATTTATTTCAACGTATTGAATTGAGACCATGGTCTTTCACATTGCATATTCAATCATTGAATATTTTGGCCCCATTTTTCCAGAACAGTGCATATAAGCTGCCTGATACACAATGTGCCAGCAAGCCTCAGGATGTGTAGGAAATTTGCAATGTTCTTGGATAGGTCGCATACTGTGGACCTTTCATACATCATCTGGCCACCATGTTGGAGACCCTCCTACAAATCATGGAATGTCGACCAGCATGTGATACACTGAAGTCTAGTCTGACTTGTGATATGGTTATGGCCTACAGAGCTTTTTGTGGATGCCAGCCGAGTAGGCTTTTGTGCAGTTCTAACTCAGGTGTCCAAAACTGGCAATGTTTCTACAATGTTCTATGCTAGCAAGCAAAGAGGTCTTATATATATATATATATATATATATATATATATATATATATATATATACATATTTCAGTAGTCATTATTTAACAAATACAATAAAAAATAGGAAGGGTTATTGATAATGTAATTACAGTAATTCAGTTCAGGAACAAGTTGGAGCTGTCCTCTTGAAAAAGCTATTACTCGGCCCAGGCCCGTTGTGGATGACTGGCTTGCTATTCCTTATGCGCTTGTTATATACCCAAACCCAACAAGTACAATCCATTTTTTTATATCCTAGACAGCTGGGGCCTCTAACAGAAAATAATAAACAGAGTTGCTGCCTATCTTTGTAATTACAGACTTGGTATAAAGGCGTTCAGCTAGTTTTATGTAGGTCAGTCCCTAAGTAATTCAATACAGAAGCTGTATTACTGGGGCATGGCAGTGATCCTTTACATTGCAGATTTTACCCAAAGCTTTAGCTACAAACAAGTTGCGACAGGTAAAACCACTGTAAAATGAGAAGGTGTGAGCAGACAGTAAGCGACCGCATCAGTATGTATGCAATCACCAGTGACAAATACCTCAAGACTGATGTCCAAAAGCTGTTACTAAAAGCTGCATTTCTCTAAAGCAGCCATGGGTCAAATTATTTGGTGATTAATCCTCATAGTCGGGGGATGCTGTATAGTACCTCACAATAGCCTAAAATGCAAAAAAGCGCCATGGTCTACTGATAAGTACTTTATGCTCTGCCGCATATTTTCTAGTCAGTTATTTAACCTGCTTGTGTAAATATATACATTCAAATCTAGCTCCTGTCTGCCTGTTATTTACAACTCCAAGCAGGGCCAACGTCATTTTCCGGACCTCCCACACCTGCCACATACTATGGCCAGAGATACATGCTGCCCCGGTGGGTACAGATAGCACGACTGGAAACCACCTTCTGTGGAGGCTTTCACTACTAGCACCACGTATTGCCAGATGAGCGTCTGTATAGCGGCGCTTAGATTGACCGCTAGTAGACGCTGTAAGCGGGTATCGGGCGCTGTAACCTAGCGTTGTGGTCGCTGTAGTAACCTGGATGTGATGTATGTTGGGCGCTGTAACAACAGTATAACGCTGCAGCGCGCAATAGGTAGCGCCAACTCAGTACGTCTGGCACTCGCGCTCAACACCATACTTAACAAAAAACTACACACACACAGCATCAGCGCTCTAAAGCTGGGCTATACAATTCTGCATAAAAATATAAAAAGCCAAAATGTATAAAAGTGTTTGTTTGCAGCCAGGAGAGGTCATATAATGTTTTGAGCAAAAAAAAAAAATGTTTAATTGCCAAACACGCTGTTTAAACAAAAGCAAATGAACGTCCATTGAAATGTATGGGAGAGCGCTACTGAGCGAAAGGCACCTGGCGCTCTGGAAGCTAGGACGCCAGCGCTATATGCTGAGCCGCCTGTAATAATACATGTGACGCTACATGGCGCTGTTAGAGCCGCTCACCAGATTCACTTTCTAAAATGTGGTTTTGAGCACACCCCCATAGTTTCTCTTACACTAGATTGTGTGCCCCTTCCTCTTCTGTACACACGATAGTTTGCACAACCTTCACCTTCTTTACACCACTTACATTCAAATAGATTGCTAACACTTCACCTTCTGTACCTACACTTACACCCTAATAGATTGTATGTCCTTTACCTACTGCACCCATGCCTACACATTAACAGATTGCATGCCCTTCACCTACTGTACCTCCGGTAAACCCTCATAGATGGAATGCCCTTAACCTGCTGTACTTACCATTACACTCCAATAGATTGCATGCCTTTTACCTTCTGTACCTACCCTTACACTGTAATAGATTGCATGCCCTTCACCTTCTGTACCTACCCTTACACTCTAATAGATCGCATGCCCTTCACCTTCTGTACCTACCCTTACACTCTAATAGATTGCATGCCCTTCACCTTCTGTACCTACCCTTACACCCTAATAGATTGCATGCCCTTCACCTTCTGTACCTACCCTTACACCCTAATAGATTGCATGCCCTTCACCTTCTGTACCTACCCTTACACCCTAATAGATTGCATGCCCTTCACCTTCTGTACCTACCCTTACACTCTAATATATTGCATACCCTTCACCTTCTGTACCTACCCTTACACTCTAATAGATTGCATGCCCTTCACCTTCTGTACCTACCCTTACACTCTAATAGATTGCATACTCTTCACCTTCTGTACCTACCCTTACACTCTAATAGATTTCATGCCCTTCACCTTCTGTACCTACCCTTACACTCTAATAGATTGCATGCCCTTCACCTTCTGTACCTACCCTTACACTCTAATAGATTGCATGCCCTTCACCTTCTGTACCTACCCTTACACTCTAATAGATTGATTGCCCTTCACCTTCTGTACCTACCCTTACACTCTAATAGATTGCATGCCCTTCACCTACTGTACCCACCCTTAACAGCCAAATAGATTGTATGTCCTTTACCTACTGCACCCACGCCTACAGATTAACAGATTACATGCCCTTCACCTTCTGTACCTACCCTTACACTCTAATAGATTGCATACCCTTCACCTTCTGTACCTACCCTTACACTCTAATAGATTGCATGCCCTTCACCTTCTGTACCTACCCTTACACTCTAATAGATTGCATGCCCTTCACCTTCTGTACCTACCCTTACACTCTAATAGATTGCATGCCCTTCACCTTCTGTACCTACCCTTACACTCTAATAGATTGCATGCCCTTCACCTTCTGTACCTACCCTTACACTCTAATAGATTGATTGCCCTTCACCTTCTGTACCTACCCTTACACTCTAATAGATTGCATGCCCTTCACCTACTGTACCCACCCTTAACAGCCAAATAGATTGTATGTCCTTTACCTACTGCACCCACGCCTACAGATTAACAGATTACATGCCCTTCACCTTCTGTACCTACCCTTACACTCTAATAGATTGCATACCCTTCACCTTCTGTACCTACCCTTACACTCTAATAGATTGCATGCCCTTCACCTTCTGTACCTACCCTTACACTCTAATAGATTGCATACTCTTCACCTTCTGTACCTACCCTTACACTCTAATAGATTTCATGCCCTTCACCTTCTGTACCTACCCTTACACTCTAATATATTGCATGCCCTTCACCTTCTGTACCTACCCTTACACTCTAATAGATTGCATGCCCTTCACCTTCTGTACCTACCCTTACACTCTAATAGATTGCATGCCCTTCACCTACTGTACCTACCCTTACACTCTAATAGATTGCATGCCCTTCACCTTCTGTACCTACCCTTACACTCTAATAGATTGCATGCCCTTCACCTTCTGTACCTACCCTTACACTCTAATAGATTGATTGCCCTTCACCTTCTGTACCTACCCTTACACTCTAATAGATTGCATGCCCTTCACCTACTGTACCCACCCTTAACAGCCAAATAGATTGTATGTCCTTTACCTACTGCACCCACGCCTACAGATTAACAGATTACATGCCCTTCACCTTCTGTACCTACCCTTACACTCTAATAGATTGCATACCCTTCACCTTCTGTACCTACCTTTACACCCTAATAGATTGCATGCCCTTCACCTTCTGTACCTACCTTTACACCCTAATAGATTGCATACCCTTTACTTTCTGTACCCACCCATACACTCTAATAGATTGCATACCCTTTACTTTCTGTACCCACCCATACACTCTAATAGATTGCAACCCCCTTCACCAGGGCCGACCTTTGGGGTGTGCCAGGTGTGCCACTGCACATTGCGCCATGGTCGGGGCGCCACACAGCTGCACCTGCCTATTTGATGCCCCAACCCACCAGCCCACTGGCTCGCCATTCCCCCTGCTCTGCTTACTTGTTCCCTGTCGACCTGGGAGATCACATGGGGCAGTGAACCAATGGCTAGGGAACACTTCTGAAAGGGGATGCCCCTGCCGGACATTAAGCTTGATGCCAGGTGTGTTGGGGGGGCGCCATCCTGTAGTTTTACACAGGGCACCTTCCATCCTAAGACTGGTCCTGCCCTTCACCCTCTCTACCTATCCATACACTCTCACCCTCTGTCATCTCCCTTAAGGAGGAACAACCACCCCCTTCGAGTTTATAAGGCCCTTAGGGGCAGTTGGCTCCCTCTTTATAGGGCATCCTGAATTGGAATGCCCAGTTGTGTGAAACCCAGCTGAAACTTTAAGTGTTGATTAGTGAGTAGGTAAAGGCAGTAAATTAACGAGATCAAGAGAAATAAAGTTGGGGAAAAGGGACACATTTAGCAAAATGGTATCTGTTCTGTGACTTCATAGCATCTGGGGACTGAAAAGTACTCTCATAAACATTGCTGGGGCCACCTGGCTCTTGTTTTGGTTCCTTAGTAGTAGTGCTCATAAGTTGCCTCTTTTCTGTTCTGGTGCAGTTCTGTTGAATAGTTGCAGTATTTCGGTTCTGCATCACCTATTAAAGTCTATGGAGGGAAAATTCAGGATGTGCTTCTGGGTCTCTGGAAAGCAGTTAAAGTAGCAAATGCATGATGGGAAGACCACCAAATCTGGGGCTCTGTGTTGATATTCTAATACTTAATGATAAAATGTAACATGTAAATTTGAAAGGATTGAATAAGGTTCAGGCGGGAAGTGTTTTTAAGAAGAAACTTAATGATAGAACAAGGGGGCACAACCTGAAGCTAGTCGGGGGGAAGATCAGGAGCAATGTTAGAAAATATTATTTTACAGAAAGAGTAGTAGATGCTTGGAACAAACTTCCAGCAGAGGTTGTTGAAAAATTGACAGTAAGTGAAGGTAAACATGCCTGGGATAAGCTTATATATCCTAAGATAAAGAGTACATACAGTATACACATAAGGGCAGACTAGTATGGTCTCCATCTGCTGTCATCCTTCTATGTCAGTGACTGATACATTTGTATCCTTTGCTTTATATGCAGATGTTAAATAAAGGGGGATTCTAAAATTGCACTAGTCTGTTAAAGGGAGCTCTAACTTTACATCAGGATGATTTTAAAGGGTTAAAGTGGACCAACACCCACCCCTGATCGGCCCCCTCCCCGCGGGACATCCGAAACCGGGATGCCCCGCTGTGTGAAACCCCCCAGAAAGCCCCTAAAAACTTACCTTATTGGCGACGGACAATCGATGGATAAGCCGCCGAGCCCTGTAAGAGGGATGCGCGAGAGGGACCCCGATCGGGGTGCCCCGCGGAAGTGGACCAACACCCAGGATAGTGAAAATCCTGGGTGTTGGTCCACTTTAAAGAAGAATGATCCTTTTACTTTGAAAAGTGGCCTCTAACAATAATTATGCCTCTAACCATACTTGTGATGTTTACTGCAGTTAAAGCGGGATTCTTCTATCTTTTTCCAGTATTAGTTGGCATTAGTTGGCTAATGGTGATGTCTGCCATTATCAGACACATTACTGGTGCTGATAATATTTCTGTTCGAATTGGCCTGAATTTGGCAAATATTCTGTTTTGGCTGAGCTGAACCAAATTTACAAAATTATGGTTGAATTTACCCAAATCTGAAGCCCAGCACTATTGATGGAAGTAACCCTGGTGATGACTTAATGTAAGTACATTACTGACTGTGGATAGATTTTCCTTAAACCGGACCTTCACCATGATTTAATGAAAAGCCCAAACTCTTAAAAAACGATTCCCCAGCATCTAAAATTAATATATTTAACATTTTTAGTCACTAACTTATTATTCTTTCCCCCACTGAGCTGCAACTCTGTTCAGGAATTTAGGATACAGACGCCGCCATCTTGATTCAGAAGCATCACACTTACTGAGGAGAGGAGAGTGGGATAAGGTACAGGGGGGCAGGTTATAGCTGTGCTTTGCTCAGACAGAGCAGAGCTGGGGTCAGGGAAAGGTCAGCAGTCCCAGAATGCAGAGCAGCACAGTCACTTCCTGTTTGCAGGCACTTCCTGTTTGCAGGCTGCCTGATAAAATGGCGGCTTCCATAAGCCGCCATCTTGGATGTTTAAAGGCTTATAACATGCAGTAGATGCAGGTAGGATGATTTTTAATGTGAGCAATCTGTATGTACAGTGTGGGGGAAACATATAAGATAGACTCTTATTCAGAGTGAAGGTCCGCTTTAAATCTGCACAGCCATGTGGTTCTCTATCTCTTCAGATATAAGTGATGCCCCTAGTTGAGCTATTTTATTGCTTTTTTGTTCTAGAGATAATGATGTGATCACCTAATTGTCATGTTTTTTTTCTGCAGACCTGGATCCCCAAGCTATATAAGAAGAAAACATGCACCACATACATAGAAGACAGGTAGGTTGATTTCTACTTGTACGCTACTGTTTCTATTACTCTATGTACTTATTTAGCCTAGGGTTAGGCTTTTGGCCTGTTCTATAGAATAAATGGAAGCTGAACTCTAACAATGGTGGCTGACAGTTTGAAAGACCAGAGCGAGAACTAGTGACACAAAATAGCAACAGCTACCAAGATCAACCAACTCAACTCAACGAGGAAACACAAGAGCATTCCCAAAGGAAAACTGTTTAAAATCTATTAGGGTATAAGGTAGGAAACAGAAAGGAGAGGAGCGTACACTCTATTAGGGAATAAGGGGAGATACAGAAGAAGAGTTTACACTCTATTAGGGTATAAGGGAGGATACAGAAGGAGAAGAGCTTACAATATATTAGAGTATAATGGAGGATACATAAGGGGAAGAGCTTACACTCCATTAGGGTATAAGGGGAGATACAGAAGGAGAAGAGCTTACACTCCATTGGGGTATAAGGGAGGATACAGAAGGAGAAGAGCTTACAATATATTAGAGTATAATGGAGGATACATAAGGAGAAGAGCTTACACTCCATTAGGGTATAACGGGGGATGCAGAAGGAGAAGAGTGTATAATCTATTATAGTATATGGGACGGTACAGAAGGAGAACATCTTGCAATCTATTAGGGCATAAGGGAGGATGCAGGAGGCATTGAGAAGAAAAGAAATAGTGGTAAGCAAATGGCATTGTGACCGGAGGGTAACAGGTTTGAATCCCAGCCATAGGACATGATTGAAGTGCTCTTGAGCAAGGGACCTAACTGCTCCCCAGGCACCGTAATTAAGGCAGCCCACCAATCCAGGCATGTGTACTGTCACTGCACAGATGAGTTAAATGCAGAGAAAGAATTCCTATGTGTGCTCAGGCATACACTGCCCATTGCCCCCAAAAATGACCTGCACCTGTGATGGGGTATTTTTATAGGTGAGGTACAGCATTTTTCCTATGAGCTGTGCAGAAAAGAATGCCAAATTCTTTAGCATAGCCCATAGGGTGCTGTTATTTCTAAACTTAAAAAAAACCTTACCTCATAGGAAAAATAAATAAAATGCCCCATCACAGGTACAGGTTATTTTGGGGCAAAAAAGGTTGAAAAAACATTTTTTTTGGTACTTACTACTGGTGTTGTGTTTAAACGCTAAAAACTCACTGGGATGCAGGCTGCATTTCATACTGCAATGTACACAGCAAGTCACACTGTAGTTTCCAGTTAGTCAATTAGCATGACCCCCTATGAGCTCCGCTACCTGTGGTAGACAGCTCATAACATTTAGCCCCCCAGTCACACCTGTCAGGTACCGCATACATTTGGAGCAAAAGAAAATCAACAATGGTATCTTTATGGCCCTTTTAGAGCTCCCCAGTGCGGCAGAAAGGAGGAAAACGCAGCCAAAAAAGTCCTGCCTGCTGCATCCGGGCCACAAACACATTCTATTTAAGTCTATAGGCCGCAATGGTGAAGGCAAGTGCGTTTTTTCATGCAGTACAGCATGCGTTTTACATTTGCGGCATCAGTGATTTCAATGGGATTCAGTAAGCAGAAAGGCAGGGCATAGGCCTCGGAAATAGGGACAAACACGAAAGCAAACGCAAACAAAAACACAATAAAGAACAGAGTGGAATTCCTAGCGCAAACACTGCCACAAAATGCATGCTGCAAGTGCAGCCGGACAGGTGTGAACATAGCCCAGTGAAGTGTGAAATGTGTGTATTTCCATCTGCTATGTTCACCTTAGCCCATAAGACTTGAGCTATTGCAGCCCCAGCCCCTGAATGGTCACCAGTCTTTGTGTTATGCTCCCTCCACTGGCACCAGGGTGCACCTACTGTAGGAGGAGAGGTACATGCCCAGACCAGGGCCCATAGGAGACAAGCTCATAGCCAGAGTAGGAGGAGAGGTACTTGCCCAGACCAGGGCCCATAGGAGACAAGCTCATAGCCAGAGTAGGAGGAGAGGTACTTGCCCAGACCAGGGCCCATAGGAGACAAGCTCATAGCCAGAGTAGGAGGAGAGGTACTTGCCCAAACCAGGGCCCATAGGAGACAAGCTCATAGCCAGAGTAGGAGGAGAGGTACTTGCCCAGACCAGGGCCCATAGGAGACAAGCTCATAGCCAGAGTAGGAGGAGAGGTACTTGCCCAGACCAGGGCCCATAGGAGACAAGCTCATAGCCAGAGTAGGAGGAGAGGTACTTGCCCAAACCAGGGCCCATAGGAGACAAGCTCATAGCCAGAGTAGGAGGAGAGGTACTTGCCCAGACCAGGGCCCATAGGAGACAAGCTCATAGCCAGAGTAGGAGGAGAGGTACTTGCCCAAACCAGGGCCCATAGGAGACAAGCTCATAGCCAGAGTAGGAGGAGAGGTACTTGCCCAGACCAGGGCCCATAGGAGACAAGCTCATAGCCAGAGTAGGAGGAGAGGTACTTGCCCAGACCAGGGCCCATAGGAGACAAGCTCATAGCCAGAGTAGGAGGAGAGGTACTTGCCCAAACCAGGGCCCATAGGAGACAAGCTCATAGCCAGAGTAGGAGGAGAGGTACTTGCCCAGACCAGGGCCCATAGGAGACAAGCTCATAGCCAGAGTAGGAGGAGAGGTACTTGCCCCGACCAGGGCCCATAGGAGACAAGCTCATAGCCAGAGTAGGAGGAGAGGTACTTGCCCAAACCAGGGCCCATAGGAGACAAGCTCATAGCCAGAGCAGGAGGAGAGGTACTTGCCCAGACCAGGGCCCATAGGAGACAAGCTCATAGCCAGAGCAGGAGGAGAGGTACTTGCCCAGACCAGGGCCCATAGGAGACAAGCTCATAGCCAGAGTAGGAGGAGAGGTACTTGCCCAGACCAGGGCCCATAGGAGACAAGCTCATAGCCAGAGTAGGAGGAGAGGTACTTGCCCAGACCAGGGCCCATAGGAGACAAGCTCATAGCCAGAGTAGGAGGAGAGGTACTTGCCCAAACCAGGGCCCATAGGAGACAAGCTCATAGCCAGAGTAGGAGGAGAGGTACTTGCCCAGACCAGGGCCCATAGGAGACAAGCTCATAGCCAGTGTAGGAGGAGAGGTACTTGCCCAGACCAGGGCCCATAGGAGACAAGCTCATAGCCAGTGTAGGAGGAGAGGTACTTGCCCCGACCAGGGCCCATAGGAGACAAGCTCATAGCCAGAGTAGGAGGAGAGGTACTTGCCCAGACCAGGGCCCATAGGAGACAAGCTCATAGCCAGAGTAGGAGGAGAGGTACTTGCCCAAACCAGGGCCCATAGGAGACAAGCTCATAGCCAGAGTAGGAGGAGAGGTACTTGCCCAGACCAGGGCCCATAGGAGACAAGCTCATAGCCAGAGTAGGAGGAGAGGTACTTGCCCAGACCAGGGCCCATAGGAGACAAGCTCATAGCCAGAGTAGGAGGAGAGGTACTTGCCCAAACCAGGGCCCATAGGAGACAAGCTCATAGCCAGAGTAGGAGGAGAGGTACTTGCCCAGACCAGGGCCCATAGGAGACAAGCTCATAGCCAGAGTAGGAGGAGAGGTACTTGCCCCGACCAGGGCCCATAGGAGACAAGCTCATAGCCAGAGTAGGAGGAGAGGTACTTGCCCAGACCAGGGCCCATAGGAGACAAGCTCATAGCCAGTGTAGGAGGAGAGGTACTTGCCCAGACCAGGGCCCATAGGAGACAAGCTCATAGCCAGAGCAGGAGGAGAGGTACTTGCCCAGACCAGGGCCCATAGGAGACAAGCTCATAGCCAGAGTAGGAGGAGAGGTACTTGCCCAGACCAGGGCCCATAGGAGACAAGCTCATAGCCAGAGTAGGAGGAGAGGTACTTGCCCAGACCAGGGCCCATAGGAGACAAGCTCATAGCCAGAGTAGGAGGAGAGGTACTTGCCCAAACCAGGGCCCATAGGAGACAAGCTCATAGCCAGAGTAGGAGGAGAGGTACTTGCCCAGACCAGGGCCCATAGGAGACAAGCTCATAGCCAGTGTAGGAGGAGAGGTACTTGCCCAGACCAGGGCCCATAGGAGACAAGCTCATAGCCAGTGTAGGAGGAGAGGTACTTGCCCCGACCAGGGCCCATAGGAGACAAGCTCATAGCCAGAGTAGGAGGAGAGGTACTTGCCCAGACCAGGGCCCATAGGAGACAAGCTCATAGCCAGAGTAGGAGGAGAGGTACTTGCCCAGACCAGGGCCCATAGGAGACAAGCTCATAGCCAGAGTAGGAGGAGAGGTACTTGCCCAAACCAGGGCCCATAGGAGACAAGCTCATAGCCAGAGTAGGAGGAGAGGTACTTGCCCAGACCAGGGCCCATAGGAGACAAGCTCATAGCCAGTGTAGGAGGAGAGGTACTTGCCCAGACCAGGGCCCATAGGAGACAAGCTCATAGCCAGAGTAGGAGGAGAGGTACTTGCCCAGACCAGGGCCCATAGGAGACAAGCTCATAGCCAGAGTAGGAGGAGAGGTACTTGCCCAGACCAGGGCCCATAGGAGACAAGCTCATAGCCAGAGTAGGAGGAGAAGTACTTGCCCAGAGCAGGGCCCATAGGAGACAAGCTCATAGCCAGAGTAGGAGGAGAGGTACTTGCCCAAACCAGGGCCCATAGGAGACAAGCTCATAGCCAGAGCAGGAGGAGAGGTACTTGCCCAGACCAGGGCCCATAGGAGACAAGCTCATAGCCAGAGTAGGAGGAGAGGTACTTGCCCAGACCAGGGCCCATAGGAGACAAGCTCATAGCCAGAGCAGGAGGAGAGGTACTTGCCCAGAGCAGGGCCCATAGGAGACAAGCTCATAGCCAGAGTAGGAGGAGAGGTACTTGCCCAGAGCAGGGCCCATAGGAGACAAGCTCATAGCCAGAGTAGGAGGAGAGGTACTTGCCCAAACCAGGGCCCATAGGAGACAAGCTCATAGCCAGAGTAGGAGGAGAGGTACTTGCCCAAACCAGGGCCCATAGGAGACAAGCTCATAGCCAGAGTAGGAGGAGAGGTACTTGCCCAGACCAGGGCCCATAGGAGACAAGCTCATAGCCAGAGTAGGAGGAGAGGTACTTGCCCAGACCAGGGCCCATAGGAGACAAGCTCATAGCCAGAGTAGGCTTTGTTTTCCCAACAGATGCCCTTTAAGCTACATGTATCACAATTAAACTGTGTACAAAACTTGAAGGACTCTTGTAAAGAATGAATTAGCAGTGGTGTGGATGCTTGTAAAAAAGGCTCTGTGACAACAAAATAGCTCTTCGGGTGTTTCCCTGAACTATGCCTTGGTTCCCGCATAATAAAATCAGCAGCAGTAACTTCTTGCCAAGGCCAAAGTTTGTTTGCAAGATGTAAATGTTACAACTGTCCTTTAGCCACCCAGTTTCCTCTCAGTGTAAATCCTGTCTTCCACTTATTTCCCACAGGACTCCCTGCCCATTATTTCCCACTGGACTCCCTGCCCATTACATTTATTCATATTCATATATAAGCTGCAGGATACGATCAATGATTTCCCTGCATGTCTTCAGAGCCCCCAACAGGTCGTGTATAGTGAACACATGCAACTATGTGCACCAGTTATTTTACCTGTAAATGTGGGAGTTGTTTGGCCAACAGGATGTTATGGGCCATATACAGCCCATATATTTAACCATGAACCATTTCCAAACAGAGAATCATTTGCTGCCTTGCTATTCAATGGCCCACTATCCAAATCCTCCCCTGGAACCTACTTGTCTCATCATAAAAAGAGTCCTAAATTTTGGCCAAGAACTCCAATACCCAGGGGCGTAACTATAGGAGGTGCAACCGCCCTGGGAAACAGTACGCCAGGGGACCCCATCATTGTTGCTCCTCCACCTTTTTTAGGTTTGTGCTCATGTGGCATCATTTAGAGAAATTAAGCACTTTGTCTCTGCTTTTTCAGTCTTTAGTTGTCTAGCCGCATCCTATTGAGTTAAAAGACAACGTTTACTACATGAGCCTTGAAAGAGACCCATCTATTGTTCAAACCAGGGACCCATCACAGTTAGTTACACCACTGCCAATATGCTTAGGTTGCCCCTCACTAACCAGAGGCCCCTTTACCCTGTGACGTACCCAAATGCCCCTAAAGTGTTTCCATGTGTTCAAGGGTCAGCTATACAACTTATACAACAATCCACCTATGTGCCCAACACTTTGCACCACCTAGAATCTACACATAACATATCTTCTGTGCAAGGCTCTAGTGTACAACCTTACCCATACACCCCTAAGACCCAACCATGTGTCCAAGGGTCACTTATACAACCGGCAATCTGTAGCACCCTGAAATATCAAACCGGGGTAATCAACCTTTTTTTATCAAGTACAATTTCCATATTCTAATTACCTTGAGTACAACTTGGCTGCCACTTCAGCTGTCAGATAAGCTGTGTTAAAATACGCAAAACAGCCATATAAAGTACATGAAAAACAAAAATGTACATAAATATTTGTCACCCTTTGGAGCTATTTGTATTTCTGGGGCAAACTAGAGCTCAGACTGCAGCCCCATTGTGTGACACCTGAAACAATGATCCATAGTGTTCAAGGCTCCAAACAACCCTGCAACCATCTAGACCAACAGCATACTGGACATGGAGCTAGCAAACCTTGGACCATTTTACATCTGTTAGTTTGACAGGTATATAAAATTTTAAAAATCACATATAGAGGAGCTCTATGGTTCTTTATTTCTATTCCACCTCTGTGAACGTTTTATTTTTTTTTGGAGGTCTCTTCACTAGCACTTAACTGCTCTTACCAATTCTGGTGGGCTTCCCCTTAAAAAGGCAGCCAACTGCGCTTGTATTGTGACTGTGGAAAGACAATGCAATGTTGGATCAATCCAGATCACATTCCCATTTGTCTCCACATCCAGGATAATCTTTTACTCTTCACATGTGGTTATACCAGCAATCCAGCAATCCTTTCGCCCCAAAGTAAATAACACTTGCAATAGTGTAATACTATTTAAGAACGATTGTTTAATAAAGGTAATGTACTCACAGACTGCCGAACCCAATTGCCTCTCCGCATCCACAGCGCTCTCTCCCACTGTACAAGTGAGCACATCAACAATTAAGCCTTGCTCTGAACCATCAACGCGTTTCGTCCATATGTAAACTTTCTTTAGAGGGTCCAGCAGCGAGTCCCTTTTAGATTTGCAATTCATTCAGACTTACACACACTTATATATATATATATATATATATATATATATATATATAAAGTTTGACATGCTTGCTTTCAAAAATGGGTTTCCTACTAAAAGATATATTAAACTTTGGGCTTATCCATTGGTGTTCAGATCTGGTCCTAAAGTTTCATTTCTTTGCATGGATACTTATGTATTGTAGCTTAAACAGCTTTTTAAGTGGAACAATTTAAACTGTTATCACATTTGCTTAATCAATCACTGCCAAGCTCACTGTCTGGGGTTTAGGAAAGATAGAATATCCAGTCAGGTTCAGATGATTTGAAATAACACGCCCCCCCCCCATTCTGTTATGAGCTAGTTAGGATAGCTCACTGCAAGGCCCTGTGGCTAAAGAATCTGCTTTACCCGATCTTTATCTCTCTGGCAGCCCTGGATGGCTTTTGAGGTATCCATGTCATTTCATGCCTCTGGGAGGCCAATTCATTAATAGCGCCAGGTAGCAACAGATGAGCGACTGTAGCGGTATTTTCACAGCGCCCGCTAGTATTCGCTGTGCTTGGCCGTTGTTCGGTTGTTGACAGCGACTCAGTCGGTGTGCGAAAATGTTGAATACGGGGTTAGGAGTCGCTGTTTGACAGGTTCCGCGCGGTATGGGAGCGCATGACAGCGAATGGCCATAGCGAACGGCTCCCAGCATATTCATTAACAAATCACGCTCAAAAAATTCTCGCGCTGTGAAATGCTTGTTTAAACCCCAGAGCGCTGGCGGCGATGGGTTAAAAGTAGTTTTTTAACCCCCAAACAACCATATTTTTGGAAAAAAAAAAAAAAATATCTAACATTGCAGAAGTGGTCACAGAATTTTTGACATTTAAAAAAAAAAAAAAAAAAATTAATAGCAATTAATTAAGAATATTTAAAGATTGCTCCATTGAAATGCATTGGAGAGCGCCAGGTAGCGAGAGGTCATACCTGTCGCTGTTCAAGGTCGCTCGCTGGCGCTGTGGGGTGAGGCTGGAATAATGATGAATGATTCGCTATCTGGCGCTCTGTCAGTCGCTAAGCAGGATCGGCTTGATAAATGTGTGATTGCGGAGGGGAGCCGGCGTTCTCGTGGCGGTGACCATCATTACCGTTCGCTCACCATTCGCTACCTGGCGCTATCCCTTGTTAAATAAGGGCCTAAGTTGTCTATGCTCAGAGTCTATCCTTTATCATGCTGAAGGAACTGTAATAGAAGTCAGACTGCAGTACTACCTACAGTAGTTAACTGTGAGAACATCAAAAAGAAATGCTAACTAGTTTACTAAAGTATGTACCCTAGACCTTCCAAGTCCCAATAGCAGCCACTCGCTATTCCTGTATTATCCATCCCCACCCATTTCCAATTGTAAGAATATAATGGTTATGTTATTGCTAAGCATGTATGGTTTGAATGTATCCATGAATGTACTTATTGTTTTACATTATAATTTTACAGAAAGGAAGGTATTTGCCAATGTGGGCTGGCCAAGGCAAATCATGTGTCGGTGGCTGTGGAGGATAACTTTGGGGCGGCCATTGTAAGCACCTGGGACTCCAGAGAGCACACAACAGAAGAGCCAACAGATGCTTATGGCGATATAGAATTTGTGGGTGCCGGAAAGAAGCACAGCAAGGTGAGAATTTAGAGCTACCATTTTGTTTTTTTAATATCTGGAGATTAAACCTGACTATGACCCCTGTTACTGTGTCTGCATAGCTTAAAAAGTGGTTTCCTGTGACAGCATTACTGTAGGTGGCCAATCTCTTCCAGATTGGAGAATACTGGTAATGTGACGTGCTGGCAACATAGGGGATTCGGCCTTAAAAAGTATTTTTTGGAGGTGTGAAGGATATGAGGGTGATTTTTCAGACACCATGCTATGGACTTCTTTTTGTAAGTAGGTGACCCAGTCACCCAATGCACACATTCATGGGATGACTAAAACTTCAGCAATTTAAAGTTTTTCGTCAAGACCTTCCCCCAACAGGTTCCAATGGTAACCACTCATATTTTTCCAATAGTCCAATTTAAAGTATACAACATATACTGTATGCACAGCACTAATCAACAATGATGGTGCTCAAATGTGTAGAGGTACTGACTTAATCCAACAGTAAACGCTAAGCAATATAAATAGAGAACACAGAGCAATAAATATAACACAATATTAAAAAAGTCTCTTTCATATAGTAGTATGGCGAGGGGATCCCTCGGTGCATGCACTCAACTAAAATGTGCAGTAAAATCCTCCACCTTCCATATATACTGCTTACCAGAGATGACTTAAACCGGACCTTCAGTGTGATTTAATAAAAAGCCCAAACTCTTAAAAAACGGTTCCCCAGCATCTAAAATTAATATATTTTAAGTTTTTAGTCACTAACTTATTAATTCTTTCCCCCACTGGGCTGCAACTCTGTTCAGGAATTTAGGATACGGGCACCGCCATCTTGACTCAGAAGCTTCACACTTACTGAAGAGAGGAGAGTGGGATAAGGTACAGGGGGGCGGGTTATAGCTGTGCTTTGCTCAGACAGAGCAGAGCTGGGGTCAGGTAAAGGTCAGCAGTCCCAGAATGCAGAGCAGCACAGTCAGGAGGTACTTCCTGTTTGCAGGCTGCCTGATAAGATGGCGGCTTCCATAAGCCGCCATCTTGGATGTTTAAAGGCTCATAACATGCAGTAGATGCAGGTAGGACGATTTTTAATGTGAGCAATCTGTATGTACAGGGTGTGGGAAACATATACGATAGACTCTTATTCAGAGTGAAGGTCCGCTTTAATAGAAGACTTGACACAATCAGATAAAATGAAATCCAATGCTTCAGTAGTAGTCTCCAATAACTGGGTAGTCTTTAAAGTAGATGACTTTTGGTCCAAAATAAACTTCAGACCATAAACTCAGAGGGAGAGAGAAAAAACAACACCCTAGAGCAACTCTGTATGGCAAGTATATCAGAATTTAATAAAAGTATTGCCCTTAGAAACCACAAAGAAAACAGGCGCATATAAAATCCAAACGAATAAGAGCACAGGTGAAGTGTTTCTGCTATCACCACCAGCAATGACAGCCGTCATATAGCAGACTCAAAAGATATCCTCAATGATCAAAGAACAATGCCATATCCCGCCTGACGCGTTTCGTTAACGAAGGCCCAATTTAAAGTATATAGTGTATAATGTTCTGACTAGTCCTGTCCATTCCAAACTCGGTGTGAAGGGGCATTCTTATTGCTGCCCCACCCCCGCATATTAAACTTCTGTAAGCCAAGATTTTCTTACCTTTCTCTTCGCTCCCCCGGGAAAACAGAACCATGGAATTGCCATGAAAAACAAACTTGTGCAGCACAACACAGTACACTTTTGAGCATTGTGGTGTGTCTACATTAGGACACCACTGTGGTGGCAGCCACATTACAGCAAGTGTGGGAGAGCTTGGGCAAAATTGGCAGAGGGACCCAGTGGTAAGCAAAGGTGGAATGAGGCACAACATTGGTAGTGGATGGCGGAATGAAGACCCGGAGGTGTCAGTGAGGACACGGGACACATCAGCAGAGGCTATTGTATTTGCCATGGACCAGGAGGTGGTGGTGCTTACTAAACGGCACTGACCATAGACATCTTAAAACTACATTATGCTCATGTTGCAGGCCAGACACACCATGCAGCATTTCACACAATACAGTGCTCAGCAATGTATATATGGAAAGGAGGCCATTGATTCCAACAGCAGCCCTAAGGGTAACCCCCCCCCCCCCCCTCTGCAGAAATCCATTCTTTAAAACTCCTTATTAGGAACTCCAAATTGTAGAGATATATGTCACATCCTCTCACATGTTTGACTGTATAATCTAGGTAGACAACAGCCATACCTGCTTCTAGAGACACTTTCGATATGTTAAGCTTTTTTCTATTACATTTGCCATATGTAAATACAAATTGTCTATACAATAGCGCCACTATTTTAATATGCAAATAGTCTTAGTTTGCATAGGCTCCACTTCCAGGCAGAAGCAAAAGGCTACTGTATTCTGCTAGAAGTATATAGAGGTTACTGGTTTTATTTAATTTTGATGGTTGTGTTTTAATATATTTTAATACAACTGGGCAGCATGTTACTTTTGTAACTATTCAAAGGGAAAGTCCACCTTCGATGGCACTTTTAAAAGTGTATATTTTTCCGTGCCTAAGGGAAGTCCTCAAGGTGTTAAAGTGGAACAACACCCTCCCATGATCGGCCTGGGAATCTATAAGATTCCCGGACCGATCAGACCCCTGACTGCAGTGTCGCTGTGTGAAACCCCCCAGAAACCCCTAAATCCCTACCTTATCCACGATCCAGCATCGCCCGCCGCCGCCTCCCGCGCGTCCCTCTAGCAGGACGCGCACCCACGCCGGCCGTTTGTGAATGGCCTGTAAGAGTGACGCGTGGGAGGCGGCGGCGGGCGCGCTCTCTTGTCCGTCGCTGCCTCCCGCTTGTCCGTCGGCGGGGATTGGCAGCGGCGGTCACGAGGGAGCTAGGAGAGGTGAGTTTTTCGGGGTTTCTGGGGGGTTTCACACAGTGGGGCACCCCCGATCGGGGTGCCCCGCCGAAGTGGACCAAAACCCAGGATAGTCAAAATCCTGGGTGTTGGTCCACTTTAAGTATTTTTTTTCCTATGTTAGCAAATGTTTGCGCACCAATCTCTACAAGAAGAGAGATAAGAGTCCTTCACACACAGAACACTGCTGCTATGGCCACTGCTGAGGTGAGGGAGCTCACTCAACATTATACACGCCCAGCAGCGAGTTCTGTGTGTACAACACTCACATCTTTCTTCTTTGTGTACAGTTGCCAATAGCAACAGATTGCAGATAGTGAAAACTGCTTCCATAAAACACACATTTGCTAACATAAGAAAAAAAATCTAGATAATCTAAGCACCTTGAGGACATCATTTTGGCACAAAAAATATACTTTCACACTTTTTACACTTTCAAAAATTCAATTGAGACAGTGGACTTCCCTTTTAAATAATTCAGCACAACATGGCGGAGTTCCTAATCTAATGGGACCCAGTTCAGCTGCAAATTCTGACTCTTATAGCGGGGAGGCCGATTCATTAATAGCGCCAGGTAGCGACAGATGAGCGACAGTAGCGGTATTTTCAGAGCGCCCGCTAGTATTCGCTGTGCTTGGCCGTTGTTCGGCTGTTGACAGCGACTCAGTCGGTGTGCGGTAATGTTGAATATTGGGTGAGGAGTCGCTGTTTGACAGGTTCCGCGCTGTATGGGAGCGCATGACAGCGAATGGCCATAGCGAACGGCTCCCAGCATATTCATTAACAAATCACGCTCAAAAAATTCTCGCGCTGTGAAATGCTTGTTTAAACCCCAGAGCGCTGGCGGCGATGGGTTAAAAGTTGTTTTTTAACCCCCAAACAACCATATTTTTGGAAAAAAAAAAAACAAGTTTTTCAAAACATTTTGTAATATGAATACATTAATATCAGACCTGTAATATCAATTCTGCACAAATTTTTATTTTTTATTTTTTTTTTACCTTAAAAAAAAATATCTAACATTGCAGAAGTGGTCACCGTATTTTTGACAAAAAAAAAAAAATTAATAGCAATTAATTATGAATATTTAAGGTTTGTTCCATTGAAATGCATTGGAGAGCGCCAGGTAGCGAGAGGTCATACCTGTCGCTGTTCAAGATCGCTCGCTGGCGCTGTGGGGTGAGGCTGGAACAATGATGAATGATTCGCTATCTGGCGCTCTGTCAGTCGCTAAGCAGGATCGGCTTGATAAATGTGTGATTGCGGAGGGGAGCCGGCGTTCTTGTGGCGGTGACCGTCATTACCGTTCGCTCACCATTCGCTACCTGGCGCTATCCCTTGTTAAATAAGGGCCTAAGCCGTGGTCTTGGTAGACGCAGTGTTTACCTGTAACAGCTCTTATAATAGGAGATTGATATATCTAACATGCTGAAAAATGAATTGTCATATTCACCTTCAAAGTGTATGAATCGGTCCTCATACGGGGAGGCTGATTCATCATTAGCGCCAGGTAGCGACAGATGAGCGTCTGTAGCAGGCATTTTCAGAGCGCCCGCTAGTAGTCGCAGTGCTCGGCCGTGAGTCGCTACTTACGTAGTAATGTTGAATACATTGTGAGGAGTCACTATTTGACCAGTACAGCGCTGTATGGGAGCGCATGTTAGCGACTGATCATAGCGACCGACTCACACCATATTCAGCAAAAAAAACAGCCTTACTTTTCTCTGGCGCTGAAAAATATTTGTTTGAAGCCCAGAGCGCAGGAGGTGGTGTGTTTAAAGTGTGTTTTCAAGCATCTATCAACTGGTAACAAAGCGGAAACATATGGAATTACATTGTAACATGAACACTTTAATGCCAGACCTATAATGTCATTTCTGAGGAAATATATAAAAAATTAAAAAATTATGAAAAAAATGCTAATTCAATGCCAGAAGAGGTCACAGATTTTTTTGAAAAAAAAAAAAACGTTTAAAGAGAAGAAAAGGATCGTCCATTGAAATGTATGGGAGAGCGCCAGGTAGCGAGAGGTGATACCTGGCGCTGTGCAAGGCTGAACGCTGGCGCTGTTCTCAGACGCTACATGGCGCTATCCCAGTCGCTAAACAGATTCTGCTTGATAAATGTGTAATTGCGTGCCGTGTCCGGCGTTCACCAGTCGCTACCTGTCGCTACCTCTCATTAACCAGCCACTACCTGACTCTATCCCTTCTTAAATAAGGGCCTAAATGTTGCTTTTGCTTTTTTTGCTTCATTTTATATGCTAGTATTTTTGCCTATTTACATTCATCTGGCACAGTAAATTTATACCCGGTTATTATACATAAGCTAGAACAACTCAGCCATCAGCCAAAACAGGTCTATGTTAGAGACCCGAATGGCGGCAGTCACAGACTCTCTTTTGTATGGTGGTGGCTTATGTAAGATGACAACATGCAAATTCCTGGGTCAGAGTTAATACAGGGCTGGTGTTTTTCCACAAACATTTGACACCATTCATTGTAGTCAAAAACGTGTCATAGATTAATGAGACGGCCTGCCTGACACCTATAGCAGTGTTAAGGTACTAGGTGTCTCGTGGCGGTGCTGCATGTCGTCTACACTACAGGGACATGAACACAAGAGACTAAAGAAGCATAGAAATACTCACACCGATCCAGGGTTCTAAACTACCATTGCCAAACCACACAAGGCACCAGCTGCATCAGAACAAGTTGGATTTAGGCCCTTATTTATGAAGGAATAGCGACTGGTGAGCGGCCGGTAATGACGGGCCCCGCCACGAGAACGCCGGCTCCCCACCACAATCACACATTTATCAAGCCAATCCTGCTTAGCGACTGAGATAGCGCCATATAGCGACTCATTCATCATTATTCCAGCCTCAGCCCACAGCGCCAGCGTCCGGCCTTGAACAGCGACAGGTATGACCTCTCGCTACCTGGCGCTCTCCAATGCATTTCAATGGAACAATCTTTAAATATTAATAATTAATTGTTATTAATGTTTTTTTTTTTTTTTTTATAAATGTGAAAAATTCTGTGACCACTTCTGCCATTTTAGATAATTTTTTTAAGGGAAAAAAATTGTACAGAATTGATATTACAGGTCTGATATTAATGTATTCATATTACTAAATTATTTAAAATATTTTTTTTTTTTGTTTCCAAAAATATGGTGGTTTAGGGGTTAAAAAACTACTTTTAACACATCGCCTCCAGCGCTCTGGGGTTTAAACATGCATTTCACAGTGCTTGAATTTTTTGAGCGTGATTTTTTGATGAATATGGTGGAAGCCGGTCGCTCTGACCAGTCGCTATCATGCGCACCCATACATCGCGGAACCTGTCAAAATAGCGACTCGTAACCTTATATTGAACATTACGCCACACCGACTGAGTCGCTGTCAACAACCGAACAATGGCCAAGCACAGCGAGCGCTGTGAAAATGCTGTTACAGTCGCTCAACTGTTGCTACATGTCGCTATTAAAGTGGACCAACACCCAGGATTTTGACTATCCTGGGTCTTGGTCCACTTCGGTGGGGCACCCCCGATCGGGGTGCCCCGCTGTGTGAAACCCCCCCTAACCCCCCGAAAAACTCACCTCTCCCCGCTCCCAGCGCCGACGCACAAGCGAGGATCAGGAACGTCTAAGCGGCAGCCGCCGCCGCCGCCTCCCTCACGTCACTTTCGGCGCGCGCGCCCCCGCCGGCCATTCGCAGACGGCCGGCGCGGGCACGCGCACGCCTACAGGAGCGCGAGGGAGGCGGCGGCGGCCGCCGAAGATGAGGTAAGGAGTTTGGGGTGTTTGGGGGGGTTTCACCCCGCGGGACATCCCGATCTCAGATGTCCCGCGGGGTGGGGGGTGATCGGCCCGGGAATCTTATAGATTCCCGGGCCGATCACCCGTGGGTGTTGGTCCACTTTAATAAGCCTCCCTATGTCTGTAATCATGGCCCTTACCTGCCAGCCAATGGGCGTAATCCCATAGAGTCTTGTAAGCCACTTTCCTTTAGGATCTATGCACTCAATGTTTTTTGTGTCCACCAATATTGATATCATTGATGTTTCTGCAGTTTTTTATTTAGACCCAAGTAGTATTCACACAGTTTTTTGTCCTATTATAGTTTATCCGTCTGTCAAATGAAAGCGACCCAGCCACAGTATACAACCTGATCACCTACTACTGGAGGATTCCTCCACCCAACTTGGTGGTGTCTGTTGTTGGGGGTGATGGAGATTTTAAAATGAAAACATGGCTGAAGGACATCCTGAGGAAGGGACTGGTGAAGGCTGCACAGAGCACAGGTCAGAGCCCTAAGAGCTAAAATGTCCCCTAGTCAATTATTATTATTGTTTATTTATATAGCGCCATCATCTTCCGTAGCGCTGTCAATGGCTTAGAACTGTTGCAGACAGTCTGGAAGGCGTCATATTATCCTGAATATTTGTTGGTTGCAAAATTGAAAGCAAATATACCAGCTTTCTCTTCTTGAAGATATTTCATAACTTGATAAAATGGATTTATTAGTCTTTGACCAGCCATCATATTTAAAGGATTTGGTTATTTATTAAGGACTAATTGCTATATCTCTGCATATTTGAATATTTGCAGTAATGTAGATTGTGCTGAAGGGAGGTTTTGAACTTGCCTAAAGTTTATATTTCCATCATCGGATTTTTGCCTTGGTTAACCTACACATATCACCTGCAAAAATCCAGTCAAAAATTTCTTAAAGGAGCAGTATCGTAAAATTTGCATTAAAAAAGATAAATAATTAAATAGCCACACAATAGCTTCTAACGTGTATAAATAATCTGGCGATAGAAAAAGGAAAAAATATCTGCCTTTCTTTTAAATTGTATAATGACAATGGCTCAGTCCATTTGCTGAATAGGGGGACCTGCTGGGTTGTATTTAGTGAGCCACTTCATTTAGCCCACTGGTCTCCTAGCAACACTTTACCTCAGAGGCTGACACTGTAATCAGTGGTAACGGCTGTGTGTGTGTGAGGTGCAGCTTTTGTTATGAGACCAGGTGACTCAAATGTGTAAAATCTATACAAAATAAACTAAACTGACTGAAAACGACTGAAATTCTTCTTTGAATAACTGTGCAGGAAAATCTAAAGGTATTAAAGTGGAACAAAACCCTGAGTGGCGACCCTGAAGTCTATAAGACCCGGCCATTGACCTTCCCCCTTGGGCATTCTAAATCGGGATGCCCCACTGTGTGAAACGACCCCTGGATAACCACAGATCCCCCCATTTTTCTGGCGCGCTCACGCAGATAGTCATTTAGACAGGCCGGGCGGCCAGGAAGGTTACTGCTCAGGCTCCCCATCTGTGTGCAAACAGCGCTGATTGGATGAGAGCCTGTGCATGCGCTGTGGGACAGGGAAAGGTACGTTTTCACAGGCGAACTTGGGGATTTCACATATCAGGGCATCCCAAGTCGGGATGCCCCTAGGGGCACAAAACAAAACTCCAGATAGTGAAAATCCTGGGTTGGGCTTTGCTCAAAACACACAAAGCTGAAAGAAAGATCATATGGAAAAATGTGTTGAGAAAAGAGAGAGAAAATGGTAAACTGAAAGATTCTTCAGCAGAGCCAACATGAAGGGAAAACTGTCAAAATCAGCTAAATGACTTCTAGAGCTTTTCTCTCTGTTTTAGATATGAGTTCTGGCCAGGCAATGTTGCAATGTTGTTATCTTATGCTGGACGGCTGCCAGGACTGAACAGCTGATACTTTGTTACATTGTTTCCCCCTCTCCTCAGCGTGGAACAGGCCACAGTGTCGGGCTCCGACACTCAGAAGACATAAACATGAGCTATTAGTCTCCAGCTGCTCAACACACACATATTTTTTTCTAAATTTGTAATTCTTACCTACATTCAAAGTACCATTTAAATATAAGTCACCAAGAAAAATTTGCGATACTGTTCCTTTAAGGCTAGCTTTAATCCCTGACCCTGGAGCATTCCGATTTGGGACGCCCCTCTGGAAGTTCAGAAACTAAAAAAAAATAATTACACTTTATTGTTATATCAGTGGAAGTAGCCGCATTCCATATTAATATTATTGAATGGATAGAAGTATGTGCTTGTAACTTTTTCACAATAGTTCAGGGAGGGACCCTTCCCTGTTTCTCAGTAAAGCCAGACCTATAAAGATATGATTTCCATTGTCTTGTAAACAAGAACTTGACCCTGCACAGAGCTCAGACCTCAGTTTTATCCAGGACTTGAGATAAATTGCAGAGGTGTCTGCAAGCCATTGGCTCTGGTGTATGGGCGTTCGCAAAGGTCATATAATGTTTACAGGACTATATGAACTGATGAGGCTACGGGAAGGAGTAAAAGAACTAATGTACATTTGCTGTAGAGAGAACTACAACTTCTGGGGAACACATAGAATTTTTGGCAGTTACTTCCCTGTGTCCTACATTAAATCCCCATCAATCCCTACCTATATACACTACCTGTAGATCATGATTTTTATCTTTTTTTATTAAAGCAAAAAATAAATAAAAATTAGATAAAGCATGCCCAGAATATAAGCACTATATCACTCAGAATTGATATATCTCATGGCCAGACGTCCCACCTATATTTATCAGCAATATTCAGATTCAGCCAACATCAGCCAGCATCTCCTTAATTTATTCATGTTAAAAGGCTCATAGGATAGCATAGTTATGCCATTTTGCAGGTATTGTACACGCTGCTACGTGTCTCAGAGCTGACAACTCCTTACGACATGCATACATATAAAACTCACTAGCAACTTGCATAGTAAACTGGTCAGTCGGGCCACGCCTTAGGTCCTGCTTCCGGTCCTGATGTACCAACCGACATGCCCCCAGGATCTCCTCCTGAGGACAGGCTGACTGTGGGTGGACGGGCCACCGCACTCGCTGGGATCACACACTGACTATCGGCTCGTTGTTAAAGTGGGGAGTGGATTGGAATCCTGGGCCTGTTGGTGCGCTGCGGCCCAGAATTTTTGCGCTTGGTTGTCCTTGCGTTGTCAGGATTGCTGGGTCTGTTGGTACATCGGAGCCGTGAGAGCTGAAACACCTAGCAGCGTGTACAATACCTGCAAAAAGGCTGCCAACAAGTGACATCAATCATTTGCATCTCTAAGCACTTGATGTAGGGAGACTTTTATTCTCCCATAAATATTATGAGGAAGTAATTGAGGTTTTTTTTCAGGCGACTATATCGTCTCTTAGGAATATACAGTGGTGCAATGGGACCAAAAATCAGCCCGTGATTTTACCGACCCCTGGCCAGCCCATGACATCCCTGCTCCCCTGGCTTCCTGACCAGTCAAAGAGTGTGCTCCGTAGCTGAGGCTATGGCATTGCAGGGGCAGATCATGGGCAGCAGTGGATATGGCCACTCTTAAATCGATGGTACCAAAGCTTTGATATGAACAAAGGGGGGTGGGAGCAGCTCAATCACTATTTATACAAAATTATCAACATTATTATTCAGGGCCTGGGAACTAATTTACCGCCCAGTTTAACCCTCTCATCAACTAAATATCAAGCAACAAACATGTCTAGCTATGTGGAAAGACAGAGATTTGGTTGCATATATCTGCAGATACATGTGGAAGCCACACTGCCCCGGCAAGGCACTCTGTGTTTAGTGTGGTCCCTACTCTTAATTCTGAGTCCCCAAAGTTGGGACATGCAATGCAGACAAATATTTGAGAGCTACTCACCTGGGAAGCAGCCAGCCTCCCTTTAGAACACTTCACAGGGAGAAATCCATATTGACTGAATTCCTCCCTGCTTGTGCTCATGGCAATTCAAATGAACAAAGGGGGGTGGGAGCAGCTCAATCACTATTTATACAAAATTATCAACATTATTATTCAGGGCCTGGTAACTAATTTACCGCCCAGTTTAACCCTCTCATCAACTAAATATCAAGCAACAAACATGTCTAGCTATGTGGAAAGACAGAGATTTGGTTGCATATATCTGCAGATACATGTGGAAGCCACACTGCCTTCTTTGATATGGAAGTGAAAGATAGTGTGGCAAGGGTGGCCATGATACCGAGGCTAAAGCAATGCAGGGGCAGAACATCGGCAGGGGTTTCTTGGTTGGGAAGTGTACAGTGAGCATAGATGGGCCCAAGAGGTATGGGGAAGGGCTATGGAGGAAGGGATTGGATGTGTTAGAAGCTGTAGGCCAACCAGCCCCAAAGCAGTGAGGCCCACCATAAACTCTCCTGTGTCTCCCTATGGCCAATCTGACCCAATAATAAATAACAATGATAACAGTTACATAGAAAGTTGGGGATGGGCACAGGCTTCTCCTCTCCAGGTGAACCACTGGCAGCTGTAGCCCATGTTATTTTTTGGATTCTTTAACCAGCTTCCTATTTATATATTCTCCCCTATGCATTGCACTCAATTGCACCAGGTGATTATAGAGGACTTTCTTAAATGACTTTCCAAATGAAAAAAAAACCAAAAGGGTACTTTTCCCCCCCACAGCTGTCGCCACGGCGATAGTCACAGAGCAGCTGTCATGTCCTCTCCATTCACTGCAATGTAGGGGGTGTGCTGAGGCCTGACATGTCAGCTCTATTGTAATGAATTGAAAGGCCCCTGTGACTGGTGGCAGAAAGACGCGATTTCACCACAAGTGACGGTGACTGGAGTTGTGACCCGGCCATTGTGGGATATGATCCAGCGATCGGGTTAGTTGCTGATCGCCGGAGTAGGACAGTGGCAGGGTAGAAAAGGGTAGTTCATTTTTGTTTTTATATTTGGGTGGTCAATCCCTTTAAATAAACATCATCAAGCCATTTCCAGTATCCACACTCTCATTTCTAACATGGAACCGTAGTTAAAGGAGCACTATGGCGAAATTGTGTAATATTAAAAATCCATATAAAGATGTCAGCTATACACCCAAACAATCGATAAGCTTGTCGTTTATTCTGTTATGGAAGGAATAAAATCCAGAGGTGACAGGTTTAGTATATCGAGGTGACAGAGCCTGTTACCCCTAACTTCCTCTTCCTTACATTAAAATAACAAAAAACAATCCTGGCTGGATATTTCTTGATGTCGGGTGTATATGTGACCTCTCCTTCCGCCATCCTGCATTTCTATATATAGATTTTTATCAGTGGGCCATTTTTCACAATAGTGTTCCTTTAATGACGCACTATATAGGTTAAAATAAGAAGCATCACAGGTATGATTAATATTCACAGATTTTTACTTCAAATCCACCTGCGTCATGTGGAAATGTGCAAATACACAATCCTTCCCCATTACTGTCATAAATCCACATTCTTACAATTTGTATGTGGGTGCAGTTCATGTGCAGTGAGCACTGACAAGCAATGTATTGACTAGCCCTTTATTGTTCTTATTCATTCATGGTGGCCATTACCAGTGCCTACTGATTCTTTCAGACGTGAGACTAGCAGCAATAAAAGTGGGGAAACTGGTTCCTGCATGTCACCTCCTAAGTGGTTAATAGGAGATTCTCTGACATGAGGGTGGATTAACTATACCTTCCAAGTGTCCATGATTTGGAGGGACTGTCCCTCTTTTGAGTCCATGTCCGCCTGTCCATCGTTGTACTTATTTGTCCCTCTTTGAGGTGTAACATGCAGATCTGGATCTGCACATGAACTGCACCCACATACAAAATGTAAGTATGTGGATAAATGACAGTAACGGGGAATGGTTGTGTATTTGCACATTTCCACGTGACGCAGGTGGATATGAAGTGAAATCTATGAATATTAATGATTCATTTGCCTATTCAAAGTGTTTCTATTGTTGTAACAGTTACATCCTTTCTACTATCTATCCCTCAATGAGGGTGGTGGCCTAATTTAACAATTGTCCCTCTTTCCCACCCTGAAAAGTTGGGAGATATGGATTAACAGCTTTCTCGTGAGTCTAGTTGGAGGTAGAATGAAAAGATTCCACCTAGATGGAGGGCAGAGCTTTCTGTTACACACACAGGCATAGGGTGACATCAGGGATGTGGGGGTGAGGTATTTTTGGGATCTGAGGTGTCCTTTAGCATATGTGTAGGTTGCTTTCTCACAGTGGTACAAACTAAGCCCATATGGGTGTTTTTGAAAGTTTCCACTTTTTAGTTAATTAATGGTCAGAGCAAACTATTCTAGTTTCAATATCAGAAAACACTAGGCCTCAACCTGCCTTGCAGCTGACACAGATCAGTCCACTCACCCCAGCAGGTACCTGGGCCATAGAGTTTCTCCACAGATAAATGTTCTAGCTGCCTGGCCTGGCTTTGGTTCCTGGGTTGCTCAGTCTCTGGCCACCCCCTCCTTTTTTTTGTTCATTGCTGGTTGCTCCTCCCTTAACTCCTCCAAAAGACATGCCATATATATACTGGGGGGCTGGCTTACAATTTCTGGGGCACCATGCAAAGTTGTGTGTCTGGGGGCCCTAATCAAAGGCGTCAGTAATCTTACTTGACCATGGCAGGTCCCATGGCGCAATCTCTGCTGGCTGCAGCATCCACAGCTTCCCTGCAGTAGTGTGCGCTCCTGCGCTTTGCTTTTCTGACTGGCTCCCAAACAGCTTGTCAGGGTCACCTCATCACTGCGTCATCATTGAGCCAAATGAGAAACTCAAAAGTGCTGCTGGGCATGGCTTCGGCTGTGGAAAAACACGGTTTTCTTTGAAAACTGGGCCACCACCGAGCCAACAGCAGCGCCAGGTTGGTCAGGCGGGGGGGGGGGGGGGGGGTGACCCGAAGGATGAGTTATAGGACCAGAAATGGGTTTCCATCTGCTTTAGGTATTACATAATTAATGTAACATTGTTTATTATTTAATCATTGCTGCACTTTTCTGTCTGTGCTGCCCATAGGTGCCTGGATAATGACGGGAGGACTGCAGGTTGGCATTGGAAAATATGTTGGTGAGGCTGTCAGAGACCATGCCACTGCCAGCTCCAACTCCAGAACCAAAGTGGTTGCGATGGGTATTGCACCATGGGGAATTGTAAATAACCGACAGAGCCTAGTAAACCCCAAGGTAAGAGCTTAAGGTTTGACATTTGTTCTGGAAGATTTTTTTTTATGCAAGTTTGGTCATTCAATAATAGTAGGTCTGGTTAAGCACCATGATTTTTTTTTCTCACGTCTTTTCGTGAGAAAACACATTTTTTTCTCATGTTTTTTTCCTCAGTGCAATTCAGCACCTTATCTAGCTTAGCAACTTGTTCTTACATTTGCATAGCTAAATGAGCAAACGTGAGAAAAAAATGTTCACGATGCTGAATCAGCCCTATTAAGCCTACAGTAGAAGTCCAGACTCTCATTAGCTATAAAGACCCACTCCAGATGGAGGCATCTTGTTTATTGGAATTGATGGGAGAATTGTAAAGACCAGAATTAGAAAGCTATTCTAGGATGGACATCATTGAAAGGTAAGGTAAAGGAAGAAAACACTTTCTTAAAATGGAACAAAACCCACCCCAGGATATCCACAATCGGGATGCCCCGCTGTATGGAAACCCCTAGGGTGCCCATACACACTCACCTTTCCCTGCTTTAATGGCGCATGCGCGTGCTGCATCCCCGGTGGCAAGTATGCATATCGCAGGGTGCCCGGGGGGGTTTTACACAGCGGGTCATCCCAATTGGACATGTCCCGGGGGCAAGGGACGAAAACCAGGAAAGTCAAATACCTAGGTTTTGTTCCACTTTTGAACAGAAAATGTTTACATGGCACAAAAGTTTACCCATAACTTTTAGTGAGATCTAAGTGGAGCTATGTAAATAATCTGTAAATATCCTCTTTACTCCTTTTTATGCCTTCCAAATGCTGACATGAAATGCTTGGATATAGTTTTGAATTTTTCTGAATAGTATAAATGTGGGGAGATCTTTTTAGGCTGAGGAAACATTTAATGGATTGGTTTAATGGAAGGGCTGGGGCTGATGTAGTGTTTATCTGAGGAGGGGGGGTCTAATGGATTAAGCAATGAGCTCATGTATTATGGTGTTTATTTGGCATTATGATGGTATAATTAGAGCTGTGGTAAAAAGACTGACTATTTAAAGAGGATTTCCAATCAAAATCCTTCCCCCCCCCTCCCCGGGCCCTGCCACTGGTGCTAAGGCAGGACAGGGAGTTACAAAAAAAAATTACTTGAATGGGTGCTCCAGCACGTGGTGCTCGGGGTGGCGCTTTATGACTTACTGTGCGGCGGCGCTGGACCTTGGGCAAGGTAGGGTTTTTTTTTACTTACCCCCCCTCATCCTGCCTCAGCGCCAGGAGAAGATGGCAGGGCGAAGGGGTTGATTTTGACTGGAATTCTGCTTTAAAATTATATCTTACTTTTTTTTAATTTGCAAAAACACACCTGCAGGAACCCTTTAATGAAAGCTGCCATTCTCAATCTCTTCGAATTCACACTAGTCCTGGACCATTGGTACAACCTCTATTGCAGATGATTCATGCAGAGAAACCATAAAGTTGTTGTTCTATTTATTCATGGTGTCACCATTCCCCAGGGATCTTTTCCAGCTACATACTACATGGAAAATGTGGAGGGACGAACATATTCCCTGGACAACAATTATTCTGTCTTCCTTCTGGCAGATGATGGAACCAATGAAAAAATGGGAGGTGAAACTAGCTTCAGGTTCAAGCTAGAGGAGCACATATCACGGCAGAAGACTGGAGTTGGAGGTAAGTGGAAATATTAGGAAGCTTATTAGTAGAGGCAATAGTAGGAGGTTTTTACAATGAAAAATGGTTTGGGGAATGCTGGCGAACTGCTGTGGCAGAATTCTTTAACAAAAAACATGAGATCTTGCTGAAAACACCCTTTTATAGCATATCTCGGCATTGGAGGGGTCTCAAAATATATGTGGGGTATCTTGGGAGTGTATGGGTTGTTTGAAAAGCTTAAAGTGGACCAACACCCAGGATTTTGACTATCCTGGGTCTTGGTCTACTTCGGTGGGGCACCCCCGATCGGGGTGCCCCGCTGTGTGAAACCCCCCCGATCACGCGAAAAACTCACCTCTCCCCGCTCCCAGCGCGGACGGACAAGCGATTTGACAGGAGCGGACAAGCGGCCGACCGCCGCCGAAGACAAGGTAAGGGGATTTGGGGTGTTTGGGGGGGTTTCACCCCGCGGGACATCCCGATCTCGGATGTCCCGCGGGGAGGGAGGTGATCGGCCCGGGAATCTTATAGATTCCCGGGCCGATCATGGGAGGGTGATGGTCCACTTTAAAGCGGACCTTCACCCTGAATAAGTGTCTATCTCATATGTTTCCCACACCCTGTACATACAGATTGTTCACATTAAAAATCATCCTACCTGCACCTACTGCATGTTATGAGCCTTTAAACATCCAAGATGGTGGCTCATGGAGCATCAGGCAGCCTGCAAACAGGAATTGTCTTCTGACTGTGTTGCACTGAATTCTGGGATTGCTGTCCTTACCCTGACCCCAGCTCTGCTCTGTCTGTACAAAGCACATCTATATCCCATTCCCTGTACTTTTGCCCGTTCTCCTCTCCTCATTATGCGAAGCTTCTGAGTCAGGATAGCAGCGCCCATATCCTAGAGTCCTGAACAGAGTTGCAGCTCGTTGGGGGAAAGAATAATATGTAAGTGACTTAAAACTTAAAATATATTAATTTTAGATGCTGGGGAATAGTTTTTTTTAAGGGTTTGGGCTTTCCATTAAATCATGGTGAAGGTCCAGTTTAAGAACAAAACCTTATTTAATCATTTAAAATTAATGTAAAAACTTTATTAGTTGTTTATTCACTTACTGGGTCACTTTCTAATGTTGACTCTCGAAAAATAAGATAAAGATGCAAAAAAAACCTAAAGTGACAGTCTCCCCCTAAATAAAATGGATTCCTATGCCAGTAAAAGGTTGCGAATGCAAAAGTATTCGCCATCAATTGCTGAGCCAAACTGAAGTAGAAGTAAATACAAAAAACATGGACATTGCCAGCGGAATTATTAAAACTTCACTTGGTAAATTCGTAAATGTCATGAATCCTTTTGTAAATTACCCTCTAAGTATGAAAAAGCTGCATTCAGAGTGTTGATCTACTAACAAAGGGGCCTGAGAATAAAATGGCAAAAATCGGGTTACAAAAATGAATTTTTACAATTTCATTGTGACATGTATTTTTTTTAGGTAGCGGAAGCATTGAAATCCCCGTCCTGTGCATGCTCATTGCAGGAGAGTCCAATATGCTGGAGGTAAGCATTTCTTAGAGATTCCAGTGGTAAAGAGCTAATGTATTGTGTAGTTTGTGCTAAAAAAGCGGAGTTTGCATGGGGGGTGTTAGAAGCATCACGGTACCAAAAGAAGAGAATACAGTTAGGCACAGGCTCTAGGTCGGGTAGCTGTGAACTGGGAGCTACCCCCAGCCAGCTCCAAAGCAGTGTGTCTTCCCTCGGCCCTTCCTATGGTCAGTCCATCTGTGGTAACCCTCAGGCAACTGCAGAAAGAGTCATAATAGGGGTTTGGGTGCTCAAGATCAATACTGACAATCTAGACCTTATGAGACCCAAATTGTGCTGCTTCATCTTTTGACAATGCAATTTCTTTCAAGGAATGGTCCAAAATGTGACCCTCTTAGAGGACAATAACAACACATTTGTTATGGTGCCCTATTACTATTAAAAAGTATTCTTTATTCAATCGACCTCAAAACACGGCTTCAAAGATGTGGATTAAGGCTGTGAGAAACAGCATATTACCTGTCCTTTGCTCCTGCCAGTGCGCCAAGCACTGGCTGGAGCATCCAGCTGCCCTCTCTCGCCTGCCTCTGTGCTGCCTCTATATGCCCTCTGCCGGGCTGTGTGCTGCCAGAGAGGGAGATTCAAATGGGCCAATGAGCTCACGTATCAATAAAGGGCTCTCAGCCTTCATAGTGCGGGGTCAATTAGTCACTGTTTTATTTAAGGCCTTGCAGCCTTCACTCTGTAATGGACTACTTAGCTTTGCTATTGTTATGGCCAATGGGCTCTGGACCCTCTCCAGCCAACCCCCAGCTTCCCTGATACCATCAGCCTATTGGTTAGTGCCACTATAAAGCTGGCCTAGGCCATTTTCCAGATGCTTACTCTCCAAGCAGGTACATGTCCACTAAGGGTGAAGAGGCCGTTTTAGATTAAGTTATATTGCTTTGACCTGGGCGTCACATAGGTTCGAACCGTACAAAGGCTCTATGTATCATTTATGTCCTAAGGACATTTTAAACCCAATTTTACACATCCTTTGTTCTTTAACTCAAACACTGGCTACAGTAAGGGAGGGTAGAAGCCTAAACCAATATTATTCTCCTTGTTTATGACCCATATTAGGAAGATGCAGTCGTACTTCCCGTCTGCATTGGCCAAACAGGAAGTTAGAAGCCTTTGGTGTTATAGGTGTAAAACCCCATATGTTGTTCTAGTCACCACACTTTAAGCCTTATGTTTCATTTTCTGTGACAAACATATAGAAATCCGTTGAGACAGAAGGAGCAATTTGCTTAAGTAGATCCTATTAGAACATCAGCAGCTGACTGTGTGCAACAGTGATGGGGGACCACCAAGAGGTCATGTTTTGTACATCTCCACAAGAGCTATAGAGCCAGCTATGTGGAGATCCATAAAACATGACCTGTTGGTGGCTCTCGAAGACTAGACCATCCATTCAGCCCATCCTGCAAATCATACAGCCCACCACAGTTCATTGCACCAGCCATTCTTTAACTATATTTCTCCTCTTTTCAGAGGGTCTACAGTGCCACATTAAGCCGCATCCCTTGCCTCTTGGTTTCCGGGTCTGGAGGGGTTGCTGACTGCCTGACTGAAATCCTGGAGGAGGCACTGACCATGGAATCCATAAAAACATTAATAGAGGAGAAATTAAAACTTCATTTTCCTCGGGAGAACTTGACCAAAATGATTAAAAAGGTAAGAAATTACCCCGATCCTTTGAAGTTCAGTAGAATTACTCTCTTTCGGCAAAGCTTACTTGAGTTTTATTCATAAAGCTATGTGCAGACTTGCTATATAATGTGGCCAGTAACAATGTTTATTCCAAAGACATCTTTTTCTGCGCCATAATGATTTTTGTTTTAACAATAAAGTTAAATATAAATGTAACTTTAAGTGTTTTCTGTGATCTCAAGGTTGAAAAAATTGTGGAGAATCGGGATCTGGTAACTGTGTATTCTGATTCTGATGGGGTTGAAGATTTTGAGACGGTCATCTTGAAAGCTCTGGTTAAAGGTAACTGTTTCTTTCTTGTTGCTGGGTGCCTTTTAGTGTACAGAGAACTAAGTCCTACCAATGTTGGTACTATAAATAGTCAGGGCTGCTTTCTTTGACCTCTACTGACACATTATTCTTTCAATTCATTTTGAGTTCAGCTTGCAAAAAACATTCCATAAATGCTACTGAATATCTGGATGAACTCAAGTTAGCAGTGGCCTGGAACAGAGAGGACATTGCCAAAACTGAGCTGTTTCATGGTGAAATTAACTGGCGGGTAAGATCATGTCAGATGCTTTATAACTTTTGTCTCCAGTACATCCGTACAACAGAGAAGCTACATTTTCCCGTTTCATTCTCTACTTCCTAGTTGCTGTCAGGTTGTGACTGAGATACCTTGCTTATCTACCACTTTTTCCTAAAGCCCGACCCTAGCCATAGTTTTTTCTATTAATCTTTTAATTCAAAATGAATGATCTTTTAGTATTTTATGTCCCTGCAAATGTCACAGGAGGCACTGTGGGACATAAACCAGGAGGAGGGACAGGTAACCCTACAGATGCTCCACTTCATGCTTGGAAGGAGGGGGAAAAAAATAAAAAAAAATCATTTGGTGAATATATATATATATATATATATATATATATATATATATATATATAAAAAAGTGTCCCAAGGACAATATTCCCTTGAATGCCTTATTCATCCAATCTTTAAATTGAAAGCAGGTTTAATTACTAGCACAGTAAATACAGTAAATAACACTAAATATATCAAGTATGCTTCCAAAGTTTCCCTGAAAAACCTTAAATGTTACAAGCAGTTACAGAAGACCTTTTTTAGAAGTACTGCCCATAACCCTTCGGAGATTTCTTATCCTAATGGAACATTACTGGATTAAAATCGCTATGCATATGCTATCACTAACTTATTCAAGCTAGAAAGAGCTGTATGGATTTTACCTCGTGCCATCTTTGTCCAGCTGAGGAAAAGTCTGAGGAAAATGATTTTCCTGCCTTTTCTAGAAGACCTAGGAGATGGTTTAGGAAGTCATCCAGGCTTGTGCAGGAAGGAACTCATTAACGACATTTAGCAACTCCTTTACATTGGCTTTACAAATACTCACCTATCCCAGCTATTACTCCCCTGATTGATAAGCCTGGGTCTAGCTGGCGGGTCTGCTACAAATGCAAAACAGCTAAACCCAAGAAAGTTCCCTAAGATATATATACCATAATAAAACCAATGTAGGAAAAATGCAGGCATTTTTAAACTGCAGGGTAAAAGTGGGGAGCAGGAGTTATAACAAAGCTTTGGCTTGGCTGAGCGAAAGACCAGTCCTCCCTAGACTATGGACCTCAATACAAAACTATTTTTAATGTTTTCTCTAATAAAATTATAAGCAGCGCATTTACTCTTTTGTAAATAATGTCCCTTTGCTCTGATTTTGCCCCTAGGCCTGTGATCTTGAAGAAACAATGACAGATGCTCTTATCAATGATAAGCCCAGCTTTGTCAAGCTTTTTGTGGACAATGGAATGAACATTATGGACTACCTGAGTTATGGTCGGCTGGAAGAGCTCTACAGGTCTGTGCTTGAAAACACAGTCATCTGGCAGTTACTTCGGAGCAAGCATGATGAGCGTAGAGGCTCTGATAAAGGACCTCAGCACCAGGAGTACCTACCTGTGGATGGTATTGGGAAAGGACATGACTTCAGGCTTTATGATGTGGCCAAGGTTCTAAAAGAACTAATGGGTGATGTTTGTACTCCATTCTACACACAAGTCCTGGGCAACATCAAGAGCTCTGTGAACAGAAGAAGCAACAGTGTATGTATTAATATGTTTATCCTTATAAAAAAAAGATACAAACAGTATGACCATTGCCCTGGAATATTTTGCTCCACTCATTCTTCCAATGAAACTGGTCATCTAGGGCAGTGGTCCTCAACCCTGTCCTCAAGGCCCACCAACATGTCATGTTTTTTGGATCTCCAAATAGCCAGCTCTATTGCTCTGCAGCTGCACTAATTACTCCACCTGTGCATCTTTGTGGAGATCTGCAAAACCTGGCCTGTTGGTGGGCCTTGAGGACAGGGTTGGAGACCACTGATCTAGGGCACCTGTACCTGGGGTGCATGAAGCCCAGGGGGTATGCAGCATTGTTCAGGCTTGCACCAACAGGTAGTGTCTGCCTGGTCCGTTATGTTATTTTAGCAGTATGTCCTTCTTACTTATAAAGTGCTATAAGGCTTGTGGCCTAATTATTTTTGTAACATTTATAATTGATACTCCCCCTTTGGTTATATGTATTCAATTTTCATGGCAACAGTCAAGTCTTCAAGGGAGGCTGTTCACTATTTCTCCTGTATTTTACAAGCGATACCTAATCCTTTCTTGCTTTAAAAGAGGTTCAATTTCTTTGTACTAGGGCGTACTTGGCGTAAAAAAAGTTGAGAACCACTGGTTTAGATAATTATGTGTTGCTGGGATCTGGAAAGACTGCAGAACGCTCTAGATGATTTTAAATACCTGGCCCAGGCAGTATTGTCAACCCCTGATAAGCTACCAGAGAGAGAATCCTTGTTCTATTCTCCATGATGCCTTTTTTTTCTCCTCAGCTTCCTGAAACCTTTAGTCGAGGCAATTTCTAGGCTAAATAGAACTCAAGACAAATTCTCTCCTGATCCCATTCATGCTAACTCCAGGTCTAGTCTGGAATTCAGGGGACAGGAAGCAGACTGCAGATGTCAGGATGAGAATGAATATGGCATGCTTTCCAGCCACACCCTGCTCCTGTCAGTGCTGTACTTCCCTTCTCCAAACCAACTCCTCCAGGACATGGCAGGGAGAATTTAAAGTACACAGGGGTGCTACATGACAATGCAAGGTGTGACACTCATATCAAAAAGGCAAGACTCAGCAGTCAGGTACCCCTGCCTTTCTGGCACCAGGTCTATAGGGCAATAGGGCAATAGGTCTAGAAACATCCCTGCCTTAGGTTTCCTCCTCTTATGGTCCTCTTTAATCTTCTGTTGGTGCTCCTTTTTACGGATCCCATCCCTGTACATCTACCCAGATGGATACATTAGAAGTTCATTCTCTTGTTAGTGCCCCTTCTAGTGTTTTAGTACAAGAAAGCTGTGCATGTGGTGGCTTTGTTGTGTAATTATACTGTAAATATACAAATAGGCACAGGGGAGAGGAGGGGCTCCTTAGATGCTCGAGTAACCACATCTATGTAAACTATGAGGGAAGCACATAGATTAAAATATAGTTATATCCTAAAGGGGTACAGAAAGCAAAGACAATTGCCACTGTCCTAAACCTTTTCCATTTTTAAATTGAAGAAGAAATGGCTGAGATGTCAGGGTTTACAGTTTCATCTTATGATTTATCCTTTGAAATGTTTGGGCCTGGGCCTTGGCTCTATGCATAATAATCAGCATTCTGGGTGGGGTCTGTGAGACAGGCATTCTCATCACCCTGGCTGTTCTCCCTCTCTCCCAGTGTCCACAGTCTGATGGCGCAGAGCTTTAGACCACCAGCTTAGCGCTATTATTGGTGGTCTATGGCAAAGGAATTTAGGGGGCGTGCCACTACTTATTGCCTTGTTTCTATTTCCAGGAGCAGCTGGGTTCTAACAGAAAGGGAGAGGGCAGCCATGAGGAGGCGAGCTGCTGAATGACAGTTTATGCACTTTGCCTACAGCTCTACTCTAGCTCAACTCTGACAACTAAAAAAAAAGGTTGCTTTGCTGGAGCAGCTGGGGTGGGGTGCACTGCTGAGGACTGAGGATTACAGAAGGGGGAGCAGCCTCATTACTGGATCACTGGATCAGCTGTTCCCAAGAAAAGTTGTGTATAGGTTATATTTTTACTTTCAGCTACAGTGAATGAACTACAAGACAAACAACAAGACCCCAACCTCTCCTTGTTTACTTTAATACAGAAGGCTTCTTTATTCATCCCCTGATGCTAAATCTCCTGGGCATTATTGAGAAAAGCTAAGGCAGATAAGCTCCTAAATTAGAGGAGAAATTGACCACTTTGGAAGGAACCTCTGATACCTCTGATTGGTGTTCACATACTTAATGTTTTGCTAAGCTAGTACATCCCAATTGTGGCAGTAGTAACAAGCTATTAAATCCCCTCCTCTAAATAGTACGCCATGATAACAAATGTATTCATTTCATGTACATATTTCTTCACAGAATAAGGCTAATACTGGCTGGAATGACAAAAAATATGAAAGTATGAAATCTGTATCCCCCTGGATTGACCTTTTTATTTGGGCAATACTCCAAAACAGAAATGAAATGGCAACTTACTTCTGGGAGATGGTAAGTAATATAACCTGAATATTTAACTGCTAATGAACCTTATTTGGTTTGCGTTGGTACATTTTTGGCAGTCAGAAAAAATGTGTAGTTTTTGCCCTGGCTGACCAACTTCATCGACCATTATCTCTGAAATAAACAGGTTGTGAATACAATAATATAAAGAAAACTTTTAAGTAACAATGGAAACACCAGTATTACATGATTTTCACACCAGGAAGCACTGTCACGGACCGGGTGGAGCGGACTCAGGTGTGGATCCGCTTTAACCGTGGGACCGATGGCGGGTACCGTGTCAGGGGAGCGGAGTCTAAGGGGCCACCGGCATTCACCAGAGCCCACCGCAAGGCAGGTTGGTCTTGTGCGGTGAGTAACCCCCAGGTCGCTACCCCCCAACAGCGGCCCAGTCCCACAGTCAGCCGAGGTTCAGCGAGGTACACAAGTGGCAGGCAAAAGGCGTAGTAAGTACAGGCAGAGGTCAGGGCTGGCAGCACAGGTTCACAGTAAAGGTGAGTAGCCGAGGTCGGGGCAGGCAGCAAAGGTTCAGAATCGGGGACAGGCAGAGGTCGGTACACGGGTGAGCAATCCAAGAATGTCTGACTTTCAACAAGCATGGAGAGACCAAGATCCGGCACTGAAGGAAGGAAGTGCCTCTTTAAATAGGGGAAGAGGATGCAGGATTGGATGACCAACACCAATCAGTGCTGTACAGGCCCTTTAAATCTCAGGAATCCAGTGCGCTCGCCTTCTAGTGGACGAAGACGTACGCGCACCTGAGCATGTGAGGAGGAAGCATGGGGGGAAGGGCGGCAGCTGGATGCAGCCATGAGGGAAGTGCTGCAAGATGGATGACGGCTGCATGCAGCCATGGAGGTAAGTGACTTGCTGTGAGACGGGCGTGCAGCGCTCGCCCTAACAAGCACTTTATTTGCCAATCTTCTATAGATAAAAAGTAACTGATAGGAATACAACCTTGAGACACCCTTAAGCTGTATTAAAAAGACAAGCCCTCTTCTCAGTCCTGAGCCGTGGCCTATTAGTCATATGCAGAAATCTTGCCCAGATGGCAATCATCTTCCTACACCTCACTTTGATTTCTGCAACATCCAGTGGCCACTATGCATCTTCTGCCAACTAAAGTCTTTTCATAGACTCTAGAACTAAAATAGCTAGCATGAAACCCCTGGTATTGGTAGTTTCCCTAGACTTTAGGGATGATTCGACACTGTGAGATTTTTTTTCTCATATTTTTATTGAAATATTTGCACAGCTAGAAAACATTAAAAAAATTCTCACAAGAGAAAGTGGGGGGGGGGGGGGGGGGTATTCTCACAATGTTTAATCTCCCTTACTTACAGCACCATTGTAGACATGAAGTCAGAGCCAAAAAAGAAAAAGCCACCAGAAAGATGCTATACTGCACAATATATAAATAAGCCCATAATAAAGTTCTATAATTCCACACCACGATTACTGTGACCTATTTGGAAAGATACAGCTTTACTTTGTGTCTGTGGTTCACCAGGCAGAAAAGCCATGTACATGGAATTTAAGAGGTTGTTAGTGTCTCTGGATTCACTATATCTTACCATGGTCACTCACCACCCTTCAGTCTTAAATTTCCCCTTCCGAAAATATTATAATTTTTATTGTATACATTTTAATTTGAAATTTATTTTTTTCTTTTGTTCATTCCACAGGGTACAGAAGCTGTCACCTCGGCCCTGGCTGCAACCAAACTATTGAAAGAGCTTTCTCGTCTGGAGTCAGAAGCTGAGGAAGCCTTAGCCATGAAAGATCTAGCAGCCAAATTTGAGCAGCAAGCGATAGGTTAGTAACTTTATTCACCTTCTGAAATGTTCTGTGTAACTAGCTAGAGAAAAATTCAAACACAAAGCAACACTACAGAAACAGCAGTTGGATTTGCTACAGCTGTAACAGTCCTAACTCCAGCCAGACTAATCATTGGAGTTTGGGAAATAATAGGAAGGAACTAGAGCAAATTCAGTTTACCCCTTTTTGGAGATTTTCCCACACTCCCTGTCCAAGGGACCAAAAGCGTGTCCATCAGCACAAGGACCCCTATAATATGTGACTGATAACCAGCTTATTAACTGCCTCAAAGGAAGTTGGACTACATCTCCCCTGATGACATGATAATGATAAACAAAAGAAACTAAGAGGCCGATTCATTAATAGCGTCATGTAGCGACAGTTGAGCGACTGTAGCAGTATTTTCACAGCGCCCACTAGTAGTCGCTGTGCTTGGCCGTTTTTCGGTTGTTGACAGCGACTCAGTCGGTGTGCAGTAATGTTGAATACAAGGTTACGAGTCGCTATTTGACAGGTTCCGCGATGTATGGGTGCGCATGATAGCGACTGGTCAGAGCGACCGGCTCCCACCATATTCATCAAAAAATCACGCTCAAAAAATTCAAGCGCTGTGAAATGCATGTTTAAACCCCAGAGTGCTGGCGGCGATGTGTTAAAAGTAGTTTTTTAACCCCCAAAACACCATATTTTTGGAAACCAAAAAAAAAAAAATTTTTTAAGAATTTAGTAATATGAATACATTAATATCAGACCTGTAATATCAATTCTGCACAATTTGTTTTTTTTTTTTACCTAAAAAAAATTATCTAACATGGCAGAAGTGGTCACAGATTTTTTCACATTTAAAAAAAAAAAAACATTAATAACAATTAATTATGAATATTTAAAGATTGTTCCATTGAAATGCATTGGAGAGCGCCAGGTAGCGAGAGGTCATACCTGTCGCTGTTCAAGGTCGGACGCTGGCGCTGTGGGCTGAGGCTGGAATAATGATGAATGAGTGGCTATATGGCGCTATCTCAGTCGCTAAGCAGGATCGGCTTGATAAATGTGTGATTGTGGTGGGGAGCCGGCGTTCTCGTGGTGGTGCCCGTCATTACCGGCCGCTCACCAGTCGCTACCTGTCGCTATTCCTTCATAAATAAGGGCCTAAGCTAAGTTAATTCTAACTCTTTCTTTTGGCCCATTTCCATGAAAAATCGCTAAAATGACCACAATTAGACGATAATTGCTTTGTGGAAATAGATGTGCTGATCAAACGATGAATGAGAATTCACTCGCCGTTTGAGAGTCATGTCGTTTTGACTGGCATAAAATGTATTGCTCATTGCATTATGGTCAGAAAATGGAAACAGAAATCAGCCTCTGACACGCACCCATACTGCCTCAAATTCCTGGCAGGAAAGATTAAAATAATGATTGCTATACTGAACAGTTAGTCAACAAAATTGTCTACATCCGAATGCAAGTCATCCGATCGCACATGACTCGCATACTTACTCCGTTTAGGGTATTTCTTTCAAAAATGTGGAAAATTAGGCAGTACTCTATTCAATATTAAAATAATGAAATGTGTCTGGGGTGGGGTCCTAGGCATTGTCTAAGCTTTGTATAAGACCACCTAAGGGGATGGAAACTATTTATTTTTGAGCTCCTTCTCAACCTTGGGAGGCCAGTTGTGCCATCCCAGAATAAGGTTGCCCTCCAGGACATAGAAGATAGGATAGTGTCTGAAGCCACAAGGGCTGATCCAATAAATATAGACTGGGTCTAGCCCTAATTAAAGTGGACCAACACCCAGGATTTTCACTATCCTGGGTGTTGGTCCACTTCAGCGGGGCATCCGAGATCAGGATGCCTCGCTGTGTGAAACCCCCCCAAATGCCCCCAAAATCGTACCTTTTCGGGGACGAACAAGCGACGGACAAGCCGCCGCCATTCACAAACGGACGGCGCGGGCACGCGCACTGCTAGAGGGGCGTGCGGGAGGCCACGGCGGCTGATCTGTCGCCGTTAAGGTAAGGTTTTTTGGGGCTTTTGGGGGGGTTTCACCCCGCGGGAGATCCCGATCTCGAATGCCCCGCGGTGAGTGATGTGATTGGCCCGGGAATCTTATAGATTCCCGGGCCGATCACCCCTGGGTGTTGGTCTACTTTAATAGGTCAGTAGAACCATGAGTAGTGATCTCCTCCAAACATCAAAGCCAAATCACAGTCTAATCAAATACAGTAATTGAGTCTAGGCCATGTAAGGGTATTTGTCAGTAGGGGGCATAATCCAAGGGTTATGATGGCTCACGGCCAGTAAGTCAGACATTGATTGGTGCAGGAGGTAGGCAACTAATCATCAGCAAAAAGAAGGTGTTCTGATACTGGGACAGCCACTTGAAGATCCCATGTGTAGGGGGCAAAGGAGCAGCTAACTGAATGCACTAATTACCAAGAGACAAGGTTTAGTGGTAAGAGCAGCCACCCGGGCAGTCCTGCATGGAACCCAGGCACAATCCCTACCAACCTAAAGCTGGCAAATGGGATACCAAACAACCTCATGGTGCCATGCCTCATGTACATAATTAGCGGATGACCAATGAAGAGACACGATAGATGCTAGATGTGGGTGGCTAATAGAATATGGTAATATTTAATAATAATAATAATAAGATAAATCTTAAAGATAGGATTTCGATTCATAACCAGATAGTGCTGATATGTATGGCTCTTATCTCTGCATATGAAGCATATTGTACTTAGTACAGTTGGGACTGACACAGTCTGTATTAGTCTTTATAAATTGTAGTTAATTTGTGTCTGAGGATCTAGTGCACACATTACCATAAATATGTGATATGGTCTTCATTTAGTGCTATGTTTAATTCACTTACTGGAGATCTATTTCATCTTTCTATATGTGAAACATATTTAAAACCACATAACATACAGTAGTGGCGTGGTTGGTCTCCTTTTAACCCACATGCAGAGAAAATTATAAACTCTTTAAATCATAAATCATCCATCCCCTGTCAGCTCCTGTGTGTACTCACTAAACCCTTGTTTGCCAGATGGATTCAACCAAGATCCTTCTACTTACACAACCATTATATATTGCCCCCCCCCCCCCCATATGCAATCTTCCTTGCAACTATGTGCCAAGATGGACCTTAAACTAACCTAACTACTCTCCTCACATCCTCAGTGAGACCTGCAATAGAGAGATTGTATCTAGCAGGGCTGGGACTGTTAGGGGACAGTTAATAGTCACACACATGTGCGGAATTAGCAGCTAATCCAATATGAGACATGCTTCAATTAAGTGGTCTGCCTCTCAACCCCTGTTCGACTTCAGATTTCCTTAATGCTCTAAATAGAACAAGTGACATAAATTGGTTGAAAGGCCCACACATGAGGTATGAGGAAAAGATACGTTGGGGATGAGGAAAAAATTTGTGAGCAATTGCAGGGGATACTCCCACCAGGGCATCCCACATTGAGATGCCTGCACTAGGTGGGACAAAACCCAAGAAAAGATGCTGGGGTTTGCTCGCACGGATTTGGCTTCCTAAGGATTTTTAACTGTCATTCCAACCTGGGATGCCCTAGGGAAGATTGTTAAAGGCACATGAGTTAATTTTTCACTATTGGTCCAACACCCATTTTCCAGAAAACATGTGCTGGACCACACTGGGACAGGCATGGAGGCATCCAGATTGCTGGAGCCTCCCCAAACCCCAGTTTCACTTACCTAAGCCAATGTCGAAATGCAGATCCTTGGCCGCTAGCAAGCGGTCTGTGTATCAGCCATTGGAAAAATGGAAGCTGCTCCCCTTGCTGGTTCCAGGGCACACTCCTGCCTTGAGTCACAATGATGATGACCTGAGGAGGGGCACAGCTTAGACTGACACTGCTGAGTACTCTTAGCTCACCATGGTAGGCCTGTGCATACTTAAGCCTGTACAAGGATCACATCTGGAGCCCAGATGAATAGTTCAGAGGAACAGTTGCTTGTCAAGAGCAAGGGCTCTGTTTTATTTTTAATACTACAATAACCCTTTAATGTAAGATTCAAAATGGTAGAACCTCCACCCTATACTCTAGGTGTGACTTTCCCACACTTCCCTTTGTGGTCCCACTGGTGCACAGTGGATTTGCCTCTGTAATACACACAAGAAAATAGTCTCAAAGCCAGTACAAACAGGAGGGCCAGGCACTATGGGCAATGTGCTTCTGTTCGAGGTTGAAGAGCTAAGTACTAAGATGTACCATCTTGCTTATGGACCACATCCCACTAGAGATCTCACTAGATCTTGCAAGATTTCACCCTTCCTGAGCTGTATATGACCAGACCTTGGTATTTCAGCTGGTGTATATGGCTACTGCCTACTGAGATCTGTACCCAAAGGGAACTGCTAAGCCTAATGCAATATAGCTTACTTAAAAAGAACCCAATGCTGGTGTGCATTGCCATTGTTATCTTGTCTCCCATATATTGGGACTGTGTGTGTTTTACGCCTCTACTGTATCTATATATCTACATACTGGGATGGACACAGGAAACTTCTAAACAGACCCCAGCTTCTTATAGAGATGAAGTAGCCTAGCTGCAGGCGCTTGGGACACATTTGCTGAGTATCATTGGTCACCCATTAAATACCATGGTTTTCTTTGCAGGAGTGTTTAATGAATGTTACCGGAATAGTGAGAATCGAGCATTCAAGCTGCTGGTCCGACGTTCCAGCGTATGGGGAGGAGCCACATGTCTGCAGCTGGCTTATGAGGCGGATGCCCGCAATTTCTTTGCACAGGATGGCGTTCAGGTAAAGAAACATTGTGGGTGGCATATTGCATAAAGTTCTAATTTTGCAATGCGGGATCTGTCAAGTGGTATATAATTATGACCAAACCTATGGGCCAAGATGTGTGTCTCCTGATGATGCCCACAGCTGAATAGTCCATGTCTGGGAACTACCTGTTCACTACATACTTTACACACTCATGAACTAAAATATTTCCATCAAGTATAAAAGACTCCAGGGCCGGACAATTTCCTATTCCCAGGGTATCCTGATTTGGGTAGGGCTGGTCAATTTTTGGGGGATTAAGGACGATCTTTTTGATTCATGGTATATTCATTGTGCTGCAGATGATGTCCTTGATTAATGTGGGCATTGGTTTGGGCTAAGGTGATCTCTTATGGGTTGAGGAAGTATCTGTTTGACAGGGGGGTGTTATGGGTTAGGTGCTATTTGGCCTTAAAATGATACTAAAGACAAGCCTGATTGTTGTCCCATTGTCTCAGGCTACACGTTGTCCTAAACTTCAATCCATTATCAAAAAGACCCTGTAGTTCCTAAGTTATCTTTAAAAGTATTAGAGCATTGAAGATGCAGAGAAAAAAATGAGCAGTGGGTGTGGCAACATCGATGTGATGTAAGCACACTGAGTGTGAGAGGAGGGCGGGGTTTCAGAGCTGCAGAAAGAGGCAGCCAATCAGGACGCCTGGGCAGGGAGTGGGGGCGTTTCCATTCTTGGTCCACTGAAGGTTGATTGATGGACCAGGTCAGCAGGGTGAGGACTGAAAGCTGAATGGGGAAGTGATTTTCCTTTCGAAGGAGACAGACAGAGGAGGGATCACAGCACTTCAGCCACTCAATGAAAGGTAAGCTGCTGATATTTATTTTTTAGATTTTGACTTGCCAAACAGTTTATATTCGAATCTTAAAATCAATTCTTAAAATCCATAGTGGAGGACAACCAGTAGAGCTCAGGCTGATGACTTTATATGACTGTGGATGCTTTTAAACTTTTTTTCTGATTTAAAGTTATGTAATCCCACAAGGAATGTGTTCGCCTTAAGTAATACAGTGCAAAGCAAAACATGCGCATATTAGTTTTTATTTTAATTGAATATTTCAGCATCTGATTTTCATGTATTTTTCAGTCCATGTTAACAGACAACTGGTGGGGGCAAATGGCACAGAATACCCCAGTATGGGCAATGGTGCTGACTTTCTTCTGCCCACCTCTCATCTACACAGATCTGATTGAATTCAAGTAAGTGACTTACCGTATGTTTTTCATTTTCCCAGGAGTAGAAACAGGGGATGTGGGTAGTGGATTATTCTGGGCCCTGACGTATCCTGTGTGGCACCTGTTGGGTGTAGGCGCTGGCAAACTAAGTTAAGGAGTTAAATACACAGTTAAAGGAGTTAAATAGCGGCGTAACTACAGGGGGTGCAACTGCATATGCGAGCCCAACAGCATCAGAGGTCATGAGTAGAGATGAGCGAACTTCTTGAAAGTTCGATTCGGGCGATTCGCCGAATTTCCCCAAGAAATTCGGGTTCGCCCGGATCGAACTTTCACGAATCGCTCATCTGAAAAAAAAAATGCCCGCATGGTGGGAGCGGGCAGGCCGGCTACGCCTGTCAGCGGGCCGCCGCCGGCCCGCTGACAGCGTCAGAGCATCAGAGGTCATGAGTAGAGATGAGCGAACTTCTTGAAAGTTCGATACGGGCGATTCGCCGAATTTCCCCAAGAAATTCGGGTTCGCCCGGATCGAACTTTCACGAATCGCTCATCTGAAAAAAAAAATGCCCGCATGGTGGGAGCGGGCAGGCCGGCTACGCTGTCAGCGCAGCCGGCCTGCCCGCTCCCACCATGCCGGCATTTTTTTAAAAAGCAAACACTTACCTGCATGGTCGGAGCGTGGAGGCCAGCGCGGCTCTCAGCTGTCATCAGAGGACGCGTCATCAGAGGGCGCCTGAGAGCGTAGCCGGCCTGCCCGCTCCCACCAATGCCGGCATTTTTTTTTTATTATTTCAGGGAAAATTCGATCGGCACGAACCAAAAAAAATTTGGGTTCGTGCCGAATCGAATTTTCCCTGAAATTCGGAGCGAATTCCGGTTCGTCCGAACCAGTTCGCTCATCCCTAGTCATGAGGTCAGAGGGCCCTGTCCAATCATTATTGCCCCTCTACCTCATTTACCCGATTTGTGCTCACATGTGCAAAGTAAAGCATCATTTGTCTTGGCTGTTTCACTGTCTAATCCTCTAACTTCATCCAATTAAGTAACAATTTAACATCTTAGGGGCTGGATACGGCAGGATGAGAAATGCCGGGGCCCCATTTCATATATGTATTAGGGCCCAGTCAAGTTTTGTTACACTTCTAAAACTTCCTTGTTTCCAAATGACTCGTATAGCTACTCCAAGCACAGGCAGAGCTCGCTGGAGTCATATCAGAAACTTCACACTACTTCTATTTGTAACTGTTTCGAACTACTTGTGAAACAGGTGATTTAACACCACTGCTCTGAGCCATACAGGCGCCATTTTTTATTTCCCTAGTACTAGTTACCAATATTCAGTTTTTCGTTACGGTAAGCACACAAAATAGATGAAAACATGATAAATCAATGTATGGGTGCTATCTCTAACACGGCCAGGTTCTATCTGAGGACTGACAAAAATCCAATAGTTTAGAGAAAAGTAGTAACAAATGCACACCAATCACAATGCTTCATTCAAATAAAATATAAGTGTATTAGGTGTATTTACAATATAACTCACCACACAGAGTTTTGCACAAAAAAAGAATACAGTGATAGTACTAATACATGAGAAGTTCAGTCAGCCCATGGAGATAAAGTCAGCTCTATATATCAATGTCAATCACTATGTAGCAATACTGTATGTAAGAATGTAAACTATGGCCCTTATTTAACAAGGGATAGCGCCAGGTAGCGAATGGTGAGCGAACGGTAATGACGCTCACCGCCACGAGAACGCCGGCTCCCCACCACAATCACACATTTATCAAGCCGATCCTGCTTAGCGACTGACAGAGCGCCAGATAGCGAATCATTCATAATTATTCCAGCCCCAGCCCACAGCGCCAGGGAGCGACCTTGAACAGCGACAGGTATGACCTCTCGCTACCTGGCGCTCTCCAATGCATTTCAATGGAACAATCTTTAAATATTCATAATTAATTGTTAATAATGTTTTTTTTTTTTTAAATGTGAAAAACTTCTGCCATGTTAGATAATTTTTTTAAGGGAAAAAAAAATTGTGCAGAATTGATATTACAGGTCTGATATTAATGTATTCATATTACTAAATTATTTAAAATTTTTTTTTTTTTTTGGTTTCCAAAAATATGGTGGTTTGGGGGTTAAAAAACTACTTTTAACACATCGCCTCCAGCGCTCTGGGGTTTAAACATGCATTATACAGCGCTTGAATTTTTTGAGCGTGATTTTTTGATGAATATGGTGGGAGCCGGTCGCTCTGACCAGTCGCTATCATGTGCACCCATACATCACGGAACCTGTCAAATAGCGACTCGTAACCTTGTATTCAACATTACTGCACACCGACTGAGTCGCTGTCAACAACTGAACAACGGCCAAGCACAGCGACTACTAGCGGGCGCTGTGAAAATACCGCTACAGTCGCTCAACTGTCGCTACATGTCGCTATTAATAAATCAGCCTCTAGGTATAAAGATACCTGATCCAATGAAATCCTAGTAAAAGAAAGGTGCTAGTATTTCTCCAATGGGCTGGGAGTACAATATCTGGTCTATATATACAGTTATGGAAGAAACAATGATAGTCTGGTAATCTTAGCAGAGGTATTAAAAAAGCACATGGTCAGATATTCAGCATGCCCATGTGAGCAAGTCACCATAAATAAGAGCAGCAAAAAATGGTCACATTACAAGTACTGCATCCTACATAGCACTATTAATAGACTCACATATTATACAAGATGGCGGAGTGATCACCTAGAGAAAGTTACCAACATTTCTAGGCTCATAGCCCTTTCATCAGGGTAGCAAAAGTCTGTGTAGTGAGAGTTATATTGTAAATACATCAAATACACTTATGTTTTTTGCAATATGTTTTATGTTTTTATGTTGGTGTGCATTTGTTACTTTTCTCTAAATCTAGGGCTAGTTACCGCCTTACTTATTAATATATCATGGGGCCTAGCCCTCTTTAGCACTGTCCAAATCAAGGAATCCCCAGTTAACTCTAACTGCTACAAGCAGAATATGCGCTGGTGTTAAGGATTTTATGACCCATTTCACAATTAGCCAACATATTTCTTTATAAGCATAGAAATACAGAAATTAGAATATATATTTTGGGTACTAAACTTCAAACCAAAATAGCTACTTGTATAATGAGTGGCCAATATGCTTCTACTGTGGAATATAGGAAAATATATAGGAAAATATAGGAAATAATACAGTCTGTGTTGTGATTTACTTTTACTTATTCATTATTTTTGTGGTTTGCTTAGAAACTTTGATGACATTGTAATGGATAATGGCCACCGAGTAGAGATGGACAGCTTGGATATTGATATTAAGACTACAGTGGCAGAAATTATGGAGGGGTATGTATTTAACTCAAACAAAATCCTGAATTACTTGATATTGTGTGGATGCTTTTCTGAAGAAGTTCTCATTAGTACCGGGAACACTTTTTATGTTGTCGCTTACATTGCCACTTAATGAAGACAATAGGACTCATACAGACTTACCGTAAAGGAAAACAGCACAGTTAAATGTACAAGAAAACAGAACTCCTCTCTTTACTGACATCTAGAGAGCTGTTTAGAATCAAGTGAAAGTGGACCTTCACTCTGAATAAGAGTCTATCTTATATGTTTCCCACACCCTGTACATACAGATTGTCCACATTAAAAATCATCCTACCTGCATCTACTGCATGTTATAAGCCTTTAAACATCAAAGATGGCGGCTTATGGAATCCGCCATCTTATCAGGCAGCCTGCAAACAGTAAGTGCCTCCTGACTGTGCAGCTCTGCATTCTGGGACTGCTGACCTTTACCTGACCCCAGCTCTGCTCTGTCTGAGCAAAGCACAGCTATAACCCGCCCCCCTGTACCTTATCCCACTCTCCTCTCCTCAGTAAGTGTGATGCTTCTGAGTCAAGATGGCGGCGCCCGTATCCTAAATTCCTGAACAGAGTTGCAGCCCAGTGGGGGAAAGAATAATAAGTTAGTGACTAAAAACTTAAAATATATTAATTTTAGATGCTGGGGAACCGTTTTTTAAGAGTTTGGGCTTTTCATTAAATCACGCTGAAGTTCCGGTTGAAGTACTTTTCCAACTCATATTTCCTTGACACTTTAGTAAATAGATTATCTTTATTATTAACGTAAGTTTGGAAAACATATCCTCTTCATTAGACAAATGATGCACATTACAATTCCACCACAAGGTTCTACAATTTTAGTAAATACAAACATAGCAGAGAATTTCCATCACTTAAAGTGGACCAACACCCAGGATCCGAGATCAGGATGCCCCTCTGTGTGAAACCCCCCAAAAAGCTTACCTTTTCGGCGACGGACAAGCGACGGACAAGCCGCCGCCGCCTCCCATGCGTCCCTCATACAGGGCGCGCGCCCGCGCCGGCCATTCACAAATGGCCGGCGCGGGTGCGCGCACTGCTAGAGGGCCGTGCGGGAGGCAGCGGCGGCTGATCCATCGCTGATAAGGTAAGGTTTTTTGGGGCTTTTGGGGGGGTTTCACCCCGCGGGAGATCCCGATCTCGCATGCCCCGCGGTGAGGGAGGTGATCGGCCCGGGAATCCGGGTGTTGGTCCACTTTAAAGTATATAACTCTACTAAAATGAGTATTTGGAGCCCTAATGCCTCAGTGAGGTATACATCAATATTTTTGGGGAAAAAAAGTTTAGATCCCAAAGAAGATCCCTGATAATTAAAGAAATAAAGAATTAAAAGAAATAGTTCCCAAGGCAGTTACTTTAGATTAGTCGTCTTTTCTCTTTTTATTTCTGTTATCAGTGTTGCCCCTGCCCAAATTTTGACCAGAAATATTGAGCAGCAATAAACCCCCTCCTAACCTCATAGTAGAACTGATGCCCTCTTGACCTTCAGACCATCCTAGGACATTGTATATATTTAGAAATATTCATGAGAACACGCCCAATTCAGCTAATCTTTTATTGTAAGGACCTCATCCTATTTAATAATCTCATACCTCCAATCTACCTAGGCTCTTTTTCCAGTGTGGGAGGAGCAAAAACTGTATTTAAGGTGAGGCCTTACTATGGATTTGTATAAATGACTGGTGTTGTGGAAACAAAGGATGATAAATAGAACTATGAGGAGGATTTTAGCACCTAGGCATAACTAGGAGGACTGGGAGCCAGTAGTTCTGGGAGTGTAGGCCAGGTCTCCATTAAAGACCAACTCCAGCCAAACATTTCAGTTTCATATATAATGGTCATGAGTTTGAACCAATTTATTAGTATTTTTGTCTATTATATAATATATATAATGGTCATGAGTTTGAACCAATTTATTAGTATTTTTGTCTATTTCGCCCCCGCACAGAAAGGTCATCCAAAAGCTTGGGTGTCCTTAGTGCATAAACACTATATTTTGTGCTAGTCAACACCATTTGGTCGCAATTATGACTTTGAACATTCTTTTTAATGTATGTCTTCACTGACTAAACAAGTAAGACTTGAAGTGGAAAAAAACAACTAACAGTACCTCACAAGGTATACTGCTTTGGGATACCCCACTAGTTAAAAACACTGTAATGCCCAAAATCTGGCAAAACACTTGCATCACTCTCCTGTGTCAACTGCATAAAGACCAATAGTGTTTGCCTGGCGGGGACACTGGGCACGCAGCTGGCAAACTCCATTGGTCACCAGCAGTCATGTGGGTAAATGTTTCACAAAAACCGAGATGGGTTTCCTGATTTGGGATGTCTCAGAGTACTGTTAGCAGTGGCCTATAGACTATCCCCTCGATTCAAAGAGCAAAAGTTAATTGATTTCGGATCGAGAATCGTAAGTTTGGGTGGGTGTTAGTCATTTTTTCCTGTTTTTTGGGCCATTTCCGACTCGCACGAGCCTACGTACGAATGCGTATATGCTCTTACGATCATCGCAAGTTCGTTCCTAAATTTTAGGATCAAAACGTAAAACTTAGGATCAAATCCTAAAACTTAGGATCAAAACGTAAAACTTAGGATAATCGGATGTGTTTAGGTGTGATTCAGAGAACAGTTTTCCAACCTCTAAATACGTTTTAAAAGAAAGCCACTGCCGACACCTTTTAGCAGTCGGATTGCTGTTCTTGAACAGGTTTTTTGGCTATGTGGAGGAGTCTGCGCGTCTTGAGCTCCAATGAACTGCATGTATCAGCATGGCCGAGGCCATAAATTGTATGGCAATGCATACCTGATTCACGTATGCCTTATAAAAGCATTTTAATGTGGACCTTAATTAGTCCTTTGCATGTAAACTTTTATTTTGCAATATATTTGCGTTAATTAAAGAAACTTATGTCCTTTGTTATTTATTTTTAAATTGATGTACTAGAATAATATTTTTAGATTGAATTTATTGGTGTAGTTGTTTACCTTTGCTTTGTTTAATTATTTAAGCACATCTTTGGTCAGATGCATCACACTTACTGAGGAGAGGAGAGCGGGATAAAGTGCAGGATGTGGGTTACTGCTGTATTTTGCACAGACACAGCAGAGCTGGGGGCACGGAAAGGTCAGAAATCAAAGAATGCAGAGCAACACAGTCACAAGGCCCTTTCTGTTTGCAGGCTGCCCGAGAATACCTGAGCCGCCATCTTGGCTGTTTCTAGGCTCATAACATGCTGAAGTTGCTGGGTGTTTTTTAATTTTTGAGAGCAATCTGTATGTAGAGGGTGTGGGTAACCACACCCAAAATTTTAAGTTGTACCATTTGAAGCCAAAATATTAAAATTAAATCCACAAGTAAAAAATGCAAGTTAACTAAAAATTAAACAAAGTAAGATTTACTTATGCAAATGCATTCATTAATGGTTGGTTACTACAAAATGAATGAAATAAAGAAAAATAAAAGACCAAATATTTAGAATGCACTTTAATGAGGTAAGTTTGTAGTGCGCAGCCGCAAGATCAGAAGGATTTACGTCCAGACAAAAAAGGAAAAAGGGCAAAACCAATGTTGCAACTTGAGAAATGAAACGGAAAATTCAGGATGGAAACTGACATAGGTCTGATTCCCAAACTGCCATACGAACGGACGTACATTTTAGGATAGAAACGTATTAGCTTATAGAATCACTCGCAAGTTCATACGAACGCACGAGCGTACGGGAAAAATAGGATGATCGGCACCAAAATCCAAGCTGTTACATGTTTCTTTGAATCGACCCTTATGCGTTGCTTTAACTTCAAGAAAAGGATCATACGCTCTTTCTGTTTTTTTCAAAACTGACTGGAATTGGACATTAAGCCCCCAATCAAAATCCGTTGTTTTTGAATAGAATTAGATCATATGTCTTGTTTTTTGCAGGGAAGAATCTATGAAGGAGAAAAGTGATCTTATTGAGGCGAAACCCCTCAAGACACCTGAGTTCGATCCAGATCTTCCTGACATTGATGTTATTAAGGAAAAGCCTCGGCCACGATGGATGAGGCGCTGGAAGCAGTTCTGGAGCGCTCCTGTGACTGCCTTCCTGGGCAATGTAGTCATGTACTTTACTTTCCTTTTCCTGTTCTCCTATGTGCTGCTCATGGACTTCAAAAGACCTCCTCCGGATGGTCCAGCCACTTCAGAGATCATATTGTACTTCTGGGTTTTCACTATGGTGTGTGAAGAGATACGGCAAAGCTTCTTTGTGGGGACAATGCCGGTGGCGCAGAAGGTCAAGCAATACTTGCAGGATTCATGGAATCATGTGGACATCACAGCGCTGTTACTTTTTATCATTGGGGTCATATGCAGGTAATAATAGCATTATAATGCAGGTAATAACAGCTTCTGCTCTGCCCTCTCAGAAGGGTATTGCATCCCCAGTTCTACAACCATGCCCTCCAGCTTTCTCACTAGCCTCTGTGACCCATACGGGGCTGAGTTATTTTGTTTCTAGTGAACTGTGCTGTGAACTAGAGAAAACAGATGTACATAGAAAGCCACCCCCCCCCCCCTTGTATACAGTGAATGAAGTTTTTTGTAGTGTGATGCTGGAAGAAGGTGGTGTTCAGTCCACCTTTTTGGTCAGACTAAAGAGCTGAAGCTTGGGAAAATTGGCAACATCTATTATCCAACCTTCAAATGTGCTATGATTGGTTGCTAAAGAACAACCCAATCTGGCCAGAAGGTTCTGATTGTCCTGAAAACATCAGGTGAGATCTGATCTGGATGAAAAACAGCAACTTACACTGAGACTTGTGTATTTGTTTTAAAATCCCCCAAAGGATGTTTGACTTGCTTTCCAGTCAACTCGTGCATGACAAGCGGCATGAGAATGTTAGTACTGTCCCTCCAAAATCCAATATGTTAGGTACAGGATTTGGATGGAAAGGCATGCTGGTCCTTGTAATCCCATCACAGCTCAGGAGACACTTCCCCTGGCCTTCCCAGCATTTAAACTTCTTTTACAGCAGCCTTACCCTGCCTGGGTCTCCAAACAGCCAACTCTATACAGAAGGCAGTGCATGCCATGTTGTGTTGTCTATGGCAGCTGTAAGCGAAAGAACTACAAAACCAAAGACATAGGGAACCCTATACTAATGTGAAATACTGGCACCCACCCACCGTTGTATGTCCTGAATTGAGTAACAATGTCTGTCAAAACAGAAAGTGAAAGCTTCAAACCTTTTTACAGAGAGCCCAAAAATATCACCGCAACAGATGGGGGGATAACAACATATGGGGCGAACAGGGGATAAATCAAAATTCATAGGATGGAGTTCAGGGTGGGGACCCAAGAAGGCATCGTATGTTATGTTTTTACCTTATTCGTCTATTCTACACAGGATGTTCGAAGTATCTTATGAATCAGGAAGAACCATCCTCTGTTTTGACTTCATGGTTTTTACTCTCCGTCTTATTCACATTTTTGCTGTAAATAAACAACTGGGACCAAAAATCATTATTGTCAGAAAAATGGTGAGTTAAAACAAAAATGGGTTACAAAAAAAATGTGTGGCTCACTGCAGTTTGGCTAGAGACTTTTTTTCTCGATGTGATATAGCAGCACCACTCAATCCAAATGTTTACCCCCTATACAGGGTTGGACTGGAGCTCCTTGGTCCCACCAGAAGAAATTATCCCTGGGCCCACCCATCAGCTAAAACACAATCCATTACCCTCAGGCTACTACCCTAAACACGGTCCAAACCAATGGTTCTCCTTCTTAACCCTACCTGTTACACTCTCCCCCACTAAACTAAATGTCATTCCCAGCCAGGGACGTATTTGGTGTTCATGGTGCCCTAGGCACTTTAAACCGGACCTTCAGCGTGATTTAATGAAAAGCCCAATCTCTTAAAAAATGGTTCCCCAGCATCTAAAATTAATATATTTTAAGTTTTTAGTCACTAACTTATTATTCTTTCCCCCACTGGGCTGCAACTCTGTTCAGGAACTTAGGATACGGGCGCCGCCATCTTGACTCAGAAGCATCACACTTACTGAGGAGAGGAGAGCGGGATAAGGTACAGGGGGGCAGGTTATAGCTGTGCTTTGCTCAGACAGAGCAGAGCTGGGGTCAGGTAAAGGTCAGCAGTCCCAGAATGCAGAGCAGCACAGTCAGGAGGCACTTCCTGTTTGCAGGCTGCCTGATAAGATGGCGGCTTCCATAAGCCGCCATCTTGGATGTTTAAAGGCTCATAACATGCAGTAGATGCAGGTAGGATGATTTTTAATGTGAACAATCTATATGTACAGGGTGGGGGAAACATATAAGATAGACTCTTATTCAGAGTGAAGGTCCACTTTAAGTGCTTTCGCCCCTTTTTTTTAAATTAGGTCACGGTCCATATAAAAAAAAGTGTGTAGGGGGAAAGGGTGCAATGGACTAGAGGGCACAAAGGGTGAAATGCAGAGAAGCAGGGAAGCATGTTCCACCTTTTACTGCATTCTGACATACGGGAGTCACATGACCACACCAATGGAGGGGAGATGCTCTGGCCTGTGTTCAACTGGTTGCACCCCTCCTTCACACAAATACACTCTGCATCCTTCTGTGGCTGGGGAGGGGGTGTTTGTTAGGAGGCATTAATGTTCTGGCTATGTGAGTTTTAATTTCTTTTCTTTACTGTATTAGTAAGGGCAGCACCCTCCCCTCTTTCAGGTTGCCACCCTAGGCACGTGCCTAGGGTTGCCTAATGGTAAATACAGCCCTGTTCCCAGCATGATCCGATCCATACATGAACCCACAAACAGGCCTCATACCCCTCAATCCATAAATGAGCAGTATATCTTCTCAATCTACAGAGAACACAACAGCAAATGACCCCCCCCCCATTCTTGTACAGCTGTATCCTCCTCTATACACTTTCCCTTCTTCCTGGCGTATGCCATAATACTCCCTTAATCATATTTACTTCTCTCTTAATGGCATAGTAAAGCTTGATGATGTCCTTTACTTTGTTCTAACATCTGCTGAGACCATGTATTTATTGCTGGGTATTTGGTAACACAAAATCAGCACTGCTCTGTCATTGAAAAAACTGGTTTACTAGTTTTTGTACCTCCTTAAAAGGGAATTCCAGGCATTATTTAAATATTCAGCTCCGCCATACGGGATTCAGCCTGAGACAATTATATAGGGATCCCCATATAAACCTATGAATTCTACTTACTAAATATATTTCAGTGGACTAACTTTGCATTCACTGTAATAAAGGTCAAAATGAGTTGAGAAATTGATATATGCATACATATGTTAAAGCGGAACAAACCCCCTGATTTTGACTATCCCGGGTTTTGTTCCTTGTCCCTGGCTCTGTGAAACTCCCCAGATCGCCCAATAAAGCTTACATCTTCCCGGTCCAATTCGAGCCGTTTGCCATGCATATTAAATGTACGGCAAAAGGCTCTGTTTACAGCTATCGGCAATCTCGAGCAGCTGCATCCTCTCACCCTTCAGCCTATCTGAATGGCTGGGGACGGGAGAACAGCCCAGAGATGCAGGGATGGGGCTGCCCAATGTTTAAATTGGTGAAGGAGCCAGGAAGCAGGTGAGTTTTGTGGGGGGTTACACACTGGGGGAAAGCCATCAGCCAGCTCTGGAATCTTTTCCAGACTACAGGGCCAGCCGTGTTGGGTTTTGTTCTGCTTTAATTTTTGACTTTTTATAAAAATACCCCATAATATTTGTATCCATTCCTCCTCCCTATAGATGAAGGATGTTTTCTTCTTCCTGTTCTTTTTGGGTGTATGGCTTATTGCTTATGGAGTTGCCACTGAGGGTCTTCTACACCCTGAAGATATGCGTTTGTCTTGGATCTTCCGTCGTGTTTTCTATCGGCCCTACCTGCAGATCTTCGGTCAGATTGAGTTAAACCAGATGGATGGTAAGATAGAGAAAACTCACAGAGGATAATTGCTAAATCTGGAAATCTTCATCATAGGAGGCTTTCTTAAAGCGGACCAACACCCAGGGGGGATCGGCCCGGAAATCTATAAGATTCCCGGGCTGATCAGATCCCTCCCCGCGGGGCATCCGAAATCGGGATGTCCCGCGGTGTGAAACCCCCCAGGAAGCCCACAATCCTACCTTTTCCACATTCCAGCGGCGCATGCGCGTCTGCCGCCGCCGCCTCCCGCGCGTCCCCGTTTGTGAATGGCCGGCACGGGTGCGCTCCCTGTAAGAGGGATGCGCGGGAGGCGGCGGCGGACGCGCTCTGCTTGTCCGGCGCTGCCTCTCGCTTGTCCGCCGGCGGGGATTGGCTGCAGCGGTCACGTGAGGTGAGTTTTCGGGGCTTTCTGGGGGGTTTCACACAGCAGGGCACCCCTGATCAGGGTGCCCCACCGAAGTGGACCAAAACCCAGGATAGTCAAAGTCCTGGGTGTTGGTCCTCTTTAACTCTTATAGGCACATTTGAATTAGAAATATATCTGAAAAATCCGAAAGAAACAAGATTTTGTGCAGCTCCACCAGGAATAGCAAAATGAGACTGTTCAGCCCCAATTCAAAGTCCAAAGTATACAAGTTCCAGCAAGATCCACTCTAATGACAGATAAAACTTCACAGCAGCTTGATAAAGGGGTTCTTCCCCGAAACGCATAGCGCTGTTGGGATTGGGGAGGGCATCCATTCCTGTTTGTAAGCACATCACTATTGAATGGTTTTAGCACTATGATGATTTAGGCCCTTATTTATGAAGGAATAGCGACAGGTAGCGACTGGTGAGCGGCCAGTAATGACGGGCCCCGCCACGAGAACGCCGGCTCCCCACCACAATCACACATTTATCAAGCCAATCCTGCTTAGCGACTGAGATAGCGCCAGATAGCGCCTCAGCCCACAGCGCCAGCGTCCGACCTTGAACAGCGACAGGTATGACCTCTCGCTACCTGGCGCTCTCCAATGCATTTCAATGGGACAATCTTTAAATATTCATAATTAATTGTTATTAATGTTTTTTTTTTTTTTTTTTAAATGTGAAAAATTCTGTGACCACTTCTGCCATGTTAGATATTTTTTTTAAGGAAAAAAAAACAAATTTGTGCAGAATTGATATTACAGGTCTGATATTAATGTATTCATATTACAAAATTATTTAAAAAACTTGTTTTTTTTTGGTTTCCATAAATATGGTTGTTGGGGGTTAAAAAACTACTTTTAACACATCGCCGCCAGCGCTCTGGGGTTTAAGCATGCATTTCACAGCGCAAGAATTTTGTTGAGCGTGATTTGTTAATGAATATGGTGGGAGCCGGTCGCTAGGGCCAGTCGCTATCATGCGCTCCCATACAGCGCGGAACCTGTCAAATAGCGACTCCTCACCCAATATTCAACATTACTGCACACCGAATGAGTCGCTGTCAACAACCGAACAACGGCCAAGCACAGCGACTACTAGCGAGCGCTGTGAAAATACTGCTACAGTGGCTCAACTGTCGCTACCTGCCGCTATTAATGAATCGGCCTCCCCGTAAAAGTTAAGTTTTAGCTGTCATTGGAGTGGATCTTGCTGGAACTTGTATACTTTAGAAATATATCTCATGTGTTAGAACTCATGTATGACCTGTAATATCTCTTGAGTGTTTGTAAGATCTTTTAAAAAGCTGGACGGGTCTTGGAATGTGTTTAAAAAATATCTACTTTCTATATATACTCCCCTACTTCTCTAATTCTTTGTCCTTGTTAAATGCTTGCTCCCTTTTTTAAGTTGTTACATCATAAGGACATATTACAGACCAGATTAAGCAGTGTATACCAATAAGTGGTTTTGTGGTGTTCCATCAGGGCACCCTACTTTCTGCTTCATCCACACTGATTTCCAGAAGGGATAATTATAACAGCCATTATATACTGTATAATAAATGACACATTGTATAATGTATTTTGCATAAAAATGTCTTTCATAGCTGGAAAGCTGGAGATGCCAAACTGCACAAATGACCCTGTGGCTATCATGAATGAAGAATTACCGCCATGCCCCAACACATTTGCCAACTGGCTTGTGATTCTGCTTCTGGTTGTCTTTTTGCTTGTTGCCAACATTCTCCTGCTGAACCTGCTGATTGCCATGTTCAGGTAACACGTGTGTGTATGTGATTCTATTTAAAAGGGAAATTCTGCCCTATTCTTCATCTATAGGCCTTTGTATAGGAGAGTCAGAATGCAGGGCAGTTTCTAGTGCCCCTCGCTATGACTGAGCCCAATATGGGGGGTGAGGGCCTGTCTCATGGACTACACCACTAACAGTGGCCCTAACTCATCTGCAGAAAACAGGATGGCTGCGATAAAAGTGAGCCCAAAGGCCTTTGAGCCCCGGTCGATCGCTCTGCGCATCCTCCCCTAGAAACTGCCCGAATGCCACAATGATACTAACCTAAATGCCACCTGTCACTGATCCTGCACCACTAAAGATCAGGGGCTTCCTTTATGTGCTGCGGTGTCGGAAGGCGCTCTTCATAGACTTCTATATGGACTGACTAGCCAACAGGGCGCTCCTGTCTTTTGCTGCAGGATTTGCATGGTAAAGATTGAGCTCTCGCACCTAAGGCTTTCCATATTCAAATTTATAAACAGCGAAAAAAGGAGCTGAGATAGCCACGCCACCTAAATATTATGCACTGGTTGTGATAATCAGATGAACTGAATGGTACTCATATCAAATTCAGGTCAGCCTATAGATTTATAGGCATTTGTTCTCCTCCTATTGGTGCCAGTCCTTCATTTGCAGTATATGATGTCTTTTATGTTACAGCTACACCTTTTCAAAAGTACAAGGCAACAGCGACATCTACTGGAAGTTCCAGAGATACAACCTGATCGTAGAATATCACAACCGTCCAGCACTGGCTCCTCCGTTCATCATCATCAGCCACATTCACACGTTCATCAAACGCAAGATCCGCAAGGTGGAGTCACAGAAGATCAGACATTTCAGTGAGTAACTGATAACACATACAATGCATCTGCAGTGATTTTACAATCGGCAGAAATAGACACTTTCATGTCAAAGTGAAATCAATATTTAATGTGGGCACCTATGGCTTCAAATAAAGCCTTGAGACTAGGTGGCTAGGTATCTTCTAGAACATCAATTTTCTCATTCATACCCGAGAACTGCCTAAGTTACGTCTTGAAATCTAACATTGTATTGGCTTTATCCTTAAGGCAATTGTCCTATTATGGTTCAGGTTTCTTATGGACTGCCTTGGGGATGTCTCTTGGATTTTCCTGAATTTTTAACCATTACAAAGGTTTTAATGCCTGTAAATAAGATAATTGTCTGAGAGTCCATGTCAACCACCTACTACTCAATCTCCTGTAATACTCCCTAACACAGTAGAGAAGCAGTATATGTAAGAAGGATAGGGATTGCAATTCAATTTATTGTTCGCCAAGTACATTGTGAGATGAACAAGGAATTCTTTTTGGCATATACACAGTGAAACAGTAAACAGTTAACTTCAGTTCCAGTAAAATAGGAAGGGGAACATAGCAACAGAGATACACAGACACAGTTAATCTTCTAAAGTGCAAATGATACAAAGTGCAAATGATACTGACTTGAGACGGGGCCTATGATGCCTGGCTATTGTTGAGTATGCGGACAGCCAAAGGAAAGAAACCCTTCCTAGACCTAGAAGTCCTGCAGGCTGGTACCGCAAGACACCGCCCAGATAGTAAGTAATGGAATAGGGCATGTCCAGGGTGGGAGGGATCCCGAAGTATCTTTTCTGCCCGAGTCTTGGTTCTGCGTTCGTGCAGTTCATGCAGGGATGGTAACGGGGCTCCAATTATTCTTTCTGCTGTCTTAATTGTTCTTTGGAGTCTACACTTGTCCCTTTTAGTAGATCCCTCGAACCAGACAGAGAAAGAAAAACACAGTACAGAACCAATGACGGCATTGAAGAAGAGCACTAGCAACCTTTTCGACAGACCGGCCTTCTTCATTTGCCTCAGGAAGAAAAGTCTCTGGTGTGCTTTCCTCAGTAGAGCCATGGTGTTCCTTTCCCAGCTGAGGTTGTTGGAGATGGTCACACCCAGAAATTTTGTCTCACTTCCTCTTTTTATCTCCACCCCCTTGATGTCATGGGTGCTGGATTATTCCTGAAGTCCTCAACCATCTCTATGGTTTTTGAAGGGTTAATGACCAGGTTGTGTATAGTACACCAACTAACAAGCTCCTCCACTGCTCCTCGGTAGGTATCTTCTTTTCCGTTCTTGATCAGGCCTATGACGGTTGTGTCATCGGCAAACTTTACAATCCTCACAGAGTTGGCCAAGGAGGTGCAGTCGTTAGTGTAGATGGAGAACAAGAGGGGTGACAGAACGCAGCCTTGAGGGGCACCGGTGTTGGTGTGCCTGACACTGGACCATACCGGACCAAGTCTAACTATTTGGGATCGCTCTGTTAAAAAGCTCCCTGTCCACGCCTTACCTAATTGCCTTACCTAATTTGCCGACCCACTCAACTCTTCTGATAAAGAACCCCCTCCTCTGCTGCATTTTATCTGCTGGGAGAAGTGCCTGCCTAGCAGCCCAAGGATACTTTAAGATGGGAACACTAAATCAGGATATTGGTGGACGGCTTTCATCCAGCTCTAGAGTCTTATAGGGATAGTTTTTGGTTTCGGTTTGCTGCTTTAAGGCAGACTTGGATGTTTACAAACTGCCCTTACTTACCTTACCCGTTAGCTAGCTGCTGTGCCAATTGGCTTACAAAATAAGAGGTCACCTGCTGGTATCTGCTGCTCTAAGCAGCAACTAAAGGCAGACCAGTAATGCTGAGATAAGAGCACTGTCACGGACCGGGTGGAGCGGACGCGGGTGTGGATCCGCTTCAACTGTGGGACCGATGGCGGGTACCGTGTCCGGGGGGGGCAGTCTAAGGTGCCACCGGTATTCACCAGAGCCCACCGCAAGGCAGGTTGGTTTTGTGCGGCGAGCGACCCCCAGGTCGCTACCCCCAAACAGCGGCCCAGTCCCACAGTCAGCCGAGGTTCAGCGAGGTACACAAGTGGCAGGCAAAAGGCGTAGTAAGTACAGGCAGAGATCGGGGCTGGCAGCACAGGTTCGCGGTAAAGGTGAGTAGCCGAGGTCGGGGCAGGCAGCAAAGGTTCAGAGTCGGGGACAGGCAGAGGTCGGTACACGGGTGAGCAATCCAAGAATGTCTGACTTTCAACAAGCATGGAGGGACCAAGATCCGGCACTGAAGGAAGGAAGTGCCTCTTTAAATAGGAGAAGTGGATGCAGGCTTGGATGACCAAGCACCAATCAGTGCTGTACAGGCCCTTTAAATCTCAGGAATCCAGTGTGCTCGCCCTCTAGTGGACGGAGACGTGCGCGCACCTGAGCATGCGAGAAGGAAGCATGGGGGGAAGGGAGACAGCTGGGAACAGCCATGAGGGAAGTGCTGCAAAATGGATGACGGCTGGATGCAGCCATGGAGGTAAGTGAAGTGCTGCTAGATGGGCGTGCAGCGCTCGCCCTAACAAGCACTCAATATGGATGGTGTGGACATACTCCCTGCTCCGGATTAGCAAGGGAGAGGATTCCCTCAAGAGCAGGCAAGCTCACTTGAGTTGCCATAGCTCCAAAGAACAGGCAAAAAACAAAAATAAACCTTTTCTACTCACAGCTCAGCTGGCTGTGTTGTGCATTTTTAATATGGTTTTAGATAATGAACAACTCATATGGGCTGCTTAGATTGTACATGGGATCTCTGTGATTGTAAAGTCCACCTTGATGAGGCCGGGAACTGCCCCAGAAGATCTGGTGATAAGCCTGGGAACAATCAATGATTCTGACTAACGACAAAAATGTATTTTCCTTTGTAGTGCTGGAGTTAAAGCCACCGCTAGACAGCAGGATGCTAACCTGGGAGGCCGTTCAGAAGGAAAACTACCTGGTGAACATCACCAAACATAAAAGAGACAGCGACACGGAGCGCCTCAGGCGAACATCACAAAAGTAAGGTTTTTCATATTAACTCAACTGTATGTTTATCCTAAATGATCTGCAATGCCCTATAAATTGAAGAGTTAGAGCAATGACTGGTTCCACCATTGGTGGTCAGTATATCTGTGAAGATTCTGCTTCATCCAGATCATGGTACATAAATAATAATACATCAGATCAACTGGACTTGCTGTATTTGGAAGAAATTCCAGGAGTCATCTAGCTAGCATTCTCATTCTGAATAGAGAAAGCCAGTTAAATGACTAGTGAATATACAGTAGTTGCCTTGGTTTATTGCTATTGATGCAATGGTGGTCAATATGCTAGATGTGTGGATCTTCAAATACAGCGCCAACCCTCAGATGTTGAAAGTTATGTTTAGCTTCCCCCAACCCATCTACCATTTCACAAACGTGCTGACCCCATTGCAATAGTATTGCTTTAAAAACCACCTGGGGATGATTATGTTCATTATCCATTAATCACGTTGTACCAATGGCATACATGCTATAGAGGCAGGGGCAGATGATTTCAGGCATGTGGCAAAAGGGCAGTCAGTCATTGGTGGTTCAGTGGCCATGGCCCTTCCCCCTACCTTGGTGCAGAGAGTTGGCCCTGCTGCCATTATGTCCTGGGGGACCTTTCTATAGCTTCTATAGTAGCAGAGAGGCCAGCTCCCCCCCAACTAAGCCTACATATCTGTGAGCTAAAAGAACCTTTACTCCCCTAACCCCAACTTGCAGCACTTGTTCCCTCATAGCAGGAGCTGCAGACCTGCCCCTGGCTGACAGCACTCCCTCCCACTAACCAGCCATACTGAGATAAGAGCTCTCAACATGAGTTACCAGGCTATATAGGCTGCTATATAGAGCCCAGAAATGGGTGTTGCAGTCTCATAGCTATTCATGTACTGTATCACACCTGAAAGCAGAGCCGCATTGCCAGTCTTTGTATTGTCTTGTGTAGCGATAACCTTTATCGCCGGAGGGCTTCCCCGCAAGAGACGTCCTTTCCCCAATGGTGAGAGGTGCTGCAGGAATTCCAGAGTCATCCGTGAGGAACCAGGAACAGCCCTTACAAGGGCTAGTGAATTGTAATATAGCGTTTCCCCCAATAAGAGACAGAACTCAGTATTGAGGGTGAAGATGAACTGAACTTTATTAGTGCCACACTGTGCCTTATATGCAAGGCTCCATGCAAGGGGACCTCCCCTGTGGACCTGATGGAGGACTGCATGACAAACACACGGACCAATGGGAGCAGGGCACACAATCTCTCAACTCTGCCGGTAACACAATCAGTAGAACAATAGCAGTCTGTAACACAATCAGTAGAACAATAGCAGTCTGTAACACAATCAGTAGAACAATAGCAGCCTGTAACACAATCAGTATAACAATAGCAGTCTGTAACACAATCAGTAGAACAATAGCAGCCTGTAACACAATCAGTATAACAATAGCAGTCTGTAATACAATCAACAATGGCAGTCTGTAAAGCAATCAATAACACAATGGCAGTCTGTCTGGGACATGCTCAAGAAAATGAAAGTAATGGGTCTATGCAAAAACAGTGCCTTTAAAATCCAAAGGCAGAGTCTGTCACATCTTGTGACAGGTACAGACAACCAACCTGAATCAGGGGCGTAACTATAATGGGTGCAACTGCACTGAAGCTCTTAAGATCAGGGGGCCTCATCATTGTGGCTCCTCCACCTTATTTATCAGATTTGTGCTCACATGGCATCATGTACAGAAAAAAGAAGCACCATTTGTCTTGAATGTTCACATCTTTAGTTGTCTAGCTGTATTCTAATTAGTTCAAATAAAAGAAAAAGTAACTGTAGTCATGACGGGGCCCCATTTAATGTCTGCACCAGGGGCCCAGCCACATTTGGTTATGCCACTGACCTGAACCGTTCCATTACTTTACATTCGGCCTTATGATTTGTATGGACAAACTACAGGATAGTCCAAAGACATTCTGTTCTTCTTCCTCTGCAGGGTGGACACAGCACTGAAGCAGCTTATTGAGATAAAGGAACACGACCGCAGGCTGAAAGCGCTGGAAACAGATGTAAGGCTAAACTATATTCATGTTGACTTTATTTTTTGCAGTTGTGTCTCATTAGCTCTTTTATAATATCCTGAGAAACTGAGCAATATGTCAACATATCTCATGAAAATAAGAGGCCGATTTATTAATAGCGCCAGGTAGCGACAGATGAGCGACAGTAGCGTGATTTTCACAGCGCCCGCTAGTATTCGCTGTGCTTGGCCGTTGTTCGGCTGTTGACAGCGACTCAGTCGGTGTGCGGTAATGTTGAATACGGGGTTAGGAGTCGCTGTTTGACTGGTTCCGCGCTGTATGGGAGCGCATGACAACGAATGGCCATAGCGAACGGCTCCCAGCATATTCATTAACAAATCACGCTCAAAAAATTCTCGCGCTGTGAAATGCTTGTTTAAACCCCAGAGCGCTGGCGGCGATGGGTTAAAAGTAGTTTTTTAACCCCCAAACAACCATATTTTTTGAAAAAAAAAAAAACATGTTTTTCAAAACATTTTGTAATATGAATACATTAATATCAGACCTGTAATATCAATTCTGCACAAATTTTTTTTTTTTTTTAACCTTAAAAAAAATATCTAACATTGCAGAAGTGGTCACAGAATTTTTGACATTTAAAAAGAAAAAAAAAACATACATAGCAATTAATTATGAATATTTAAAGATTGCTCCATTGAAATGCATTGGAGAGCGCCAGGTAGCGAGAGGTCATACCTGGCGCTGTGATGGGATTAGCAGCGGCGCTGTTCGCTGAAGTCTGCAACATGATGAATCCCGCGCTAGCTGACGCTCTCGCCAGCGCTAGCCTCATTTAGCGTGATAAATGCGTGATTGTGTTCGCAGCCTGGTGTTCTGGAGTCGGTAGCCGCCGATAGCTGGCGCTACCTGGCGCTAGTGAGACACTACCTGGCGCTATCCCTTGATAAATAAGGGCCTAAGTTGCTTATGAAGTTGACAGTCCCTGATTTTCTGCAGCTTTGTGTAAAACTTTGCAGCAGAAATATCTTTTTCTAGTTCCCTGGGGACATCACTTTGAACTTGATATGTCAGCATGGACTTACATTATGGGTCTAGTCATGTATGGCCAGCTAAGGATTTTACAGGTCCAGCCAGCTCATGACCAGCCTATGACGTCCCCACTGATCCAGAGAGTCCTCCATGATTGAGGCCACAGTATTTATAGGACAGTTGAAGAGCAGGGGGTGGATAGGACAAACTCAAAGATACCTAAGCTTTAATATTGCAGGGGCAGATTTAGAGGCAGAAGCAGTGTGGGCCCTAAAGTAGCAGGAACTTTCCTTTGTCTCCCTATGGCTTATGGCTGTAGTCCAGACTTATTTAGCTCCTATCTCTTTACTCTTTTAAGTTAATGAGTTTTAAACAATGTTCAAAATCAAGTGGATCTAAATCCTCCCTGCCAAGTTGGATCCACGTTTGTGGCACCCTACCCCTCTCTCTTCTGCTGCTAGTAAGTGTGGCAATGAACAGGTATCTTTACTTTACTGCCAGAACACTGCCCGACCTGGAATTTGCTGCACCGTGCAGTGCGGCACCCTATTGGTGTAGCTCAGCTGCTGCACATGTGTGCAGAACTTTGCAAGTGAAAAGTAAGTATCTCCATATTGCCAAGCTTACCAGCAGCTGGGAGGGGGGGGGGTACCTGTGGCCCTTTAACTGCACTGCAATAGGTAATGGTAAAGCACAATGCAGGGCATAGAAGTGAAAGAGATCATTTGTTTCAATAGGTACAAATAGGTTGACGTAAGTGGAAAAGTGTAACGTGGCCCTAAGGTCAATGCTGACATTAAGGGAGAGAGCAAAGTGGGCAAATGACCAGGGCCCCAAGTCACCACAGGGGCCTCAGGATGTTTTTTTGCTCTCACTTTAAAGAGAACCAAAACCAATTTCCACCTGCCCCAAAGTCTAAGGCCAAGCAATTCCCTATGCGTAACCGGGGGACAAATCAGGATGCCCCATAGTGTGAAATCCTCTAGTTTCTCCCAATTAATCAGCTCAGTCCCACAGCGAATGCACAACTTTTGGAAGAATCCCCGCTCTGCGCGCTTGCCATGCTCGGCAGACTTGAATGTCTGCCGGTGGGATAAGTTCGAAAAGGTCTGGGACCCATGGCTGCAGAGCCAAGAGTCAGCGTCTGACGCTGAGTGAGCCTGGGAGTGGGGCCTGGCGGGGAGTTTCTTGGGTCAAGTCTGATATCTATGCTATATTTAAGAGGCTTGGGCCGGGTGCTGGAACCTGGCCAATGAAAAGTGGGAGAGAATTTAGAACATGTACGCCCCATCTAATAACTGGTGTGCATCAGCATCCCTGTCCTTTACCTGAACCGTGCTGGTAGCAAGAGTCCCCGGAGTCCGGCATGAAAGATGTGTGACTGGTTGTCAGTGTTGTTAGTCTATATGCCATTTATGAAGGTGGGTGCCTGAGGCACCTTAATTGCTTTACAAGATGACTTGTATTGTCTTGTCTGTCTGTTTATTGCAAAATAAAAACTTAGAAAAAAAGAATGTCTGCCGGTGGGGCTGCACAGGCCAGAGGTAGTGGGGATGCTGCTGGGTGCTTTGGGGTGCTGCAAAGCTTTGCCACAGTCATTTGATCAAGGGAAGTTTACAGGGAAACCAGGGGGTTGCGTATTCTGCAGCATCCCAAATCAGGAGAGTGGCAACTCATATATAGTATTCTTGGTTGACACTCATAACCCAGAATTTAGTTATACTTACCTTGTCTCTGTGTTAAAGGGGGGGACAGAAGCTGCAGCACACCCTGCAGTAGCCAGGGAGTAGGTAGTAGTAGGAAGTGCCAGTAGCCATAGTGTGTGCTTTGGCTTCCGGTGCCTGTCTCATGGAGATCAGGCCTAGACCAGATATGTATAGCCAACACCTGCTTGCTGCCTCCTATGGCCTCAGATTTGGCTTTATTCACCTGGTCTCCATAATTTGAGGACCCCCACTTTGAATTTTACCCAGGGCCACATTCTTTTCTAAAACCAGCAATGTGTGTCATACAAAAGAGAAAGTTGGCAACCACTCACATCAATTTATACTAACCTGGGAGGTGCAGGTGAGCAGGGTAATTAGAATAGATAAATCTTATAGGAACCACAACACTCAAGTGCTGCGGATTCTTAAAGTGGACCAACACCCAGGATTTTGACTATCATGGGTTTTGGTCCACTTCGGTGGGGCACCCCGATCGGGGGTGCCCCGCTGTGTGAAACCCCCCCAGAAAGCCCCGAAAACTCACCTGACCCCGCTCCCACATGACCGCTGCATCCAATCCCCGCCGACGGACAAGCGAGAGGCAGCGGCGGACAAGCAGAGCGCGTCCGCCGCCGCCTCCCGCGCGTCCCTCTTACAGGGAGCGCACCTGCGCCGGCCATTCACAAACGGCCAGCGCGGGTGTGCACGCCCTGCTAGAGGGACGCGCAGGAGGCGGCAGCGGCGGACGCGTATGCGCCGCTGGAACGGGGAGAAGGTAGGATTGTGGGTTTCCTGGGGGGTTCCTCCCCGCGGGACATCCCGATTTCGGATGCCCCGCTGGGAGGGATCTGATCGGTCCGGGAATCTTATAGATTCCAGGGCCGATCCCCCCTGGGTGTTGGTCCACTTTAAAGATTTGTCATGCTGCACGCATTTAAAATGGCTGGAGCTCTACTTTAAGGGCCTTACATCAATATGTCCTGATAGCTGTCTGGGTAATGATCCCAGGAAGGTGACTGCCATTACAAAAAAGCTGGAGGGGGCCTTGGCAAGATCCAGCACAAGTTAATGCGCCGCAGCTATCTGGTTACGTGACGCCAGCGCTGTAACTTTCCAGCCAAAACCCTGAGCTCATATGAGGAAATCACCAAGATAAGGATACACCAGGTCATGTGACATTACCATTTGTTTATATTAAATTAACTTTTTAGGGAATATTAAATTGTTTCCATTAAGTCAGCAGAGTCTAAAAGTTCAAGCAAGAACTCAAGAAGTTCTATTCGTGTCACAGTCATACCCCATGGAAATAGGGGCAGCACAAGGTCACTCAATTATAAAGGGGGAAATACTGGAATAAGAAACAAGCAAAGAAACAGTAAGACACAGGGACACGAGTCTTGGAGTGTTCTCTACCTTTTGTTGTTAAAGTGGACCAACACCCTCCCATGATCGGCCCGGGAATCTATAAGATTCCCGGACCGATCAGCTCCCTGACCCCGATCGGGGTGCCCCACTGTGTGAAACCCCCCAGAAACCCCTAAATCCCTACCTGCTCCTCGATCCAGCGGCACCCGCCGCCGCCTCCCGCGCGCTTGTGAATGGCCGGCGCGGGCGCACGCCCTGTAAGAGTGACGCGCGGGAGGCGGCGGCGGGCGCGCTCTCTTGTCCCTCCCGCTTGTCCGCCAGCGGGGATAGGCTGCAGCGGTCACGGGGGAGCGGGGAGAGGTGAGTTTTTGGGGCTTTCTGGGGGGTTTCACACAGCGGGGCAGTCCCGATCGGGGTGCCCCACCGAAGTGGACCAAAACCCAGGATAGTCAAAATCCTGGGTGTTGGTCCACTTTAAAGGGATTGTCCAGGAAAAAAAATAAAAATATTATGATCACGTTTTGTCCACCCCTCTACCCGACCCCTCTGCCTTAAAGATTACTGATAACTCCTTCAAGAAAGAATTACCCCCCCTTGGTGTGCCCGCTCCATTTATTGCAATACAGGGGGCATACCAAAATAAATGGAGTGGCTGTGCCAAGGTGCATGATTCTGTCTGGATGGAGTCCGCCGTGTCTGACCGGTCACCAGGGTGATTGTTTGGGCTAAAGTTAGACTTAAAAAACATAAAAACACAAAAAACATAAATAATGCAGCTGAGAAATGTTTTTTTTTTAGCTTGAATACTGCGGTAAGGCGCTTGCATGGATTATCGAAGCCCTACAAGAAAGTGGGACCGTAAAAACCACAACTCCGCCCCCTGTCTTGAAGTAAGGTAAGGAAAAGAAGTACTTGTATTAACTAAATAGGCTCTAAACAAAAACAAAATATCAATGTTACAATTTTGTAAAGGTTTGTCTGCAAAAAGGTTAGTCCCCATCCCCCCCCATCCTAGGACATCTTGACTTACACTGCAGGTAGCTCCTCAGACAGCTCCAGGTCACCCACAGCATCGATTCTGAGCTAAGAACACTTAAAGTGGACCAACACCCAGGATTTTGACTATCCTGGGTTTTGGTCCACTTCGGCGGGGCACCCCGATCGGGGGTGCCCCGCTGTGTGAAACCCCCCAGAAACCCCGAAAAACTCACCTCTCCTCGCTCCCACGTGACCGCCGCTGCCAATCCCCGCAGACGGACAAGCGGGAGGCAGCGACGGACAAGAGAGCGCGCCCGCCGCCGCCTCCCACGCGTCACTCTTACAGGGCGCGCGCCCCGCGCCGGCCATTCACAAACGGCCAGCGCGGGTGCGCGTCCTGCTAGAAGGACGCGCGGGAGGCGGTGGCGGGCGCCGCTGGATCATGGCTAAGGTAGGGATTTTGGGGTTTCTGGGGGGTTTCACACAGCGGGCCCCCCCCTCCGATCGGGGTGCCCCGCAGTCAGGGGTCTGATCGGTCCGGGAATCTCATAGATTCCCGGGCCGATCATGGGAGGGTGTTGGTCCACTTTAAAGTGATACTATAGCCAACCACTTCCTCATTCAGAAGCAGCTGGTAATCACGTGACTGGCCAGTCACCAATCTGAATTACCCAAACCTGAAACCTGAATGGTTCCCATTAGTCACCTGATGGCCAGAGTATAGTGCTGCTTTCAGTGTGGTCACTCTAGATGCACTGGCATTCCTCCAAACAGGGCCGGCCTTAGGGCAAGTGTCACCCTGTGCAAGATTTCAGGATGATGCCCCCATCCCGATATGGAAAAAAGGGGAGACAGAAAGATTGGGCAAGAAAAAACAAGGAAATGCAGAAAAAGAAAGGCTGAAGGAAGACAAACGAGAAATAGGAAATGTGGCAAAGAGGAGAAAAAAGAAATGTTATAGAAAGAGAAGGTGAAAAGAGAGGGGACAGCCGGAATGTGGGAAAAAAAGAAGGGAGGAAAAAGATAAAAAAGATAGGATGACATAGAAAGTGAGAGAGGAGACTGTGAGAGAGCAAATGCGGAAATGAGAGCAAGATGGGGGGGGGGGGGCGGCAGGTGGGCAGGGCTGTATTTTCTCATTAGGCAAACCTAGGCACGTGCCTAGGGTGGCAACCTGGAAGGGGGGGGTGCTGTCCTTACAATTGTAGTAAAGAAAATAAATAAAAACTCCCATAGCTGGAAAACAGGACAGAGCATCTACCCTCCACTGCTGTGGTCATGTTACTCCAGAATGCATTTCCCCCCTTGCGCCCTCTCCCTCCTCCACACAAATACTCTGCATCTAACCCTATGCACCCTCTTCCCCTAGACACTTTTTTATACTGTCCGTGACCTAACTTAAAAAGGGGGGCGCAAGTATTTAAAGTGCCTAGGGCACCATGAACACCAAATACGGCCCTGCAGGTGGGTGAGAAAGAGAGAGTTGAAAAGAACTAGAAAAAAAAGAGTATGAGAGAAAAAAATCTAGAAAGAAAAAAAGAGTAAGAAAGGAGAATGAAAGAGATATAAAGAAAGAAAAAAGGAGAATGAAAGAGATATAAAGAAAGAAAAAAGGAGAATGAAAGAAAGGAAGTGGGAAAGAAAGCAAGCAAGAGAGAGAGAGAGAAAGAAAAAAGAAAGTGAGAGAGAAAGAAAGGAGGTGACAAGGGAAAGATGGAGGGAACTTTGAAAGCACATGAAAAAGCAGAGAATGAAGGAGAAAGGGAAAAGCAGAAAGAAGGAAAAAGGGAATTAAAAAGAAATGTGAAAAAAAAAAAAAGAAAAGAGAGATGGGGGCATTTTGTAAAAGAGCGTGCTGCTCCAGTTGGGAGCTCCTGGCGCCCCCTTACAGAGAGGTTGGAATGGCGCCCTAAACGACCGCACACCTTGCCCCCAAAGGCCAGCAATGCCCTCATAACCCCCTATAGTTACACCCAGACCTAAACCATCAGGCAATTCCTGTGCTCAGCAGGGTCTCTAGCCCATTGTTCCCCATAGTCTTATGATTTCCTTATGGTTTTCTGTAAGATGGGAAAGGAAGCAGCTGCACACTATTGGAGTTGGCTGTTACATACTTGTGTATTGTGGGGTAGTAAACTGACAGCCAGTGGGGATGCAATGTACAAGTGGGGGAGTTCCTCTGGTATAAGCTTGATGCTAGGGGTGAGTGGGACAACAGAAAGTTTTGACTGCTGGCTAAACTTAATGTGGACCAAAACCTGTATATTACTAACCCTGTCAACAAAAAGTGTTCCATGCCCTGTAATAATATATACAGCTTAGAGTGCTTTTCCTAAGCACAATATAATTATTACTGTGGGGTGCACTACCTGTCCAATTGCTTGTGCTCACCCCCTCTTTGGGTACTACAACTCTATTTTGGAGTGGACGTGGAAGACCACACCTCCCTCCCTATGTGGAGCACCAAAAATATACATATGCCATATCCTCAAGAATATTTCATTTTATTTGTACATAACTAATCATAAAAAAACATAAAAACATAAATGCAACACAAGACATTTAAAAACAAGGCAAGTCCCCCTTCATATCATCTCTAATAAGTACAACCACCATAATACAAATGGTAAATTTGATGTTGTAAAAATCTGTGTGCTGTGTACCCACTGTATAAATTAGGTGAGTATATTATTAATATATGGGTCTGTATATATCTGTTTATATATATATACACACCCTCAGTTATTTGTGCCGGCACAAAAAGACCCAAAATGGGCCCCTTTAATTGATGGTATTAAATCAATAATAATATAAAATATTATACAGTATAGTACCTATTATTACATAAAAAACGACTGTGTAAAGTGCTAAGTGCTGAACTATTCCTATTATATTATAAAACAATACATGTAAAATGCCAAGTGCTGAACTATTCCTATTATATTATAAAACAATACATGTAAAATGCCAAGTGCTGAACTATTCCTATTATATTATAAAACAATACATGTAAAGTGCCAAGTGCTGAACTATTCCTATTATATTATAAAACAATTCATGTAAAGTGCCAAGTGCTGAACTATTCCAATTATATTATAAAACAATACATGTAAAGTGCCAAGTGCTGAACTATTCCTATTATATTATAAAACAATACATGTAAAGTGCCAAGTGCTGAACTATTCCTAATATATAATAAAACAATACATGTAAAGTGCCAAGTGCTGAACTAGCTGAACTATTCCTAATATATAATAAAACAATACATGTAAAGTGCCAAGTGCTGAACTATTCCTATTATATTATAAAACAATACATGTAAAATGCCAAGTGTTGAACTATTCCTATTATATTATAAAACAATACATGTAAAGTGCCAAGTGCTGAACTATTCCTATTATATTATAAAACAATACATGTAAAATGCCAAGTGCTGAACTATTCCTATTATATTATAAAACAATACATGTAAAATGCCAAGTGCTGAACTATTCCTATTATAATATAAAACAATACATGTAAAGTGCCAAGTGCTGAACTATTCCAATTATATTATAAAACAATACATGTAAAGTGCCAAGTGCTGAACTATTCCTATTATATTATAAAACAATACATGTAAAGTGCCAAGTGCTGAACTATTCCTAATATATAATAAAACAATACATGTAAAGTGCCAAGTGCTGAACTAGCTGAACTATTCCTAATATATAATAAAACAATACATGTAAAGTGCCAAGTGCTGAACTATTCCTATTATATTATAAAACAATACATGTAAAATGCCAAGTGTTGAACTATTCCTATTATATTATAAAACAATACATGTAAAGTGCCAAGTGCTGAACTATTCCAATTATATTATAAAACAATACATGTAAAGTGCCAAGTGCTGAACTATTCCTATTATATTATAAAACAATACATGTAAAGTGCCAAGTGCTGAACTATTCCTAATATATAATAAAACAATACATGTAAAGTGCCAAGTGCTGAACTATTCCTAATATATAATAAAACAATACATGTAAAGTGCCAAGTGCTGAACTATTCCTATTATATTATAAAACAATACATGTAAAGTGCCAAGTGCTGAACTATTCCTATTATATTCTAAAACAATACATGTAAAGTGCCAAGTGCTGAACTATTCCTATTATATTATAAAACAAATTGGGGCCAAGAAAGTGCTATACACGGACCGCACTAGTTTAAATATCAAAGGGTGTGCTCTCTATCCCTGGTGCCAAACAACCATAGAAAGAAAATTTAAATATCGGGTCCCCACACACCCAATAATATTGCACCAGGACAGATGGTATAAAAATAGGGCACTACCTCCTCATTAAATGATAAAAGATACTTTTATTGTATTCTAAGCATGATTGTAAAAAACAACACTAAACAATACAGTTTAAAACACATATAAACCACAGTACTACAAAACACACACAAGGGGGCGCCAGGGTACCATTACAATTTCATAGTAACATAGTTCCAATGGAAGATATATATACAAACAAAATTAGAAAAATATTGAGCTATTTGCTCAAGTAAATTTATGTGCAAAGGTATATTTTGTGCAAAAGTAGTACAAAAAAGTGCAAACAGTATTAAAAGTGCCTGTGCAAGTTAATTCCATACAGATTTGTCTATCCAATACATCATAGTGTATATTAAAGCCAACCCAAATATATATGAAAGAGACATGGAACAATAGATATAAAGTGAATGTACCAACTGGACCTACCCCTATAAATTATAAAACAATACATGTAAAGTGCCAAGTGCTGAACTATTCCTGTTATATTATAAAACAATACATGTAAAGTGCCAAGTGCTGAACTATTCCTATTATATTATAAAACAATACATGTAAAGTGCCAAGTGCTGAACTATTCCTATTATATTATAAAACAATACATGTAAAGTGCCAAGTGCTGAACTATTCCTATTATATTATAAAACAATACATGTAAAGTGCCAGGTGCTGAAATATTCCTATTATATTATAAAACAATACATGTAAAGTGCCAAGTGCTGAACTATTCCTATTATATTATAAAACAATACATGTAAAGTGCCAAGTGCTGAACTATTCCTATTATATTATAAAACAATACATGTAAAGTGCCAAGTGCTGAACTATTCCTATTATATTATAAAACAATACATGTAAAGTGCCAAGTGCTGAACTATTCCTATTATATTATGAATCAATACATACTCTACCTAAACCTAAATGTGTCTATAATAATCTAACCCCACAATAAAACCCAAAATAGAAGCCAATACAACAAGTGGTCATAAGATGCCAAATAGCACACAATAAGAGACTGTGCCAGCATAAGTCAAGGAAATACTCCCCGAGTTTACAAACAGCCACAGCAACACGTTCAGAAAAGGGGGACCGCAGCCAGAACACCCGCGCCCGCCGCTACCCGTGCGGCTTCAAAGGGTGAGGGTGCTTAGAGTGCTGATTGGATGAAAGCCTGCACATGTGCCTTGGGATTGCTTGCATGATGGGTATGCCAGTAATCCCACAGGGTTTTACACAGTAGGCCATCCCACATTGGGATGCTCCGGGATAGGAAATCAGCCTGTTTTGTCCATTTTAAAGGGCAGAACAAAGATGAGCATGGCACCCCTTTCTTCAATCAACCATGCCCCCTCAGCAGTTCCAATTTACGTCCCCCTCTCAAAGCAAGAGAAGAAGTGGGGTAGGGGACAGCAAGTGGCTAACTAGTAAGCTGAGCAAGATCTGGGGGCATCAGGAGGCACAGCTGTATGGCGACCCCCCAGACCATGCCGCCCTGTGCTATGGCACACATCGCACACCTCAAAGGCCGACTCTGCCTCTAAGCTAGGAAGGAGACTGGTTCCTTGTGAACGGAGCCAGGATTGTGGCCTAAAGCTGATGGAGGGGCACACCTACTGCCCCAGGAAAGAAGGCAGAAGGCCAATACTGATGGCTGAAGGCCAGCTTACTTGCCCATCGCCAGGACATTATTTATTGGGATGCCCCTGTGCTTAAAGAATAGTCTGAAATAGGACAAATATCTCGTGATATTGTGAAATATCACATAACTATCAGTGGTGGTGTGTGCCTGGTCAACCCTTGGGAACTTAAAGTGGAAGTCCAGTCTGGATATAACCTTCTCTACTAGATGGGGGTTTAAAAAAAAAACCTCACCCAGAATCCAGCGCCAGTGCTGCCCGCATTTCTGTCTCTGGATGCTATGGTATTGAAGCCCCCAGTGTATGAGCCTGGGTGCCCTCTCTATAATCTGGCCATGGTTCCATTGTACCAGTTATAATGTATCCCTATCTGTGTACACTAACGAACAGTGTGCACTGCCTATAAGCAGGGCCGGGTCCAGGTTTGTGGGAGCCCTTGGGCAAGAGAGTCTTAATGGCCCCAAAGTAGTGAGTCACATGATGTCTCCTGCTGCTGATTGTCCTCCAGTCCTTGTCAGCTGTCACCTGGTTCTCGACACCTTCTAAGCTTCCAACAATTGCCCCCCATTCCATACCACCTTCTCCATTGTTGCTGAGGCCAGCCATGAGCAGTTCTGCAGACAGCACCCAGCATTCGGTGGTTGGGTCCACTGTAAAAAAAATACCATGGCCAAGTATGAGCCTGAGTGGGGCCCTGAAGGTGCCAGGGGTCCTGGCAATTGCCCAAGTTTGCCCTGTGCTGATGCCGGCCCTGCCTATACGCTTCTGGGTACACAATGGCTGATGGTGTTACCCACATGTTATCCACATTATGAGTAAGGGGGCTAACAGAGCAGTTACACATATGTATTTTCTCTAATATTAGGTGTCCATGGCTGGCGTGGACTACTTCTGAATGTAAAATATAATGATGATCTGCAACACTCTAAAAGGATGTTCCTTCTTCTAGGTTCAGAGAACCTTCATCTTATGGGGACCATGCTATTGTTTACTGCCAATATTAGAACAGCACCACTCCATGACGACTGCCTTCTGTCACCTGCATTCCGCTCTTGGTCACATCACGTATGTTTCCAGGACGCCATATAGATGCATAAACTGATGCTCCTGTATGAGTGAAGTGCACGGGAACAACAACGATGACACGAGAAGCCATTGTAAGCCTCATTCTCATCAATGAAAGCCAATCAGAGGAGCATGGTGTATGCAGAGGCAGTTTCATCTGCACTTTATACCTTTTTTGAAACTTTTTTTTTTATTTAAAAAAATAGTCTGGGATGTCACAATTGTTTCCGTTTACATATTCTCTTATCTCCATAAAGCCTTCATAGCAAACTATGATTTACATTTTGGATGCAGCAGGCCAGAATTACAGACAATTTATGTAGTCTGTGGCCTAATCTGGAAGCTTTAGATTCACCCCTTGTCCTTAATGGTCAAACAGTTTATTCAACAAAAATAATCATGTGCTTCACGGGTATATGAGTGTCACTGCCATAGGAGTGCCATGTTTTTTTGCTGGTCTCCACCATGATGATACCCATAAGTCTTCTGTTTTATGAACTCCCTGCCTTCTCTGACCAAACAGGTTGCTCATCTAACAGAAAAGCAATGAATGTCACAGGGGTCACATGGGTGTCACTGGTACATGAACCATATTTAAAGCTTTCTTTCTTGACATTCCTGAGTTTTTTGTTACATGAATTCTCTGCCTTCTGTAACCAACGAGGATGCTTGATCAACAGAAAAGCCGGGCAACCGTGTATCAGGGACCATATGGTTTCAGCTGGGAACCCTATTTTCTTCTGGACATCAAAGTTTGGTCTTGAGGACACCTAGGGCTGCCTTACATTGGATGGTACCCTATGCAAGGTGGCCCCTTCCCCCAACCAAACAGTGCCAGTCCATTTCAAACTAAAGATTTTCCCCAAAGGTGTCACAGCAAAAAAAAGTTGGACTGTTAACTAGAACCTTTTTGCTAAACTCTCCAGATGTCCAACTTTTGCTGGGACAGTTCCTACTTAGAGACAGTTTGTCCTAGAGTTCCCCCAACAGCTCTGGGGTGCCTAAATGTCCCATGCTGACATTAGTGGGAAGTCTGTCTCACTAAATCTGGGACGTGTGACAATTTACCACTGGGGCTCTCACTAGCAGATCGGTGATGGTGGTAAGTATGGTTTGAAGGGTTAGGTCAATCACCAACATCCTGCAGACCAGAGATTTTGACGTTGTGCTTGAAGCCTATGTTCGGGGCCAGGGCTGCACCTGCACACAGAAGCGTAACATAGATTTTGTTGTTCAAAAGCCCATTGATAAGCCACAGCCAAAACTACACCTCGCCCACACCCATTACCCTGTAAAGTGGTCCTACTTTGAGTCTCCCCAAAAAAATGGTCATTTTATTTTTGGCTGGAGTTGGACTTTAATTCTCATACACTCACACAGAAATCCTTATTTTTTTTTAAGTGGTAGCATGTTGCAGATTTGACCCTTGTGGGAGCCTATGTTTAAAGATGATGAACTAAAAATTATATTTTATTACCTTTTTAACTATTCTTAAAACTGAAGCAAAGCTTCTGAAAATACATAATAAAAATTGTGTACATAAAAAAATATCTTTGAAAACCTCTTTATCTAATCATTTGTGTCCTGTGTCCTTTCATTGGAGAGGACTCGCTTCCTATTTATGCATTAAAGTAGACCAAAACCCAGGTTCTTAACTTACTCTGGATTTGGGAGTGCTTATCCTCACAGATCGCAGGTAAAACTCTCTCTTCCGGCGCTTCAACTGCATGGGCCTGGACAGGAAGCCAATCAGTGTACTCAGCTCCATTCAGCTTATTTGAAACGGGGAGGCCGATTCATTAATAGCGCCAGGTAGCGACAGATGAGCGACTGTAGCAGTATTTTCACAGCGCCCGCTAGTAGTCGCTGTGCTTGGCCGTTGTTTGGCTGTTGACAGCGACTCAGTCGGTTTGCCGTAATGTTGAATATTGGGTGAGGAGTCACTATTTGATAGGTTCCGCGCTGTATGGGAGCGCATGATAGCGAATGGCCATAGTGAATGGCTCCCACCATATTCATTAACAAATCACGCTCAAAAAATTCTCGCGCTGTGAAATGCATGTTTAAACCCCAGAGCGCTGGCGGCGATGGGTTAAAAGTAGTTTTTTAACCCCCAAACAACCATATTTTTTGAAACCAAAAAAAAAACAAGTTTATAAAAACATTTTGTAATATGAATACATTAATATCAGACCTGTAATATCAATTCTGCACAAATTTTTTTTTTATTTTTTTTTTACCTTAAAAAAAAATCCTAACATTGCAGAAGTGGTAACAGAAATTTTCACATTAAAAAAAAAATAAATAAATAAAATTATTAACAATTAATTATGAATATTTAAAGATTGTTCCATTGAAATGCATTGGAGAGCGCCAGGTAGCGAGAGGTCCTACCTGTCGCTGTTCAAGGTCGCTCGCTGGCGCTGTGGGGTGAGGCTGGAACAATGATGAATGATTCGCTATCTGGCGCTCTGTCAGTCGCTATGCAGGATCGGCTTGATAAATGTCTGATTGCGGAGGGGAGCCGGCGTACTCGTGGCGGTGACCCTCATTACCGTTCGCTCACCATTCGCTACCTGGCGCTATCCCTTGTTAAATAAGGGCCTAAATGGAGTGACCGCGCCACTTCTAGCTGGGAGCGTGCCCGCACTGATATTCCAAACTGCCTGGCACAGGTACGTGCTTAGCTAAAGGTATAGCAGGGCCGAGGCTGCAACCCAGACATGCACCATGGGATAAGGGCTTTATTCATCAAGCCATAGCGCTAGCTAACGTCAGCGACAGGTAACGACAGGTAGCAAATGGTGACCACCGGCCGCTGTATGCAATACCACATTTATCAAAGTGATTTTGGTGAGAAACAGCCACACGTAGCGACTGATTCATCATCACAGACGGCTCACCGTATACCGCTGGCGCTCTGGCTTCCAGTTTGGTATTACCTGTTGCTACCTGTCGCTCTCCCATACATTTCAATGGACGATCCTTTTCTTCACTTTAAATAGGCCAGGAGAGGTGATACAATTATTTAAAAAAAAAAATTAAAACCCTGTTTAAAGTCATTTTTGAAAACTTTTTTGATTTATAATATTTTTATGCAGAATTGTCCTTACATGTCTGGTATTAAATTGTTCATGTTACAATGTAATAACAATGTCATTCCATATGTTTTCGCTTTGTTACTAGTGGATACATGTTCAAAAAGACTCTAAAGTGGACCAACACCCAGGATTTTGACTCACCTGGGTTTTGGTCCACTTCCCCGGGGCACCCCAATCGGAAACCCCCCAGATTTCCTGATAAAACTCACCTCACCCCGCTCCTACGGCGCATGCGCTCGTCCAATCAGCGCGCTCGGAGCTGCTGAGCTATGCGCGTCAAAGCGACGTCTTACCTCAGCGGCTCTGAGCACACTGGCCGCTGAGGCTAGAGAGAAGCGAGAGATGTGGGCGCGGCTTGCGCATGTGCCGTTGGACCAGGATTCGGGTAAGGTTTGCGGGCGTTCTGGGGGATTTCACACAGCGGGCATCCCGAGTTTGGATGCCCCGCGAGGAGACTGACAGGGGATCCTTGCCTCACTCCTAAGAGAAAAGTTTAGCCAACCAGACACTTAGAAGCAGTCAGAAGCAGCCAATAGTGACTTTGGCCCTTATTTAACAAGGGATAGCGACAGGTAGCGACTGGTGAGCGGCCGGTAATGACGGGCCCCGCCACGAGAACGCCGGCTCCCCACCACAATCACACATTTATCAAGCCAATCCTGCTTAGCGACTGAGATAGCGCCATATAGCGACTCATTCATCATTATTCCAGCCTCAGCCCACAGCGCCAGTGTCCGGCCTTGAACAGCGACAGGTATGACCTCTCGCTACCTGGCGCTCTCCAATGCATTTCAATGGAACAATCTTTAAATATTCATAATTAATTGTTGTTAATGTTTTTTTTTTTTTTTTTTTTTTTTAAATGTGAAAAATTCTGTGACCACTTCTGCCATTTTAGATAATTTTTTTAAGGGAAAAAAAGAAAAAAAAAATTGTACAGAATTGATATTACAGGTCTGATATTAATGTATTCATATTACTAAATTATTTAAAAAACTTATTTTTTTTTGGTTTCCAAGAATATGGTGGTTTGGGGGTTAAAAACTACTTTTAACCCATCGCCGCCAGCGCTCTGGGGTTTAAACATGCATTTCACAGCGCGAGAATTTTTTGAGCGTGATTTTTTGATGAATATGGTGGGAGCTGGTCGCTATGGCCATTCGCTATCATGCGCTCCCATACAGCGCGGAACCTGTCAAATAGCGACTCCTCACCCAATGTTCAACATTACTGCACAACGACTGAGTCGCTATCAACTACCGAACAACGGCCAAGCACAACGACTACTAGCGGGCGCTCTGAAAATGCCGCTACAGTCGCTCAACTGTCGCTACCTGCCGCTGTTAATGAATCGGCCTCTTAGAAGGAGTCAGAAGCAGCCAATAGTGACTTTGTAGTTTGACACAAAAAATGGGTGACTTGGCATCTCTGTATAAATGCAGCAGTCAGTTCCGCCATCAAGGCAGTATAAGAATTATTAATGAGCACTATTGTGAAAAATGGCCCAATGATCAAAATCCATATAAATATGCTGGATGGCAGGAGGAGGGGTCACTTATACACCCGCCCTCAAGACATATCCAGCCAGGCTTGTTCCTTTTAATGGAAGTAAGAGGAATCAGGGGTGTCAGGATACACTAAACCTGTCACCCCTGGATTTTATTCCTACCATGAGAGAATAAACCACAAGCTTGGTGGGAGTTTTATTCAGTTCGGGTGTATAAGTGACCTCTCCTCTCATTAGCCAACGTGTTTATATGGATTTTTAATATTACACAATTTTGTGATAATGTATTGGGCCCAGCCAGTTTCATGTTGTAAATGGGGCCCAGACAGTACTATATATATATGGTTAAAGGGAATATAGGAGTGATATGTGACAGACTTATGTAAGGGCCAGGGGTAGCAGGTAGAGTAAAAGGGACTCAGTGTGTTTAAAGGAGGACCTTGGGCATTATGGTAGACCCCAGGGTGGTAAATAGGACCCTAGAACATACCTCCCACCTTCCGAAGATATGAAAGAGGGACAAGCCACACCCCTGGCCACACCCCCTGTCATGCCCCCTGCCACGCCCCCACCACGCTATATTTCCCACCCATTTACACAAATGCACATCTGAACCCGAGGAGCTCCTTTTCCTTAAATTCTAAAAAAAAAATGTAAAAAATAAAGTATTTACTAGACATTTCTAAACGTATATTTAACTTTAATTGACAGACTGTACACTTTTAAAAAGGAGCCACCCCTAGTTAATTCACTATCCTGTTGATGGTTCTTCTCCACTGTGGTATCCTGATTTCGGGATGCCCCGCTGTGTGAAACCCCCAGATCACTGCAGCCAACTCACCCCTTCCCAGTCTCACGGCGCATGCGCGCCCACTCATCCAATCAGCGGGCTTGGAGCCGCTGACGTCACGACGTCTAAGCCTTTGGCGGCCACATCCTTTCGCAAATGCCTGGCGCGGGCACGCGCCCTGCTAGAGAGAAGCGCGAGATGTGGCCTCGGCCCACGCATGAGCCATTGGACCAGGATAAAGTTAAGTGTAGTGGGTGTCCTGGGGGGTTTTACACAGTGGGGCATCCCAATTTTGGATGCCCCGCGGGAAGGGATCGGCTCAGGAATAGATTCTCGGCCCGATCCAGCAGGGTGTTGGTCCTCTTTAAATCAAACCCAGATGGGAACTCTAGCTGAAGATAGAACTGGGGATTTACATTTATTGGCTCCTTTAGTCCAATAGAGTCTACTAGAGGCAATAACCGTCTATTTTTTATTTTTTTTAATATTAAGCAATGTCTTACCTTATCCTCCGGGGTCCTCGGGCCTCTGTAGTCACGCGTCTTCAGCGGGTGGGCGGAGCCTAACGGCCCACTCTCATGTCCCGCGCTGGCACTGCTCAATGGCCGGGGCGGGGCAAACCAGGGCGAGGTGGCCAATCAAGAGGCCCTGCTTACAGAGGAGCCGAAGTGGCTGATAACTGGGCGGCGGAGCAGGTGATCGGCGGGGAGGGAGGGGGGTGCGGCAGGGTGGCCGTTCTGCGGAACAGCTGGGAGGGAGGGAGGGGGGTGCGGGCGAGTGTGCGTTCGGCGGAACAGCTGATCGGGAGGGAGGGGGTGCGGGCGGGCGGGCGGCGGAACAGCTGATCGGTGGGGCGGGGAGGGAGGGCGGTGCGGGCGGGCGGTGAAACAGCTGATTGGCGGGCGGGGAGGATAATGCGCATCCCGGGACAATTAGTAATCATCCAGGACCGTGGGATGATCTGGGAAAATCGGGACAGTCCCGGGAAAATCGGGACAGTTGGGAGGCATGCCCTAGAATGATGGCACCCTTTAATAGTAAGAGGGCAAAAGTGTAGCATTGGAGGGTACACACAAATTAGGAAGGTTAAATGAGGGCCATGTTAGTTTGGCTGCATGGCCCCAAAAATTCCTGGACGCGGCCCAGGCGACAGGACAGACAGATAAAGCCACCAGCTAGCTAGCCAGCATGTTCATAGGAAAATATTGAAAGATTACAGAGAAACCAGTTGCTAATTCACGTGTATTACATAAGGTAGTTAGTTATATAACACGGATAAATGATATGGCTTACAAAATACATTGGCTTACATAATTCCAGTATAATACCTGGTATCATCGCACATGTAACACTAGCGGGCTGGATAACAATTGGCTTCATAGCAGACTCAGTACCAATGTGAGCCACTAGATGGGACTCTTGTATACACAGAAACACTACAATTATTACTATAGCACAGTAACAATGCCTAGCACATGTGTAAAGTCTAAGAGGCCGATTCATTAATAGCGGCAGGTAGCGACAGTTGAGCGACTGTAGCAGCATTTTCACAGCGCCCGCTAGTAGTCGCTGTGCTTGGCCGTTGTTCGGTAGTTGATAGCGACTCAGTCGGTTTGCCGTAATGTTGAATATTGGGTGAGGAGTCGCTATTTGACAGGTTCCGCGCTGTATGGGAGCGCATGATAGCGACTGGTCAGAGCGACTGGTCAGAGCGACCGGCTTCCACCATATTCATTAAAAAATCACGCTCAAAAAATTCTCGCGCTGTAAAATGCATGTTTAAACCCCAGAGCGCTGGCGGCGATGTGTTAAAAGTAGTTTTTTAACCCCCAAACAACCATATTTTTGGAAACCAAAATGAAAAAGTTTTTAAAATAATTTAGTAATATGAATACATTAATATCAGACCTGTAATATCAATTCTGTACAATTTCTTTTTTTCCTAAAAAAAATCTAAAATGGCAGAAGTGGTCACATAATTTTTCACATTTAAAAAAAAAAAAAAAAAAAAATAACAATTAATTATGAATATTTAAAGATTGTTCCATTGAAATGCATTGAAGAGCGCCAGGTAGCGAGAGGTCATACCTGGCGCTGTTCAAGGTCGGACGCTGGTGCTGTGGGCGGAGGCTGGAATAATGATGAATGAGTGGCTATCTGGCGCTATCTCAGTCGCTAAGCAGGATCGGCTTGATAAATGTGTGATTGTGGTGGGGAGCCGGCGTTCTCGTGGCGGGGCCCGTCATTACCGGCCGCTCACCAGTCGCTACCTGTCGCTATTCCTTCATAAATAAGGGCCTAATTAGACAATGGCTGCCATAGCCACAGCACATAACACACAGAGATGGACGATCCCTACGTTTCGGGTGTTTGGATGCACCGTTCTGCTGGGGAAAGCGAGAAGCGTCTGCAGCTGACAGCGCCCATTGTGTAATTAAAACTAGAAAGAGCGCGCTCCTGCGTTCAGGCGTGCAAGTCACATCACCGCCACAGCTTCTATGGCGAAGAGCACTTCAGTCAGACCCCAGCCAGGAAACTGAACCTGCAAAGCTCATGTCACAAGATTGGTTCCCTAACCATCAAGCAATGACTGCCTGAAAGCAGGCCATGTGAAAAAGAATAAGGTTAAAAAAAGAAATATAGAGAAAGTAATGGAGAGACTGCTGAAAAAGAGGGTGGAGAACATGTGGAAAACTATTGATTGAATGTGGAAAAGTGAAAGACAAAGGCAATTTAGGAAAAAAAAAGTGAAACTAAGGAAATGTAGACGAGCAAAGAAAGGAGGGAATGTGGAAAAGAGGGGAAAAGGAGGGAAAGTGAAAGAGGGAAAATGGAGGGAATGTGAAAAATAGAGAATGAAGGAGGGGATGTGGAAAACAGAGTATGCTGAAGTTTGTATGAAAAACAGAGAAAGAAGAATGGAATGTGGAAAAGGGAATGTGAGAGAGGAAAGAAGGAGGGAAAGAAGAAGAGGATGTTGGAAAAAAAGGGCAGGCAGATGAAAAGTGGGGAAAAAAAGAGAATGTGAAACAGAGAGCATAATGGGTGAAATGTGAAAAGGAGATACTGAAAGGGAAATGTTGAAAAGACAGAACAATGAAGTTCATTCATGTGAAAGATATAGAAAGAAGGAGGGAAATAGAGGGAATGAAGAAGGGACTGTTGAAACAAAGGGGAGACATGATGGAGATAATGTAGTTCATGTGAAAAAGAATGCTGGGGGGAATGTGGATAAGAGAGAAGGAAAGACCAAATGTGGATAAGAGAAAGATATAGAGGGTATGTGGAAAAAGGAAGATAAAGTGAATGTAAAAAAAGAATGACAAAATGAAGAAAACATGAAAAAAAAGAGGTTGATGGAGCGAATGCCAGGAGATGGAAATGAGAGAACAATGTAGTTTATGTAAAAATATTGAAAGATTAAAGAGAAACCAATAATGCAGTTGCTAATTCACGTGTATTACATAAGGTAAGTTAGTTATATAACACGGATAAATGATATGGCTTACAAAATACATTGGCTTACATAATTCCAGTATAATACCTGGTATCATCGCACATGTAACACTAGCGGGCTGGATAACAATTGGCTTCATAGCGGACACAGTACCAATGTGAGCCACTAGATGGGGCTCTTGTATACACAGAAACACTACAATTATTACTATAGCACAGTAACAATGCCTAGCACATGTGTAATGTGTCTAATTAGACAATGGCTGCCATAGCCACAGCACATAACACACATGGACGATCCCTACGTTTCGGGTGTTTGGATGCACCCTTCTGCTGGGGAAAGCGAGAAGCGTCTGCAGCTGACAGCGCCCATTGTGTATTTAAAATGAGAAAGAGCGGCCTCCTGCGTTCAGAATGATGGAGGAAATGTGGATAAGAGAGAAGGAAAGTGGGAATGTGGAAAAGATAAAAATATAGAGGGAAAGTGGAAAAAGGAAGATAAAGTAAATGTAAAAAAAGAGGCGGGGGAAAAAGAAAGATCTGGTAAGAATGTGGAAAAGAGAAAGATTGAGGAAATGTGGAAAAAAGGGAGGCAGAGAAAAGTATTTCCTAAGAATAGGTGGAAGCTGCACTGGAGAGTTATCCTGAGGGTAATACACACAATGGCCACATGATGTCACCATTGTTCAGCTTTTGAACTCATTTTGCTGATTAATGGTTGAAGTGAAGAAAAGAGAGTTTTGCCTTTTCCAGGCACAGCAGACAAATAAAGTTATTCTGAGATTAACCGTATTATTAACAAGCTAAAATCAATTTCCAATATTTAAAAAAAAATCAACCCTTCACCACGGATCATCGCAACATGTGAGTCAATGTGCAGTCAGCGAAGTGTGCCTTGGACTCAAAGCATAAGCTACCCGTGGCCCACAGCTCAACCCCACCCAAAATCACCTAACTACAGGGGCAGAATGGAGAGCACAAACTGCTCGGGGATTTTCTGGTCACACCAGCCCTTCTGCAGTGTGTCATGCCCCATATCCTCGCCCCCCCCCCATAACAGGCAGTGTGCTGAACCCCACCCATCACAGGCTTAATGGCAGAATCCCCCCATAACATGCTGAGAGGCAGAATCCCCCCATAACATGCTGAGTGGCAGAATCCCCCCATAACATGCTGAGTGGCAGAATCCCCCCATAACATGCTGAGTGGCAGAATCTCCCCATAACATGCTGAGTGGCAGAATTCCCCCCATAACATGCTGAGTGGCAGAATCCCCCCCATAACATGCTGAGTGGCAGAATCCCCCCATAACAGGCTGAGTGGCAGAATCCCCCCATAACAAGCTGAGTGGCAGAATCCACCCATAACATGCTGAGTGGCAGAATTCCCCCCATAACATGCTGAGTGGCAGAATCCCCCCATAACATGCTGAGTGGCAGAATCCCCCCATAACATGCTGAGTGGCAGAATCCCCCCATAACAGGCTGAGTGGCAGAATCCCCCCATAACATGCTGAGTGGCAGAATCCCCCCATAACAGGCTGAGTGGCAGAATCCCCCCATAACAGGCTGAGTGGCAGAATCCCCCCATAACATGCTGAGTGGCAGAATCCCCCCCCCCCCTCCCCATAACATGCTGAGTGGCAGAATCCCCCCCATAACATGCTGAGTGGCAGAATCCCCCCATAACATGCTGAGTAGCAGAATCCCCCCATAACATGCTGAGTGGCAGAATCCCCCCCCCCTCCCCATAACATGCTGAGTGGCAGAATCCCCCCATAACATGCTGAGTGGCAGAATCCCCCCATAACAGGCTGAGTGGCAGAATCCCCCCATAACAGGCTGAGTGGCAGAATTCCCCCATAACAAGCTGAGTGGCAGAATCCCCCCCATAACATGCTGAGTGGCAGAATCCCCCCATAACATGTTGAGTGGCAGAATCCCCCCATAACATGCAGAGTGGCAGAATCCCCCCATAACAGGCAGAGTGGCAGAATCCCCCCCATAACAAGCTGAGTGGCAGAATCCCCCCCATAACATGCTGAGTGGCAGAATCCCCCCATAACATGCTGAGTGGCAGAATCCCCCCATAACATGCTGAGTGGCAGAATCCCCCCATAACATGCTGAGTGGCAGAATCCCCTCCATAACATGCTGAGTGGCAGAATCCCCCCATAACATGCTGAGTGGCAGAATCCCCCCATAACATGCTGAGTAGCAGAATCCCCCCATAACATGCTGAGTGGCAGAATCCCCCCATAACAGGCTGAGTAGCAGAATCCCCCCATAACATGCTGAGTGGCAGAATCCCCCCCATAACAGGCTGAGTGGCAGAATCCCCCCATAACAGGCTGAGTGGCAGAATTCCCTCCATAACAAGCTGAGTGGCAGAATCCCCCCCATAACATGCTGAGTGGCAGAATCCCCCCATAACATGTTGAGTGGCAGAATCCCCCCATAACATGCAGAGTGGCAGAATCCCCCCATAACATGCAGAGTGGCAGAATCCCCCCCATAACAAGCTGAGTGGCAGAATCCCCCCCATAACATGCTGAGTGGCAGAATCCCCCCATAACATGCTGAGTGGCAGAATCCCCCCATAACATGCTGAGTGGCAGAATCCCCCCATAACATGCTGAGTGGCAGAATTCCCTCCATAACATGCTGAGTGGCAGAATCCTCCCATAACATGCTGAGTGGCAGAATCCCCTCCATAACATGCTGAGTGGCAGAATCCCCCCATAACATGCTGAGTGGCAGAATCCCCTCCATAACAGGCTGAGTGGCAGAATCCCCCCATAACATGCTGAGTAGCAGAATCCCCCCATAACATGCTGAGTGGCAGAATCCCTCTATAACAGGCTGACTGGCAGAATCCCCTCCATAACAGGCTGAGTAGCAGAATCCCCCCATAACAGGCTGAGTGGCAGAATCCCCCCATAACATGCTGAGTGGCAGAATCCCCCCATAACATGCTGAGTGGCAGAATCCCTCTATAACAGGCTGACTGGCAGAATCCCCCCATAACAGGCTGAGTGGCAGAAATGGAAACAAATGGGGGGCAAACTGTGGAAGCCTTCTATTGTAGCTAAAAGCTGTAGACGCTCCAGATTTATGTGGGCCCTTGGGTGACAGAGTCTCAGTGGCCCCTTTGCATTGTGTCGTGACACACATGGCGGTAACGCTGCAGGTGTGGTGGTGTTCGTAGCCTTTCCCCAAAGACCTCAGAGCAGATAGTGCCAACAGGTGGCAGGCGAAGGAAAGAGAGGGAATGCCAAAGAAAGAAATAAGATGTAATGACACAGAAAGAAAAAGGGAATGACTAAAAAAGAATGAAAAGAAGAAATGACAAAGAAAGGAAAGTAGGAATGACACAAAAAGTAAGAAAAAAAGAAAAGCAGGAACATGAAAAAATTAGATAGAAAGAAAGGGAAAGAAACAAAAAGAAAGGATAGAAGGGAATGACACCAAGAGAAAAACGGGATGACAAGGAAAAAAAACAAAGAAAAAGAAAAAAAAGGTATGATAGATTGAAAGAAAAAATATCAGGAAAGAAAAAGCGAGAAAGAAATGATCTTGCGATGGCCAGTCCTGGTTATTGCACGGCCCGGCGTCTTGCATGGGTCTGCCTTGGGGAGAGAGAAGGACTTGCTCATCATTGGGAAGATGTGTGTCATGTGACCACCAAGTAAAATAGGCCCTCTCAAGGTGCAATGGCCCGGTCACTTGCCCTGCCAAGTCGAGTGCTAACCCCGGCCTGTCTGCAACCGTATAGAAATATCACCTTGTGCTGAATCGACAATGAACGTGAATAGCATTTTTCGCTTCTAAAATGCAGATTTTCTCACCTGGCGTGGAATTGACCCTATTATTGCTGTTGCATGGACTGTCCCTATAAGCACAGTGGAGATGTCAGTTGTCTTGAATATGACCACCAGGGGGAGCCACCCTACCAACTATCCAAGCCAGTGCTGGGCTCACACGCACCTGCCCCGCAGCGCACCATTTGAGAGCGCAGAGCCTGCCAAGTGTCGCTCATCCAGGAAGGGAAGTGCTGCCAACTGACCCAGTTTTCACAACTGAAACATTCCTCGTGTTCCAGACCGAGTCCCGGTGCATGCTGGTAGCTGTTATTCTTCCAGTTTCCTTCCTCACGCTCCAGAAACTTGATAAAATGTTACCATTAAATGCTATTCGGAAACTCAATGAAGAAGCAGTGGAGCATTTATTTGAGAGCGTCGCCCTAGACTAAAAGGAAAAACCCAGCATTCATTATAAGCATTAGCAGCTTGCACGTTAGGTGCCCATTGCTGCAGCAGAGAGGTATTAGGTAACAATGACCAGGCTGGAATCATTTTCACATGCAACGCACACACCATCGCTGATGCCCCAATATCAGTGTCACGCTCCCTCTTGCTCAATGCTCAGGGAACAGCCTATGGTAGAGCCCCATTTATCTCAAGGGGTGAACCTAGCCTCTCTGCTGCCTGAGAGGGCGTTTCGAATACCAGACCAAAGTCAAATTGTGAAACAGACAAAAACCCAGTGGGGTGAAATAACTGTGTTTTGATCTGCTTTAAGGTGGCTTGGACAGGAGGCACCCCTTCCTAGGGACCCAGAATGCATTAAAACACACCAAATATACAGTAAAACACACTCCCAATAGGCAGGCAAAGGAGGATAGTGAAGGAGAAGAACTTACAATCTATTAAAGTATAAGGCCGATACAGGAAGGGGAAGTGCATACAATCTATTAGAGTATAAGGGAGGATACAGGAGAACAAGAGCTTACAATCTATTAGAGTATAAGGGAGGATACAGGAGAACAAGAGCTTACAATCTATTAGAGTATAAGGGAGGATACAGGAGAAGAAGAGCTTACACTCTATTAGGGTATAAGGGAGGATACAGAAGGAGAAGAGCTTACAATCTATTAGGGTATAAGAAAGGATACAGAAGGAGAAGAGCTTACAATCTATTAGAGTATAAGGAGGATACAGAACAAGAAGAGCTTACAATCTATTAGGGTATAAGAAAGGATACAGAAGGAGAAGAGCTTACAATCTATTAAGGTATAAGGGAGGATACAGAACAAGAAGAGCTTACACTCTATTAGGGTATAAGGGAGGATACAGAAGGAGAAGAGCTTACACTCTATTAGGGTAAACAAATAAAACTCAGCTAATCAGCATTAATACATAATATAAAGAAACCGTATACTTGTATACAATGAACATAACACAGCAGAATACTACATACTATAAATTATCTATCGTGTCTATACTCTTAATGGTTAATCAGTGAAGATACATCAGGTTACAGATCAGGGGTTAGGTGCCATCATTATGTAGAGCAGTAACACATTAAACACCATCATAGATCTGAATCATCAGAGTCGTCCTGCCTGCCAGTCACTTCCCAATCAGAGTCTATAGGGTCTATAGCTGCTGGTGACTTTTTCTTAGTCGGGGGGTCCTCCTCTGACCCTGGGTCACATTCTCTGGCTATACGCTTTAACTCTTGTTCCAGCTCCATAGTATCGTGCCCAGAAAAATCTGCACCTGACTCAGACAGTATGTTATATCGGTTTGATGTAACTGTCACTGCTGTATCTGTTCTGCCCTTGGGCTTTTTCCCTGGCTTTTGGACTAAGGACCATGCGCCCTCCGGTCTGCGGGTGGACTTGTCTTTTTTTTTCCCTCTCTTATCACCAGGGACTTTACTATCTGCAGAAGAGGCTGGAGCAGGGCAATGGGCCATAGCAGGGGAAGGGGCTACAGGGGAAGATGGGCTATCGGCTTGCTCCGGTGCTGGCCATGGGATGGTGGCCACAGGCTGTGGGGTTACACCTGTCTGATCTCGTATCTCAGTTGTCTCAGACTCTGCCCAGACATCAGAGCCTCCTCTTCTGTAACCTCACCTGCTGCCACTAGCTCCTCCGCAGCCTGGCTATAGAGGTTATGGAAGGCCTCCGAACAGTCCTTATGGTAATGACCCATCTGACCACACAAGTTACACCGGACATTTGTGCACATGGCGCTGGTGTGACCAATCTCCCCGCACAGGTTACACTTCCCTACAGTACACACTCCGGCCACATGACCGGCCTTCCCACACTTAAAGCACAAGCGGCATTGAAACACACCCCCCCTCTCACGGCCAATAAAGAAGGAGTTGGGCAAATGTAAGGTAACATTACTGTGCTGCCTGAGCTGCACTAGCACCCTCCAGCCTCCTGTCCAGATCCCATCATCATCAAAACACTTTGTCAGGTCAGACACCATATCACAATGCCTCCCCAGCCATATCACAATATCCTGCGGGGGGACAGACTCATTCCAGAACAAGATATTAACGCTCACAGTACCTGGCTTTGATACCGGGATAAGGATGAACTGGTCCCATCCCTCAGCACCTCTAAATTTTGTCACACCAGAACCTGTCCAAGCTGGCCATGAGCTTGAAGCTTATATCGTAGCCCTGCCTGTCCGGGAGGTTTATGACGGCCAAGATATCTGCGGGTGTGAACCCCATCTGGTTACACAGGAGCTCCCGGATCACATGTCTCCTGTCTGGCAGATCTTCTTTTGCCCCCTTATTCTTAAATCTTACCACGTTCCTTCTCTTAAATGCCTGACCGGTGTAATGTAAGCCGGGGCTAAAAGATGGGGCACCGCGGCTCCAGGCATTCTGAGGAGGAGCGAGGCCAGATGCTTTGCCAGTATTATCACTGCGGGGTCCGGATTGCGGGGGACCCGCTACCTGTGGCTGAACACCTATGGGAGAAAAAACATTATTAGTACATGCAGACGATTCAGTCCCATTACTATCAGGGACAGCAGGCTGTTCATTGTCCCAAACAGATTGTAATGCATTGCAACTTGCTTGCTTGTTTCCTCGATCGATGTTCAACAATGTGGGGGACAGTTCAGAGGTGTCACTATGTCCCGGCTGTGAGCCCGGGATTGCAATTTGGGGGGTCTCTACAACTTTCATAGTGTCATTGGCTGCATCATATCCATTCTCAGGCTGGGGGAGGGCGCCTTGTGAAACACAGAGTTCATTGCTATTCAGGGATTGCTTACTGCTGCCCCCTGGGGGTGGTTGGCTTACTTGGCTGGCATCATGAAAAGGGGCAGAATCTTGCAGCACTGGGGTCCTGTACAGCAGCTCCTGTGAGGATGTCTGCTGCTCTGATGGTGAGGGGGGGACTGAGCTGGGTTCAGGTATCTGTCTGTGTTTTAGGAGCTTTTTAGTCTCCTCAAACCGATCCAGGTTCTTGTATCTCTCTGCCATGGGCCCCATTTGTTTCTCAAGTGTCTCAATGTCACTAACAATTTCAGCAAGCTGTGTGCGGAAAGTCTCTATCAGCCCATCACAGGCGGTTGCGCTACGGGGGTTTGCTGCTTTTACTTTATTTGCTTTATCTATTTGTCTTTGCAGCTCTGTCCTGGATGCTCTTAAGCTGTTCATTTTATTGACTAAATCTGGAATTTTGTCTGCAAGCTGCAGTTCTGGTGCGCGCTCTGTCTCTTTAAGACTTGCCTTGCGCCTTGGCTTTTCTGCTGGGTCTTTGAATGTCTCTGCTGCCTCAGTCCTGGGAGACTTGTGGCCATTTGCCCCAGCTCAGCATTTGCATTGTCTGATAACTTCTCAGACTTATGTCCAGTAGCAGATTTAGCAGATTTCCCCCCCCCCCCCGTTATGGGGTCACCGGTGGCCGGCTGGGTCTTGGATAGCAGGGCCCGGGACTCTCGGCTCACACACACATTCTGCTGCAGGTTTTCCTGCATTGTCAGTCTTTCCAAAGCTGTCCTCCTCAGCTTGTGCTGCTTCCCACTGCCGGCCTGAGCTGGCTGCTGAGTGTCCATCACAACAGGTTTTTGGATTTCCCTGCCTGGATCAGCACAGTCACTTTGCTGGGGCTGCCGCCCTCCCTCCATTACATGCTGCACACAGACACTGCTACATGGCCCATCATTATTATCCACCACTTCCATTCCAGCTTCACTTACTTTACTGTAACTTTCTTCCATAAAGACTCTTCCACCTTCATTGCAATCCACCGCGGTCAGCCGGTCAGCAGCATATTCAGTAGCCAGAGGGTCTCTAACATGGACTCCAGATTCAGACCCAGAAGCCTGGAGCTCACCTGGGGAGCGACCCCACCCAAGGCAGCCAGGCCCTGGGCTAGAGCCAGACATTCAGAGCACCTGCAGAGAGCTCACTCACACACCTCCTCCCACCTTAACGATCTATTAGGGTATAAGGGAGGATACGGAAGGAGAAGAGCTTACAATCTATTAGAGTATAAGGGAGGATACAGAGGAGGGAGGATTACAATCTATTATGGTATAAGGAGGATAAAGAACAAGAATAGCTTACAATCTATTAGGGTATAAGGGGAAGAGCTTACACTCTATTAGGGTATAAGGAGGATACAGGACAAGAAGGGCTTACAATCTATTAGGGTATAAGGGAAGATACAGAAGGAGAAGAGCTTACAATCTATTAGGGTAATTAGGTGGGTGTGGTCACACACTGTGAGAGCCAGAACACACAACTGCTCCTAATTACCAGAGGCCTGTGAAGCCTGGGGCTTTCCTGGGAGTGCCTCCCCAGGCAGCATGGAAGATTCCGGGGGTGAGTCGTGCCGGTACCCCCGAAGGAATATTAAACTTCCGGATCCCAGGTCTGCTTCCACCAGCGGCACTAGTAACACCATGGTGCCCCAGCCCGGTGTGCAGTGTGGCGAAGGAGGAGGAGAAGCTGTGTAAGATGAAAATTGCATTAAAAAAAAAGAAAATGGACACCAGCAAGGCGCGGGGACTGGATCGGCGGTCAAATAAAGCAGATTTAGCTGAGCTTAAATCAGCATGTCGGCAGCAGGAGAAGCATGTTTCCTCCCTCTAAGCAAGCAGTGGGGCCTTTAAAGAAAAATATAAAAATGAGGAGCGATTTAAGTCCATGCAGCGCTCAGACCCCACTGTGAAGGAGGAAAAGGCCGACCATGTGGATGAGACCCCGATGGTGGAGGATTCTCCAGCTGTACCTCCACCCAAAGTTGCAGCAGTAGCAGAGCCGGGAGCCCCGGAACCAGCATTGGAAGACTCTCTTGCTGAGGCAACAAATCATGAGTGCGTGACATTGCTGGGCATCCAGGAAGCCCCTACTGGAGCAGATCTTCCAGAGGACAGGCGCCAGCCTGAGGAGCCCATGCCAGCTAAAGACAACGTCCATCTGTCCAGCCAACCTGCGGAGTGCGCCATAGGCGCTGTGTCAGGGGGTATAGAAGACTGTGGCACTCCTTGCTCTGAAAAGGGTGAGGTGGCGCCAGCTGTAAGTACAATCCTGGCACCCATCCGGGTTCCTGGGTGCGCTGAACTTGGTGGGCCTGGGGCCATGGGTGACTCACCCGCAGGTTTGGGTCTTGCTGGCAGGGTTTCTATTGTTTCTGCTTCAGCTGGTTTGGGGGCTGTTACTGATGTTGTTGCTCCTGTTACTGCTGCTGTGTCTGGGGTTGAGTCCACAGGGGTTAATTCTATTGCTGGGCGTTCTGCTGGGCCCGCTGCTGTGACTGCTGCTGATGTTGTGACTGTCCCCTCACCTGCACCTCAGGTGGACAGTAAGAAGACTGTGCCACCTAATGCTGGGGCCCCTGCTGTCCGCCCTGCCCTGTATTTCATCCAGCGAGGTGGCACAGGGAGTGGGTCCAATAATGCTGTTGGTGCTGCAGTGCAGCCCCCTGTGTCCTATGCCCAGGTTGCCAGGCGTGGTGGAGAAGCTGCTGGTGAGAGGATGTCTGTGCCCAGTGAGGCCAATGCCCCTGCCAGCGGCGTCAATAGGCGCAACCTGGTCCAGCTTAGGTGGGAGGGGGGAGTGGCCAGTTATCACCCGGGGGCGGTGGTGGATCTCATACTGTGTATGGGATTCGCAGCCGCAGACATTTTTGCCCTGATCAGTCCAGTGGGGAGTGCGGAACCCCGCAGACTTAAGCTTCGTCAGACCAGAAGGAATGGACTTATTTTGCCGAGCGGTACGAGCTGCTGAAGCAAGATCCTGCCTGGAAGGGGTTAACTCCCATCCAGGTCTCCAGACAGCAGCTCGTGAAAAATGTCACCATACTGGTTAGAAATTAGTCCATTCCCCCCTCTGATTTGACTGTCTGGCTAAAGCGTTATGGTGATGTTCTCACTCCCCTGAAGAAGATCCTAGACGATCGGGATATCTGGACTGGGGGCTGGTCAGTGACCCTGAGGCTCCGCAGGAATGGCAAACCAGGTCACCCACTTGCCATCTTCTGCCTATATTGTCCGTGACCGGCTGACCATCTTTTATCCTGGTCAGCCCAAGGTTTGCCATAATTGTGGGGCCAAGGGTCACTTCATCTCCTCCTGCTCGCTTCTTAGGTGCTCGTTGTGCCAGGGCTTGGGACACTTGGCTAAGGACTGCAATACAATCCGATGTAATCTATGTAACCAGCTCGGCCACCCTTATAGTCAGTGTACTGAGGCCTGGCACAACCTGGGCAGGGAAGTGGTGCAGGAAATGCTGTGGCTGGATAGGGAGGAACATTCCCATGCTGTCCCGTCTACGGTCCCTCCCCCCACTCAGCTGGGGGTTCCTGAGGCCCCTGCGCCTGCTCCTGTACCATCTGCAGGGGTCCCTAAGGTGAATCGTCAGTCTGCCCCCAAGTCAGCAACCACCAATGTAAGATCAAGTAATTTAATAGCTGAGGCGGCCCGGGGGGCTGGCACTGCAAGTACCAAGGGGGTCCCAGTAATTGTGGCCCCTGCTGTAAAACCTCGCAGGCTGGGGCTAGGTGATCCTGATCCTGCACCCCCTTCTGAGCAGGGTGGGAGTTCAGATCCCAAGACAGCGTGGTCTGGACTCTTCCCTGAGGATCAGGATTACCTTGCTCTCAGGTTTGCTACCAAGAAGAAAAGAAAAAAGGACAATGGAGTGCCTGAACCGGGGAATAGCCATGGGGTGCAGCTCTTCAACCGTTTTGAGGCACTTTCTGAGGACTCAATAGAGATTTCTTAATTTTATTCTGAGGCCTCAGATATGGAGGAGGAAACACAAGCCTCCTCCAGTAAGCGTGAGGGATCCGATAGTGAGGCCGGAGGGAAGGCTAAGAGACATTCTCCCAAATGACTCTGATGGCAGTTCCCCCTCCGATAAAGGTGGCAACCATTAATGTTGCCAGCATCAAATCAGTAAGCGCTCGTTTTATGGCCTTATTTTTTCTCAGCCAGTTTGATGCAGACATTTTGTTTTTGCAGGAGACCAGATTGGCCAGTCTGGCCGACATTCACGCTGTGAAGCGGGAGTGGAGGCACGGACCCTCTTTTTGGTCTCTTGCGGCCGAGCCTTACAGCGGAGTGGCGGTGCTTTTTAAAACCGACATGGTAACTTGCTGGCGAGTCATTGAGGTGGAGATTGGGAGGTGCATGGTCTTGGACGTCATTGTAAGGGGGCAGGACCTGGGCCTAATAAATATCTATGGACCCCATAGTCACTGCCGATGAGGTGGTAAATGCGACTGATCACCTTGCCATCAAAAAGTCGCCCGGGTCAGATGGTCTGACAGCTTAATTTTATAAATGTTTTAAGACCATCCTGGCACCAAATTTGGTGGAGGTCTTTAATTTCTGTCTGGCAGAGGGTTCCCTCCCTCCCTCCATGAGGCGCTCGGCTGTGATCCTTCTGTCAAAAGGAAAGGACTCTTCGATGATTGAGAACTTGCGCCCCATCAGCCTTCTCAATGTCGATAGAAAGATACTGGCAAATATTTTGTTCTGGCGCTTGTATTCAGTAGCGGAGCAACTGCTTTCCTGTCATCAGCACTGCTCCATTCAAGGTAGAAGCACCTTCTCAGCGGTTTTAGCTGTCCGGGAATCCTTGGAGTGATGCAGGGCTGCAGGCTGGGGAAAGTACTTGTTGGTGTTAGATCAGGCAAAGGCTTTTGATAGGGTCAATCATGTGTACCTATGGCTGCTTCTTGGTAAGTATGGCCTGCCAGGGCGGTTCATTAATTGGCTACAAACCCTGTATGAAGGGGCTGAGAGCTTCCCTCTTGTTAATGGTTGGGTTGGAAGGCCTTTCAAAGTTGGCTCTGGTGTGCGACAGGGATGCCCTCTGAGTCCTCTACTGTATGTGTTTGCAATCGATCCCTTTATAAGGAGGGTCGAGAGCAGCATGTTATGTGGGGTTCCTCTGGGTGTGCCTGGTGAGCCTCCTTTGAAGGTCAGTGCCTATGCTGATGATGTATCTGTGATTGTCTCTGGGACAAATGAGGCGGAGGAGGTGGCCTCTCTGATAGCACAGTATACAGAAGCGTCGGGCTCCAAGGTCAATCATGAGAAGAGTGAAGTTTTCTGGATGGGTGAGGAGGGTGAGGGCTTCGAACATCCGGACGCCTTCCCAATGCCCCAGCAGGAAATTAGGATTCTTGGCATTAATTTCGGTCCTGGTGATTATGGCCAAAAAAACTGGGAGCGCAGGCTGGAAATTGCCAATGCCAAGGTTGCAGTCTGGAAGAGCTAGAAAATGTCTCTCAGGGAAAGGGTTGACCTTATCAAGACCTACCTGATCCCCATCTTTTTATACGTCAGCTTCGTCTGTGTTTTGCCAGTATCTCTCTACACCAGGGTCTACAGCGTGTTTTTCCAGATGTTATGGGGAAACCGTATGAACCTGGTGAAAAGAAATGTCACTTACCTATCCAGGTGGGAGGGTGGCCTAGGGAGTCTTGTGGGGTAATGGCTAGTTCCCCAAACAGGGATGTCAGGGGCAAGCCCCACATACAAAATGTCCCCAGGACGACCCAATATTTAAATGTATTTTATCCTCTGTGGGTGTCAGATGGCCCCATGCATGCCACACAGATACTGCCCCCCCCCCCCAATAAAAGAACTGCAGGTGAGTAGACAACAGCCCACACATCCGCGCTCAGCACAGTCATAAACATGCAGAATCCCACACCCCCAAAATCATACCATGCCTCTGTAGTTTTCATTGGTGTTCCAGTGGAGGATCGGACCCTCCAGCTAGGTGCTCAGCTGTTTAAATGAGTGAGTTCAGCATTGGTGGATCAGCGTCCCCGTCCCCTGCAACTAGCCACCGCTGCTCCCATCATTGAAAGGAGCCAGGGCACGTTGGCTGGTTTGCAAGGGGGCAGGGTTTTGGATTCACCAATGTTGAATTAAGCAAAACAGCATGGTGCTGAGTTGGAGAGCCCGATCCTCCCCTTTACACTTTGGGGGGCAGGGGGAGGCGGTCGTGGGTAAACGTCTCCCCTTCACTCGCTGCCACCGCCCGACGGGTGCTGCTTTTTTTTCAGCTTTTTGACTCTGCTTCTGGGGCCCCCCTGACAGGTGGGGGCCCCACACATTTGCACAGGTTGCATGGTGGTAAATTCTAGCACTGACTACAAGTCCCAGAATCCCTTCCATTGTAACCAGTGAGCTCATCAGCAGCTTTGGCTACACCAAGCAGCAGTAATGACCTCCCCAGTTTTGTCAAAAAGTCTCTGCTATGTACATCAAACACACCATTTAGTCTACATCGCTAAAGTAAACACATTGTGTTGATTTCGAGCCTGGTGATAAAACTCTTCTTTTTTAGGAAAGAAAACTGCCATTCCCTTTCATTGTCTCCCTGGTATAGATTATCACCTGGTTCTGAATCAGCTCCAAGGTAGACGAAGAAAGTGAATGGCAATTTTCTATTCTAAAAAAGAAGCGCGTTTTCTCACCAGTTGCTAGAACATTTTAACAGTTTAATGTTGCAAACACATAGACATAGAAAAAAAAACATTAACAGATAACCTAGCACCTTGAGCACATAATTTTGGCAAACAATAAAAGAAACTTGAAACTGAAATTTGAACTTTTTGAAACTTGAACTTCCAATTCCCTCAGAATAGCTTATTGCTGCTGCATTAACCCTGTTACTGCTCTGACTGCATTATCAAGAAATCGCTGCCCATGCTGAAATTTTTTCAGGTTTTGAAGAAGATAGCAATTTCTGGGAGCCAGGTCTTGACTGTAGGGAGGATGGTTAAGCTCCATGAAGTCAAATTCCCTGACCGCAGCTTGTGATTTGCAAGACTGGTCATGAAGCAGCAAAAGACCTGCTGACAACTTCCCATGGCATTTCTCTTTGATTACATCACATAATGCCTTAATTGTTGAAGCATAGGTATCCCCAATAATTGTGTTCTTGTGTGGCTTGAATTCTAGTAATAAATCCTAGTTTGTATCTTAAAAATCTGTTGCATGACCTTTCTGCTGAGATTTGCACACAAAATATAGTTGGAGTTGGTGACCCCTTGGTGATTAAGAGCCTTATTTATAAAGCGTCAGCACCGTTATTTCGGCCTTAGTGGCACTCAGGGTTACGATTTAAGAAATAAATAAATGGCAGTGCCCATGATGCCGCCTGCTAGTATCTTATTTGACACTAGTGCAAATAGGTTGCAGTGCAGGCCGCTCTGGTTGAGGCCGCCCAGTTGAAACCTGGCGCTGTAGGTCAAGATCCCATAGAGGAGAATAGGCAGAACTGTATTGAAGTGTTTTATGCTTATAATTAATATTAAACATATTTATTTGTACAGAACTTGCATAGTGACTTGTCAGTAATAGGCAGGACCTAGATGTCACCAAATGTTTTTTTTTGTTTTGGGTTATTAAAATTGATTTGAATGGCTTCTTTTGCTTACAATAAATATGCTGTGGAGCACCGGAAAAAATGGAGGTACAAATTGGCGCTCACTGGCACTGAGGTAATTGGCAGTCGGGTCCAACAGGCGCTGACATAGACCGTCCAATACCTAATGCACCAATCAAAAGTAAATTTGTAGTGTTCTGCGCTGCGACTGCTAGCACCATTGTAGTCCACAGCACAGCGCCAGAAAAGACAAAAATTGATGGCACTCTGAAACTGGCGCTATAGCCACCAAAAAGATGCTCAATGCCACACATCATAACAATTCTCTTGACTAAATTGAGGCTCCCAATGTGAACTAGCATTTGATGTCAAAACATCATGAATGTTTGCTTATCTACCTCGATAGGAGCCGTCCAGGATCATGGTTCACTTAAGAGTTATCAGAGCCAAATACTCGGTAGGAGGAAAAGAGCTCTCTGTTGTGGTCACCGGCGAGATGATTACAGTTATTGTAGTGAGAGATGGTGGAGACCTGGTGAATGGAAGCTGGTATTTGGTGGGATCGAGTATAGACAGACTGGGAGGGCCCCATCCTCCTGGTTTTCCAAAGCTTATGGCGGGGCAGTGGAAAAGTAAAAGGACAACGAGATTGAGTCGACGCTGAGTATGTAGATCTGACGTATGAAGAAGTATATGTCATTGAAATGAATACCTGCTTATCCTTCCCTTTATCCCTTATCCCTTTATCCTAATCCTTTTTTCATCTTCCTATGTCTTTCTTACTGTATTATATTGTATTTTGAAAACTTAAAGGAGCAGTATCGCGAATTTTTCTTGGTGACTTATATTTAAATGGTACTTTGAATGTAGGTAAGTGTTGGAGTAAGAATTACAAATGTAGAATGATGTCTGTGTTGTGCAGCTGGAGACTAATAGCTCATGTTTATGTCTGCTGTCGGGCCGACACTCTGGCCTCTTCCACGCTGAGGAGAGGGGGAAACGATGTAACAAAGTATCAGCTGTTCAGTGCTGGCAGTCGTCCAGCATAAGATAACAACATTGCAACATTGCCTGGCCAGAACTCATTTATCTAAAACAGAAAGAAAATCTCTAGAAGTCATTTAGCTGATTTGGATTTTTGGGTTTACATCCTGTTTTTTTGCTCTAAACATTTTTTATTTTGACAGTTTTCCCTTCATGTTGGCTCTGCTGCAGAATCTTTCAGTTTATAATTTTCTCTCTCTTTTCTCAGCACATTTTTCCATATGATCTTTCTTTCAGCTTTGTGTGTTTTGAGCAAAGCCCAACCCAGGATTTTCACTATCTGGAGTTTTGTTTTGTGCCCCTAGGGGCATCCCGACTTGGGATGCCCTGATATGTGAAATCCCCAAGTTCGCCTGTGAAAACGTACCTTTCCCTGTCCCACAGCGCATGCGCGGGCTCTCATCCAATCAGCTCTGTTTGCACACAGATGGGGAGCCTGAGCAGTAACCTTCCTGGCCGCCCAGCCTGTCTAAATGACTATCTGCGTGAGCGCCAGAAAAATGGGGGGGATCTGTGGTTATCCAGAGGTCGTTTCACATAGTGGGGCATCCTGATTTAGGATGCCCAAGGGGGAAGGTCAATGGCCGGGTCTTATAGTCTTCAGGGTCGGCCACTCAGTGTTTTGTTCCACTTTAATACCTTTAGATTTTCCTGCACAGTTATTCAAAGAAGAATTTCAGTTATTTTCAGTCAGTTTAGTTTATTTTGTATAGATTTTACACATTTGAGTCACCTGGTCTCATAACAAAAGCAGCACCTCACACACACACAGCCGTTACCACTGATTACAGTGTCAGCCTCTGAGGTAAAGTGTTGCTAGGAGACCAGTGGGCTAAATGAAGCAGCTCACTAAATACAACCCAGCAGATCCCCCTATTCAGCAAATGGACTGAGCCATTGTCATTATACAATTTAAAAGTAAGGCATATATTTTTTCCTTTTTCTATCGCCAGATTATTTATACACATGTTAGAAGCTATTGTGTGGCTATTTAATTATTTATCTAATTTAATGCAAATTTCGCGATACTGCTCCTTTAAATAAAGAGTTTAAAAAAAAAAAAATTCATGACGATTTTCCAAATTCATGGCTTCCACTTTACTGCACATTTCCTTTGAAGATGCTTCAAATGGTCCCCCTGTAAGGGGGCCATATTCAGTTAAACTGAATTGAACTGAGTGAATCTAGCTATTGGGTTGATTCAAAGAAACATGTAACAGCTTGGATTTGGCTCACGATCATCCTATTTTTCACGTCCGCTCGTGCGTTCGTAAGAACTTGCGAGTGATTCAATAAGCAAATACGTTTCTATCCTAAAAGATACGTCCGTTCGTATGATATCTCCCGAACTTGCCTCAGTCAGTTGCCAATCGTAAAAATCACGTTCATGTGCTCACCTGTGGCGGCGGCAGCCTGTTTTGTCGGCGGCTTCCATCGTCCAGCTCTTCCAATTATTTGCGTTTGCCTCTGGTTTTCATTGGTTTTTGGCCTCTTAGATTCGTGCGTTCTTATGTATATAAGATCTTGCGCATGCGCACCCTCAACCAGAAACTTACCTAAACCCTTTAGCGCTTGCATCCAACTTCATTTCTCGCTCCCTCAAACTTACCTAAACCCTTTAGCGCTTGCATCCAACTTCATTTCTCGCTCCCTCAAACTTACCTAAACCCCTTAGCGCTTGCATCCAACTTCATTTCTCGCTCCCTCAAACTTACCTAAACCCCTTAGCGCTTGCATCCAACTTCATTTCTCGCTCCCTCAAACTTACCTAAACCCCTTAGCGCTTGCATCCAACTTCATTTCTCGCTCCCTCAAACTTACCTAAACCCCTTAGCGCTTGCATCCAACTTCATTTCTCGCTCCCTCAAACTTACCTAAACCCTTTAGCGCTTGCATCCAACTTCATTTCTCGCTCCCTCAAACTTACCTAAACCCCTTAGCGCCTGCATCCAACTTCATTTCTCGCTCCCTCAAACTTACCTAAACCCCTTAGCGCTTGCATCCAACTTCATTTCTCGCTCCCTCAAACTTACCTAAACCCCTTAGCGCTTGCATCCAACTTCATTTCTCGCTCCCTCAAACTTACCTAAACCCTTTAGCGCTTGCATCCAACTTCATTTCTCGCTCCCTCAAACTTACCTAAACCCCTTAGCGCCTGCATCCAACTTCATTTCTCGCTCCCTCAAACTTACCTAAACCCTTTAGCGCTTGCATCCAACTTCATTTCTCGCTCCCTCAAACTTACCTAAACCCCTTAGCGGCTGCATCCAACTTCATTTCTCGCTCCCTCAAACTTACCTAAACCCTTTAGCGCTTGCATCCAACTTCATTTCTCGCTCCCTCAAACTTACCTAAACCCCTTAGCGGCTGCATCCAACTTCATTTCTCGCTCCCTCAAACTTACCTAAACCCTTTAGCGCTTGCATCCAACTTCATTTCTCGCTCCCTCAAACTTACCTAAACCCCTTAGCGGCTGCATCCAACTTCATTTCTCGCTCCCTCAAACTTACCTAAACCCTTTCGCGCTTGCATCCAACTTCATTTCTCGCTCCCTCAAACTTACCTAAACCCCTTAGCGGCTGCATCCAACTTCATTTCTCGCTCCCTCAAACTTACCTAAACCCTTTAGCGCTTGCATCCAACTTCATTTCTCGCTCCCTCAAACTTACCTAAACCCCTTAGCGGCTGCATCCAACTTCATTTCTCGCTCCCTCAAACTTACCTAAACCCCTTAGCGCCTGCATCCAACTTCATTTCTCGGTCCATAAAACGTAAGAAAATCACATAATTTACATATGTCTATATGTTTCTAAGTGTGTTGTTTCTGGTTTGTGTAATTTTTGGGGTGTGTGCATATTAGAAAAGACACATTTAGGAAGGCTTCAAATATAATTTATTTAAAATTTTTTCTTTCTTTGGTTTGTAATAAAATTCCACATTTTTTTTTATAGTTTTTTTTTTTTTTGGCAAACCGTTTTTTTTTTTTGCCCTCGGGAAAACATATCTAATTATTTTATTTGTTTTGAACAGTAAAACTTTTTTTTTTTTTTTGGGGGGTTTTTTGATTTAAAAATATATATATATTTTTTTTTTTTAAAACAATTAAAAACTTTATAAAATTGTAAAAACTTTAAAAAAACGTGAAACAAAGGAGCCAGGACCAAGGGCACTATTCATCATCCTCTTCTTCATCTGTTGGCCCCAACGTTGCCTGTATGGCCAGCAGCTCGGCCACCAACTCCTTCATTCGTTTTTTTTTACCCGCCAAGGTTTTGGGGATCATCCCTGTAACCAATAGAGAAAGAAACATAAATAGGAGTCCCAGACCGGTTTGTATGCTGGAAATAGATTTAGGGTTAATCAAATACATGTAAATGCATGACATATGTCCTTCTTCCAAGGGATACAGTTAATGCATTTCCCACAGGTAAGTGTTTAAACTCCTTAAACCGGACCTTCAACATTATTTAATGAAAAACAAAAACTATTCACAAATGATTCTGCCCCACCTAAAAGTTAGTTAGGCTTTTTTGGGGATTACAGCGCCGCCATCTGGACTCTGAAGCATAACACTTAATGAGGAGTGGAGAGTTGGATAAAGTACAGGGGAGTAGGTTACAGTGGTGCGTTGGGAATCCAGAGCATAGCTGGGTTGCGGGAAAGGTCATCACTCACACAATGCATGGCAGCACCTTCCTTTTTTCAATCTGTATCCCATGCTGCCTGTAAATATTGTGCATTCCATATTCCCCAATATTGGTTGGGTTCTGTCTAATAACATGCATTAGATGGGTGAAGGGTGTTTTTCCATGTTTCTAATCTGTAGGTACAGTGTGATGGCTAAGTCTTTGGTTCTTAATACTAGTTTGGGTCCTCTTTAAGCTAACGAAGTGCCCACATTAAAGTGTGAACTACACATTGGCTACGCCTTTAGTTATGTGTGTGTTATTAGCTAAGCAAACATTAATATGAATAATGGCATGGAGACTTACGGAGTTGGTGGCCGACAGATGGCTGGTTGGGGCCAACAGACTGCCCTTGGTCCTGGCTCGGCTGTGAAGAAGTCCCTGGAGAAACATGTGACATTTGGTTAGTATTTGTAGATAGTCACTATCCCCAACATATCTGGCTCCCAGTCTGGCTGACATCACTCACCTTCGCCAGGATCTCCTTCCAGCATCTCTGCTGCCTCCTCCTCCACTATCTCACCCGCTCCTGAAGCTTCTACAAATACATAATAAAGGATAACTTAGTTTTTGGCCTGCCATGTATATCTTTGTGCCTATACATGAAGAGTGACATACCAGAGCCTTCCCCATGCGTGGCCAGGTATGACTCCACGCCCACGCGCCTTGGCCCCTCCTCTGTGGTAAGGTCCAGGGGCTGGTCTGAGGAGGCCACAGAGGAGGGGTAGGTCCGTCGCCCGGGAGATCCACCACCTTCACTCACAGAAGCAGAGTCATGCAGCACTGGTCGGCCTGTACGTCTCCGGGTGCGGCGAATTCTGAAATCCATTTCCAACACTACCAAAGAAAAGTCATTATAAATAAAGGCATAACTTAGACATTTGGAACATATACCATGCAATTGCTTAGTACTTACTTGGGAAATGGATCCCAAAAAACCTCCGCACCCGGGGCATGTGCAGACGCTTCAGGTCCGACCAATGCTGCATTATCTGGGTGTGAGTGAAGGTGGTGCTGGTCACACGGTGGATCTCGGCGATGATCTCCCGGGCGATGTCCCTTTTTTCGCACACATTGGGCGCGAAGTCATACCGGCGCTGAAGCATGATCTGAAAAACATAATGGACACAGAGCTTGTACTTTTACACACAGACCCATATGTGTTGCATCACAAGTTGAGTATTTAATGACATTAACACACACATTTCGAATGGCCGCCATTTTTGGGGAGTGCCTTAAAGAGGACGTTGACTGTGATTGACAGTCTGGTCTTATGTTATATGTATCACACACCATGTACATACAGATAATAGCCAACCTCAACAATCAGGCCACCTGCATCTAGGGCATGTTAGGATGTTTTAAAGATCCAAGATGTAGCCTAATGCTTAGGCTTTTGGCCCACGTGTGTGGCTTCCCGTTGTGTTTTTATGGCTTAGGAAAACAGTGTTCCTCAAACATCCGCATCAAGGTCCGAGACAGGCCAGGTTTGACAGCTCGCCCCGCTACTCCACAGGTTAATTAACTGTTGCTAAGCCGGAGCAATTGGCCGAATTAGGACATCAGCATAGACAGGTGAAAACGTGGCCAGGCTCGGCCCTTGAGGATGAAGTGTGAGGAGGCAGTGATTAAACATTAAGAGACACCAAACTAGTTCCAAACGCATCATTTACATTTAGGCCAGCATTGACTATTACATTAAAATGCACAGGCAGCCACTTACCAGCATGAGGATCTCTTCCTGTTGACGGGTGAAGATAGTGGGCGCCATCTTTAGTCTTCTTCCAGGCAGCAGATAAGTGAAACCCCAGCGGTTTCCTGGTTCCGCACGAACGTACGTCCGTACGAGCGCGTAGTCGTGCGCATAGGCGTCAGACGCTGGGCGCATGATTTAAAGGTCCCTGCACCCAAAGCTCATTCTCTTTGAGCTTTTGGACAAAATGGCACCAAAAAAGGCAGCAGCTAAACGCGGCCAGCAAAGCCAGACCTCTGAGGGCCCAACAACCAGGACCCAGCAACGACCGAAGAAGCTAAGGTCCCAGAAGGCCCAGAAGGCAAGTACCACCTCGGCCCCACCAAGGGACACTGGACCCTCCGTTTCCCAAAAAAGGGCCCAAAAGGCACGTGCCCCTGCGGCCAAAAAACAGGCCACAGCAGCCACCACCACCTCTGCCCCCAGAAGAGGCCGCCCAAGGGAGCCCACACCAGCCATGCTTTCAAGCCGGGCACTTAGCCAACCCAGGCCCCACAGCAGTGCCCGAAGCACATCCAGCCCACACAGAAGGGCCCGAAGCCCCTCCAGCCCGCACAGAAGGGCCCGAAGCCCCTCCAGCCCGCACAGAAGGGCCCGAAGCCCCTCCAGCCCGCACAGAAGGGCCAGAAGCCCAGCCAGGGCCAGAAGCCCCTACAGGGCCCGAACCCCATCCAGGGCCAGAAGAACCCCATCCAGGGCCAGAAGCCCAGCCAGGGCCAGAAGCCCCTACAGGGCCCGAACACCATCCAGGGCCAGAAGAACCCCATCCAGGGCCAGAAGCCCAGCCAGGGCCAGAAGCCCCTACAGGGCCCGAACCCCATCCAGGGCCAGAAGAACCCCATCCAGGGCCAGAAGCCCAGCCAGGGCCAGAAGCCCCTACAGGGCCCGAACACCATCCAGGGCCAGAAGAACCCCAACCAGGGCCAGAAGCCCAGCCAGGGCCAGAAGCCCCTACAGGGCCCGAACCCCATCCAGGGCCAGAAGCCCCTACAGGGCCCGAACCCCATCCAGGGCCAGAAGAACCCCATCCAGGGCCAGAAGCCCAGCCAGGGCCAGAAGCCCCTACAGGGCCCGAACCCCATCCAGGGCCAGAAGAACCCCATCCAGGGCCAGAAGCCCCTACAGGGCCCGAACCCCATCCAGGGCCAGAAGAACCCCATCCAGGGCCAGAAGCCCCTACAGGGCCCGAACCCCATCCAGGGCCAGAAGCCCCCGACCTGGCACCAGCCGGGAACAGAGCCCCCGACCTGGCACCAGCCGGGAACCTAGCCCCCCAAGAGGGCCCCGAATTGCAACCATGACCACATCTACACCTGGAAGTTCGGTGGCCAGCCACGCCAGAACACCCAGTCCCTTGGCCAGTCCAGTCCAGTCATTGGGAAGCCACCAATCCGGCCATTCCCCTACCCAGCCCCAGGCCATAATGTCACCACATGTGTCTGCACACATGGAGGAGCAGCCAAGCCAACCATCTGGCCGCACATTGCGCCGCGGCCAGTTGAGTGGGAGATTCTCCCATGACCAAAATATGGCATTGGCTAGTGGCCTTACATTATACTATGACGAGCTATATGGGAGCAAATCCAAACACACCACCAAGCAGCGCAAGATGGCATTGTTTGAAACCATCCTCCGACAAGTAAATGCAGCGGGGGAAGAGAGGAAAGATGTGTCCCAAATTCAGAAGAAAATCTCTGATCTGAAGTATGCTGTACGGCAAAAAGAAATTAAAAGGCATAATTACAGGTAAATAAATGTTTTCGCTAAATATAATGTTTGGGATGTGCTGTATGCCCCTTTTCTGAATACCAAACGATTTTCTCTTTTCAGCATGAAAACTGGAGGTGGCTTCCCATCTAAATTGGAGTTTACCCCTGCTGAGGAGATTGTGCTTGGACTTCTCCATCCGGTCGCGGTCGGTGGACATGCTGGTCTAAGGGACACAGACTCCCCGACCCGTACCCACGGTGAGTACTATTAAATCTGCATGTTTGCCTGTTTGCTAAATAAGCTACAGTTCACTAGTAACTAGATAACGGGATGCCCCTATGGTTTGCCTTGGTTGGCCTCGCACTACTGTGGCTGTTTGTGTCCTTTTTTGGTCCCTGTGAATCACACATTTAGGCCCACAGCCATTATGGCAAAGATCAAATGTCCAATTGTATTGTTAAAGTGATGAAGTTTCGCAAGATAAGTGAGATATTTAGAATCAATCACAAAACACACATCATTATGTATGGGTTGCCTTTTGGTTGTGTGAGTTGTGTTTGAGTTAACTATTTAATTAGCCACCCACAAACATATGTGACCAAGAGCAGCGAGACTCAACTGGCGGCCCGGGGTCCCAATGCGGACCTTGGCACCACATTCAAGGACCCCTGGCCAGACAGCCCTGCACTCAGTTACTTCTGTGTTGACGTGCTCAGAGCTGCCCCCTTGATCGGCCATGTAGTGGTTGGTCTCCTGCCCAATGTCATGGCTCCGTGAAACATAGCATTGCAATATGAAGTACTGCCCAGGAAGTGGCATTGCAAGGTACACAGTAACTTATTTAAATTTTCACTGGCCACAATAGTGTCCCGCTGCCCCTGCTCTGGCCCATGTGCCCCAGTCCCCCCATGCCCCCCCCCACATAAGCCCCATACATTTGTAACAGATTGGCTCCATCCATCACATCACCATCAATACGTTAACTCCCCCCTTTAGACATCCAATCCCTGTCCCCTCAGCTCTGGCCCATCCAGCCCAGCAAGGGCAAGCAGCCTTTATTAGTTTGCACTTTGAAAGCTCCAGCCCCTCCACCAGTGTCTTTATTTTTAACTAGACACCCCCTGCGTCAGCACCATGGCCAGACATTCACCTCTCACCACATACCTTGAAATGGGCGTTTCAAACAATTGTTTGAGTACCCCGGACCTAGCGAATGGTAGGCTAAATCCAAAAATGTGCCCTGAAAGTTGGATGCTGAATGGGTACACTTCATGACTTAGAACTGAGGTCACTTAGCAGTTGGTCCGAGCCATTGCACCTCTGTAAACTTGCGTGGGTTTGAACAAAGGTCACCATTGCTCTAGAGTTTATTAATATTCCAAATAGAGCTATATTTGATTACCTATCCAAAAAAAGGTTATGTGTGTGTGTTTACGTGGTATTTTTTTCTCTTCTTCAGCCCAGCATGATCCCTCAGCAAGGGTAAACTCACCCCCCAGTTTGGTTATGCCTACGATGTCCGTACAGCATCGGAGCCCAGATCAGAGATTTTCGGTAAGTTTATTTAGTAGCATAAATAATAACAAGTGCTTAAGAATGTGTTAAACTGTTGAAATCCTACATTGGGACGCAAACTTAGCCTTTTTTTTTTTATATGTCCCTACAGACCCGCACACTCATGGAAGAGATCCAGGACATGGAGGAAGATGATGATGTCTCCGTACAGGGCACGTCGGATGAACTCCCCCTGGGTCCCAATTTGGAACTGCTCGATAATGTTTCTCTGGCCAATCCTCAGCAGCAGAGTGAATCTCCATCCATTGTGCTTGCACATGGGGAGACTGACACTACAGTCCCCAGTGTTCACTCTGCTGCTGAGGATTTGCAAAGCAGGCCGGTTGCTGTTGAGGGTACGACACCACGCGGCAGGGCACGCCCAAGAGCCAGGGTAATTGTGCGGCGGACGCCATTACGCCGCCCCACAATTTCCCAGGGGAGGCAGAGTGCCCTGCTTGAATTATGGACCCAACAAAGGGACTCTTATGACGCCCAGCTCGTTACAGAGCGTGAGCAAAGGCATGCAGACATGGTGAACATCCATACCAGTCTACAGGGCATCCTCGCGGAGTTGCGTACCCTCAACAGCAACGTGGCCAATTCAAGTAATGGCATCCAGTCAGCCATGGCTGAGATGACCAATATGCAGAGAAACATTGTGGAGCAGTTTCAAATTCACAATGCTGCCATGGCCCAGGCTAGGTCCCATTCCCATGGACCTCCACCTGGACCTCCACCTGGGTATTATGGGCAGCCACCCTATTAAGCCATGGGTGTGTGGGACATCTTTTCTCTTAACCCCCACTGTATTTACTTGTCCTTTGAGGTTTCAAACAATCCATTTTGTGTTGCTCTGGCAGGTTGTGTTTTGTATTTGCTCCCATATAGCTCCTTAGAGTAATGCTTAAGGCCACTAGCCAATGCCATAGGTCTATGTGGAGTTTATCTGGCCACTTATGGCTTAACCTATGTATTTGGTTGGTGCTCCTCCTGTTTGCAGACATGTTTGTGTGACATTATGGCCATGCCCAAATATCCCTGGGCACAGGCAATATTAATGACTGGACTAGGCTGGCCTTTGGACTGGGTGTCCTTGTTTGGTTGTGCCACTCACTTCCAGGTGTAGATGTGCTCGATGTTTTTTTTAATTTAATCCATTTGTTACCACAGATGTATGTGGACTGATTTCTGTTAACCACTATAATTTTTCATTTGCTAAGTAAAACAAAAAATTAACTTCCAATACTTGTGGCGTTTTTAGTGGGAAGACTTTTGTAACAGCTTGGCCTAAACCAGATAATTTTGGTTGGAAGAGGTGTAACAATGCACAGCGAAAGCTAAGGAAACTACATGAAATACATTAGGCAACAATTAAGGTCGAAATGTTTTACTTAGAGGTAATGCCACATTAGGGCAAAACAACATATGTTTCCAAAAGGATAACACAAACATACAGAATGGTGAGACAGGGAAAAAACTTAACTAAAATGCTGGCTGATCAGGTTGGCTCTAACAGATTGGCCAGACTCACTGGGGGGCCCCTCAAAATTCTCGGCTTCATCCTCGACGGCTGAAGAGGGCAGGCTGTCCACATAACGTGGGACACGTTCCAGGATGGCAAAATTGTGCAAAACAGCACATGCCATTATAATGTCGATCACTTTCTTGGGATCATATTGCAGGGCCCCCCCAGTATGGTCAAGGCAACGAAAACGTGTCTTCAGCAGACCAAAGGCCCTCTCCACAACAGCCCGGGTCTTGCGATGTGCACGGTTATACGCTTCCTGCGAGGCATCCTGGGGCCGCAGCACAGGCGTCATGAGCCAGGGTAGAAGTGGGTACCCGGAATCACCTTAAACAGAGAATTAAATGTAATCAAAATTAAAAAGGCAACACAACCAACACCAAAAAATTCACAGATATCATAATGATGTAAGGTAAAGTGTCCCCAAGAAAAAACAGGGCACATTAGGGCCCCCAAATATTGCACTAAGGTATAACCTAAATAAAAATGGCACTTCTATATACCAATTAATTAACAAACATCTGCACGGCCAAGGGTATTTGTATTTTACATATATTTGTAGTTTTCAGACATGTTACAATTAGGATGCTGCTGAGGGCCTATCCACATTTCACTGGAAACTACAATGTAGGCAGTTTAAGTCCACTTTGACATTTAACGACCAATAGTACAAAAGGAGCCAAATGTCAAAGATCCCTAGCCACATTTCACTGGAAACTACAATGTATGCAGTTTAAGTCCACTTTGACATTTAACGACCAATAGTCCAAAAGGAGCCAAATGTCAAAGATCCCTAGCCACATTTCACTGGAAACTACAATGTATGCAGTTTAAGTCCACTTTGACATTTAACGACCAATAGTACAAAAGGAGCCAAATGTCAAAGATCCTTGGGTATAAACTCCAAACCAATATATTTAGCCACAAGGAACTTACAGACATCCTAACTAAAGGGAAAACATTCTGAAGGCCAAAGCGAGACAAGGGTTTTTTGGGTAAGTTCCTAATATATGAGCCAAGAAAAAGGCAGTTGGACGCTTCTGTCAAGTTTTCCAAAACAAACAGATCAACAAATACAAGATTAATGCCACATTTAATAACACACAAATAGGACACACTTACCAAGCAGCCATGCCCCCGAAAATTCACCTGCCTCAAATCTCCGAAACAACCCAGATCGCCTGAGTATATAGGAGTCGTGGGACGATCCGGGGTAGCCGGCAAGGACACTCATAAACCGCATATCCGGACCAACCACGGCCTGGACATTAAGTGAGTGTCCCATTTTACGATTCCTTAAGGCAAAAACATACAAAAAGGGTAATTTATATTTGACCCAAAATAATAAATTAAACACAAAACATGTCTGCACTCTATTGGGAAATACTAATGAAAAGCCGAGATAAAGCAGCTACACAAATGAGGGATAAACAAATATGCTGCCGCAAAGGAAAACAGGTGACATGACACGTTGGGCAACATAATAACCAATCTCAATACCTATATATATACTCGTCGGCTGCCCTAGGTACGAGTGCCACATGTGTGCAGTCAATTGCACCAATAACGTTGGGCATGTCGGCCACATTATAAAACCCAAGCTTAATGGCGTTTCTGGCTGCCATATCATCAGGGAAATAAATATATTTTTGAGTTATGGCAGCCATGCCTTCCAAAAATTTAGATAGTGCGCGGCTCAGCGTAGGCTGTGACATCCCCACGGAGAGGGCACCCAGCCTCTGGAACGAGCCGTTCGCCAAAAATTGCAGGCAGCCAAGCATCTTGGTCATACCTGAAATTGCATGCCCCTTCCTTGTGGTGCGGGCTAACCATGGCCGCAGCTCACTATATAATTTATGGAGGGAAGCGCGATTAAGCCTGGTCAGCTCGAACAGCTCAACATCATTCATGCTATCGATGTTCATGCGACGACGCAGGGGCAATCTGCTCTCAGACATCTCGATCAACTCAATGCCAAAAAGCATAAGCCCTTGATGTGCCACAAACTCGCTCCGCTCCATCCTACTCCCGAGGCCAAATAGCTGCCGGCAAACATTTCGTAAAGCAGCTCTTTAATGGGCTTCAAAACAATTAGCAATCACCTCTCTGAATTGGGCGCAAGCCCATGTGAAGGACGTAAAAAATAGGATCGGACGCAAATAATACGATTTGGACGGGAAAAACACACGAACTAACGCAAATAATACGATTTGGACGGGAAAAACACACGAACTAACGCAAATTATACGATTCTCGTACGAAATGCGTATGTTCATATACGTCTATGCGCGAACGATCGTACGAATACGAAATGGCCAAAAAAACCAGAAAAAATGACAAACACCCACCCAAACTTACGATTCTCGATACGAAATCACTTAACTTTTGCTCTTTGAATCGAGGGGATTGTGTCCGCCTTGAAGCGGGCGTTTCTTTTTGGCTTTTTGGTTATCTTTCCATAAGAGTGCATTGAATGGTGCATGAAATCAAAACGTCTGGTCATAAATAAGCAGCTTGCATTGGTGCACTAGGTTTATCCCCATAGCACAGTATAGGCCTGATTTATTATCATTCTAACAGTGAGCCATTTTTCAAACAACTATTTTCACAATAGGACATTTTTTTTTACGTTTTTTGGTGGCGTAAAGTGCCTTAGAATGAAATAAAGTGGTGTAATGTGCCTAACTAGTAACATTGAAACAGCTGTCTCCGCTCTGGCTTCTGGCGCGGCTCACTAACTGAGCGTTTGTGTCAGCAAGCGCCGACCCGAGAGGCAGTGGCGGCGCTGGAATGCCACACTACCTATGAGATGGGGGAATGTCACACTACCTATGGGAAATGGGAGGGGGAAAACCACATTGTTTATGGGGAATGAGATGGGGGAATGCCACACTGCCTATAGGAATGAGATGGGGGAATGCCACACTGTCTATGGGAATGAGATGGGGGAATGCCACACTGCCTATAGGAATGAGATGGGGGAATGCCACACTGCCTATGGGAATGAGATGGGGGAATGCCACACTGCCTATAGGAATGAGATGGGGGAATGCCCCACTGCCTATGGGAATGGGAGGGGGAATGCCACACTGTCTATGGGAATGAGATGGGGGAATGCCACACTGCCTATAGGAATGAGATGGGGGAATTCCACACTGTCTATGGGAATGAGATGGGGGAATGCCACACTGCCTATGGGAATGAGATGGGGGAATGCCACACTGCCTATGGGAATGAGATGGGGGAATGCCACACTGCCTATGGGAATGAGATGGGGGAATGCCACACTTGTGCAAAAAACTGCTGTAAATTTGGCGCAGTGCTTTATTTACTCATTGTTTAGACTCTGGTAGTGGATCTTAGGTTGTGTTCACACTGTGGCGATTGCATTTTCCTTTCTTCCAGCGACTTGCCAGCATTTAAGGAGCAATCACAATTGCCACCATGAACACACCCATATCCTAACATGGACAGCAATTCAAAGCGCAATCATCCTGCAATCTCTCTCTCGCTCAGCAATGAGAGAGCCGAGGCGGCGTGCACAGGCCGCCTAGGGAGGAGGTGAGGAGGAACGAGGTGGCATGGGTGGATAGTTTAGTATGCTAGCATACATACTGCAGGGGTGGTGTAGGTAGCTTGCGCCGGGCCCCCTGTTCCACGGGCCCGGGGGCAGGTGCCTGCACTGCCTCTATGGTAAGTACGTCCCTGGCTTCGGTGTGAGCAGGGCCTGTTAGGCGTTGGCTGCCATAAAATCTTTAAAGTTATCTGAAAATAATTTTGCAATAACAATGTAGCAAAATTTTTTGCACTTTTAATTTCATTTGTAGTTATTAAAGCGGAACAAATCCCAGGGTTTTGACTATCCCTGGTTTTGTTCCATGCCCCGGGGGCATCCCTGTTTGGGGTGCTTCACTGTGTGAAACCCCCCAGTTCACCTATTTAAAAGGCTGGGAATGGGAACTCGATGATGCAGGGATGTGGCCGCTCCCGATAGCAGAAGGGCAGAGCTGTTGCCAAATGACATAGACGTGGCAAATGGCTCTGATAGGGCGAGAGCCCGTGTACGTGTTGTTGGACCAGGGAAAGGTAAGCTTGTAATCCTGTTTTAGGGAGAAAGGGCTTGAGGGGGGTTGCAATGTCAATAGGGAACCGGGAATGAAGGGATGCAGGTTAACCCCCTATACACAGCCACAGTTTGCTCAATCACGGTTTCTTCAGTGCAGTAAGGGTAATATACTTTATTGAGACACAGTCCCGAAAGGATGACAAGTTAGCTTTAACAGTTCACAATGAATTCAACTCTGGCACTAGCAGGCATTAAGGCACAGCCACAGGCACAACTTAAGACAGATACTTCTCTTCGAGGGGATTTATCCCAGCAACTTAGGTATTCTCCAGACCACAGACAAAGTCCTGGGGGCTACTTAGTTGTAACTTGGGAAGGACACATGAATTCTGTACAGTCTTTGGAGAACAGCGGTTGGGTTTCGGCAGCAGGAGGGAGAGAAATAGTCCAGACCCTAGGGATTCCACTATTGTTGAAGCCAGAGTCAGTCACATCCGGCACACTGCTCCCTCCCCAAGCTCTCTCAACGGGACTCTGTTGAACACTGGATACATGGGCACCAACCCCAGACCGCAGGAGGCCACAGCGAGGTGGAGGAAGGATAGAACCTACTGGCTGAGTGCGCAGGGTACACCAGGTTAGACATTCTCCTGTCTTCCTTAGGTGCTCATTTCCCTCAGTCAGAAATCCGTGTATACTCCAGGCTCCCAGAGCAGATTCTTAGGGATTAAGGTCTATCTCATCTTCGTGGTCCCAGCAACCTTCCATCCTCACTGCATCAGCACAGAACCGGTGCCAAGCTTTCTCTTCCTCAGCCACTCCCTCCCTCACTCCAAGGTCTCTCTCCTTTTTCCCGCCATTCTGCTCTGCACATTTTATACCAGACCTATCCCTCCTCTTATATATAGACACCCATTACAAATAATTCCACCCACATATTAAAACAGGAAGATTGCTCTACTCACTTCTCACTCTGAGCCATGGAGCGCTGAGGCACTGGGACCCAAGTTGGCACCACCACTGGAGCCAGGGACAACCTCCCCAACCAGCCCAGGATGTGGGCGCCAGACCTGGGATCCCCCCTTTGGAACCAGTCCCGGTGGGCATTCCAGTAGGACCCCCACCACTCCAATTGGCCTTCCATGCCCGTGACACTCAAGGCGCATGCACCACGGGGATTCCCACCAGAGATCCACGTCTCAAAAGGGCCATGCGGCTCAAGTATGTGGAGGACCCGGCATCCCCAACCAGCAACCACTCGGCAGGACCCGGCAAGAGGCCAAGAAGGCCTCCCCAAATTCAGGTGAGTGAGAAGGGAGATGGAAAGGAATCATAAGTTAGACAACGGGGCCCAACGAATACTAACCTTTACCCCATTCTAGATAACCACCCCGGGGGAGATCCGGACCATCCCACCTGGAAGGAAAGGGGATGAACACATCTACCCATGCCACCCCAACTCCACTGCCACAGGGCCACCAACCCCCACTGACACCCACCCGGTAAGGGATCAGGAGGGGACCCATAATCACCTCTTCTTTTTCTCCCACAGGATGCCTTTGACCCCCACTTCAGGACCAGCATGGGGAAACAACCCAGGATACCCGACCCACGGAAGACCACCCCATCCCACCCCAGCCAGGGGCCCAGAGGCTCCCATTGCGAGTACGAATGGTTGTGGGTGTCATTTTTTTATGGTTCCAAGCTGTTACAGGCGAACTGGGGGGTTTCACACATCGGGGCATCCCGCTTTGGGATGCCCCGGGGGAAGGCCAGTGATGGGCCCTGAAATCTTGCTTTTGTTCTGCTTTAAGGTTAGATGAATGCGTTTGTGTGACAATCAAGAGGAAACAGTGACAATTTGTAAAAGAAAAGCAACTGGCAAAATCTAAGTCATGCATTTGCATGTTTTACATGTTCCATAAACTATTGCCGTTTTGGTGTTTCTTTTCAACATTTTTTCATTATAAAGCAATGCTATACATTTCTGCCTTTGGTCATCTATGGCATCTTAAGATTCAGCTTATTCATCAGCACCATTCTGCGCAAATCATACATTCATCTCTATCTGGCATACACATTGGCATTAACTGTTGAACGCTTCCTAAATGAAGCATAAAATAATGCTGTGCCAAAATCCTTGGGATTTGGTGGATTTTAATGGCACTGATGCTTCAGAAATCAGCCTCTAAACCAAGGAACAAAGCTCCAAATCCCTCACGTTCTTTGTAGACCTGCAGTGTACTGCTTCCTCCTTCTTGTCACCAGACTGAGCTGCAGTGTGTGTTTCATGTCCTGACTTGTCTCAACTTGCAGAGACGAGCTCAGCTCAGCTTTCTAATAGTGAGAGAACACACTGAGGTAGATAGTAAATTGAACATCCCGATTAATAAATTAATCATCCCCATTATAGGGTATTTAAAAAATTAGGAGCTTTTTCACCTCAACCTTAGTGACAGAAGATGTCCATTGTTTCAAAATGTTGGGAGAGGAATGAGGAAAGGACGACAAAAACATTCTCTGAGTGTGTTGTTTGTAGTCTGCTAGCAGAAATGTTGAGGATGCCCCCCCCCCCCTCTCTGTACAGTGGGTGTGTAATTACTCATTAAGCTCCACATCTCCAAATATGTGTTATCTGCGTTCCGGAGATATTTGGACACGATGGGTGGGGTTGTTTATGGATTTCGCCTCGGACATGCTGTTCTCGCTAGGGGTGGCTCAAAATAATATATCCCAAATAAGAAATGCCAGGCTTTATTCCAGAGGCGGCCGTCACGCTGTCCCCTTGCACGCCCGCTTATGAGAGAGTTACATGGATAGAAAAGTCTTCAGAAGTTTTCCCGTAACAATGTCAGAGTTTTTGATGTTACAAAATTCTGACCCCAGCTCAGTGCCAGAAAGCATTTGAGCCTCAGCCGTGTTTGTTCCATTGCCCCTTCCAGGAGCCGGAGGAATGACTTCAAAGGAGAAAATGTGGAACAGTTGCAGAGTCTGGTACAATGTGCTCCAAGGAGGTTTATTTTAGGAGGACTTTACACTCTCCTGGCTGTATAAATACATTTATACCCCTCTTCTGTTAGGACCAGAGATACCCCACACATGCGGCACTGCTGCCTGCTGGTTTTCTCTAGTCATCACAGAGAAGGCTTTGCTACTTGACCGGGCAACTTAAACCAGACCAAAAATCTAAAGTTTCCTAGAGAACATCCAGATTTGGTGCTGCCCTAACAGGTTAGAGCTGGTCAAAGGTGTAGGGCGGAGTATGGGCCGCCCATAGAGAATAATGGGCAGCATCAGTCTGGCTTTGTACACAGTATATGCCACCTACAGGCTGGAAAGCAGCCTGCTCTGCCTCTGAGGGATTGGGTGAAGGCAAGCAGGGGAACCATGGTGCATGGGGCATGGTGCTTTGTTGGCCACCGCCTTGGCCAGAAATACTAATGGACAGCATTTGATTGCATGAGCAAGGTCAGCTTTTTTGGTTAACCTCCCATTCTGCCTCACTTTTAAGGGAATGGTGTCACTGTCTATAGTGATGCATTATAGAAACCTCAACTCGGCAGACCCTACCTCTGTCATAAAGTTGTAGTACTGGACTATAGCTTTAACCAAAGATGTCCATTTTGGAGACCAGTTTTTCGGGTGATGGGGGTGGTGGAGTGTGAGTATTTCCTGTCTTCCCATGTAAAACTGCCATAAATCAACTATACATAGTGCAGTGCAGGTATTAAAATGTATAATAGTTTCACAGTAAAGTGGACCAAAACCCAAGATTTTTACCATCCTGGGTTTTGGTTCTTGCCCCCGGGGCACCCCGATCGGGAGTACCCCGCTGTGTGAAACCACCCAGGTCGCTTGAACAAACTCACCTCTTCCCAGTCCTAAGGCGCATGCGCAGCCGCTCGTCCAATCAACGTGCTTGGAACTCCTTGAGCCCCTTCATCCAGGAGCTTGTCTAATCTGAGCGGATCCAAGTACGCTGGCGGCCACATCCCCTGCTAACCTTTAAGCGTGCCCATGCCGTCCATTTACAAATGCCTGGCACGGGCACGCGCCCTCCTAAAGGGATAGGGGAGGTGCGGCCACTGCTTGTGCATGCGCCATTCGATCAGGAAAGAAGGTCAGTTTCTGGGCGACCTGGGGGTTTCACACATTCCGATGCCCTGGGGGGAGGGAATCCAGCATCCCTGGAATCTTATAGATTTCAGGGCCAATGGGGTGGTGGTTTTGGGTCCTCTTTAAGTGATGCTCCTATGCGGTAGCATTACCAGATGCTTCCATCCAGGGCTGGGTTTATTAAAAATGTGGCCCTGGGCACCATTTCGCATTGGGTTCAGAAATATTGTTCCAACACTACCAACCACCTTCGTCCTCATTGGCATCCAAATTGTAACACCCCTCCCAAACCTCACTTTCATCCAGTTATAAACACCAACTCGAAGACAACATACTGTAATATGCATCTTTTGCTTAGGGCCCCCTTTGGTGATGGGGGACCTAAACAATTGCTCAGTTTGCCACCCCGTGATGCCAGCCCTGCCTCTATCACTATAAAATCACACCATAATCATCACACAACCTCCATCTGACAAGGAACCTACCCAGATTAACAGCAACTAAGGGGGTTATTCTAGAAGGGATAGCGGCAGGTAGTGCCTCGTAGCAGCATGCAGCGTCTGGGGAACGCTGAGCGCTGTACGGGAAACCACATTTAAGAAAGAGAATCTGGTGAGCGCCATGTAGCATCTGATGTATTATTATAGGTGGCTCAGCGTATAGCGCCGGTGCTCTACCTTCCAGAGCACCAGGTATTACCTTTCACTCGGAGGCCGATTCATTAACAGCAGCAGGTAGCGACAGTTGAGCGACTGTAGCGGCATTTTCAGAGCTCCCGCTAGTAGTCGCTGTGCTTGACCGTTGTTCGGTAGTTGATAGCGACTCAGTCGGTTTGCCGTAATGTTGAATATTGGGTGAGGAGTTGCTATTTGACAGGTTCCACGCTGTATGGGAGCGCATGATAGCGACTGGTCAGAGCAACCGGCTTCCACCATATTCATTAACAAATCACACTCAAAAAATTCTCGCGCTGTGAAATGCATGTTTAAACCCCAGAGCGCTGGCGGCGATGGCTTAAAAGTAGTTTAACCCCCAAACATCCATATTTTTGGTTTTGTAATATGAATACATTAATATCAGACCTGTAATATCAATTCTGTACATTTTTTTTTTTAATTTTTTTATCTTAAAAAAATTATTTAAAATGTCAGAAGTGGTCACAGAAATTATAACATTTAAAAAAAAAAAAAAAAAAAATAACAATTAATTATGAATATTTAAAGATTGTTCCATTGAAATGCATTGGAGAGCGCCAGGTAGCGAGAGGTCATATCTGTCGCTGTTCAAGGTCGGACGCTGGCGCTGTGGGCTGAGGCTGGAATAATGATGAATGAGTCGCTATATGGCGCTATCTCAGTCGCTAAGCAGGATTGGCTTGATAAATGTGTGATTGTGGTGGGGAGCCGGCGTTCTTGTGGCGGGGCCCGTCATTACCGGCTGCTCACCAGTCGCTACCTGACGCTATTCCTTCATAAAAAAGGGCCTCAGTATTGCTCTTTCATACATTTCAATGCCCGTTCATTTGTTGTGTTTAAACAGCGTGTTTGACATTTTTAATTTTTTTTGCTCAGATCATTGTGTGACGTCTCCTGACTGCAAACAAACATCTTTAGAAACTTTTTGGACTTTTTATATTTTTATGCAGAATTGTCATTACAGGTCTGGCACTAAAGTGTTAATGTCACAGTGTTACAATGTCATTCCATGTGTTTTCGCTTTGTAACTGGTGGATATGTGTTCAAAAACAGACTTTAATCACACAGCGTCTGCTGCTCTAGGGTACAGCACCCAGGATCGCTAAGAGTTGGTCGCAATGAGCTGGCGCTACCTTTCCATCACTGCAGCACTGTACTGGTGTTAGAGCGCCCAACATACATCACATTCATCAATGCCGGTCAGGTTACTACAGCAACCGCAATGCTCTGTTACAGCGCCCGATAACCGCTTTCAGTGGCTACTAGCGTTCGCTCTAAGCACCGCTATACAGACGCTCATCTGCCGATACCTGGCGTTAGTAATGAATCAGCCGCCACGTCGGCAGGTAGGTGGGTAAAGGTAACACCATTATTTTAGGGGGTCTTGACATATGAATGTAATGAAATACGCCATCTGCAGCTGACATGCTGGCAGTCCCTCGGGGAGGCCGATTCATTAACAGCGGCAGGTAGCGACAGTTGAGCGACTGTAGCGGCATTTTCAGAGCGCCCGCTAGTAGTCGCTGTGCTTGGCCGTTGTTCGGTAGTTGATAGCGACTCAGTCGGTTTGCCGTAATGTTGAATATTGGGTGAGGAGTTGCTATTTGACCGGTTCCGCGCTGTATGGGAGCGCATGATAGCGATTGGCCCTAGCGACCGGCTCCCACCATATTCATTAAAAAATCACGCTCCAAAAATTTGTCACAGTGGTCACAGAATTTTTCACATTTAAAAAAAAAAAAAATTCATAACAATTAATTATGAATATTTAAAGATTGTTCCATTGAAATGCATTGGAGAGCGCCAGGTAGCGAGAGGTCATACCTGTCGCTGTTCAAGGTCGGACGCTGGCGCTGTGGGCTGAGGCTGGAATAATGATGAATGAGTCGTTATATGGCGCTATCTCAGTCGCTAAGCAGGATTGGCTTGATAAATGTGTGATTGTGGTGGGGAGCCAGCGTTCTCGTGGCGGGGCCCGTCATTACCGGCCGCTCACCAGTCGCTACCTGTCGCTATCCCTTGTTAAATAAGGGCCTCAGTCTGTACCAGAGGCTGCACGGCTTTGACATTGATAAATCGGCCGTGCTGTTTGTGTAGTTCTATGGCTTTATTTAGACAGAGAAAACATGGCCCATCAGCTCCCTGCCATCTAGAAGCCATTTTCATTGTGTAAGATAAATATTTTCCCTTCGCTGAGTGCATAATGAGCGCCTTGGCCCGGCTCTCCAGCGGCCGACATTGTGTGGAGATTATTCACATGTGGCGTGCAGGCCGGCGTGTATCCTGCGGCGGCCATGTGTACTGGGATTATTTTCGGCGTGCAGGTGCTGTGGGGCGGCTGCCAGCGAGCAGGTAACACAAGCCGCTCAGTGTCCCTGGCCTGCGCAACCGCTCGCCCTCCCGACCACAGACACATGTGCTAAGCTCTCTGTGTTCACTTCATGCCAAATCCCCCGAGCGCCGGGCCCGGGTCTGGCAGGCAGACTGCTAACTGAGAGCGAGCTCAGGCATGGCATGGAAAATGGCCTGGCACAGAAAATGACGCCCTGTTTGCACCACACATCTACTATTTGTAATGTTTGCGTCATTTTGATGTGGCCAGTGAGCCATCTGAGCCTGAAAGCAGCCTGGCTGGAGGAGAAACATGCCGCGTCCTGAAAGGGTTCGGGCGCTGCGTTTGAAGTGGACGGGGTCAAGTTTAAAATACTTCTAATGGGTGTGAGTGTGACAGAAAGCTCATTGTACTCCGAGGGGAGCGGGGATGGCGGGCAGCTGCCATGTTGCTTCAGCTGCTTCTCCCTGAATAGACATTTCAAGGGGCTCTAAACCTTCCGATGACTTTACTTAACTCCGGGCTAAATCAAAAAGCAAAGCTGTATTTATTTTAATGCTTGGCCGTGCACCAGGAAATTATTTGTGACAATCTAAGTAAATATGTGATTTGTTTAAGGTGCAATTTAAGAGTATCAAACAGGCAATCTAGGCAAAAGTAATCAACCTATACTATTCATATTCAGCCAGGTGGATTTTATATTGCAAATTGTCCAGGCGGCTTTCAACTAGGTTTATCCAGCATATTGGTAGCCATACATTGGTCTCGCAATTTGATCATAATAATCATCATAAATATGGTCAATTAAAAAAAAAAAATTACGGCCCTTATTTAACAAGGGATAGCGACAGGTAGCGACTGGTGAGCGGCTGGTAATGACGGGCCCCGCCACGAGAATGCCGGCTCCCCACCACAATCACACATTTATCAAGCCAATCCTGCTTAGCGACTGAGATAGCGCCAGATAGCCACTCATTCATCATTATTCCAGCCTCAGCCCACAGCGCCAGCGTCCGACCTTGAACAGCGACAGGTATGACCTCTCGCTACCTGGCGCTCTCCAATGCATTTCAATGGAACAATCTTTAAATATTCATAATTAATTGTTTTTTATTATTATTATTTTTTTTTTTTTAAATGTGAAAAATTCTGTGACCACTTCTGCCGTTTAAAATAATTTTTTTAAGGTTAAAAAAAAAAAAAAAAAGAAAATGTACAGAATTGATATTATAGGTCTGATATTAATGTATTCATATTACTAAATTATTTTAAAAAACTTGTTTTTTTTGTTTTCCAAAAATATGGTTGTTTGGGGGTTAAAAAACTACTTTTAACCCATCGCCGCCAGCGCTCTGGGGTTTAAACATGCATTTCACAGCGCGAGAATTTTTTGAGCGTGATTTGTTAATGAATATGGTGGGAGCCGGTCGCTATGGCCAGTCGCTATCATGCGCTCCCATACATGGGCCAGTCGCTATCAACTACCGAACAACGGCCAAGCACAGCGACTACTAGCAGGAGCTCTGAAAATGCCGCTACAGTCGCTCAACTGTCGCTACCTGCCGCTGTTAATGAATCGGCCTCTAGGTTTATCCAGCATATTGGTAGCCATACATTGGTCTCGCAATTTGATCATAATAATCATCATAAATATGGTAAATTAAAAAAAAAATTACCTTTCACTAGTGCGCATCAGCACTGGGCTTATCAGGGCAAGTGCCAGGGCCCCTGCATCTTGGAAGGGCCCATCTCACATGGTGGTCATGTGACACAGCTCCTCCTAATGGTGAGCAGGTCACTCCCTGCAGTAACCAACTGGGCATCAGCCAGAGGAAGACCATAGCAAGATCATTACTAGGGATGAGCAAATCGATCCGGACGAACCCGGCTTCGATCCGAATTTCATGAAAAATTCGATTCGGATCGAATCCGAATTTCCCCGCGATTCGATCGCTCGAAGTTTTCCTTTAACATCCATTCATTTACATTACAGGCATTCTAAGATGGCGGACGGGACATGTCCAGACATCAACCCCCGCACCAGTGCAAGCTGGGACAGTCACATGCAGCCTATCAGCAGCCAGCAAGCCCGGTGACGTCACAGCGCTATTTAAGTCGGCGGAGAGACAGGACGCTGCTGTAGGCAGGGAGAGACAGTTAGACAGACAGGGACAGGCTGGAGACAGGCAGGAGACAGGCAGGAAGTCAGCGAAAAGCAGGGAAAGTTAGGAAAAATCGGAGGCAGTCACAGGGAGATTTTTTTTTTTTTCATCCAGCCTGAGTGTTACTGGCTGGCTGACTGGCTTTGTTAGCGTTTTCAGGCTGCTTATACACTAACTGTGCATATATACTGAACTGATCTCAAGTCTGCTGTGAGGCATCCCATTCTGTGACTACACCAGGGTCTATTCAATACCATAACCATTTGCACTTATTCTAATAGAAATTAGGCCTGATAAAGACACTTTTGCTGTGCATAGTCTTACTGCTGCCTGCCAGGTGCTCTCTGGTTTTTGGGGCATCCCATTCTGTGACTACACCAGCCTCTATTTAATACCATAACCATTTGCACTTATTCTAATAGAAATTAGGCCTGATAAAGACGCTTTTGCTGTGCATAGTCTTACTGCTGCCTGCCAGGTGCTCTCTGATTTTTGGGGCATCCCATTCTGTGACTACACCAGCCTCTATTTAATACCATAACCATTTGCACTTATTCTAATAGAAATTAGGCCTGATAAAGACACTTTTGCTGTGCATAGTCTTACTGCTGCCTGCCAGGTGCTCTCTGGTTTTTGGGGCATCCCATTCTGTGACTACACCAGCCTCTATTTAATACCATAACCATTTGCACTTATTCTAATAGAAGTTAGGCCTGATAAAGACACTTTTGCTGTGCATAGTCTTACTGCTGCCTGCCAGGTGCTCTCTGGTTTTTGGGGCATCCCATTCTGTGACTACACCAGGGTCTATTCAATACCATAACCATTTGCACTTATTCTAATAGAAGTTAGGCCTGATAAAGACACTTTTGCTGTGCATAGTCTTACTGCTGCCTGCCAGGTGCTCTCTGGTTTTTGGGGCATCCCATTCTGTGACTACACCAGCCTCTATTTAATACCATAACCATTTGCACTTATTCTAATAGAAATTAGGCCTGATAAAGACACTTTTGCTGTGCATAGTCTTACTGCTGCCTGCCAGGTGCTCTCTGGTTTTTGGGGCATCCCATTCTGTGACTACACCAGCCTCTATTTAATACCATAACCATTTGCACTTATTCTAATAGAAATTAGGCCTGATAAAGACACTTTTGCTGTGCATAGTCTTACTGCTGCCTGCCAGGTGCTCTCTGGTTTTTGGGGCATCCCATTCTGTGACTACACCAGCCTCTATTTAATACCATAACCATTTGCACTTATTCTAATAGAAATTAGGCCTGATAAAGACACTTTTGCTTTGCATAGTCTTACTGCTGCCTGCCAGGTGCTCTCTGGTTTTTGGGGCATCCCATTCTGTGACTACACCAGCCTCTATTTAATACCATAACCATTTGCACTTATTCTAATAGAAATTAGGCCTGATAAAGACACTTTTGCTGTGCATAGTCTTACTGCTGCCTGCCAGGTGCTCTCTGGTTTTTGGGGCATCCCATTCTGTGACTACACCAGCCTCTATTTAATACCATAACCATTTGCACTTATTCTAATAGAAATTAGGCCTGATAAAGACACTTTTGCTGTGCATAGTCTTACTGCTGCCTGCCAGGTGCTCTCTGGTTTTTGGGGCATCCCATTCTGTGACTACACCAGCCTCTATTTAATACCATAAACATTTGCACTTATTCTAATAGAAATTAGGCCTGATAAAGACACTTTTGCTGTGCATAGTCTTACTGCTGCCTGCCAGGTGCGCTCTGGTTTTTGGGGCATCCCATTCTGTGACTACACCATCCTCTATTTGATACCATAACCATTTGCACTTATTCTAATAGAAATTAGGCCTGATAAAGACACTTTTGCTGTGCATAGTCTTACTGCTGCCTGCCAGGTGCTCTCTGGTTTTTGGGGCATCCCATTCTGTGACTACACCAGCCTCTATTTAATACCATAACCATTTGCACTTATTCTAATAGAAATTAGGCCTGATAAAGACACTTTTGCTGTGCATAGTCTTACTGCTGCCTGCCAGGTGCTCTCTGGTTTTTGGGGCATCCCATTCTGTGACTACACCAGCCTCTATATAATACCATAACCATTTGCACTTATTCTAATAGAAATTAGGCCTGATAAAGACACTTTTGCTGTGCATAGTCTTACTGCTGCCTGCCAGGTGCTCTCTGGTTTTTGGGGCATCCCATTCTGTGACTACACCAGCCTCTATTTAATACCATAACCATTTGCACTTATTCTAATAGAAATTAGGCCTGATAAAGACACTTTTGCTGTGCATAGTCTTACTGCTGCCTTCCAGGTGCTCTCTGGTTTTTGGGGCATCCCATTCTGTGACTATACCAGCCTCTATTTAATACCATAACCATTTGCACTTATTCTAATAGAAATTAGGCCTGATAAAGACACTTTTGCTGTGCATAGTAGTACTGCTGCCAGGTGCACTGCTGGCTGTTGGGGCATCCCATTCTGTGACTACACCAGCCTCTATTTAATACCATAACCATTTGCACTTATTCTAATAGAAATTAGGCCTGATAAAGACACTTTTGCTGTGCATAGTCTTACTGCTGCCTGCCAGGTGCGCTCTGGTTTTTGGGGCATCCCATTCTGTGACTACACCATCCTCTATTTGATACCATAACCATTTGCACTTATTCTAATAGAAATTAGGCCTGATAAAGACACTTTTGCTGTGCATAGTCTTACTGCTGCCTGCCAGGTGCTCTCTGGTTTTTGGGGCATCCCATTCTGTGACTACACCAGCCTCTATTTAATACCATAACCATTTGCACTTATTCTAATAGAAATTAGGCCTGATAAAGACACTTTTGCTGTGCATAGTCTTACTGCTGCCTGCCAGGTGCTCTCTGGTTTTTGGGGCATCCCATTCTGTGACTACACCAGCCTCTATATAATACCATAACCATTTGCACTTATTCTAATAGAAATTAGGCCTGATAAAGACACTTTTGCTGTGCATAGTCTTACTGCTGCCTGCCAGGTGCTCTCTGGTTTTTGGGGCATCCCATTCTGTGACTACACCAGCCTCTATTTAATACCATAACCATTTGCACTTATTCTAATAGAAATTAGGCCTGATAAAGACACTTTTGCTGTGCATAGTCTTACTGCTGCCTTCCAGGTGCTCTCTGGTTTTTGGGGCATCCCATTCTGTGACTATACCAGCCTCTATTTAATACCATAACCATTTGCACTTATTCTAATAGAAATTAGGCCTGATAAAGACACTTTTGCTGTGCATAGTAGTACTGCTGCCAGGTGCACTGCTGGCTGTTGGGGCATCCCATTCTGTAACATAGCATACCCCTCTTTATTTACACTAAGCAGCTCTCTTATTTACACTAGGCAGGCCTGTTGGAGGCTGAGTGTTACTGCTCACTTTTGGTGTGCATTATATTCTGTTTCATATAGACCCACCGCTGCCTGGGGGTTCTTAAAATATCACCTACTACCACGCCAGTTAGACTATGTCGGGCAGACAAGTGCCTGGAAGTGAAAAGAGGAGTGGCAGAGGCCAAGATTCTGCAGGCAGAGCTCGCAGCAGACTGGGGGCCAGTAGCAGCAGGAGTCACGCTGAGAGACCTAATCTGCCAGTATCTGCTAGCGGTCGGGTCTCCACCAGTAACGCATCTGCCGTGGTAGATTGGTTGACGCGCTCATCAACAACATCATCACAACTTACGTCTGAGACCCCCAGTCTAGGGTTGGTAGGGTCCTCTGACACAACCCTGAGTTGGCATGCCCCGAGAGCAGTCCCTGTCCTCCCATTGCCTCTGTCCTACGCCGTTCCCTCCCCCAGCGACGTATCCTATGCTTTGGGTTCAGCTCCACTCTTTAGTGAGGAGGACGATCAGATAGAGGACAGTCAGCAGCTACTGCCCAGCCAAGAAATGGAGGTGGCTTCTTTAGCTAGGCAGACAAATAGTGATGTGGATAGTGTCGTGGGTGCTGCGAGCGTTCCAGCTCCTGCGCCAGACACTGTTGACGAATCCACGAACATCAGTGACGTACAGCCACAACTCGGTGATAATGATGATGACGATGAAGCCGATCGCACTTGGGAGCCGGGTGATGAAGGGGCTTCATCGTCATCATCAGGAGAAGATGGGCGCAGGTTGCCCCGGAGTCAGCAGCTGAGGCAGCAAGGTGGTAGCAGTCAGCATGGGGGAACAATTCCAAAGGCTGGAGCCGGCCGGAGCACCTGCTCTGCGGCAGTCTACCTTATCGGGAGGTAGTGGACCAGGGGTTCCTGGAGTTGGCAACAGCAGCAGTGAATCAGTGAGGCCAGGGGGTGGGAAAAGTAGCTACTCGGCAGTGTGGCAGTTTTTCCTGAAGCATCCGCAGGAGGGTAACATGGCCACATGCAAGATATGTAGGCAAAAGGTGAAGCGTGGCCAGGGTCCAAATGTTGGCACCACGGCCCTGCGTCAACATATGATGCGTCACCATAAAGCGACCTGGGAGAACCGAGGCTCCCAAGGGCTGGTCCAGTCTGCTTCCTCACCAAGTGGCACGCCGCTCCCAATTTCTGCCAGCCAAGGCTCCAGCACCTCAGCCGAAGGCAGCTGTGCGTCATACCCATCCTCTGTCGCTCCTGCTCCTCCTCCTCCTCCTCCAAGTCATGTATCCCGCCAGCAATCCATCAACGAAGCCATGTCCAAGAGACAGCAGTATGCGCCCACTCATCCTACGGCGCAGAAACTGAATGTGCTCCTGTCCAAGTTGCTGGTGCTGCAGTCGCTCCCTTTTCAGGTGGTGGAATCTGCACCTTTCAGAGAACTGATGGCTTGTGCCGAGCCGAGGTGGAGAGTCCCAAGCCGTCATTTCTTTGCCAAGAAGGCAGTACCAGCGCTGCACACTTTTGTTGAACAGAAGGTGGGCCAGTCCTTGAGCCTGTCGGTGTGTAGCAAAGTGCATGGCAGCGCCGACATCTGGAGCTGTAACTATGGTCAGGGACAGTACATGTCGTTTACGGCCCACTGGGTGAATGTGGTCCCTTTGCAGCAGCAGCAGCAACTTGGACAGGTCACGCCGCTTCGGCCTCCGCGCTCCCTGCCCGTTGGGCCTGTGACACCGTGCGACTCGGCCTCCTCATCCTCCGCCATCTCCTCACCCTCCACTGTAGGCTCAAGTCTCAGTGCCCCTCCAGTCTACCATGTGTGCAGGGCACGGAGGTGTCACGCAGTGCTTCACATGGTTTGTCTTGGCGAACGGAGTCACACAGGGGAGGAACTGCTTAAATGTATTCATCAGGAAATCCAAACATGGCTTACTCCAAGAAAACTTAAAATGGGAATCATGGTTACCGACAATGGGAAGAACATTTTGTCTGCGCTGCGCCAAGGAAGCCTGACCCATGCCCCCTGCATGGCTCACGTCTTCAATCTGGTTGTCAAGCGGTTTCTGAAGTGTTCCCCCCATCTGCAAGACATCCTAACAACTTCAAGGAAACTTTGCATGCACTTCAGCCACTCATACACCGCCAAACACACCCTTCTTGAGCTACAGCGTCAGAATGGTATCCCCGAACATAAGGCTCGATTCAGAGAGACACAAAAAAACTTTCGGTTTGGTGCCGACGTCGTAACATTTTCAAAATTTCCCGCTCTCGTATGAGCGTTCGAGCGATTCTGTGCATGCATTGAAAACCTTGTGTAAAGTTTCCGTCCGTTCGTACGGCAGATTACGAATTACGCGGATGTCATTTTCCATCCAGACTTTTCCGTTTCATTTCCACATGTTACAACGTAGGCTTTCGTTTTTGCCCTTTTCCCATCGTATCCTCCAACGAATCCTTTACGTTTCCCGATAGATTCTGTTTCCATTTTACCAAAAATAAACGTCCAGACGGAATCCTTACGATCTTGCGCCTGCGCACTACAAACTTAAGTCATGAAAGTGCTCGCCTACATATTTGCCACCCTCACTTCTACTACAATGTTTAGCTAAACCACTTAGCACTCCATCCTCCCTTTTGGACCCTTAAAGCACACCCAAACCACTTATCACTATCCTCCATCTTCCCTTTTGGACCCTTAAAGCACACCCAAACCACTTATCGGTCATGTGAATATTCATCTTTAAATATTTCTGTGCCTATTAGTTTTGTGTTAATGTAGTTTGTTAATGAAATGACAATGTAACTTTTTAAAAATAATTACCAGCATCAAATATGCATTTTTAAAAAATGTGTTAAATTTCAACTTTTTACAACTATAAATAATTAAATACATAGCAATGGCAGGCCACTGAACATTATTCTTCATCTGTGGTCCCCAACGAGTTGCACAGCTCCTGCATCTCGCCCACCAACTGAAGGACCCTGACACTCAGTTGTGCCACTCTGGCACGTGTGGTCCCTGTAAATTACAATTTTGGGATAACCTTGTTGGGGTCATACTGCAGTGCCCCCCCCCCCCCCCGTATGGTCCAAACACCTAAATCTGGACTTCATAAGCCAGAGGGCCCTCGCCACCATGGCCCGGGTTTTGCATAGTGCCCGATTAGAGAACCCCTGGCCCGCATTCTGCAGGCAAAGAACGGGCATCAGGAGCAAGGGCGAGCAGCACATCTTGCAGTTCCTGCAACCAAATATAAAATAATTACACAAAGCAAAGGTAACCGACTAAAACACTAACTCCTACAACACATTAAGATTCAAGTTCAACAATTCAAATATAATTCACAAAGGACATAAGTCTTAAAAAATATAGCAATTATGTGGATGTGTGGGAAAATACATTTTTACATGCTAAAGACTAATTTAGGTCAGCATTAAAATGCATCTATAAGGCATACATGAAATGTATTGATTCAGGTATGCATTGCTATACAATTTATGGCCTCAGCCATGCTGATACATGCAATGCCTTGGTGCTAAAGGCGCGCAGACTCCTCCACATAGCCGCAAAACAAGTTCAAAAATAGCAATCCGAGTCCTCAGAGGTGTCGGAAGTGGTTTTACAATTATACGAATTTATAGGGTGGTGAGCCGTCGGCAAACAGCTCTCTGAATGTGACGTAAACCATCCCAGCAACGGAAGTTTTCTGAAGGAACGAAAAATTTCCAATTTTGTTTGGAAATGTTCCGAATTGCTTTCGCTAATCGAAAGCGCATATACGCATTCTCCCTAACGTTCGTGCGAGTGAAAAATGTACGAAAAAAAGCAAAAAAATGACAAACACCCACCAAAACTTTCACAGACAGCTACGAAAGTCCTGACGAATGTTTCTTTGAATCAAGCCTATAGTCTGATTTGCAATGTTTCCACCCGTTGGAATTCCACCCTTCACATGTTGGACCGATTATATGAACAGAGAAAAGCCATCACGGATTTCCTGATGATCCAAGCAGATAGGGGGACTCCCCTGTGTAACTTCAATGTCAACCAGTGGCAGCTCATACGTGACACCTGCCGTTTGCTCAGGCCCTTTGAGGAAGCCACTTTATTTGTCAGTCGGCAGGATTACGGGATGAACGACGTGATTCCACTGCTTCATGTACTACAGCACATGTTGGAAACCATGGCTGGTCAGGGCACTGGAGACATGGCGTTTACATCTTACGGCCACATGAACCCCGTTGGAGCTGAACTGGAGGAGGAGGAGGAAGAGGAGGAGGAGGAGTTGCCCAGCGAAACACAGTTTAGGCTTGGCGAAATGGCTGGTTTATCTAGTCAGCGGACAGGAGAGGAGGAGCAGGAGCAGCCAGAGGAGCTAGAGGTTTTTGAGGAAGGCGAGACAGAGGACCCGGGCACACCGTGGCAGTATGCAGTGGAGATGGAGACAGGTAGTCCATCCGAGTCACTTGCGCAAATGGCAGGAAGCATGCTCACGTGCTTGCGTAGTGACCCCAGAATTGTTTCCATCTGTCGGCGGGATGACTTCTGGCTGTCCACCTTATTGGACCCTCGCTTCCGGCACAAAATGGGGGCATTTTTTAAACCCACCGAGAGGGAGGACAAACTGAACTACTACAAAGACATTCTACGTAGGCAGTTGGCCGATGCCTATCTGCGCCATGGTCCATACTCTCGCAGGTCAGACTCGAGGGGACCTCTGCACTCACCTTCCACTGCCATGGCCGCTGGGGGGGTTGGCAGGAGCAGCAGCAGCAGCTCCATCAGCAGCAGCCTCAGTCTTCAGTCGCTAATGAGTAGCTTTCTACACCCGCATAGTGAGGCTACTCATGAGCAGCAGGAAGACCTGGAGCAGGACCTGAACCAGCAGGTCATGTCATACTTTGACATGACCATGCCAACACACCTTGAGGATCCGCTGGACTTCTGGGCAGCCAAACTTGATTTGTGGCCACAACTAGCAGAGTTTGCCCTGGAAAAGCTGTCCTGCCCGGCAAGTAGCGTGCCATCTGAGCGGGTGTTTAGTGCGGCGGGGGCCATAGTTACGGTGAGGAGAACTCGTCTGTCAACTAAAAATGTGGAGAGACTCACCATTGTCAAAATGAATCAGGGATGGATCAGCCAGGATTTCCACCCACCAATGCCTGATGCATGCGACTAGATTCAGCATGGTGCCACGTTTTACACTTTCCAAATGGTGCAAAACATATTTATGTCTTTAGGCCAATTTTTGGGCTCCTGCTGATGCCAACTCCAGGGTGTGAATCATCCAATTTTTGGGCTCCTGAAGCAAACTCCAGTGTCTCTTTAAAGTAATATTTGGGCTCCTGCTGCTGCTGCTGCCAACTCCAGGGTGTGATTCATCCAATTTTTGGGCTACTGAAGCCAACCCCAGTGTCTCTTTAAAGTAATGTTTGGGCTCCTGCTGCTGCTGCCAACTCCAGGGTGTGATTCATCCAATTTTTGGGCTTCTGAAACCAACCCCAGGGTCTCTTTAAAGTAATATTTGGGCTCCTGCTGCTGCAGCTGCTGCCAACTCCAGGGTGTGATTCATCCAATTTTTGGGCTCCTGAAGCCAACTCCAGTGTCTCTTTAAAGTAATATTTGGGCTCCTGCTGCTGCCAACTCCAGGTTGTGATTCATCCAATTTTTGGGCTACTGAAGCCAACCCCAGTGTCTCTTTAAAGTAATGTTTGGGCTCCTGCTGCTGCTGCCAACTCCAGGGTGTGATTCATCCAATTTTTGGGCTCCTGAAGCCAACCCCAGGGTCTCTTTAAAGTAATATTTGGGCTCCTGCTGCTGCTGCTGCCAACTCCAGGGTGTGATTCATCCAATTTTTGGGCTACTGAAGCCAACCCCAGTGTCTCTTTAAAGTAATGTTTGGGCTCCTGCTGCTGCTCCCAACTCCAGGGTGTGATTCATCCAATTTTTGGGCTCCTGAAGCCAACTCCAGTGTCTCTTTAAAGTAATATTTGGGCTCCTGCTGCTGCTGCTGCCAACTCCAGGGTGTGATTCATCCAATTTTTAGGCTCCTGAAGCCAACTCCAGTGTCTCTTTAAAGTAATATTTGGGCTCCTGCTGCTGCCAACTCCGGGGTGTGATTCATCCAATTTTTGGGCTCCTGAAGCCAACCCCAGTGTCTTTTTAAAGTAATGTTTGGGCTCCTGCTGCTGCTGCCAACTCCAGGGTGTGATTCATCCAATTTTTGGGCTCCTGAAGCCAACCCCAGGGTCTCTTTAAAGTAATATTTGGGCTCCTGCTGCTGCCAACTCCAGGGTGTGAATCATCCAATTTTTGGGTTCCTGAAGCCAACCTCGGGGTCTCTTTAAAGTAATGTTTGGGCTCCTGCTGCTGCTGCCAACTCTAGGGTGTGATTCATCCAATTTTTGGGCTCCTGAAGCCAACCCCAGGGTCTCTTTAAAGTAATATTTGGGCTCCTGCTGCTGCTGCTGCCAACTCCAGGGTGTGATTCATCCAATTTTTGGGCTCCTGAAGCCAACCCCAGTGTCTCTTTAAAGTAATGTTTGGGCTGCTGCTGCTGCCAACTCCAGGGTGTGATTCATCCAATCTTTGGGCTCCTGAAGCCAACCCCAGTGTCTCTTTAAAGTAATGTTTGGGCTCCTGCTGCTGCTGCCAACTCTAGGGTGTGATTCATCCAATTTTTGGGCTCCTGAAGCCAACCCCAGGGTCTCTTTAAAGTAATATTTGGGCTCCTGCTGCCGCTGCTGCCAACTCCAGGGTGTGATTCATCCAATTTTTGGGCTCCTGAAGTCAACCCCAGTGTCTCTTTAAAGTAATGTTTGCGCTCCTGTTGCTGCTGCCAACTCCAGGGTGTGATTCATCCAATTTTGGGCTCCTGAAGCCAACCCCAGGGTCTATTTAAAGTAATGTTTGGGCTCCTGCTGCTGCTGCTGCCAACTCCAGGGTGTGAATCATCCAATTCTTGGGCTCCTGAAGCCAACCCCAGTGTCTCTTTAAAGTAATGTTTGGGCTGCTGCTGCTGCCAACTCCAGGGTGTGATTCATCCAATTTTTGGGCTCCTGAAGCCAACCCCAGTGTCTCTTTAAAGTAATGTTTGGGCTCCTGTTGCTGCTGCTGCTGCTGCTGCCAACTCCTGCCAACTCCAGGGTGTGAATCATCCAATTTTTGGGGTCCTGAAGCCAACCCCAGTGTCTCTTTAAAGTAATGTTTGGGCTCCTGCTGCTGCTGCTGCTGCTGCTGCCAACTCCAGGGTGTGAATCATCCAATTTTTGGGTTCCTGAAGCCAACCCCAGTGTCTCTTTAAAGTAATGTTTGGGCTCCTGCTGCTGCTGCTGCTGCTGCCAACTCCAGGGTGTGATTCATCCAATTTTTGGGCTCCTGCTGCTGCCAACTCCAGTGTCTCTTTAAAGCAATGTTTGGGCTCCTGCCCCTCATAGTGATGCCACTTCAACTCTCTGCAATTGTGCCGCTCTGCGATTCTATTAGCGATGCCTCTGATCTGCATGTGATATTTATTCAAAGTATTATTTAACTAACCCAGCACGCATCCTATGCGTGTTACAGCAAGGCAGAATGGTTTACAACCCTATTGAGGCTCTAGGAGGCTCAGAAATAGCCGTTTTTAATAGCGATTCGTCGCGAATATATTCGGGTCGAACCGATTTTTGTCGGAAAATTCGGCGAATCAGTCGAATCGAATTTTTCAAAAGTTCGCTCATCTCTAATCATTACTTTCTCGCCCTTATTTTTCTTCTATCTTTCTGACTTTCCATCTGTTATATCTTTTGTTTCTTCTCTTTTTCCTTTTCTTTCTACCTGTATCATTCCTTCTGTTCTTTCCGTTTCATTTCTTTTTTCTTTCTTTCTATGACACTTTTTATTTTTTGTTTTGCAATTTCCTTTTTTTTCTTACTTTTTGTGTCATTGCTTCTTTTCTTTCTTAGTCATTCCTTTTTTTAATTTCTGTGTCATTACCTTTTCATTCCTTCTTTTCTTTCTCAGGATAGGTAAAATCCGGGGTTTTGGTTCGCCCTTCATGCTATATCTTTATATATATATATATATATATATATATATATATATATATATATATATGCTGTATTTTCTCTTTAACTGTGTATTGTTAAAAATTTAATAAAGAAATATTGCACAAAAAAAAAAAAAAAGAAGAAATCCGGGGTTTTTTTCTGTTTTAAATTTCAGTTTAATGATGCAGAGGCTGATTCATTACTAGCGGCAGGTATCGGCAGATGAGCGTCTGCATAGCAGCGCTTAGAGCGAGTAACAAAACGAAAACACATGGAATGACATTGTTGGAACATTGTGACATTAACACTTTAGTGCCAAACCTGTAATGACAATTCTGCATATAAATATAAAAAATCAAAAACGTTTTAAAAATGGACTTTTTCTAGGCCATGAGAAAAAAAAAATAAAAACAAAAAAATCTGTTTAAACAGAAGAAAAGGAACGTCCATTGAAATGTATGGGAGAGCGACAGGTAATACCTGGCGCGGGGGCTATAAGCTGAGCTGAGCTGTAATGATGAATCGGGCGCTACATGGCGCTGTTAGAGTCGCTCACCAGAATCGCCTTCATAAATGTGGTATTGCGTACAGCGCCCGGCGTTCACCAGACACTAACTGCCACTGAGAGGCACTACATTGATGAATAAACCCCTTTATCAACTGCACATCCATTTGCATCACCAACCACATATTTTAGTCTTGCCATACACACAGCAATCTGGATGAAAGCAGCCTGGTCATTCTAAGACCCACATTACACACACAGTGGTAGGCTAGAGGTGGAAAAGATCAAGGACACACTAAAATACAATACCAACAACATCCACATGATGTGTACCAATGCTCGCAGCTTGGGCAACAAGCTCTGTGAATTAATGGCTATCATATCCAGAGATGAATTGGATCTTGTTGCAATAACAGAGACTTGGTTCAAGGATCACAATGACTGGGAGATAGCCATACCTGGTTACACGTTGTACAGAAAAGACAGATTGGATAGAAAGGGCGGTGGAGTAGCCATTTATGTCAAGACTACACTTCAATCAACAATAACTCAGCATACACATAATGAACTAGAAACTCTCTGGGTTACCATGCAGACTAAGGAGGGAGCTGTGGTCAGAATTGGTGTGATATATAGGCCCCCTGGACAATCTGAGGATCTAGATAACCTGTTAATAGATGAAATCAGTGGAATGGCAGAGAAGGGAGACATTGTAATTACAGGTGACTTCAACATGCCTGATGTGGACTGGAATATCCCAAGTGCATCAACATGCAAGAGCAGGACTATATTAGAGGCACTTAATGGAGTGTCTCTAAAACAACGTGTGACATTGCCAACTAGAGGAGATAACATTCTGGACTTAGTTCTGACCAATGGGGATCTGGTGTCCGAGGTCAGGGTTGAAGAAAATCTGGGTTCCAGTGACCATCAATGCTTATGGTTCAGAATAAAAACAGACATTGTGCAATCACACACCAGAACCAAAGTGCTAGACTTTAGGAAGACAAACTTCAAGGAAATGGCGGAGTATGTAGAAAGAGAATTAGGTGAGTGGAACAGAGTAGCAGAAGTGAGTGCCCAGTGGTCACTATTAAAAATGGCCATCTTATAGGCAACTAAGCAATATGTGAAACAAACTAGCAAGAATAAAAGGAAGAAGAAACCATTATGGTTTACTAGGGAAGTCAGCACGATCATAAAAGATAAGAAGTCTGCCTATAAGAAGTATAAAGTAAGTGGAAGTGTGGCTGACAGAGGGAAGCAAAACTGATTATAAGGACTGCTAAAGGGCAAAAGGAGGAAGAAATGGCCAAATCTATGAAGAGGGGAGATAAAACCTTTTTCCGATATATTGGTGACAGAAAGAAGAAAAACAATGCAGTCTCAAAAATTAGAAATAGGGAAAATAAATATATTGACGGAGATAAGGCTGTGGCTGACCATCTGAATAGCTACTTTTGTTCGGTATTTTCAGATAGTAGCAGGCATTGCAATAGCACAGCATCCAGCTGGGAGAGCACAGCTCCGGAGTTTCTGGAGGCTGATGTCTTAGCCGAGCTGGCACATCTAAAGGTAAGTAAGGCGATGGGTCCAGATGGAATCCACCCCAGAGTTCTAAGGGAACTTAGGTTTGTGATTGCAGCCCCTCTGACTGATTACTTAACCATTCCCTTTCAACTGGTGAGGTTCCAGATGATTGGAGAATGGCCAAAGTCGTACCAATCCATAAAAAGGGGAGTAGAGAAGAAGCCAGTAATTACAGGCCAGTTAGTTTAACATATATAGTGGTCAAATTAATGGAAACACTCTTAAAAAAACAGATAATTTCCCATCTAAAAATTAATGACCTATTGGACCCAAAACAGCACGGCTTTACTGAGGGCAGATCATGTCAGACCAATCTTATTGATTTCTTTGACAATGTCACTAAAGTGTTAGATGAAGGTGGTGCTGTGGATATCGCCTAACTGGATTTTAGCAAAGCCTTTGACACTGTACCACATAAGGAGCTCATAGATAAGTTATTGAAGGTAGGACTCAATCCCTGGATAGTTCAGTGGATTTCCAGTTGGCTGAGGGATCGGTAGCAGAGCGTTGTTGTAAATGGTGTGCAATCTGAACAAAGGCGAGTTACAAGTGGTGTGCCGCAAGGCTCTGTCCTGGGCCCCATTCTTTTTAATATATTTGTAAGTGACATAGGAGAAGGCTTGGTAGGAAAAGTTTGTCTGTTTGCTGATGATACAAAGGTTAGTAATAGGGTGGATATTCCTTGAGGTGTCTGCAACATGGAAAATGATTTAGCTTTACTGGATAGATGGTCAAAACTGTGGAAACTAGAGTTTAATGTCTCTAAATGTAAAATCATGCACTTGGGTAGAAGGAATCCCGGCTCTGAGTACCGTATGGGCAGCACTGTGTTACCAGGACCTCGGAGGAGAGAGATTTAGGGGTACTGATTACTGATAGCTACAAGATGAGTGGACGGTGTAGCCAGGCAGTGGGAAAAGCAAGCAGGATGCTCGGCTGCATAGCTCGAGGCATCACCAGTAGGAAGAGGGAGGTTGTGATGCCGCTGTATAGAGCCCTGGTAAGGCCACAGCTAGAATACTGTGTGCAGTTCTGGAGACCTTACCTGCAAAAATACATTATTCAAATAGAACGTGTCCAAAGGCGGGCAACGAAAATGGTGGAAGGACTTAAACTTAAAACTTATCAGGAGAGACTTAAAGAACTTAATTTGTACAGTCTGGAGGAAAGAAGGGAGAGGGGGGACATGATTGAGACCTTTAAATATGTGAAAGGATTGAATAAGGTTCAGGAGGGAAGTGTTTTTAAGAAGAAGCTTAATGATAGAACAAGGGGGCACAACCTGAAGCTAGTCGGGGGGAAGATCAGGAGCAATGTTATAAAATATTATTTTACAGAAAGAGTAGTAGATGCTTGGAACAAACTTCCAGCATAGGTAGTTGAAAAATCAACAGTCACTGAATTTAAACATGCCTGGGATAAGCACACATCTATCCTAAGATAAAGAGAACATACAGTATACACATAAGGGCAGACTAGATGGACCGTATGGTCTCCTTCTGCCGTCAACCTTCTATGTTTCTATGTTTCTATTAGGCAAAATCAATCATGCTAACATTTGGCTGTAACATTCCAATGGTTTCTCAACCTGATTGCTTAGTATAAAGGTTTACCTAAACCATGTTCATTTTGAATCAATTCAGCTGCAACTAAATTGTCTAGTGATTGCTCACAAAAAGTGACGATTGTATGGTCAGCCTAAAGGAACTAGAATATGAACAAGATATGATAACCGAGTATAGCTGGCCATACACATCAATGGTCGATTTGATCACATTTCAGTTGTCAAATTGATCAAAGTGATGTAGAAAGTTACAGACATGTTACTATACACGATATGTGCACAATGTTCCAGAACTTTGATCATACTTCAAGAGATATATATTAAACAAAGCATATGGCTAAATCAGGCGTGTCAAACTCAAATACACAGGGGGCCAAAATTAAAAACTTGGACCAAGTTGCGGGCCAACCTTGATAGCAGGATAGCTTTAAAGAGGACCTCCACCCTATTAAGTGCATCTCTGCAGCTTAACATCGCTTCTACTACCTGTTAATCCAGGGCTGGATTATGAGGAGGGTGCAAGGGGCACGCTCCACCACTTGCCCTGCAAAGGGGGCCTCCACCAACTTTTGGGTTAAGGTCTGGCACAGGAGGATTTTCAGTCCTTGGTCGAATGGGCCACCAGGCCGGCAACAAAGCTATCGGCGGCAGTGAACCCCCCCCCCCCCCCGCACCTAGGCAAGCCTTTTCTTGTTTTTGCAAGCCTGCAGCCAAAGCAACCACACAGAAAAATGGAAAGTCTAGAGCAGCAAAGCCGCCATCAGCAACGCTACAGTGATGGGTGCGTGCATAGCTGTCAATCTGTGGCCGCTCACTGCACATAAGCCACCAAGCACAGCCGCTGGCAGCTCAATGAAGGAAACTGTTTTCTGCTGCACAGCTGGGCAACTATACCCCCCCGCCTGGAATGGCAAAGCAGGAGTTCCCGAGCATCACGCACCCGCATAAGGGTGGCACAAGGGACTTGATCTGACGCTCCAGTATATAGGGGTGGGTGCCAGACAATCACCAATAAGTTACTTGGCTGGACTGTTATTTAAAAAGGAAAAAAAATACTGTATCTGGGGCCTCCACCAGATTTTGTTCCCAGGGGCCTCCAACACACTTAATCCGGCCTTTCTTTTATCCATTGTCAGACCAGAAGTCAAAGTGGGAGGTGGTGACTGCTGTAGTGTTTCCTGTAGGATAGGTGTTTGGGTGCCAAAGTACACGAAATAGGGTGCAGGTCCCATTTAAATGTTCTGGGAGGAAGCATATCAATGTGGGACAGACTTCTGAGAACTTTAAAGGAGACCACGATCCCAAGAGGACGTCTGTACCTAAACACCACTTCTGCCTCCCCCAGTGGTGGCTTCCTAATTTTCAGTACCACACTGCACATATCCACATGCATTGCTTTGCTGGTCGCCATGTGTGCTTGGCGTCGGAGGAAAGGAAAACACGCAATGTCCATCAACCAACTGAAATTTGACTTTTCAGACATTAAAATAAAGATTGCATTAATTTTTTTAATTGGCTTTGCATGACAGGCGTCGCTTTTTGTTTGATTGTTTAGATTGATTAAACTAGTCGTTTCAATATGGCCATTATTTTTATAAAAAATTGTATTAAAGTGGGCCTACACCAGACCAAATGGCTCCCATATAAACCATCCTTGGCAAATAAGGTCACATTAAAGCGACTCAAAACCCAACTGGGCCGGCCCTAGTATCTAAAAGACTCAAGGGCCGTCCGCTAACCTGCCCCCAGGGCATCCCCGGGGTTGCAAGTAAACTGACCTTTACCAGTGGCTCCCATGGCGCTGTGTTTGCTGGGGCTCGCACCCCAGGCTTCCCTGCCGCTCGCATTCCATAGGGGAACTAAGGAAGCTGCCACCCAGTTGGTACAAATCATCCGGAAGCTTTGAGATCAGCCAATCAGCGACTGCCAGAGGGCGTGGCTTTAGCCGAGCCGTAGCATTGACCGAGGTACTTGGCCCGGGTGGGAAAAAGGGTTTTGATGGCTTTAAACATGCATTTTCTATCCCACTGAGTGATATTGTTCACTTCATGATTTCTGCAGCAGGAAAGCCTCCTCTTTTTCAGGATCATGGGAACACGAGGATGATAGCACTGCAGAGACTACTATTCCCAGCATCTATGACTTTATGGGGTCAATTCAGAGACAGGTGAGAAAACTCACTAATTTTGTAGGAGAAAAAACTGCCATTCAGTTTCATTATCTACCTTGGGGCTGATTCAACACCAGGTGAAAATGTACACTGGGTTGTTAAGTCAGCCCCAAGGTAGACAATGAAAGTAAATTGCAGATTTCTCTCCTAAAAAAAGGTGGGGGGAGTTTTCTCACCTGGCTCTGAATCTACCCCAACGGTATGTATGTGAGCAAAGGAAATCCTGTATCCTGCATGCTGCATCATTACAAGAGGGCTGTGACCAATACAAATATCAGTAAATTAAGATTCCCAGTCATATAAACATGCTTGAGAAACGGATTTACTGAAAATCCATGAAGATTTTTGAGAGGGTAAATATTATGGACCCATTTGGATTACACCTTAGTCTCTGAAGCTACAGCTGAACCGGCTAAGAGATACCTTTACATTTGTTAGTCAAACGCAAAAGAGAAATGCTGTACATCTGTGATTAAATGAAGATACAACGCATTTCGCCAGTGGCTTCTTTAGGAGAAGATGTTAGGAACTAATGTGCTTACATAAAACACATCTGAATCATCACAGAAATATATGCAGATTTGTTTTCAAAGCAGGGGGGTGGGTTAGTTATCCCTGCTCTCGCCAGGTAGATGTGGCTGTCATCCAACCCCAGAGGTGTTATACTGCCTTGTAGACAAACATGGTAAAATTATATTCAGAAAACATTTTGAAAAGTAGAAAGCCACGGTATGAAGGAGAGAATACAGGACGTATCATTTGCCCGGCAGTGCTGGTATACCTTTGTTTCAGCTGCGCTGGATTCGCAGGGAACACGGCCTGCGCGCTTGGACGCGCTCCTGGCTGTACACGTGGACTGTTTATTTAGTCTGTGCGGGAGTGTTTGTGAATCCTATGGGCTCGCTCAGAGCCTCTTTCCCCAGCACCTTCCGCCTCCCGCCATCTGATTAGTAAATCTGCTACCATAATAAGGAAAAATAACAGGGAAATGTAAAGGCTGTAACTGCTTCTCAACAATCGGTACTCTGTGCCGGTAAGGGGATACGGCGGCGGCTGCTGCTGAGGCTGCGGATTAGGGAAGGGATTCTGGCTGCGCAGCTTTGATGTTCCTGGCGTTGCTCGTTAGCACTTACTAAAACTGCGGCAAATATTTATACTGCGGCCTAAATAGTGGCCGATATTTGCCAACAAGTGTTCAAACAAGGCCGCACTGCAACCAGCTAATGATTTTTAGGGATGTGCCTCTTTCCTGGCTGCAGCCTTTCATAAATATAGAGAGTTACTCATTAAAAAGTGGAGAGCCTCCCTGCCTTATTAAAGACCCTCCCCACACTTTGTCAATATGCCTTGGGGAGCCCTTTATTAATACATTTACCTCACTGGAAAACAAGTGTGGTTCACCGGGAGAACTTCTCCACCACAAACTCCAGTCGGGTGCAAGGTAGGAAACTACCACTGTGGAAGTGCAGGACCTGACATCAGCCACCAGACCCTCAGGACAACAACAGGCCCAAGGCAGCAGCATCTGGTAAGTAGGGGAGTAGAGATAAGCTTCACATTCGAGTTAGGGTTAAATTTCCTGTGATGCTCTCTCCATTCTCTATAATGAAGGGGGGTGTCAGGCCTCGGTACAACCCCTCCATTGCAATGACTGTAGACAGTGTGGTAGCGCTCCTGTGATGCTCTCTCTATTCTCTATAATGAAGGGGGGTGTCAGGCCTCGGTACAACCCCTCCATTGCAATAAATGTAGACAGTGTGGTAGCGCTCCTGTGATGCTCTCTCTATTCTCTATAATGAAGGGGGGTGTCAGGCCTCGGTACAACCCCTCCATTGCAATGACTGTAGACAGTGTGGTAGCGCTCCTGTGATGCTCTCTCTATTCTCTATAATGAAGGGGGGTGTCAGGCCTCGGTACAACCCCTCCATTGCAATAAATGTAGACAGTGTGGTAGCGCTCCTGTGATGCTCTCTCCATTCTCTATAATGAAGGGGGGTGTCAGGCCTCGGTACAACCCCTCCATTGCAATGACTGTAGACAGTGTGGTAGCGCTCCTGTGATGCTCTCTCTATTCTCTATAATGAAGGGGGGTGTCAGGCCTCGGTACAACCCCTCCATTGCAATAAATGTAGACAGTGTGGTAGCGCTCCTGTGATGCTCTCTCTATTCTCTATAATGAAGGGGGGTGTCAGGCCTCGGTACAACCCCTCCATTGCAATGAATGTAGACAGTGTGGTAGCGCTCCTGTGATGCCCTCTCCATTCTCTATAATGAAGGGGGGTGTCAGGCCTCAGTACAACCCCTCCATTGCAATGAATGTAGACAGTGTGCTAGCGCTCCTGTGATGCTCTCCCTATTCTCTATAATGAAGGGGGGTGTCAGGCCTCGGTACAACCCCTCCATTGCAATGAATGTAGACAGTGTGGTAGCGCTCCTGTGATGCTCTCTCTATTCTCTATAATGAAGGGGGGTGTCAGGCCTCGGTACAACCCCTCCATTGCAATGAATGTAGACAGTGTGGTAGCGCTCCTGTGATGCTCTCTCTATTCTCTATAATGAAGGGGGGTGTCAGGCCTCGGAACAACCCCTCCATTGCAATGAATGTAGACAGTGTGGTAGCGCTCCTGTGATGCCCTCTCCATTCTCTATAATGAAGGGGGTGTCAGGCCTCGGTACAACCCCTCCATTGCAATGAATGTAGACAGTGTGGTTGCACTCCCCTGATGACCTCTCCATTGCAATAAATGTAGACAGTGTGGTAGCGCTCCTGTGATGCTCTCTCTATTCTCTATAATGAAGGGGGGTGTCAGGCCTCGGTACAACCCCTCCATTGCAATGAATGTAGACAGTGTGGTAGCGCTCCTGTGATGCCCTCTCCATTCTCTATAATGAAGGGGGGTGTCAGGCCTCAGTACAACCCCTCCATTGCAATGAATGTAGACAGTGTGGTAGCGCTCCTGTGATGCTCTCCCTATTCTCTATAATGAAGGGGGGTGTCAGGCCTCGGTACAACCCCTCCATTGCAATGAATGTAGACAGTGTGGTAGCGCTCCTGTGATGCTCTCTCTATTCTCTATAATGAAGGGGGGTGTCAGGCCTCGGTACAACCCCTCCATTGCAATGAATGTAGACAGTGTGGTAGCGCTCCTGTGATGCTCTCTCTATTCTCTATAATGAAGGGGGGTGTCAGGCCTCGGAACAACCCCTCCATTGCAATGAATGTAGACAGTGTGGTAGCGCTCCTGTGATGCCCTCTCCATTCTCTATAATGAAGGGGGTGTCAGGCCTCGGTACAACCCCTCCATTGCAATGAATGTAGACAGTGTGGTTGCACTCCCCTGATGACCTCTCCATTCTCTATAATTAAGGGGGGTGTCAGGCCTCAGTACAACCCCTCCATTCCAATGAATGTAGACAGTGTGGTAGCGCTCCTTTGATGCTCTCTCCATTCTCTATAATGAAGGGGGGTGTCAGGCCTCAGTACAACCCCTCCATTGCAATGAATGTAGACAGTGTAGTAGCTCTCCTGTGATGCTCTCTCCATTCTCTATAATGAAGGGGGGTGTCAGGCCTCAGTACAACCCCTCCATTGCAATGAATGTAGACATTGTGGTAGCGCTCCTGTGATGCCCTCTCCATTCTCTATAATGAAGGGGGGTGTCAGGCCTCAGTACAACCCCTCCATTGCAATGAATGTAGACAGTGTGGTAGCGCTCCTGTGATGCCCTCTACATTCTCTATAATGAAGGGGGGTGTCAGGCCTCGGTACAACCCCTCCATTGCAATGACTGTAGACAGTGTGGTAGCGCTCCTGTGATGCCCTCTCCATTCTCTATAATGAAGGGGGGTGTCAGGCCTCGGTACAACCCCTCCATTGCAATGACTGTAGACAGTGTGGTAGCGCTCCTGTGATGCCCTCTCCATTCTCTATAATGAAGGGGGGTGTCAGGCCTCGGTACAACCCCTCCATTGAAATGACTGTAGACAGTGTGGTAGCGCTCCTGTGATGCTCTCTCTATTCTCTATAATGAAGGGGGGTGTCAGGCCTCGGTACAACCCCTCCATTGCAATAAATGTAGACAGTGTGGTAGCTCTCCTGTGATACCCTCTCCATTCTCTATAATGAAGGGGGGTGTCAGGCCTCGGTACAACCCCTCCATTGCAATGAATGTAGACAGTGTGGTAGCTCTCCTGTGATGCCCTCTCCATTCTCTATAATGAAGGGGGGTGTCAGGCCTCGGTACAACCCCTCCATTGCAATGACTGTAGACAGTGTGGTAGCGCTCCTGTGTTGCCCTCTCCATTCTCTATAATGAAGGGGGGTGTCAGGCCTCGGTTCAACCCCTCCATTGCAATGAATGTAGACAGTGTGGTAGCTCTCCTGTGATGCCCTCTCCATTCTCTATAATGAAGGGGGGTGTCAGGCCTCGGTACAACCCCTCCATTGCAATGACTGTAGACAGTGTGGTAGCGCTCCTGTGTTGCCCTCTCCATTCTCTATAATGAAGGGGGGTGTCAGGCCTCGGTTCAACCCCTCCATTGCAATGAATGTAGACAGTGTGGTAGCTCTCCTGTGATGCCCTCTCCATTCTCTATAATGAAGGGGGGTGTCAGGCCTCGGTACAACCCCTCCATTGCAATAAATGTAGACAGTGTGATAGCGCTCCTGTGATGCCCTCTCCATTCTCTATAATGAAGGGGGGTGTCAGGCCTCAGTACAACCCCTCCATTGCAATGAATGTAGACAGTGTGGTAGCGCTCCTGTGATGCTCTCTCTATTCTCTATAATGAAGGGGGGTGGCAGGCCTCGTTACAACCCCTCCATTGCAATGACTGTAGACAGTGTGGTAGCGCTCCTGTGTTGCCCTCTCCATTCTCTATAATGAAGGGGGGTGTCAGGCCTCGGAACAACCCCTCCATTGCAATGAATGTAGACAGTGTGGTAGCGCTCCTGTGATGCCCTCTCCATTCTCTATAATGAAGGGGGGTGTCAGGCCTCGGAACAACCCCTCCATTGCAATGAATGTAGACATTGTGGTAGCGCTCCTGTGATGCCCTCTCCATTCTCTATAATGAAGGGGGGTGTCAGGCCTCGGTACAACCCCTCCATTGCAATGAATGAAGACAGTGTGGTTGCACTCCCCTGATGACCTCTCCATTCTCTATAATTAAGGGGGGTGTCAGGCCTCAGTACAACCCCTCCATTCCAATGAATGTAGACAGTGTGGTAGCGCTCCTTTGATGCTCTCTCCATTCTCTATAATGAAGGGAGGTGTCAGGCCTCAGTACAACCCCTCCATTGCAATGAATGTAGACAGTGTAGTAGCTCACCTGTGATGCTCTCTCCATTCTCTATAATGATGGGGGGTGTCAGGCCTCAGTACAACCCCTCCATTGCAATGAATGTAGACAGTGTGGTAGCGCTCCTGTGATTCTCTCTCCATTCTCTATAATGAAGGGGGGTGTCAGGCCTTGGTACAACCCCTCCATTGCAATGAATGTAGACAGTGTGGTAGCGCTCCTGTGATGCTCTCTCTATTTTCTATAGTGAAGGGGGGTGTCAGGCCTCAGTACAACCCATCCATTGCAATAATTGTAGAGATTGTGGTAGCTCTCCTTGTCATTGCTGGGCTTAAGACACAAGGAGGGTAGAACAATGTCCTGATTAAGATGGAAAGCAGAAACCACCTTAGGAAGGAAATCTGGCTTGAAGCGGAAAATAACCTTGTCTTGATGCCTCTCAAAGTAAGGAGCCTTAATGGACAAAAAGCCGCCAACTCCGATACAAGCCGAACGGAAGTGATGGCAACCAGAAAAGTAACCTTCTGAGTAAGCGTAGAAAGAGCAATGTCATTTAAAGGTTCAAAAGGAGGAGCCTGAAAAGCAGAAAGAACCAAATTCAAATCCCAAACTGGGAGCAAAGGCTTCCTAGGAGGCCGCACATGCATAACCCCCTGGAAAAAGGTCTTAACCAGAGGATGAAGAGCAAAAGACTTTTGAAAGAAAACCGCCAGGGCAGAAACATGCCCTTTCAGCGTACTAAGCTGCAAACCTAGGTCCAGACCATGTTGCAGAAATTCCAAAACCCTAGGGATAGAAAACACCCTGCAAGGCAAGGCCCTGACCTCACACCAATCAATATAAGACCTCCAAATCCTATAGTTGATGGCAGAGGAAGACTTCTTTCCAGCCCTAACCAGAGTCTGAATGACAGCATCAGACAGACCTTCCTCCTTCAAGATGGAGGTTTCAGCAGCCATGCCGTCAAAGCCAGCGTTGGTAAATTGGGGTAAAGCAGTGGACCCTGAGTGAGCAGAACCGGCAGAAGGGGCAGATCTAACTGATCCGCAGCCAACCTTACCACGTCTGTCTTGGCCATCTTGGAGCCACCAGGATTGCTGATGCGCCCTCTAGGGCCAACTTGCGCACCACTTTGCCCACCATGGGAAACGGAGGGAACCAGTACAGAAACCCCAGATCCCTCCAGTTCAGAGACATGGCATCTGCTGCCAGAGCCAGTGGATCCCGCGAGAGAGACACAAATGCCGGAAGCTTGTGATTGTGACGAGAGGCAAAGAGGTCCACCTCCGGAGTCCCCCACCGGTGGCAAAGCGACCGAAACACCTTGGGGCTGAGCGACCATTCCCCCCGGCGAGATGAGCACCTGCTCAGGGAGTCCTCCTCCGTGTTCTCCACTCCCGGAATGTACACCGCCGAGATGCATGGGACATTGCTCTCTGCCCAAGCCAGGATCAAAGACACTTCCCTGAGGGCACGCCTGCTGCGAGTCCCTCCCTGGTGATTGATGTAGACGACCGCCGTCCGATTGTCCGACCGAACTTGAACCGGTAAGCCCTGTAACTGATGAGTCAAGTGAGCCAGAACCGACCTGATGGCTCTCAGCTCCAGAACATTGATGGGATCGTGAGCCTCCTGAGGCCCCCACAGTCCCTGAAACTGAAGATCCTTTCAAAATCCCCCCCAACCTGACAGGCTGGCATCCGTGGTGACCGTCTCCCAACGAGGGGTCAGGAAGGATCTTCCCCTCATCAGATGCTCGGTTCTGGGCAAAGGGAACCGCCTCGAACGAAGCCACCATCAATCCCACCAGTCGCATCCCCAGTCGGATGGAAAGGCGAGGGATGGATAGGAGAAGCTGAGTCAATTCCTGAATCAAAAGAACCTTGGGCCGGGGGAGGAACACCCTGGACTGAGAAGTATCCAGAGACATTCCCAGGAATGCCACCACCCTGGTTGGAGAGAGGCAGGACTTGGGATAGTTGATCACCCAGCCGAATCTCTCCAGGGTGGCTACCACAGTCCTGGTATCTAGCTCCGCCTGGCCGAGAGAGGATGCCATAATAAGATCGTCCAGATAAGGCACGATGCGGATTCCTTGGGCTCTGAGGAGGCCATCACCCCCGCTAGCACCTTGGTGAAAACCCTTGAAGCCGAGGTAAGGCCAAACGGAAGGGCCACAAACTGAAAATGCCGATCTTCCACCACAAACCTGAGAAATCTCTGATGCGCCGGGAAGATTGGAACATGCAGATAAGCATCCTTGATATCTATGGACGTCATGAAGTCCTCCTGCCGAAGCGAATTTATGGCAGAGCGCAGAGTATCCATGCGGAACTTTCTGGGACGGATAAACCTGTTGAGAAACTTCAGATCCAGGATGGGATGAACGGAGCCATCCTTCTTGGGCACCATAAACAGATTGGAATAGTATCCCAGGCCCCAGTCCGAGGGAGGCACTGGGCAGATGACAGCCATGTCCAGAAGATCTTTTACTGCCGCCCAGAGCCCCTGCGTGGCCAGAGGATCCAAGGGCACGCGAGACCTGAAGAATCTGGGAGGAGGCCGGATCTCGAACTCCAGTTTGTAACCGGAAGACACCACTTCCCGAATCCATCTGTCCGAGACCTCCTGGTCCCAGACCTGGGAGAAGTGTCGCAGCCGTCCCCCCACCCGCGACGGTGAGGGCGCCCCCTCATTGCTGAGCCGGCTTAGCAGCGGCTTTGGGCTTAGAGCCCCAGCTGTCACCTGGACGGGCACTTCCTCTTCCCCTGTTCCAGGAATCACCTCTGGAGGGGAAGACAGCTGATCCCCGTCCAGCTCTGGCCCCACGAAAGGAAGGGGTAAATGAAGCCGCCCCCCGAAAGGGACGACGTTGCTTCTTCCGCTGAGGTAACCTACCTCCTTTTGCGACCGAATCCAATTTTTCTCCAAAGAGCCGCAAGCCCAGAAAGGGAAGAGCCGTAAGAGACTTTTTGGACACAAAATCAGCCGCCCACTGGCACAACCAAACCGACCGCCGAATAGCCACCAGCAAGGCCAAAGTTCTACTACACATCACCATGGTGTCATCCAGGGCGGCTAGCACAAATGACAAAAACAATTCGCACCGCTTAAGGGCGGTGAACTCATCACTAGCCGGGTCAAGCCTGAAGGTAGACAACAGGTCCCTGACAACCAACCTAGAAGCCACTATTAAAAGCGCTGAAGCACAAACAGGCCGCGAGGCCGACCCAACACTGGCAAAACCGTGACAAGCCATCTGGTCAATGCGTTTGTCCTCACCGTACTTGAGAGTAGAACAGTCAGGAGAATGCAAGACAGAGGTGCTAGACAACCCCAAAACAGGGGCGTCTACCTCGGGAGGGGACGACCAGCGCTTCACCGCATCCACCGGAAAGGGATATTTTTTATCCCAACCCGGAGGGACACCCGGAAGCCGAGTAGGCCTCTCCCATTCCTTAAGAATAATGCCGTAGAAATGCCTTTGATTAGGGAATTCTAAGTGCGGCTTAGCCTCCTCAAAGAACTCCCCCTTCTGCGGAAGAGTCACTTCAGGAGTAGTCATTGCCAGAACCTCAAACATATGAGCCAGGACCTTAGGGGCATCCAAAGAATCCCCCTGACCCCGCTCGGCATCAGCGCCAACAAACTGCTGATCGTCAGAATCATCCGATCCCAAAAAGCTCCCCGTCCTCTAGCGGGGGGTAATCAGACCAGTCCAGTGAATCAAACTCCTCAAAATCAGAGGCCTGCGTGGCTGGGGACAAGTGCTTTCTCTTAGCTGGGACCTTTCTGGCCACAGCGCTAGAAAATAATTTTTCAAGATTGGACAATCTGGCACACACCTCAGATTGCGACTCCCCACTCGTGACAACATCACACGGGGTACGGGTCAGGCGGGGAGGGGTAGGAGAAGGAGAAGGGACCGGCGGCGCAGAACCAGACGCAAGGGATCCGGACTGCCGCATAATAGTCTGCTGTGCACATGGTATGCAAAGGAATACATCATCCCCAGTAAGGGATGCCCCACACCCCAAACATTGCCGGGGTTGCCCCGAGGGGAGCCCGAGCCCGGTATCCTGGGAAGCCTCCATATGGTGATTTTATTGGTAGTCGCAATACCCCAGGGAATTACGCAATATATGCGACCCGGGATGCTCCTTCTGTGTCCCGAGTGGGAGGATTTATGGGGAGTTCTAAAATTAAACCAGGGACCCTAGGACCGGGAGGACCCTTTAGGATCCGACAGGGGTCCACCTGGAAGACAGAATACAGGGCTATTCAGCACCTCAATCATGCCCGAGTACACACAATGCAGTCATACTGATATCGCAATAACATAAGAGTATATACATATATATATATGCAGGTCATGAAGTAATGGGGCCCCAAGGGCCACTCACGGAGGAAGATGGCGTCCGTCCTGCCAGAGGCGAGAACCCGAGAAGCAGAGGGAGAAGAAGGGCGGGCCAGCGAGGTTCGCGCCGAGCGTCCGACCCCGCCCCCCTACCAACCGCACCTGAGGGGAAGAAGCTCCCCCGCCGAAGCTGCCACAACGGCCGGCGCTGCGGCACAGCCAGCGCCAGCTGAGTACCATTAAAAATGCACCCAGTGAATCACACACACACAGCTGTGACAAACACACTAAGGGAGAAGGGGACCCGTACACTGCCCCCCCCCTCTAGGGAGCAAGGGCAATCCGGGAGAGGGGGAATCCACGCTGGAAGGTGGAAGGGCAAGGGACGGGGCATCCCGAACCGGGATCACCAACCCGGCAAAACCGCCTACCCCTTAGTATGGGGTCTCACGGTGGAGCGTAGCTCCTAAGCACCATTGGGTGCTGTCTACCCTTGCCCAGACCAGCAGCCTAGGCTGGGAGGCAAGGTGTATACTAAGAAAGGGGGGTCCAGGCAGAAATAGACTAACAAGCGGGCCGGGAGTTACCCCGGCTACCTGCAAGGAGGAGACATCCATCTTCTGACATGCTCACCGTCTGCAGAGATGAAAGACTGGGGAATGAGTGGGAGGTCCCAGGTATTTATGGACGGGGAGGGGCTCCCTTTTTTTCATGACATCTCTGCAAGATCGCCCTCTACAGGTCGGTATAACCCAAGTGTAATGACTATCTGAAGCAGGGTGTGTGACATACTTAGAATATAATCAAAACGCCTATACTCACTTTTTGTCCCTCACAGTTCCTCTGTGCGGGTCCAATGTGCTCGTGCATATTCTCCTTCCAGAACCGGCATCCTCATACTTACCGAGGGAAGAGGTCCAGCCACCCTGTCACCCAGTGCACTGACCTCTTTTGGCCGCTTCCTGGGGGCATTGTTTCCTCCTCCACATGCCTATTCAATTCAATGCAGTAGTGGAGGCTTGCCAAGGCTGGTTCAGCATGCCCTGCCCCCTTCATTGCAATGAATGTATTAGGCGTGTTAAGTGGTGTGAAGCCATCCTGATGGGTGCCTCCATGTGTGCTTGGCGCCAGAGGAGGGAAACACACAATGTCCATTGGAAAGTATGAAGATGACGCCGCCACATGGAGGAGCTGCGGGGCACAGGCTGGGATTGATCAGCTGCAGAGGACAAATGGTGAGTATCCTTTTATTTTATTTTTTGTATTAGTTTTTATTGGCATAGATACCAAATACTATGTGTGGAGGAAAGCTAACACTGCATATCACCCTGAACACACCATAAAATGTGGTAGTGGCAATGTCATGCGGTTGGGATACCTTTCTTCAGCAGGGACTGTAAAATTTATCAAAGTTGATGTTGACTGTCCAGAGTGGTGAGTTTTTTCCAGGGGTGACAAAGGGCATAGTCACTAGTCCCTAGTAACGTGTCAGGAAAAGGTGCAGGCGGCTTGCCCATATAATAATAATATATTGATTATTATTTAACTGTGGGTGAGTCAATATAGATGAAATGAGTGTAGTTCGTTCATTCACCACTGGATGGGGTTTGGTTTAGCATAGTAATTGTTCAGTCCTGCCTGGGAATTCATATGCTCTGAGTTCCCTATGATCTTAGAGATCGGCTCCTGGGGGTCAGGAGAGTTTAGTAAAGACAGATGGTCAGGTGCTCTATTCTGTGATAAGCTTATAGAGTAACGGTAGGAAACTAGTGAAGACTTACACCTGGGTAAAATAAGGCTTCAGAAAGGTAAAGGCATACATGCAATAAAGGGTGGGAATCCAATGAAAATCTACACAAAAGAAAAAGAAGGCTTCCGAAGGTAAAGGCATGTATGTGATAAAAGTGGGAAGCCAGTGAAGACATACACGTGAGAAAGTTGAAGCCTCAGAAAAGTAAGGGAAAACAAGCAATATAGGATGGGAAGCCAACAAGAGACTTACGCCTGGGAAAGATGAGGCATCTGAAGGTTAGAGTCGTTCTATACCCAAAAAGGAAGTTTATGTCATCAGTTTTCTAAAGCCTTTTCACAATATTCCTTAGAAACCCTAACTAGAGCAGTATAATGTCTGAATGGCAGCCATATGCTAATTCATTCAGTTACAAGCTAAACTGCCATACAATGGCAGTTTAGTTTGTAGTGCTTTCATATTGATTGCAGTTATTATAACTGATAAGGCTGACCCCCAATGCTGAGCTGTGTGTACTGTAACCTAATGTATCATCTGCAATATAGCCGACTGCATCCACTTCATGCTGTTATGAATATTGGGCAAACACTTTCGTAAATAAAAGAAACAGGCTGTATTTGGGCACTGGTCTGGGTATAGAAGGTGACGACATAATCTATTCTGGGTATAGGATCACTTTAAGGCATATAGGCATTATAGGGTAGCAAGCAAGTGAAAGCTTTACATCTGGGAAACATAAGGCCTCAGATGTTAATGGCACCCATGGAAGTTATCCAGCTGAACTTGTTCCCCTCCTCTAGTTTGGAACACGGATATTAGAGATTATTACTTACAGCAACCCCATAGGGTATAGTCAGGTAGAGGAAGCTTTTAGAAAGTAAAGCATTGTTCCTGCCTGGCAGGAAAAGGAGGTTGCACCCACGCAAACCTCGCTGCCACTGGCGCCTTCTGGCACAATATAGAGGTAGCCATTTGGAGGGGTGTGGGCATGTTGTGAAGAAAAAAATGTGTTGGGTGTAGAAAAAATAATCTCCATTTAACTTCTGAACATCTGTATAAAAAGCTTGAGGTTTCCTTTAACAGAACATCTGCATGCCCCTCAAAAACACCAAAAAACAATGCCCAAATAACCTATTTTTAGCTTAGAGGTCAGAGTAGAGTAGAGGTCACCTTTTTTAATCATTGTTTGTTGCTACAATTCCAACACTTAAACCAGGCCTTCTTTTATGTCTGACTCTGGCATACACTGCTGACTGGTCTAGAGCCCATGCATGCACTGTGGAAATGTCGGGAAGGTATGGTTTTAGGGTGAACCAAAACCTGGGATAGTGAAAATCCCAGGTTTCGCTCTAATTTGACCTCTAACATGATCTAAATACAGATTAATGGTGTTAAAAAATCTGTTTTTACTAAAAAAAATAAAAAAAAAAACAGCTTGTCGAACTGGTCAACATTCTATTTTGGCCAAACCGAATTTCCACAATTCTAGTCGTAATTATCTTTGACCCGAATCCGAAGCACAACACTATTATAAATGTAACCACTGCCAATCCTTCAGTGACATTAATGGCTTCCAGACAACCTGTGTGGTCCTTCTTTATTATGAAGGTCATCGTGAAGGTGTCACTCTTGGATTCAACACTTAGATTGAACAGTTGTTTTTTCACATCATTAAAGGCCATTTGACACCTTGCATTGAGTAGCTACTCCGGTCAGGCAGGTGTGGGAATTCGGAGGTGTGAAGCCGTCAGATGTAATTAGGAAATTAGCAGTTTGTCATATCATCTTTACAGCTTTGACACTTCTGTAGAGCAACCAAAACCTGCAGCTCACCACAAGCCTTGACATTGCTCTGTGTCTACACAGTTATTACGTTATTGCTGCACCTATCATTGTATTCTATTGTTGCATGTGTACACACACACACACACACTAGTTTATGTCATTAAACCAGGGCTAAATGAAAATGATCATAATTAACCTAAATTGAAGTAACTTTATAGTGAGTGCTTGATAGGCCTTGTGTTACATTTGAAAAAGGGCGTGGACACGCCCGAAACGTGTTTAATTTTATCCTTACATTTGCATTGATGGGCTTCTTTTAATGATTTCTGACAATAAATGGATGTTTTATGGGAGTGTACACTGGCATCATTATATTTTAAATGAAAAACAACACCATTTTATCTTCCATCACCTAGACATTTGGATTTGGGATTTCTATCCATTTTTAAACCCCTAGGAAGTTCAAGAATCATGCAAAATACTCACCTTACTAGAGAGCTGTCAGCAGATAGGCTTCCCGATTTGGCTTGTCCGTGCGTGTGTGTGGGGGGAGGGGGAGATGCAGTGACTCTAAGGGCCACTGCAGGATTTTGAACCATTGGGTACAGTTCTCAGCATGACATGGAGAAGTTTTCAAGCAAGTAAAGTTCTCTACAAATGTAAACTTAGGGTCATAGTTGTTTTAGGTAAGGGTTAGATTTAAAGCAGCAGTCCAACCTGATAAGCCCCCCTTACCCATCCTCACCCTAGAACTAGACCTGATTATTTTCCTATCAAAAAGCAAATAAAGGGTTAAGCTGCCATGAGCCAGGTGCCCGATTGCCCTTTTCCACTCCACTTCGGGAAACTTTTAGTTTAAATTAAGGGTTACATTAAGATAGGGGTAGGTATAAGACCTAAAGTTAAAAGTGAAGGTTTGTAAAGGATGGGGCCTAATCCATTGAGCCTATATGTAAGGTGCTCAAAGGCCTCAGCCAGTGAACAGGATTTTAGCACTGCTTTGGGAATTGGTCCCAGTTTCATGGATAGCCATGAGGGCATTAGGCCCATTTTTGGCATGACACTCAATTACATTGAAATTACCCAGATAGTTAGCCCCTCAACAGGGTACCGCAGGGGTCCCTAGAGATGTAACAGCTGTGCTGCCCAATGCATATTTCCATGAAGTAATCATTTCGTCACCATATATGTTGGTATGTCAAGATACTGAGCTCAAATACATACATTCCATGTTCACTAACAATAATACCCCCTGTCTTTGCTCACAGTGAGAGTCTGCCTGCTCCATGGCAAGTTCTTCTCCTAGATAGCTCCGTGCTTCCCATTCAGGCAGTTCCATGACTGGTAGGGATGAGCAAACCCCCCAAAGTTCGGGTTCGTCAAGTTGAAATCAATCGGAACTCGACCTATGGGGGGATGATTCTGCCTCTGGAGACCCCTCTGCCCCCCCACTCCTCACCTACCCATGAGGAGGGGGGCATTTGTCAAGGGGCCCCCAAAGGCAGAATCCAGGATTAAAGAAAAAAGTGATGGCGGTTGGGGCGGGGTGCAGAGTGTGCAGCAGGAAGCACTGCTGTAACTCACCTGAGCCCCGCGATCCCAGTCCTGTTGGCAGCAGCGCTCAGATCAAATAGTCCACAGCCACAGAAAGCCCATCCACCAGCCTTTCTGCGTTCGAGCTGAATGCCGAACACGGACTTCTGGCTGAAGTCCCGTGTTCAGGTTTGGGAACAAGAACACGCAAAGTTTGGTACGAACCCAAACTTTGCGGTTCAGGTTTGCTCAACACATCAAGTGTTTGATAATCTCTGGTTACTCTCCTAGAAGGTTCCTGTATTGCCATGATCAGTGGAGATACTGTAGGTTCTAGCCATTGTGCATTGATTCCCTGAGGACACCCAAGTGCTGGGCTGGAGCAAGGCAACCAAGCCAGGACCCTAATACCCCATAAGCTTCAACTGGCCCTGCCACATGTCCTACTTTGCCTGGTCATCGGCCATGTGGTAAGTAAATATTGTTGTCTCCATGGTTGCCTTGCTGCTCTTAGGGAATTTTTTTTAAGCTGAGGCACATGAATGTTATGCCTTTTGCCATGTCTCACTGAAGTAGTCCAGAAAATCCCGGTTAAATCATATGGAGTTTACTACTTCAATAACAAGCCTAAAAAGGCACCCGGTCTGAAATTCAGCTGAAGAACTAAGAGCAAATCTGAAGAAATATGCATGTGAACTGGGCTGTATTTGTTTTGGCCTTTTTTATTTTGTGGGATCCTACTTGCCTTAACCTACTGGACATTAACATTGAAATCCAATGTCAAAATTGAAGGGGGGTATCTTGATTAAAGACTGCCTAGGGTGCAGTGAACCCTAAATACAGCCTTTGAACGGTCTCATTAATGGTCATGAGGTCATGATCATCAGACTAGCTTTCTCTGTTCTGAACTAAGAAATCCAGTCAAGCGACAAAACATCCTCAGGAAAAATACAGCAGGCCCAGTTGCCTTGATTTAATATAACGGATAGAAGGCAAGAAGAACAGCTCCTCACAAGATGTTTATTGGAGCATTAGGTGCACCTTGCTGACCCCATGGTTGCATAACTGTTAAAGGATGACTTCCCCCATTTATTTGACTTTCATTGTTTTCCCAGTCAAGGGACTGTTCAAACGTCTGATAAAATGCCACCCAAAAGGACACAGGTCCTGCTTCCCCAGCGCTCATTTGTACAAGTCTTCCTGAGCAAACCTTGTACACCACTGTAGGATTGTAGGATCATTAGGAGCTCTCAGCAGGGACCTGGTAAACCCATAGGAAACCCATCAGGAGGTAACTGACAGCTGTCATCATGGGAGGCCAATTGCCATCAAATGTTCCAGTAGCACCATCACATGTGTTTACAGCAACTTGTCATGTGGATTCAGGCAGAAGTTCCTGTCCCCCCTGTCTATAATGGGCCAAAATTATCCCTGTCACTAAGCATTTACACTGCTGTGTCTATTCATGACAGCATAGGTATGAGAGCCCAAACACAAAGCTACTCTCCTGGAGCCCAGAAAAAAGGGATCATCCAGTCAAAAGGTTTACTCAAATCAGGATCTCCCCCTTGCTAAAAATAAAAATCAAGCCTGAAATAGGGCTAAACTGCTAAGGGGGGCTCACACTCCTTTGCTACTCGCATGCCTCAAGTGCTCACCAACAGCCAATGGAGTTCTCCAAATCAGGAAGCCCTTGGGTTGGAGAGCACCTATACTAGTTTAGTTAGGTGGAAAGGTGCCAGGAGTTAAAGGGCAACTGTTAGCATGGAGGCCAGCAGTACTGCATGTGGTACAGTAGCAGCTTCCCATGTGTTTACAGCAATTTGCCATGTGGATCTAGGTGATGTGCAGTTGTTGGCTCCCTGTTTTGTCATTCATTTATGTTTATCTGTCGTTAAACATAAATGAATGACAGTTAACATGAGCTTAGCAGAATATTGCCATAGCTTAAATCACTAAATAGACTAAACTCATGCGTGATCTGTGCTAAGCCACAGTATGTAGTTTTCAAACTCACAGGAGATTTTTCCTGATTTGCAAAAAAAAAATGCTTTATCTTAGGAATGTTTTGGTTTACAGGAGATATTTGCTAACTCGCAGGAGACAACTGATACTGCTTAGGATCTTTATAGCTCACCAGAGATATTAGCTAGCTCACCAGAGATAATAGCTAACTCACCAGAGCTATTAGCTATCTCACCAGAATGATTGGCTAATTCACCATTGATATTAGCTAACTCACCAGAGACATTAGCTAACTCACCAAAATTATTAGCTAACTCGCCAGAGATACTAGGTAACTCACCAGAGATATTAGCTAACTCACCAGACAGATTGGCTAACTCACCAGAATGATTGGCTAACTCACCAGAGATATTAGCTAACTCACCAGAGACATTAGCTAACTCACCAAAATGATTAGCTAACTCGCCAGAGATACTAGCTAACTCACCAGAGATATTATCTAATTTACCAGAGCTATTAGCTATCTCACCAGAATGATTGGCTAATTCCCCAGAGATATTAGCTAACTCACCAGAGACATTAGCTAACTCACCAAAATGATTAGCTAACTTGCCAGAGATACTAGCTAACTCACCAGAGATATTAGCTAACTCACCAGAGACATTAGCTAACCCACCAAAATGATTAGCTAACTCGCCAGAGATACTAGCTAACTCACCAGAGATATTAGCTAACTCACCAGACAGATTAGCTAACTCACCAGAATGATTGGCTAATTCACCAGAGATATTAGCTAACTCACCAGAGCTATTAGCTATCTGACCCGAATGATTGGCAAATTCACCAGAGATATTAGCTAACTCACCAGAGACATTAGCTAACTCACCATAATGATTAGCTAACTCGCCAGAGATACTAGCTAACTCGCCAGAGATATTAGCTAACTCACCAGACAGATTAGCTAACTCACCAGAATGATTGGCTAACTCACCAGAGATATTAGCTAACTCACCAGAGACATTAGCTAACTCACCAAAATGATTAGCTAACTTGCCAGAGATACTAGCTAACTCACCAGACAGATTAGCTAACTCACCAGACAGATTAGCTAACTCACCAGAATGATTGGCTAATTCACCAGAGATATTAGCTAACTCACCAGAGACATTAGCTAACTCACAAAAATGATTAGCTAACTCGCCAGAGATACTAGCTAACTCACCAGAGATATTAGCTAACTCACCAGACAGATTAGCTAACTCACCAGAATGATTGGCTAATTCACCAGAGATATTAGCTAACTCACCAGAGACATTAGCTAACTCACCAAAATGATTAGCTAACTCGCCAGAGATACTAGCTAACTCACCAGAGATATTAGCTAACTCACCAGAGCTATTAGCTATCTCACCAGAATGATTGGCTAATTCACCAGAGATATTAGCTAACTCACCAGAGACATTAGCTAACTCACCGAAATGATTAGCTAACTCGCCAGAGATACTAGCTAACTCACCAGAGATATTAGCTAACTCACCAGACAGATTAGCAAACTCCCCAGAATGATTGGCTAACTCACCAGAGATATTAGCTAACTCACCAGAGACATTAGCTAACCCACCAAAATGATTAGCTAACTCGCCAGAGATACTAGCTAACTCACCAGAGATATTAGCTAACTCACCAGACAGATTAGCTAACTCACCAGAATGATTGGCTAATTCACCAGAGATATTAGCTAACTCACCAGAGACATTAGCTAACTCACCAGAATGATTGGCTAACTCACCAGAGACATTAGCTAACTCACCAGAGACATTAGCTAACTCACCAAAATGATTAGCTAACTCGCCAGAGATACTAGCTAACTCACCAGAGATATTAGCTAACTCACCAGACAGATTAGCTAACTCACCAGAATGGTTGGCTAATTCACCAGAGATACTAGCTAACTCACCAGAGACATTAGCTAACTCACCAAAATGATTAGCTAACTCGCTAGAGATACTAGCTAACTCACCAGAGATATTAGCTAACTCACCAGACATATTAGCTAACTCACCAGAATGATTGGCTAACTCACCAGAGATATTAGCTAACTCACCAGACCGATTAGCTAACTCACCAAGAGATATTAGCAAACTCACCAGGGATGTTAGCTATCTCACCTGAGATACTAGCTAACTCACCATTAACTTACTCCCTGGAAATATTAGCTATCTCATCGGAGATATAAGCTAACTCACCGTAGAGACTCGCTAACTCACCAGAGACATTAGCTATTTCACCAGAAAGATTAGCTAACTTACCAAAGATATTAGTTAACTCACCAGTGATATTAGCTAACCTTACAGGAGATATTGGCCAGCTCACAAAAGATGTGAGCTTACTTACCAGAGATATAAGCTAACTTACCAGAGATATTAGCTAACTCACCAGAGATATTAGCTAAATCACTGGAGATATTAGCTAACTCATCTGAGATATTAGTTAACTCGCTGAAGATATTAGCTAACTTGCCGGAGGTATTAGCTAACTCAATGGAGATATAGCTAAGTCACCAGTATTATTAGCTAACCCATCTATGATGGCCCGAGTTACTGAAACAGTTTAACTTTCAAGAACGGAGAGTGCAGCAGCCTTTTCTCTGAATGTCTGGCCTGAAATTAGGAAGGAGGAATTAGATGATTAGAGGCTTGGCAGCACTTGTGGAAGAAGCTGTTAGCATTCAGCTCTATTAATGGGGTGTCAGCCGGAATACTTCCTGCCAACCAACACCAGGTTACTGATACGCTGCCCCCCACCAAGGCAACAACAGGTCATGATCAGGTTCCTCATGATGTGCCATCATCATTTCAATAGAGTGAGGTGTTAAGACCCTCCTTTGCTTTGCACATACTTAACACAAGAGAATGGTGTTGACTTTTCTGTATTTCTCCCTATAAAAGGTTTGACTCATTCTCCAAAGGGAGGCCAGCCATACTGTGCATAACAAGGTCACCTGTTACCACTGGGAAATAAAAAACTGGGACACAAAGGATGATGGACAGGGACAGAGCTGTTGGCCTGATGTCCTCTAAGTGCACTCATGACCCTCCCTGCTCCTCCCTAACCTCAGCTGTCTTTACTGTCTGCTCTGGGTGGCCTTAGGGCGAGTCATCAGGGGTCTTCTAGTGACATCTGTCCCTCAAATAAACCCCTCCCCTCACCCGGCCCATGTGTTACCCGGAGGGCAGGGGACACTGTCGAAAGATGTGCACAGCTAGAGCCCTGTTCATTATTAATGCACCCCAAAGTGCTCTTTTATGGCTCAAGTCTATCTGATGTTGTAAAAGTGATGTCATGTGATCCCTCAATGGAGCGCACTTTCTTTTAAAGATAAAGTACCTTCTGCCAGTCATGTACTGATGCAGGAAACAAGGAAATTACAGCCACCAAATAAGAGTCAATCAATATCACATCCTTCTTCCAATCATCTAATGCCTTGATACCTAGCGGAGCCAAAGCCACACAAAGCATTGGGTGGTATAGTATTGCATTTGGTCTTAAAATGGCAGTTACGTTGTGTCTGTGTCTGACTGTTTTTGCTCATTTTGTGTTGCATTTTGTGAAGTCTAAAGAAGAGGCAATGCAAAGCCTATGCAAAAAGTGGGACATTGTGCTTTGCATGCACCACCATAGACTTCCATTGCTGCATGTTATTGTCCAAAACATACAAGCACTATTATGTGGGCTATAAAACTGCATGTGGATAGGTGGCGGACTGGCCCACTAAAGGATCTCAGGATCTGGCCCATTCTCTGAAACTAGCCCATTTATGTATAGAGGCAAGGGTGCTGGTAAGTGATCTTAGGTTTACTTTATTTACTGCCCTTAGAGTCCTGAGCACTGCAGGGTGAGTACCAGAGCTCAAGGCTCCAGGTCCGCGTTAGATGTCCTGTTCTGGTATAACTACATGTTCTGGTATAACTACAATTCTGGAAATAGTCTTTTCTACCTTTAATGTCTTATTAGCAGATCCTCAAAATGGATACAGGGTCTGAAATTCTAGTGTTCTGTGATCGGGGTATCTAAAAATGACACAGTGTCTCTAATATATATATATATATATATATATATATATATATATATATATATGTACTTGGAATTAAGGTGCAGAGTTGAGTTGCCCCACAGAAGCATAGCTTGACTGGCCCAGCACGGGTGGAAAAACTCAAATATAAATAAAGAATAGAGAACCTGGGAGAAGACCATTAGGCACACCACTGGTGTCACTATCTTTGGCGCCGATAGAATATCATATCATCTTAAGACATTCAATAGCCATTTAGACTGTTACTCTCTGCTGCTTGAATACATAAGAAACTACATAGCTACACTATAGTTTCACTATATACACTATATATTTTAATTGGATATATATATATATATATATATATCCTGGTATATACGCTTTAAAAAGTTACTGTTATTTGATTAATACACACCAGACATTTTTCTTAATTGGCAAGATTTTTTTTACTATAATCTATTGACGTTGGTTGGTCTGGGTGGGACCAAAGAGGTAGGGGGCACCACCTGCTTAATTCAACTCAACTTAGATTGATTTGGTTTGGTAATTTGGGTTTATTGTAGGGTACACAGTGCATTTTCTTCCAGGAGGGGAAGTGGAACCACCAGCTTACCTTTGCCAGATTTGTTTTTTAGGCGTGGGGGAATCAATTGGAGGGCACACAGTCTGTGTGCAGGAGGAATGCCATCCTGCAGTCTTGTATAGGGCACCTTCCCTGTGCAACAGTATAATGATATTGGACTGCATAATTAAGCATAGTCTTGTATTAATTTAGCTGTATTTAGAAGAAGGGAATGTCCCAAGAAGGATTTCCTACAGTGGGCCTCAATGTTTTCCCTGGTGGGCCTCAAAAGGGATTTCTTCTGATGAGCACACATACAGTACAACTGAGAGTGAGCAAGTCCTCTTCGCCAGACATGATGCTCACCCTCAATTTTACTCTAGTTAGCCTACAAAAGGTATTGAGTTATTGCATTGTTTTCCACTGTTTAATATGGATAACACAGTAGAATTCACTGTTTGTAGCATACTTGGCCCAGGGCGAGAGAGCACAAATACCCTCGTTCAACATTATTTTATCAAATCTCAGACCGCCTTAGATGTCTATTTACTCTTTCCTTTCTTACTGTTCCAAATAAATGTATTTACAGTACCCAGAAAACAATACCTACTATTATTCCAAAGACAGGCAGACTATGACAATGTAATGTAACACATAGAGGCTATTTAACTATATATGAAAACTATAAATTAAAAAGAACACTAAAAAGAACACAAAATCATCAGATCATGGTGGTACTAGTTACTCACCCTGTTTAGGCTTTGACAAGCTGTCCGATCATGTTGTTTAGATGGGGATGGGTCCTGCCTTTACCCGTTGGTGACCTTTTTCAAGATGTATTATATGTTTTTTAATTAATTGTGCCTTCTTGGTCTTTGCCCCATATATGACATTTCTAAACCACTCTCACGATGTCCAAAATTGTTACCTGATTTTTGGCCTATAAGCTCAAATTCCAAGTGTACAGTTGTTTGGTGGTTCTCAAAGTGTTTTTTGGAGATTTGGCCATTGACTATATTTACATTGTTTAAGGAGAGACAGAAACACTGTTTCACATTTATTCAGCAGTGTCTCACACGCATTATGAATTTTGAAGAGCGGGGTGGAAGATACATGGATGTTGGGAAATCCAAATGGAAGACCTAAATGGATTCCAAGAGTTGACATGATCATCGGTTTGTCCTTGCATTTCATGTTATTTTACAGAAATGATGACCACTATCTGGAGAACCTACTGATCTCCTGTAAGTAGGGGTAGCAATAAGCAGTAAGAACATATTATTAGTCAATCCCACGCCAACTCTGCCAGTAAGCGGCTAGCACTCTATTGAGAGAGGCTTAGTAAATCTGACTAGAGTGCAGGCCAGTCCCCTTTGGCTGTGCGCCCCATTGGGGAATCTGGGGATGTAGCCGTGGGATTGCCAGCCAGCTAAGCATGCAAGGCAATGGCAGGGATTGCACCCAGTGGGACATCCCAAAATCAGGATGCCTCAGGGACAGGCAATCGGCCAGCCCTGGAGTCTTTTGTCCCTCTTTAAGAATCAAAATATGAAGTCACTAACTACATAACATACATATTTGTAAAATAAGATATCACCGGGGGTTTAAGTGAAAGTCAAGTCTCTAGGTAACCTCTGATCCTGGGCGCAGCCAACTTGGAAAGAATGCACAGAGTGGCAGATCTGTCTCTTATTCCCTATGCAGTAGTACTGGTCATTCACTCAAATCCAACTGTTACTTAGGACTTAGGTTACTTAAGCTCCCATTCTGAGTCTCACCTCACGCTGGAATCAGGGGAGAATTGCAGTGATCAAGTGAGGAGTTTTATTATTGTAATGCCCAAATTGGGCTTTTAAACCCTTCTACAACAGTTGGCAAAGAAGTAAGCTCTCAGTAACATACCAAAAGAGACGGGGAGGCTGATTTATTAATAGCGACATGTAGCGACAGTTGAGCGGCTGTAGCGGTATTTTCAGAGCGCCCGCTAGTAGTCACTGTGCTTGGCCGTTGTTCGGTTGTTGACAGCGACTCAGTCGGTGTGCAGTAATGTTGAATACAAGGTGACGAGTCGCTATTTGACAGGTTCCGCGATGTATGGGTGCGCATGATAGTGACTGGTCAGAGCGACCGGCTCCCACCATATTCATCAAAAAATCAGGCTCAAAAAATTCAAGCGCTGTGAAATGCATGTTTAAACCCCAGAACGCTGGAGGCGATGTGTTAAAAGTAGTTTTTTAACCCCCAAACCACCATATTTTTGGAAACCAAAAAAAAAAAAAATTTTTTAATAATTTAGTAATATGAATACAATAATATCAGACCTGTAATATCAATTCTGCACATTTTTTTCCCTTAAAAAAATTATCTAACATGGCAGAAGTGGTCACAGAATTTTTCACATTTAAAAAAAAAAAAAAAAACATTAATAAAAATTGATTATTAATATTTAAAGATTGTTCCATTGAAATGCATAGGAGAGCGCCAGGCAGCGAGAGGTCATACCTGTCGCTGTTCAAGGTCGGTCGCTGGCGCTGTGGGCTGAGGCTGGAATAATGATGAATGAGTCGCTATATGGCGCTATCTCAGTCGCTAAGCAGGATCGGCTTGATAAATTTGTGATTGTGGTGGGGAGCCGGCGTTCTCGTGGCGGGGCCCGTCATTACCGGTCGCTCACCAGTCGCTACCTGTCGCTATTCCTTCATAAATAAGGGCCAAAGTGTACACCGGCCGTCCTATACCACTGGGCCGTCCTTATCAATCAGGCGGATGTCCTGTCATCATGGATGCGGGGTGGTGTGTTCACCGTTTGCCCCACAGACAAACTATGACATTCCTAAAGGGATCCAACCTTTTATCACCCAAAACTATGAAAGCACCCAAAAACTATTACAATTATCGCTTAATGTTGGTTGCTTTTCTCGTCCGATAATAGCTCCATGTAAACAGGGCATGAGACTCTAGGGAAAGATAAGGATTTGGTAGAGCTCAGATCTGAAACACTCCAAAGTTTGACTACAATTCTACCTAACCATATCTATTTAGAATAGTGTGTCTTTTTCACATTTTTTTACACACACATTTCTTGTTTTGCCGCCTTTTCTCCAACATTACCCTAATGAGAACAATAGACAAAGGCAGTCAGAGCAGGAGGAGGCCTTTTTTTATGGCCCAGGCCTCCAAAGCCCTTCTATCATCTGAAAACAAGTTGGGATGGCTCCTTTCATAGATGTGTTTTATTTGAAGGCTAGCAGTTAAAGGGACCATGCCCTTGGCGCATTCATGTTGAGTTCAGAGATAAGAGTCCTGGGGCCTATATATCAAAATTCACAATGTCTCCAGAGAGTGCAAAAGGGCACATGGCTTAATATGGAGGAAAACCTTGCCTGCTGATTTGTGGCTAGTGGTCAATACAACATAAATAGTGTGGTCAATGGGGGTAATGGTTTTCTTTCACAACATTTTTTCACATCACATTGCTTAAATAAACAATAAAGAGGCACTAAATTAGTTAGAAGATAGTACCAAGGTCAAACATGGGACAACTCAAGATTGGATAACCAGTGAAAGGTGCTTCTTAATCATGATATATTATGGGGGACTCTCGTGTCCCTTTGGATCATAAAACCCTTTTTTTAACAAATAAAAAAGCTATTTCAGAGAAACTGCACAATCATTCAGGCTTTGAAGGTCAACTCCAGATCTCAGTTTTGTGAAGTTGATTGCAAATTGGATGGCAGCCTGACTGTCACGCTCTGGTAACTCCAGCCCTCTAGGTAAGCCCTCAACCCCCAATCTCCGCAGCCAGCTTCACCTGGAGGAGCCCCCGCTTGCCGGGACGCAAAATACGCCTGCCCGGGATCGGTTGCCCCCAGGACTTCAATGGCTCAAAGGATGAGGGCTTACTGGTTAGAGGTCTGAAGAACCAATGGCTAAGAGCGAGTGTAGCGGAAGTCCAGAGACAGGCCAGAGGTTGACACGGGGAAGTCAGAGATCGCAGCGGTACAGAGGAATGAGGCAGCTCGAGGTCAGGGTACAAGGCAGAGGTCGGCAACGGAGATCAGATCGAGAATAGTCGGTTCAGGCAGGGGTCGGCAACGGAGATCAATCACGGTTATATCACAAGACAAAGCAAGGTACAAGGCGCAATAACAGGCGGTGAGTAACTGACGGGGTGAACCTTTTATAGGAACAGGTATGACTGGGGATGGGGGGAAATTAGGTGTGTGATTGGTGCAACATGAAATCCCTAAGCTGATAGGATCGGGGCGTTAGCCTCACAAGTCTCTAGGGCTCATTGGCCCTGCCTGAAAGGAACCACCCCCCACCCACCTGGGCTCATTGGCCCTTTAATTCCTCTTCCTCCGGCGGGCGCACTGACAGCAGCTCCGCCGGAGGGAATACAAAGGACCTGCTCGCGCGCGAGCACGAGAACTGCCAGGCACGCCGGCAGAGGAGATGGAGGGGAGTGCGCTCGCAGCGCGGCCGGACCAGTGGGGGGGAGGCGCCGCTGGAACGGGACGCAGGTAAGTGAATCGTGACACTACCCCCTCCTTCACGAGGGGCCTCCGGACCCTTACCAGGTTTCTCTGGATAGTCACGATGGAATTTCCTAATCAAGGCCCTAGCGTGCACATCTCTTGCTGCAACCCTCTCCTCAGGACCATACCCAACCCAGTCAATCAAATATTGCAAGGAATTACGGATTATACGTGAGTCTAGAATCCTATTCACTTCATACTCTGGTTCGTTATCAACTAGGATTGGCGATGGGGATGGAAGTGGTGTATTCTTAGCTGGTTTCAGTAGCGATACATGAAAAGAGTTAGGGATATGCATCGTCAGAGGAAGTTGAACCTTAAAGGTCACATTGTTCAATTTCTGGGTAATAGGAAAAGGTCCAATGAACTTGGGTCCCAACTTACTAGAAGGTTGCCGGAGAGAAATGTTTTTAGTCGACACCCAAACGAGGTCCCCAACCTGAAGTGCAGGTTCCTGAGACCTACGGCGATAGGCAAATCTTTTATATCTTAAAATGGTCTTCTTAAAGACTCTTGAACGCGGGCCCAGATGTTTTTCCGCTCCTGGAGCCATTCTTCTAATGCCGGTAAATCAGAAGATGACCCTGAGAGAGAAGAACCTCTGGGATTTTTCCCCAAGTTGCAGAAAAACTGAGACACTTTGGTACTCTCACTCGGCGCATTATTGTACGCAAACTCCGCAAAATCAATGAATTCTGACCATTGCTCTTGAGCGTCAGAAATGTAACACCGTAAATACTGTTCTAGACTTTGATTGGTTCTTTCAGTCTGCCCATTGGTTTGAGGATGGTATGCCGATGACAAAGATATTTGAATCCCCAATCGTGAACAGAAACTCCTCCAGAAACGTGAAGTGAATTGTACACCCCGATCAGAAATAATATTAGACGGTATGCCATGAATACGGAAAATATGCGAAATAAATAGTCGCGAGAGTTCAGGAGCCGACGGAAGTTTAGGTAACGGAATGAAATGTGCCATCTTACTAAAGCGGTCGACAACCACCCAAATCACAGTGTTCCCACGTGAAGGAGGCAAATCAACAATGAAATCCATAGAAATATGAGTCCAAGGTTCTTTAGGAATCTCTAGTGGAACCAAACACCCACTAGGGGCCTTGTGTACCCCTTTACTTCGCGCACAAACAGTACATGCGTCGATAAAGGCAGTAATATCGCGGCGCATAGTAGGCCACCATACATGGCGTCGGGCTAAAATAAACGTTTTACGATTACCCAGATGACCAGCCGTTTTAGCATCATGAAATTCGCGGATTACATCAGGGCGCAGGTGCGGCGGTACAAACTGACAGCCCAAAGGAACTTCTACAGGAGATTCATTTTGAAATGGCGCCAGGGTATTAGAAAGATCAGGAAGCAGTGCCCCTACCACACAGCCCAAAGGCAAAATTGGTTCACCCATATCACCCCGATCTTTGCATTCCCCGAACATGCGGGACAAGGCATCCGCCTTAGAATTTTTCACTCCTGGCTTAAATGTGATTATGAAATTAAACCGCGAGAAAAACAATGCCCAACGTGCCTGACGAGAGTTCAGTCTCTTAGCTGAACTGATGTACTCGAGATTTTTGTGATCCGTATAGACCAGACCTGGGCAATGTACGGCCCGCGGGCCGTATACGGCCCTTTGCTAGGCTCTTACCGGCCCGGGCTGAGCTGGCCAGTAAGAGATGCAGAGGAAGGGAAAACATGCCAGACTCGACGAGCCGAGTGGCCGATCGGCTGCTGCTTAACTTAGGTGATCGCCTGTGTACAGTGTGAGAGGCTTAGGTTAAGCAGCAGCTGATCGGCCGCTCGGCTCGTCGGGTCTGGCACATTCTCCCTTCCTCTGAGGAAGCCAGACCCGATGAGCAGGTGATAGAGACCTGGGGACTTTGGAAGGACAGAGTAGGGGCTCCAGAGCATCAGTAAGTCTGCTCAGAAAGATTATGTCGTTTGCTTGTGTTTTCCCTTCCTGCCTGCTGTCTCTTTTTCACCATGTACCTGTCCACCATGCTCTCACCATGTCCCCTTCCTGCTGTCCACCATGCTCTCACCATGTCCCCTTCCTGCTGTCCACCATGATCTCACCATGCCCCCTTCCTGCTGTCCACCATGCTCTCACCATGCCCCCTTCCTACTGTCTACCATGCTCTCACCATGCCCCCTTCCTGCTGTCCACCATGCTATCACCATGCCCCCTTCCTGCTGCCCACCATGCTCTCACCATGCCCCCTTCCTGCTGTCCACCATGCTCTCACCATGTCCCCTTCCTGCTATCCACCATGCTATCACTATGTCCCCTTCCTGCTGCCCACCATGCTATCACCATGTCCCCTTCCTGCTGCCCACCATGCTCTCACCATGCCCCCTTACTGCTGTCCACCATTCTTACACTTTGCCCCAGCTGATCTGAACTTTCCTTCCAGACTGCCAGAAGCCAAGGGATTCTCTGATTGGCTGGGAAATTTTCACATCAGAACGTTTGAAGTGGACCAAAACCCTGCTTTATCAGCCCGGAAATCTTATAGATCTCCTCCCCGGGGGGCATCCAAAATCGGGATGCCCCGCTGTGTGAAACCCCCAGGTCGCCCATAAACTCACCTTCTTTCCCAGTTCAACGGCGTATGCAGGAGCTGCGGCCGCATGCCCGCTATCCCTCTAGCAGGGTGCGTGCCTGTGTCGGCCATTTGAGAATGGCCAGCACGGCGCGCTCCCTGTTAGAGGGAAGCTCAAGATGCAGCCGCCAGCGCACTCAGAGCCGCTGAGCTTAGACGTTGCTTAGACGCCCATAGCTCAGCGGCCCTCCACAATATTTTTAGTTTCTCATGTGGCCCCATGGAAAAAATAATTGCCCACCCCTGGTATAGACCGTGATCGGATGCAATGAACCCTCCAACCAGTGACGCCATTCATCAAAGGCCAGTTTAACCGCCAATAATTCTCTGTTCCCTACATCGTAGTTTTGCTCGCGGTACTGACTTTCCGCGAAAAGTACCTACCCCCAGTGTTGCTCTGTTCCTCAGGGCGTCTTTTCCTAGTTTGCCCCAGGCAGCAGAAAGGCTAGGTTCACCCCTGCTCCCATGCCATTCTTGCCTCCATACATGGCACTTTCATGCTCGCCCAGTACATCCTGTTGGCCACAGACTGGAAGGTTTGCTTTTTTATGGTTGTGTTTGATTTAAAGGCTGGTGGGTCAAAAGGACCATGGCCTTAGCCCATTTATGTAGCATTCAGAATCCCAGGGCCAATATCAAAATCCACTATATCTCCAGAGAATGAAAATGGCATAAGGTCTCATATGGAGGAAACCTCCTTTCTGATTTTGGATGGTCGTCCACTTGAATCCTCCTAGGTAGACCAAACATTTGGTATTGCTCCCCCTTCTGCACTTCCATAATTGCGACAGATACATCTGTACATTTACCATTCAGTCTGGGACTAATAGGGTTGCCAGGAAAGCATTCTTACACCATTCATGGTGGCAAAAATGGCATAGGAACACAGACTGTGTCAGGGGCATAACTACAGGGGGTGCGATGCCTAGCAGCATCCAATTGAGTTAAAGGGCCACTCCAGCCCCTTTGTAAATTAATAACATACCCCTGCCCTGCCCCCTCCTATTAGCGATAAAGCCCAGGTAATAAAGGAAATAAAAAAAGACACTCACCTTCACTCAGAATCTGGTGGCGAAGTCGGCATTGCTGCAGATGGCGCTGCAATTGCCTGCTGCCATTTTCTAAAATAACTGGCCAGCCGGCCGCTGTCCGCTGGTGCTCTCTGCATTGCATGCTCCCACCCACCCAGTCACATGACTTCAAGGAAATGGAGGTGGGCAAACTCTGCAGCACGGCCACTGGATTCCAGATGAAGGTAAGTGTCTTTTATCGGTAATAGGAGGTGGCAGGATGGTGGGTATGTTATTGATTTACAAAGGGGCTGGAGTGGCCCTTTAAAGTGGACCAAAACCCAGGATTTTGACTAGGGCACCCTGATTGGGGATGCCCAGCTGTGTGAAACCCCCCAGGTCGCCCGATCTCACTCACCCGTCCCTGGTCCTACGGTGCATACGCAGGTCTCTCGTCCAATCAGCACGCTTGGATCCGCTTCTGCCCCTTCTTCTAATAGCTCATGCGCCGTTGGACGGGGAAAGAAAGTGAGTTTCCGGGCGACCTAGGGGGTTGCACACAGCGGGGCATCCTGATTCTGAATGCCCCAGGGTGAGGGAATCCAGCGGCCCTGGAATCTTATAGATTGCAATCTTGTCTGTAATTATACGGAAGAAAATGAAAGAGGAAACAATAATAATAATTAAATAATCGGTGGTGCAGTCATACAGGCATACACTTGGCACATACAGACTGAGAATACCAAGATATACCCATGATTCTTGGCAGTAGGTGGAGCCTGATTTTTCTGGCTCCTTTAGATATTCAAAAGAGATTATTTGAATAGCTCCACCTACTGGCAAGAAATAAAGGTAAATCCTGTTATTCTTGGACTGTTTGTGCCATGTAAATACGTTCGGTTTAAAGACAGCACTCTTTATTCACATTCAATAAGGTGGTTGTAAGCAGAATGACTGGAATGTGTTATAAAATATCGGTCTGCCTTTCTTCTCCTATTGGTAAGGTCGCCATCAGTGACAAGGCTGACAGATGAGCCACCCGCAGCCGGTTGCCGATCTGTGTGGCATGCCAAAACAACATGTGGCCACTTCACTTCCAGCTGACTCAGTTATTTGTGAGGGGGGACAGCTGCTGCTAGGTGCCCCACCAGCCGACAGGTGAGGAGCTGCCTACCACAACAAGCCAACAGCTCTACTTGTATGGCCGGCCACATCCTGCCTTGTCTAATGAGAATAAAAATACAAAACTCACTTAATGGTCACATCTCAGTGGTTTTGCATATACAGCACTTTTTTTCTGCTACAAAGGTTAGAAGATCTCTGCAAATTCTGTATTTAATGGGTAATTGTAGAAAGAGTAAAGCCAGCCAGCGATCGTTTAAAATCCTTCAAGTGTTTATTGTCTTGATTTAAAATCAGTAATCCAACAGGTCAAAGCATTCATCAAAATGTACATGAGGGGCCCCAATGCCAACGCGTTTCGGACAGCGAGTCCTTAATCATGACATGATGATTTAATGGGTAAGTTGAAAGTGTATATTTTATAGGGGTGTGCATCAGCAAGAATCTGGCGATACGATACATATTACGATACACGTATGACGATACAATATATCCTGATTCTGTCTCAAAGATGATATAATGCGACACAGAGCAAAAAGATTTTATTTTTTTTTTTAATACTTACCTCCCATCCTGGAGCACTGCTGGATTACAGGTAACACAGGGATAAAAAACAAAAATGACATAGGGTCCCCCTTCCCGGAGGCCAAATGGCGTCTCCAGGAGTTGCAGGCCGCCTACAAAGGAGGTTTCCTGCCACTGTGCATTGTGGGGTTATGAATCCAGGCAGCAGCATGGCTGGGATGCTTGGAAAGGAAGCTCCAGAATGGCTGCTACCAGGAGAAAATCTTTAAGGTGGTAGATGCAGGAACAAATGTAAGTGCTGACAACGATTCAGTATCATGCATGCAAATGGGACAAGTTTGGTTTTCCAAATATACGAGTCTGTTGCTCCTGTTTAAATGTTGGCTGCTCAGCCCCATCACTTTCTGCCAACATCCATTACTTTCTGCTGACTTTTTTCTAATATCTATATTCTAATGTATATATTGTTTAATTTATTCATGTAGGGTCTTGGCCTGGCAGTCGAAACAAGGAATCACAGAAGTAGGTGTGTAGGGCTTTCCCTGCCTGTACTGGAATTGGATTCCCACCTCTGCTCATTTTTAACTGTTGGTCACCTTTGCAGCCCAGATTTTCACACTCCTGGGTTTTTGTCCACTTTACATAGACATCCCAATTTGTGTGAAATTCTACCTAAATCCCCAGTTCCGCAGCGCATGCTTGGGTTCTCCTCTAATCAGCATTGATTGGGGGGCATATTGAAATGAACCAACCACATTAAAAATCATCCATTTCAGTCCTCCTGGAGCATCCCTATTCAGGATGTCCCTCTATGTGCAGCCCCCCAATCACCCAAAAAACAACTCATCTTTCCACCAAGCGCAGCCACATCCCCAGCCACTCTGTAGCTGAGGCTTACTCCCGCGCCCCACCATTCATATTTGCTGGTGGCAGAAGTGCAGTACACAAGGAGAACGGGGATGTGACTCCTCCCCTTGAATTGAGCTAGAAGTGACTGACAGCATAGATCCTTTCTAGCCCATCACCACCAAGAGAGGGGGTGTCAACTTGACAAGAGCCTCAGGATTGTATTTGTGGTCAGGATCAGGAGGGAGGCACTGAAGGCAGCAATTTTTTCTTCATTTGCTTATCTGAATAGCAGCAGTAACTTTGTAATATTGGTTTGTATGGTGGGACGCTATGCCTCCCAAACATGAAAGTAGAATTTGGCTCAATTCAGTCTCACATACCATATTTTCCAGTGGATCTCCAGTAAAGAAGCCTATAGAGGTGCTGTTTTTTCCCCCCTACGTTTCAGACATCCATCCCTATAGAAAGCCTGAGAATCGGACAAGACTTCTCTTCCGGTTTGTCCTCCAATGCCACAAGTGTCCCAGCATCATCTACAGGGTCGGTGTGTGTGGAATTGCATATGCTCACACAATGAAATCCATTGGTCAGTGACGGTAGGCAGTGTGTGGAAGTGGCTGCTGTAGTCCCAGGGCTTCCTTATGGGCTTCTAGGCCCTTCAGTTTGTTTTGACTTTAAAGTAGGTCCGCTTTATAGAGGGTAAAACACTTGGTGGGCTGTAAGCACAAACACTGACCTACCTCTTAGGTCCAATATATCATTATAAATATTATTATTATTATTATTATTATTATTATTATCCAGCAGGAACAAGGAGGCAGTGTCCATGTGTGAGTGCTGTCCGATGGGGTATAATTATAATAGGAAGTCTATTTTAATTTTTCTCTATATCTTCAGCTTTTAATATTTCCCGAAATGGCAAATCTACACAATAATCTTCATCACTGATAATGAGTCACACGAGGGTCACTGTTCCCTTTCTGCAGAATTCTTGAGAATGCGGTTTTGCTTGGCTAAATATAAACCATTTTCCCAGAAGCCCCTGTCTGTGATGTCACTCCTGACGAACCCTCCTTCACATGGCTATGAAAGAACAACAATCAATTCACTGGTCATGTGAATGTTTCTTCTTTATCTAAGTTTGTTAGTGGAACAGATAAAGGCCAACTCCACGCAGCTATAATTTTCTCCCAAACATTTTTTACTGTGTCACAAGTCATGTGACCAGGGATAGATTAAACCAGACCTTCAGCATGATTAAATGAAAAGCCCAAACCCTTAAAAAACGATTCCCCAGCATCTAAAATTAATATATTATAAGTTTTTAGTCACGTACTTGTCATTCTTTCCCCCACTGGGCTGCAACTCTCTTCAGGTCTGCTTCATCAGACACGCCCTGATGAAGTGACGCGCTGACGTCACGCAACGCGTCGGCGGTGAGGCGGGGGTGAGACGTGTGCTGGCTGGGGACTTGGCTGCTGCTGGCATGCTGTGGATCAGTAAGATTTTGTTTACATGTTGTGTGTCTGTTTGTTCCCTACTCGGCTGGTCCTACTGTTATAATTAGTTGTTATTTAGTGAGATAGGTCTAGATTATAATCACTAGAGCACTTTGCACTTTATTTGGGGTACGGGTTGAATTTGGTGTTTTGTCCCATGTGGTTAGTGAACATGGGTTCACTATATATTATTAGTAATTAATACTGTTGGGTATTTTTGGATATTTTGCACATTTTTCTGTACGTTTTTTTTCTAAATATTTATTTTTTTAATACCAGCCTTGTACAGACACCACCTTATATATATAAACCTAATGTGTATATGCTGTATAGATCGGGCTCAGCAGCACCATATATTTCCATCTGTATATATATTTGTTCCCTCCCATTTCCCCTCTATTTTTGTCCCCCCCGCCCCCCCCCCTCAATCTATTGAATGTGTTTATGTTTTTTTAACTTGGTTTTAGTTGTCCTGTCATTGTATATATATATATTTGTAACAATAAAGTTGTGGATATTTTTCAGAAATCAATGTAGTGGTGCCACTTAGTTTGATGGGGTTGGCATTTTTGGGGTGTTATGGGATCCCCGGCTGTATCTGCTTTGGCCCTTTGGGCAGGTCTGCTTTAAAGCGATCCTTCACCCTGAATAAGAGCCTATCTTATATGTTTCCCACACCCTGTACATACAGATTGCTCACATTAAAAATCATCCTGCCTGCATCTACTGCATGTTATGAGCCTTTAAATATCCAAGATGGCGGCTCATGGAGCATCAGGCAGCCTGCAAACAGGAAGTGTCTTCTGACTGTGCTGCTCTGCACTGACCTTTTCCTGACCCCAGCTCTGCTCTGTCTGAGCAAAGTACAGATATAGCCCCACCCCCTGTACTTTATCCCGCTCTCCTTTCCCCAGTATGTGATGCTTCTGAGTCAAGATGGCGGCGCCCGTATCCTAAAGTCCTGAACAAAGTTGCAGCCCAGTGGGGGAAAGAATAATAAGTAAGTTGCTAAAAAAAAAAATAATAATTTTAGATGCTGGGGAATCTTTTTTAAGGGTTTGGGCTTTTCAATAAATCATGGTGAAGGTCCGGTTTAAGGGTGCCCATAGTCAGGGCAGTTTCTAGGGGAGGGCGAGCAAAGTAGGCCAAGGCCATTGGGGGGGGGGGGGGGGGGGGTTTCCGTTCTGCACTATTTTGCCTGAAAACTGCTCTGCCCATAGTACAGAGCAGTTTTTCATGGGGGAGCCCCTCCGCACCAATATAATAGCCTCCACCACTCAATCTGGGCCTGTCCCAAACTCCATCGCTTCAGACCCAGTCATGCTTGTACCACCAGCAATCATTACACCCCTGCCGGCCACATTCATTTCCAGCCTCCCCCAGCACTCCTCATCAATGTCGTGGGTGGCACCAGGGCTGCCTGCTCATTCAGACATGGTACTGCGGTGGCGCACAAAGGGGGGGAAGGCAATCCACTGCGGAGACACCAATTACTTTTTTTTTTTTATTTGGGCTTATATTCAGCATGGCGCCACTCTGAACTCATTCAATGCTGGTGAAGCACCCTTGCTAATAATGATGCTGAGGACCAAGGGCCACCTGAGCTGTGGGGGCCTGGAGCAGGTGTTCCATTGCACCAATAGAAAATCCGGCCTGGCATGTCACCACCAACTCAGAAAAGGAAAAAACAAAGGAAAGTTCAGTTTGATGGTCTCTCCCATCTGACCCCAGACCAGAACTGCCATTGTGCCACTAACCTCCCCTGCTAACCTGCAGCCGCTTCAGTGGTTTCTATTGCACTCCTGAGGGCCCTGCGTCTTGGTAACCTGCACATCTCAAGGAGGTGTGAGGAGTACAAGATCAGGCCAGATGCCTTACTGTGGTCCCATACTCTCAGGAAGCTTTTTATCTTATGTGGGGCAGCCATAATAAGGGGGTTACGCAGCCATGATGGTGCCCCCTGACCTCATGGACCCTCATGTGGTTGCTACTTCATTTAATGGTGATGGATGGATACTCTTTAATGGTGATGAAAGGTGATACTTATAATACTTAGAGGCTGATTCATCATTAGCGGCAGGTAGCGACAGAGGAGCGTCTGTAGCAGGCATTTTCGGAGCGCCCGCTAGTAGTCGCTTTGCTCAGCCGTGGGTACATTGTTAGGAGTCGCTATTTCACCAGTACAGCGCTGTATGGGAGCGCATGTTAGCGACTGCTCATAGCGACCGACACATCATATTAAGCAAAAAAACAGCCTCACAAATCTCTGGCGCTGAAAAATGCTTGTCTGAAGCCCAGAGCGCAGGAGGCGGTGTGTTTAAAGTGTGTTTTTCAGCATCTATCCACTAGTAACAAATTACATTGTAACAACATTGTAACATGAACACTTTAATGGCTGACCTGTAATGTAATTTCTGAAGAAATATTTAAAAAATCATAAAAATGTGAAAAAAACAACTTTTTCAAAGCCAGAAGAGATCACAGAATTATTGGTGTTTTTTTGGAAAAAAAAAAACCATTTAAAGAGAAGAAAAGGTTCGTCCATTGAAATGTATTGGAGAGCGACAGGTAGCGAGAGGTCATACCTGGCGCTGTGCAAGGCTGAACACTGGAGCTGTTCGCACAGGCTGTGAAAATGATGAATCAGACGCTACATGGCGCTATCCCAGTCGCTAAACAGATTCTGGTTGATAAACGTGTAATTGTGTGCCGTGTCCGGCGTTGATCAGTCGCTATCTGTCGCTACCTCTCATTAACCAGGCGCTACCTGACACTATCCTTTCTTAAATAAGGGCCTAAGAAACAGAACCTGATCCTATTTATGAATTTATTTGGGACCAGTCTAATTATATCCCCACCATGCACACACCCAATCAATAACACAGCCAGCCATACATTTGTTTCCCCTCCGGCGCGCTCACAGGCAGCAGACATTGGAAGCATTTGGCGCCAGTTGTTGCATGTAACCCTATACACCCCTCCCCATTCACCTGCCCTCACATCATCTGACTGAAAAGCTTTTAGGAGTCCATTTCTGCAGCAGGGAAGGTAAAGGGTTAAAGCGAGCCTCGCATTCTCCGTCCGTGCCACCATTTTGTGTGGCATCAGCTGTGCACATTGCCAGCTGCTGCCAGTGTATTGCCGCACTCCACACATGTGTTGTCCAGACACGGGCGGCAGGGGCCATTATTTCATCTGGAGAATGAGGCGTGACTGGCTGCCTATTTCTTACTTTGTCTGGAAAAATTGTGTACACAGAGCTCACATTGTTTTATTTTATTTCATGATAGAATAAAGAAGGGTTGAAACCATGTTTGCTGACCAGGGCCCCATAGCAAAGATTTGGGGATTATGTATTAAATTGCAGAGAGCTTTGTATCCCATAGGGGAGAGCTGACATGTAGAGAGCCTTCTACCTCATGTGGGAAGCTCTGTATCTCATGGGGGAGAGCTGACATCTAGAGAGCTTTCTACCTCATGTGGGAAGCTCTGTATCTCATGGGGGGAGCTGACATGTAGAGAGCCTTCTACCTCATGTGGGAAGCTCTGTATCTCATGGGGGAGAGCTGACATGTAGAAAGCTTTCTACCTCATGTGGGAAGTTCTGTATCTCATGGGGGAGAGCTAACATGTAGAGAGCCTTCTACCTCATGTGGGAAGCTCTGTATCTCATGGGGGAGATCTGACATGTAGAAAGCTTTCTACCTCATGTGGGAAGTTCTGTATCTCATGGGGGAGAGCTGACATGTAGAGAGCCTTCAACCTCATGTGGGAAGCTCTGTATCTCATGGGGGAGATCTGACATGTAGAAAGCTTTCTACTTCATGTGGGAAGCTCTGTATCTCATGGGGGAGAGCTGACATGTAGAGAGCCATCTACCTCATGTGGGAAGCTATGTATCTCATGGGGGAGAGCTGACATGTAGAGAGCTTTCTACCTCATGTGGGAAGCTCTGTATTTCGTGGGGGAGAGCTGACATGTAGAGAGCCTTCTACCTCATGTGGGAAGCTCTGTATCTCATGGGGGGAGCTGACATGTAGAGAGCTTTCTACCTCATGTGGGAAGCTCTGTATCTCATGGGGGAGAGCTGACATGTAGAGAGCCTTCTACCTCATGTGGGAAGCTCTGTGTCTCATAGGGGAGAGCTCACATGCAGAGAGCTGTCTACCTCATGTGGTAAGCTCTGTATCTCGTGGGGGAGAGCTGACATATAGGGAGCTTTCTGTCTCACATGAGGAGCTCTGTATCTCATGGGGGAGAGCGGACATGTAGAGAGCTTTCTACCTCATGTGGGAAGCTTTGTATCTCATGGGGGAGAGCTAACATATAGGGAGCTCTCTGTCTCATGTGGGGAGCTATGTATCTCAATTGGGAGAGCTCACATATAGGGAGCTTTCTGTCTCACATGAGGAGCTCTCTGTCTTATTTGGAGAGGTACGGTATTTGCTATGTGAGGAACTCTCTGCCTCATGTGGGATGCTCTGTATCTCATATGAGAGAACTCTGTATCTCATGTGAGGAGCTCTCTGCCTCATGTGGGGAGCTCTGTATCTCATATGAGAGAGCTCTGTATCTCATGTGGGGAGGTCTTTGCCTCATGTGGGATGCTCTGTATCTCATATGAGAGAGCTCTGTATCCCATGTGGGGAGCTCTCTGCCTCATGTGGGATGCTCTGTATCTCATGTGAGAGAACTCTGTATCTCATGTGAGGAGCTCTCTGCCTCATGTGGGATGCTCTGTATCTCATATGAGAGAGCTCTGTATCCCATGTGGGGAGCTCTCTGCCTCATGTGGGATGCTCTGTATCTCATGTGAGAGAACTCTGTATCTCATGTGAGGAGCTCTCTGCCTCATGTGGGATGCTCTGTATCTAATATGAGAGAGCTCTGTATCTCATGTGAGGAGCTCTCTGCCTCATGTGGGGAGCTCTGTATCTAATATGAGAGAGCTCTGTATCTTGTGTGGGGAGCTCTCTGCCTCATGTGGGGAGCTCTGTATCTAATATGAGAGAGCTCTGTATCTTATATGGGGAGCTCTCACTATCTCTCATGTAAGGAGCTCTTTGCCTCATGTGGGATGCTCTGTATCTCATTTGGGGAGCTCTTGCTCTCTCTCATGTGGGGAGATCTCTGCCTTATGTGGGGAGCTCTGTATCTCAAATGAGAGAGCTCTGTATCTGAGGGTGGTTGAGGGGCATGTGGGGCGCAAAAAGGGTTTTGTGCCACTTTAAAGACAAAGTGGACCTTCCCACCAATCCCCACTCCCGCTCCACAAATCTCTCACCCACCGTTCCAGCATGAGAAGATCATACCAGCGCAGCTGGTGGGCGTGGAGCATTCCCATCCACTTCAATGGTTGCCTTATTATTATTATTATTATTATTATTAATAATAATGTTTATTTCAACAGAAGTTAGCCCTGGGAAGCCTGAAATTGAGCAGAATTACTAACTGAAGCATGTTCCTGGGCTGCAGCATCCACACCTTGCATGTACTACGCTGGTGATAATTTCTAGATGAAATGCACACTCGATACATGGTGCCACACACCCACAGGCCTTATTAGTAGTTTTCCTGGGGATGTATAACCAGAATATCATCCTAAATTTGGGGTGCTTCCTGGAGGAGGATTGTTACAAGTGACCTAAAGCATCTTTAATGATGAAGGGAACTAAGTATTCTTAAAAGCTTACTTAAATATACTTAGGTAACCTTAAAGAGGAACATCGGAGGACTCCAGGACCATCCGAGATCCACTCCTTGTGTGAAACCCCGATCACCAGTTTCACTTTTCCTGGCGCCCTCACCACGTCTGTGCACTCCGGCCGTATCCCCGCTCACCTCTAGCTGTGAGTGCACCCGGCCTTTTTGAATGGACAGTGTGGGCATGCCATGGCTGCAAGGTGGGTGGGGGATGCGGCTGGCCGCGCTGCTCAGCTGCTTAGCCGTCTAAGCTGCGTAGCCGCCAGGGACGAGTGACAGCGAGCATGCTGATTGGCTGAGCCACAATTTGGGATGCCACTGCACACTAAAAAACAGGAACAACACACTAAAAAGTGAAATTCCTGTGTGTTGTACCTCTTTAAAAGGAAATCACTTTGTACTGCTCTCCATAGCCAACAGGGTACAACACGTTATTGCAAGCCTCTAAATTCATTTTACAGACCAATGTTTTAGGTAATAAACCTTCCCCAACAGGAGCCACAATGTCACACACACACTTCTGGGGCCTTAGTGTAATCTCTTGTACAGCCATTATTTAATAACCTGTTATGGGACATGACAGCAAACAGGAACCTCTTGAAGAACCCTGTACAACTACTAGAAGCTAAGTGGGCTAAATATTGACTGGATGATTCGGATGGAATAGGTTATTTGTCATATTCTAGCTCCTCAATTGGAAAAGAAAGACCATGTAACCTTGTAGAGTGACTCTTTGGGTCAACACTACAAACCTCCTTGTGTCACCTCCTACTCCCTTGTGAATCTCTAGATGGGGGTCAACGTATTAATAAAACAAACAAGACAAGAGAAGAGTTTGGAGAGCTGAAAAGTCTTTAGAAAGGTTCTCCACTAAGCCCACATCTCTGTCATCACACAGCACTTGTTCCATGCCGGCAGCTGCTCAGACACAAGGCTTAAATCCCTGCGCACACTTGCCGCTGATTCATCTTTCAGAGACACATGTGACCTGCTGACACATGCAGACATGACTAACCCCCGGACCACAAGTTCTCTATACTGCGGGTGTCACACTGCTGCTGGCGTATACTATTACAAAATAATGCCTTCACCCCTCTTCACCCCCTGCAGCCCTATCCCTCAACTGTGAAGCCTTCACCACATACAAGCCTCCTATAATAGGACCCGATACACTGATGTGCAAATGGTAACAATGTTCTGAACTTTTGACTTTCAGGCTTCATATCTCATCAAAAGCTTACCATCATTTTTAGACAATCATCGTAGCTCATTATCTCATAGTTAGGCAGATTCTTCTCATGGAACTGCATTGTTGTGGAACAATCTTTTTCTTCTTGCTGCAAATTACAACATGTGCTCACTTTCTCTCATAGCTCAGTGTGTTATTAGGTTGATCCCCAAGCAAAAGGTCAGTGGTTCACATCAAGGAGCAGCCATGACGATTTCCAAAGAAAAGAGAAACAGCATCATCAACAGCGGCATCTCGGCTTAGAAAATTGTCAAACTGTATCATCGTAAGAAGTCCATCCATCTATTCCAAAGCCAGGAGTTGGACGTCCAGGCAAAATATGGAAGTTAACAAGTCATCTCATCACAAGGTCTATTAGTTCTGGTGCAACAAAAATAAAGTGGGGTCGGTACCTTTGTTTCGTAATAGTGCAATCACAGACGTCCCTACAAACACTGTGCAACATACATTAAATAAGTCTGAAAGGGTGGCCCGAGAAAATGTGAGCTTCAACTTCAGTAGAGTTGACTCAGCGCCAGAGGATTTTTTTTACTTTTTTTTTTAGAGAAAACACCTTTTCTTATGATTTTTCCCCAAAGCAATTCAGCACCACATTTTTTATTAAAAAAGCATTTTCTCTGAAAAAAACAAAAAATATGGTGCTGAATCAAAAAATTAAAAAATGTGGACTTCTGGCTGCAGCTGGCACTAGAAGTGTCCTCACTCTTGGGAGCCGGCGGCCATCTTTTTGTAGCCATTTAAAATGCCACAGCCACTGCTGAGGAAGATGATCGGACTGAAGTGAGTTAGAGCAGCACACTTACTGCTGCCCCCCCCCCCCCCCTACACAACCACAGCCACCCCACAAAGTTTGGGTCCCCATTGATTTCAAAGTGACCTAGTTCAGTTCACATTAGTGGCAGGGGGATGTCATTAGCAAAAGGAACTCCATCCACTGTGTAGATAAATATCCTCTGGTCTCTATGATACTTAAGGAAGCTATTGATATTTTCTCAGGGAATCAAACCGTCCCTTATCTGTGCAAGACTAAATCTGGGAAGATTCATACTTTCAAGCATTCAAGCATTTCTATCACTATATGTTTTCTTTTACTTTACTTTTGTTTGACATATTAGAACCTCCTGGGCCCCGTAGTGGCTGCTTGGTCTGCACTGTATCGCCATGCTGTGATTATGGGCTTACAGGTATGATGACAGGAGGAGCCTGGCTTTATAGGCTGGGTCATATTAAATGTAATCTAGTCCTGATCTGGCTCAGTAGTTTTTCTGCCGGCTCAATGAACCCAAAGGAAAGTCAGACAAAAGTTTGCAACTTCCAGAATAGCTCTTTATTGTTGAATGTTGTGGTCGACCATGGTTCTCCTTTTGCGGTGATTTTTAAGATGGTTTACAAGCACTTCAGCATTACCTCACCTCAGCTGAGTCACTAGAATCTGTATAACGTCAGGGGTGATGCCGGGTAATCTGCTGACACAGGAAGTATGTAGAGTATTATATAGGCATGTTGGACCTTTCACCTCTAACATTGGAATACTTACACAACTGCTGCTGTCTCAACAACTGATTTCTAAAAATGGGAAATGCCAAGATTTTGGTCTCCTCCACCAGTCAAAGTGAATCTATCACCTAATAGTGTCTCTGGGAGGTAAGGAGAGCACACATTTAAAATAAACTTGGCCCTCAATTAGCTGTCGGATTGACAGCAAGCTAATAACCAATGACATAGGGCTGAAGTTAATGGTCCACTTTATCTCAGTCATTCAGGCCACTTGATTGCCTAGAGAGGTCCCATGTGACTGGAAAGTAGAGTGGTTAGATAAGCTGGTCATTCAGTCAAAGCTTCACTGATATTTTTGCACAAAAAGTAATATGACAAATGTGCAGATCCAAAACAATACATAGCACCATACCACCAATAGATGTTTTCCATCTGAGGACCGAGAAGTACCCGATAAGAATGGTTAAATGTGGTGCTCTTACATCCTATCACATAGGGCTCAATTCATTCAAATTTTTCTAAAAGTGGACCAAAACCCAGGATTTTGACAATTCTGGGTTTTGGTCCTTGTCCTCCGATCTGGGTGCCCCACTGTGTGAAACCCCCCAGGTCTTCTGAACCAACTCAACTCTTCCCGCTCGTCCAACAGTGCGCTTAGATTTGCTCAAGCCCCTTCATCCAGGAGTTCACTCAATGTGAGCGGATCTGAACCCGTTCGCGGCCACATCTCTCGCTACTCCCTGATCTGGGTGCCCCGAGGGGAGCGTGTATGCCTGCCCTGGAGTCTCATAGACTCCATGGTGGATTTTGGTGCACTTTAAAATACTGTAAGAGTCATTTCATGATATATTTTAGAATAAGGTGTGATTCAGAGAAGAAGGAACATTACAGGTGTTTATAAAGTGCTAATATGCTCATTATTAACTCCTAAAACCAGGGGAGGACTGGGGCCAAAAATCAGCCCTGAGATGTACAGCCACGGATGCGGCTGCCAGAGCACTCGGATCCGCTCGCCGTAGAGAAGCTTTTAGACGAAGTTGCGGGAGTAGATCTGAGCGCGCTGATTGGACGAGAAGCTGCGCATGCGCCATAGGACTGGGGAAGGGTAAGTGAGATAGGGTGATATGGGGGGTTTCACAAAGCGGGGCATCCCTGTTCGGGGCTCTCAGAGATTAGAGTTAGGACTGCACCCCACAGAGGCACCTTGGCGCTTGGTGGTGCAGCTTCAGCATACTTCTGCAGATGTGTGTGACCAAGTCCTCTGTTTTTAACCAGATTTAGAGACAGATTTTAGGTTGGTCTGCAAGCTAACAGGGTTGAGTGCTGTGGCTCCTTTAAGACTTTTGCCCCTGGGGCAAGGACCAAGACCAAGGATAGGGGTTTTGGTGCATTTAGGACACACAAATCGCAAGCTCTGTCCCATCATAAGTTTTGGTTGTATGCTATTTCCTGACACACAAACAGCTGTGACAGGTGTTTAGGAAATGACAGACACCAAACTGTAACTTATGATGGGTCAGTGCTTGTGATTTGTGTGTCTGGAGACACAGCACACAGCTTGAAAGTGTTGGGCGCAGACACATCATCCATTTCTTTCTGCTATATATGAGATAATGAGAAATTACACAGGGAAAAAGTATTGAACACACTTACTGATATATATTTCACACTGATGACAGCTTCAGGACTCCTCTTGTATGGAGAAAATAGTTGCATGCATTGCTCAGGTGTGATTTGGCCCCATACAAACACTTTTCAAATCCTGAAAGTTTCATGGGCACCTTATATGAACTTTTTGTTCCTTTTATAGATTTTCAGTTGGATTCGGGTGAGGAGATTGGCTGGGCTATTCTAGAAGCTTTGATTTCATTCTCTGAAACCAGCTACCTTGGCTGTGTTTTTAGGATCATTGGCCTTGATTCATGAAGGGTAGAAAAAAAATGGACCAACAGCCTGGCCACAGGCTGAAAACTCACTAAAGCACCAGGAGTGGCCACATCCATCTTCTGCCCTTTTTACTTGTGCAGCCTCTAGCCTATGTGATCATCTGTGCACAGTGGCTCCTCAGCCTCAAGATGCCATGGGCTGTGTTTTATATTGTTCATGTGCAACTTAGTAGTATACAGGGGCGCAACTTGAGGGGGAAGGTGCGCTTTAAATTGCTTGCTTTTTATTGTTTTTTTTTTTTTTTTTTATTATTATTATTATTATTAATTTATTATTTTATTGCTTGCTTCTAGCTTAAATGTTAAGTTAGAAGCAAGCAAAGTTGTGAAGGTTACAGAAAATGAATAAGCAGAATAGAGATATCTAAAGATCCTACTAGACTCCCACCCCAAAACTTTCCAGCAATAGGGATAATTGGCTTGATGCAGAGCCTCCCCGTTCAGCTCCCCCGTGCGTTTCCCCGTTGGTTTTGGCCTTTGATCGGGTCAGGAAAGGGTGCTACGTTGATTTTAGTGTGCGTTTATGCGCTCAGGTGTGAGCTCAGCCGCCTTTCCGATTGTCGGCTCGCATGAGGCTGTTTCCCGGGAAAACGGACGCCTCGTTCATTGGCCCGTTTTTTTCAGTGATGCAGAGCCTTGATTTCCGATTGAAATCAGCCTAATAAAACGGGGCCGCCGAGCCTTCACTTACGGCAAGTCTGACCAGCCGTATTGGAGCTCCGTGCTATTTGGGAATGCATTCCTCTGTGGGCCAACATCAAAGGCGCCAGCTACGCCGTCTGATAGTTCTGAGTATGGCAGAAACCAGGCTGCAGCGCACGCCTTTGGACATCGATGGCATGAGTGACGTTGACCTATTCGAGCTCACCCGCCTTAACCGTGTTTCTCTCCATGCCTTGTATAGCGAGCTGCGGCCATGGTTAGCCCCCACCACAAGAAAGGGGCATGCAATTGCAGGTATGACCAAATTGGTTGGCTGCCTGCAATTTTTGGCGAACGGCTCGTTCCAGAGACTGGGTGCCTTCTCCCTGGGGATGTCCCAGTCTACGCTGAGCCGCAGCCTAACCAAGTTTTTGGATGGCATGGCTACCCTGGCACAGAATTACATTTTTTTCCCTCAAACAGGGGAAGCCTGGAATGCGGTTAAGTTGGGCTTTTATAACATAGCCGACATGCCCAACGTCCTTGGTGCAATCGATTGCACACATGTCTCGCTCATCCCCCCTGCGGACCAGGAATATCTGTTCAGGTATGTGGTTTGGTTCTGCTTTTTTTCTGGTTATCACACATTTTTTATGGCTCACACTAATTACACTTGTGTTTTGCTTGGTGCAGGAACAGGAAGATGGGCCATTCCATCAATGTTCAGGCAGTGGCGGGCCCTGATCTTCAATTTTTCAGTCTGTTTGCTGGCTTTCCTGGGTCCACGCATGATGCGCACATTTTGAGGAACTCCAGCCTCTATCAACGGTTTCAATCTGGAGGATGGTTACTGGGTATGTGTCTTAAAGTTGTATTTCTTGGCCCCCAGGTTTGAATGTGGATTTGCCACTACCCCACTAATCTGTGAGACCTTTCCTGGAAACTTGAAAAGGTTTTTGGTTTAATTAATGGGTGAAAGTATTCTCCACTATTGGCTTATGTTCTGGCCCTCTTATCTCAGTAGCATTACGCAGACATTTTTAAGGAGTGTACAGGTTGCATGTGTTTGTAGGCTCAGTAAAAATGTCAATTCCTCCCACCATACCTAGCTCACCTATTTGTCCCTGTGTACTAATGTTTCTATGCACACCTAAACCTTTTTTAGGCATCCACCTTATGTTTGTGTTTTGTATTTTGGCAGGTGACTCAGGCTATCCCTTGTTACCATGGCTGCTCACACCCATCCTGCACCCATCTTCCCAGGCACAGGAGCGCTACAACACAGCCCATAGGAGGTCTCGCTCTGTGGTGGAACGTGCCTTTGGGTTGTGGAAGATGCGTTTCCGATGTCTGGATCACAGTGGGGGTTCTCTTCAGTATCAGCCTGGCAAGGTTATCAAAATAATTATTGCTTGTGGGGTCCTGCACAACCTTGCCATTAAAAGCAGGATTGCTCGATATACTGACCTGGGTGCAGAACCTTTCCCTATTTCTGACGAGCAGACCCCTCCTTACACTGGTACACCAAGTGGGCCAGCACACACAATCCGTGCTGACCTTGTGGCCAATGTATTTTCTTGAAACCACCCCCTGTCTGCAGGCTGGGGAAGATTAAATCACACCTAAGAAGTGTTACATGCTGGTCACAAAGCGACTCTAAATGCATTTGGGCTTTACCTCTGCTGCCGGCGCATGTCCATTTTTGGCCAACTATATGATTTCAGGTCCACAACTGTCCGCTTGATTTGTTCAGTATCTCGATGGACAGAACACCATAATGTACCCAAACAGCATTGGCAACAGCCATGCTTTGTGCTTATCCAAAACGGCCTGTTAGGGACCCACGGCGTGGTTATCGCCCACATGGGTGTGTGTTGTCCCCTGCATCACTTGAAATAGATGGTTGGCTATCTGGGGAGTCGTGTGTGGTTTTTGGGCCGGTGGTTGAGAATGGGTTAATGTCTCCTTGCTCCTGCGTTTTGGGGAATGTGCCTGTGTCTGTGGAGTCCCCACCGTTTTAGTTGGTGCATGTTCTACATGTGTCTTGTGCCTGCTTTTGTGTTTTATTTAGGATGAGGCATGTGTGCGGCTGGCTCTTTGTGCTCCCTTTAGGTCTGCCCATATTGATATGGTATCCCACACCAAGCGGAGTGCCTTGAACTTTAAATATTTTTACAACTGCGGTTGCACGCCTGCGCGCACGCACGCACATCACCGCGGGGGAACGTCAGAGCTAGAATTTGAAAAAGAAGCCAAGATGTCCCCCGCCGTCTTTACAACGGAGCAGGACGAGCTCATCATGGATGTGAGTATGCGAGCGAGCGAGCGTGCGTTTATATGCGCGCACACATTCCTTGTAATAAAAAAAGAAAAAAACGCAAGAATAGTCTGAAACAACTTAGTTTGTCACCTTACAGACCAGCCCACCTTAGTTTAACCCATGTACGCAGCTACAAACTAGCCTACATGCAGATAGCAGAACTAGGGCAATGTGAGGCAGCAAGAGGTTAATAAAGTGACTTGATTTAGGCCAGGAAACTTGTTAATGTATTTTGTGGATTAATGGTGTGTCCTTGTCTCTTTTTCTAACAGATGATGCTGAGGAATCGCTACGACTTCCTGCCGTCTGATTATGCCAAACGGACGTTGGCCCTGGAGGTGGTGGAGGCGATAGAACGCCGAACCCAAACCACCTATACCTTCACCCAGATCGCCCAACACTGGTCTGATTTAAAAAGAAGGCATAAGCCCCGGGTGAGGCGGTACTTCAACCAACATTTTCCATGTAAGTGTAGAAAATGTAAATGCACCTATAACCCTGGCATCGCCTGGGCGTGGTTTAATGATTGTGTTTGTATTTCAGCCCATGAATGGAAACTACGGTTCCGCCCCACCCGGACCAGGACACGCAGCCCAGTGTTGGGCGAAACAGGTGAAGGTGTAGGTGGCCCACCGCCAGGGTCAACGGCCACCCCCTCCTCTGTAAGTGACTCGGAGGAGCCGCTGGACCTCAGCATGCAGGGGAGGGGGGGATCTGACGGCAGGGAGTCGAGCATAACAGAGCCTCAACCTGACTCCGGTAAGGGAAATAAAGTTAGATCTGTGGTAAGACATGCATTAAATACAGATACTCATGTGCACTATTGTTGTAGATTCAGACGTCGCTGGAACATCCCAAGGGATGAGTGAGGAAGGGGGCGAGGAGGAAGAGGTTGCTGGGGAAGGTGAGTAGATTGATACCTAGAAGCCTAACTTAATATTCTATTCGTGAAAGAACAACAGTCTCTAATATCAGTGTGTTTGTCATCCATACAGATTCACAACAGCAACAGAGGGAGGCTGAAGGGAGACTCCGCCCCCGACGCAATGTGCGGCCCAAACCTTGTAAGTGGTGTTTATTTAAACTAAAGAAAATTTGAAAAATAAAATTCAGAAACATTTCAAAATTAATTTTTATTAAAAAAGCACTTAAAGCGGACCTTAACTCTGAATAAGAGTCTATCTTAAATATTTCCCACACCCTGTACATACAGATTGTCCACCTTACAAATCATCTTACCGACCTTTTCCAGAGCACAGCTCTGCTCTGTGTGAGCAAAGCACAGCTATAACCCACCCACTGTACCTTATCCCACTCTCCTCTCCTCAGTAAGTGTGATGCTTCAGAGTCAAGATGGCGGCGCACGTATCCTAAATTCCTGAACTGAGTTGCAGCCCAGTGGGGGAAATAATAATAATTGATTGACTAAAAACTTACTATATATTATTTTAAGATGCTGCGGAATCTTTTAAAAATAGTTTGTTCTTTTCATGAAATCACGCAGAAGGTCCGGTTGGGAAAGGGCCCCAAAAAAAACACACCCAACCAAACCAAAAAAAAAATGCTAAACTAATGTTGTTTTTCATTCACAGATCAAAGAAGACATCCCGAAGACCCAGAGGCATAATTTTTAAAACAATTTTAAAAATGTAAATATTTGTTTCTGTTTTACCCCCCCCCCCCCAAAAAAAAACCTAAAAAAACCACCAAAAAAAAACAACGTTTGAATAATAAAAAAATTAACATATTTTGAGAGTTGGCTTTCCTGCAAAAGTACAATCACACAACATCAGCCCACATTTCCATGACACCAAAGGTTTAGATATGGAACAATAATTCCGAAAAACACACAAACAAGGTATGCATTAAGGACAAGGAAGAAGGAACAAGCAAGGAGATTAAGGTATGCATTAAGGACAAGGAAGAAGGAACAAGCAAGGAGATTAAGGTATGCATTAAGGACAAGGAAGAAGGAACAAGCAAGGAGATTAAGGTATGCATTAAGGACAAGGAAGAAGGAACTACTAGATGATTAAGGTATGCATTAAGGACAAGGAAGAAGGAACTACTAGATGATTAAGGTATGCATTAAGGACAAGGAAACCCCCACCAAAAAAGAAAAAAAAAAAAGATGTGGGTCAAATTTGCATTTGTGCCCATATGCATATTCCAAGGGAGTTTGAGGGATGTGCGCTTGCGTGTAGCCAGATTGGCAACTGAAGAGCCATGGAGATGTAAGTATACTTGCTCAAACCACCAAAATGGAAGGTCAAATACGACGGAAACCAAGCAGGTACGTTCAAAAAGGCAGGAAAAATCAGGGAAAAACGGGCCGCCCGTGTGAACGTGAACAGGAGCCCCGATCAAATTGAAGGCACCCGAGAGAGCAAAATAAGCTTTCCGAGTGAAGACAAATTGACTGATCAGTTAGGGAGCCATTCCGACGGAGGCTCTGCATCACATTTGAGCCACGATTCAAACGGGAGACCCGGACAATCGGAAGGTTTTAAGGGCAGTTCAGAGGAGGCTCTGCATCAGGCCCAATGTTCCACGATCTTGACGGTAAATTCCCTTCCCCCATGTGTGATGGATCAGCCAAACCAAATGCAGCTTCTGGGGCCCAGGCCATTATTGCAGAAGAAATGAGGCGGCATGAAGGTTACATCAAAGAATAATGATGGGCAATTTAAAGTTCACTTACAAAGTTCAAACGCGGGCTAATGGCTGCAGAGTGGATGGCTGGATGGCAGTCCCCATATACACAGACACACACACTTAAATAATCCTTCATGTTTTCTTCTTCCTTGTTGAAATTTTTACAAATCTTTTAACATATCTATAGTAAATATACGGTAATAATAATATGGGTATTAACATATCACCTATTCAAATAATATATGTAATATAACAGAGCCGCTCCAGATTTTACTCACCCACGCCAACCACGCAGCTCCTAACCAGCTGCCACCCTTACTCAGGCACCAGAAAATGACCACGCAGCTCCTAACCAGCTGCCACCCTTACTCAGGCACCAGAAAAGGACCACGCAGCTCCTAATCAGCTGCCACCCTTACTCAGGCACCAGAAAATGACCACACAGCTCCTAACCAGCTGCCACCCTTACTCAGGCACCAGAAAAGGACCACACAGCTCCTAACCAGCTGCCACCCTTACTCAGGCACCAGAAAAGGACCACGCAGCTCCTAACCAGCTGCCACCCTTACTCGGGCACCAGAAAAGGAACACACAGCTCCTAACCAGCTGCCACCCTTACTCAGGCACCAGAAAATGACCACGTAGCTCCTCACCAGCTGCCACCCTTACTCAGGCACCAGAAAAGGACCACGCAGCTCCTAATCAGCTGCCACCCTTACTCAGGCACCAGAAAATGACCACACAGCTCCTAACCAGCTGCCACCCTTACTCAGGCACCAGAAAAGGACCACGCAGCTCCTAACCAGCTGCCACCCTTACTCGGGCACCAGAAAAGGAACACACAGCTCCTAACCAGCTGTCACCCTTACTCAGGCACCAGAAAAGGACCACACAGCTCCTAACCAGCTGCCACCCTTACCCGGGCACCAGAAAAGGACCACGCAGCTCCTAATCAGCTGTCACCCTTACTTAGGCACCAGAAAATGACCACACAGCCCCTAACCAGCTGCCACCCTTATTCAGGCACCAGAAAATGACCACGCAGCTCCTAACCAGCTGCCACCCTTACTCAGGCACCAGAAAATGACCATGCAGCTCCTAACCAGCTGCCACCCTTACTCAGGCACCAGAAAAGGACCACGCAGCTCCTAACCAGCTGCCACCCTTACTCAGGCACCAGAAAATGACCATGCAGCTCCTAACCAGCTGCCACCCTTACTCAGGCACCAGAAAATGACCACGCAGCTCCTAACCAGCTGCCACCTTTACTCAGGCACCAGAAAATGACCATGCAGCTCCTAACCAGCTGCCACCATTACTCGGGCACCAGAAAAGGACCACACAGTTCCTAACCAGCTGCCACCTTTACTCAGGCACCAGAAAATGACCATGCAGCTCCTAACCAGCTGCCACCATTACTCGGGCACCAGAAAAGGACCACACAGCTCCTCACCAGCTGCCACCCTTACTTGGGCACCAGAAAAGAACTACGCAGCTCCTCACCAGCCGCCTGGACTACCAAGTTAGAAGTCAGGGGCAAGTAAAAAGGTGTCTCGGAGTGAGTACATTTTATTAGAGACCTCTATACGAGTTCTAAGGATAGGCAGGGCAAGCCATCTGTCCACCATGTGTGCAGAGGGTTTGCTAATATCAATTATTTGTACCACTTCCTGGGCGTTTATGATGTGAAAGAGCTTGATGGGCATTGGCCTGGTGTTTTTCCAGGAGTTCTTATTTTTTGGGCCACCACCAGCAGAGCACCAGACCTATGCCGAAGGGCCTAGGGGCTGTTTTACAAAAATGAAACATTTTTGTGTAGTCCCTGTGGCTTTTTTCACATTTAGTTCAAGCTCAGAAGACCAAAGAGAAGCCTGTGAAGCCTGCTATCCCAGGAGAAGAAGTAAGAAGACATAGCAGAATGAGTGTCCAGCCCAAGTGGGCCCATTGGTACTTTTTCAGTTAAAAATAACATTTGACAACAAAACCCAAAATACTTTTTTTAACCCCTATTGTGAACACTTTGTAAATAGTAAATAGACATTGCAAATCTTTTTTTTTATTTCAAATGGACAAATATGACAGAGTTACTGATCAAAATAAGCAGATAGCAGCTGAGGTACTCTAAGAGTGTGACTGTTTTCTTTGTAAGTGTATGGCCTGAGTAGGCCCAATTTTCAGTGCAGAAGATTTTTCATGAAAGTATTCAGCGTGGTGGGAGGCATCGAGAGGGATACCACAAACCTGAAACTTCAACCAGTGAAGAATTAATGTGATATCTTTTAAGGTTAACTGGGTATATTTAAAGTCAACTTTGGGGAATACTTATGGCCCGTTAAGTTGGAGCGACTATCAAGTGAGAAATCTCTAAAGCGACTACAAATTAGCAATAATCGCTCAGTGAAACAGCCACATTAGTTCTCTTCGTAGTGTCTGTACCAGTACATATGCTTCTGCCATAGCTTGGAATTGTACACCTTCCAAGATGACATTCTGCAGAACAAATGCAGCCATGCAGTGCTATTGTCCTCTAGCCAAGAGACTGTAGCCTATTCTTTGGTGGAAAGCAGGAAGGAGACCTTCCATAAAAGAGAACAATGGTCTTGAAGGCCCATCTGTGCTTTCTCTCCTGATAATGCAGACAGGGCAACAGTACCACTCGTAGCATTGTTATGCTAAAAACATGGCCCTGCTCTTCCTGTCTCAATGTAAAAGGAATTTCAGGAGACAGCAATACTCCTCTCCCAACGAGCTCCCAGTCTGTGCACACAGATTTTGGCTCCAAAACGGAGAACACTGGTGCCATGTCTGAGACCTTTTGTAACCCTCAAAATTAACAAGAGGTTTTCTCAAAGAAGACATGCAATTGCCAACTAATATACAGATTCCGAAGACATGCAATTGCCAACTAATATACAGATGCCACACTGGTGCTGTTGTATAGTTTTTAGAAGCAAATCTACAGTATTGCACTAGGTGTTAAATGTTTTATTGTCATAGAACATGAAAGAGAGTTTAGTTTGTATTTAGAACTCTCAGAACTCAAAGTACTAATAAGTTGTTGTATTGTGTTAGCCATTGATTTGGGCAGAAAATCTGAAATTAATTTAATTTTGGGCTAACTCAATAGGTCTTGAAGCAAAAAAGCCTAGGGGGGTATCGAAACCTGTCCTTTTAAATCTAATGAGTTAGCCAATAAATAAGTTGACTTTACTTCGGATTTTCTGGCATGGCCCATTTAGATGGAGCAATTATCGAGCGAGAAATTGCTAAAGCGACAGCAATTTAGCGATAATCGCTCCGTGGAAACGGCCGCAGTGATCAGTCGATGAACGAGAATTGGTTAACCACTCAAAATTGGTAAACCACAGCTGTTTTATCGTTTCAGTTTACCCAAATTTTTTTTATTTATCGATTGATGGTTAGAGTGTGTAAACAGTAAACATAGGTAGAAGAAAACGTTAAATACCGCGCTCTAAAACAACTCTTAGCTTAATATAAACTTTTTGGGTGCTCAACGTATAAAAACTCCTTTGTCCATAGTAAATGGAATCAAGCAGGGATGCTGACACAATATCTCTTCAATCTGGGTTCCAAGCAATGTTCGGAGTGTCTCAGGAAGTGAGCTTTATAACGGATTACTTTTTCAAAAACTCCAAAATTAAATGTAGCCAGGCCATAAGAGAGCTTTGGTGGAGAATTCCATTTACTGTCGAGGCGGAGAAGCTCTCTTTTGACTGGGTTGTGTCTAATTTTGGGAATGATGGAAGATTAACCTGTTAAGCCTACCTGTTGAGATATTTTAGTGGAGAAGCTTTCTTTCGGCCTGGCTGCATTTAATTTTGGAAAAATTGATTCTGGAAACATTAACCTGGTATAAGCCCACTTCCTGTGACACTCCGGTAAGAAGATCTGTGTGGTGGTGGATGATTGGAACCAGCACGATTCTTTGAAAATATATGCACTGCGGGTGTCGATTTACCTGTTAAAACTTTTTCGGGGCATCCCATTTGGGGATACTTAAGAATATTGCCCTGAACTAGGGGAGCTCTGTTATTATTTTTTGCAAGTAAACAGAGGTAGCTTTTTAAAAATGTGTTTTGCTATGAGAACAAGCTTCTTGAGCGATCGCATTCTCGATCATCTGGCGACCGATGGACCAACTAATCTTCGGCATCTAAACACAGTCACTCAATTGCACAACATTTGGATGGTCGGTCTGTCGCTGAGCAAACAGCATATGTATCTGATCATGTAAACCCAACATTAGCCACTAAATTGGTTGACTATACTTTGGATTTTAAGTCATTTCAATTTCTGTTCAAAAACAGACTCCTAAAAGATAAAACGGAAATAAATGTTATTTAATGAATTGCAAAATTAAATAAAATACAAACTGAGATCCTTTTAAAGTGGAAGTCCTGAGGCAGGACGGGGGGTTACAAAGAAAAAAAAACATTACCTCACCGGCGTTCCAGCGCCGCTATCTCCCATTTCTGTGCAGCCACTGCACAGTAGGACAAAAAGCAGCATTCCCTGGCTCCGTGCGTGCGCCCAATGCTCATTCAAGTGATGGAATGGCGGGCGTGCACACAGAGCTGGGGGAGGGCTCTTTGTGTCGTCCTGTGCTGCAGCTGCACAGAAATGGCGGACTGGTGCTGGACCGTGGGTAACCACCTCATCTTGTATTTACTTGATGCACCATTGAAAGCAAATAAAGCCTGTGTCCATTTAACATCACCAATTTCCCCAAAAAAGCTCTGTAAGACTGCATAGGGCTCATGGGCAAACAGTCTTTCGGTTAACAAGTATGTCAGCATCTGCCGTATATGCTGCGATATTCAGGACAAACTTCCCAGGGAGGATGTAGGTCATCTTTAAGGGAAGAGTTAGTTTATGATTATACGATTTGCTCTGATGGACAAAAGACTTTGGTCCGTTGAGTCCTAGAGACTTTTAGCTGACCCAAGTGTCTCCCACCTGCCTTCTATTAAACTGCAGATTAGATTGGTGCGGTGCTGGTGCAACAGCGGCTGTTGCATGTGCCATCCAGGGTGGTTTGTAAGATTTATAAAGCACTCCCTGGTCTTCTACATCACATAAGCTATTTCCAACAAAAAATTGTATTCACTTCCAATACTGTCCCCTTTAATAGTTATCTGCTAAAGAGTGGTCCCTATATATCCCCCCCTTTCTATATTAAGTGGTTCAACCAGAAGAGGGTCGAACAATGGAAAATATTTAAGAAATTTAAAATGTTGAAGTGGGTCCAGTTAAACAACCACCCCCAGGACATCCCGCTTTAGGATGCTATGTGAAACCCCACCAATCGCCTGCCTTCTTTCATGCCCACGGCGCATGTGCGCCTGGCGCCAGCAACTTTTGCATCTTTCTCCTGTCCACCATAACTGAACAACATGGCAGGGACATGCATAGCTGAGATGCAGGGGGTGTGGAGCACCGAGCATAAGTGTTGCTAGGCTTCCTTCGTTTCATTCAATATTACACTCAAAAAAGTATTTACTTTTATATATAAGTACGAATACGAATACTTTATTGGTCGCCAAGTATGTACAGAATACAACAAGGAATACTTTTTGGAAGGGGGGTTCTCCATAGAGCTTGAACAATTGCTAGACATACGACTATATACATATACATCAACAACAACACACAAATACTATATACATCAATGGGAGTATAAACATTCGCTAGTTTTACATATTTACAGTGAAATTATGTACATACAATGTTCCTTTAAGTGACTGGGGATCAAAAGTTTTCCAGGAATCTTAGAGGTGATTGTTCAGTGCTTTAACAGCTAGTGGGAAGAAACTGTTTTTATACCGAGAGGTTCTGGACGAGAGAGCCCGGTACCTTCGTCCAGATGGTAGGAGATTGAAGAAGGGGTTGCCTGGATGTGTGGGGTCACCTACTATTCTCTTTGCCTTTGAGCGGATCCTTTCCCTAAATTGTTCATCTAGGTCAGGTAGGGGACACCCTATGATCCGCTCAGCGGTCCTGGTGATTCTCTTCAGCCTGATCTTGTCTTTGGCCGTGATCCCACAATACCAAGTAGTGAAGGCGGAGCTCAGAAGTGAGCCTACTGCGCCGATGTAGAAGGTCTTCAGGATCCTTATAGACATTCCAAATTTCACAAGTTGTCTTAGGAAGTCATTAGTAATCACTGTGCCGAGGAATTTTGCGCTGGTAGCGATATTGACCTCATCCTTACCCATGGTGATGGGACGGTGCGCTGGGTGGGACTGCCTGAAGTCGACAATCAGCTCAACCGTTTTCTGGGTGTTCAGGATGATGTTATTTTCCTCACACCAGGTTACCAGGTTATTTATTTGTGTTCTGTATGGAGTCTCGTCTGTGTTGTTGATAAGGCCTACTAGGGTAGTGTCGTCTGCAAACTTGATGATTTTGATGAAGTAGCCACTGGGGGAAGCACAGAAAGTGGTAAGAACCTGAAAATACTTTTTTAATTGAGCTAAAAGGGAGAGCTGGAGATGTGCTTTATAAAGAAAAACTTCCACCTCCCTAAAGTCTATAAGACTCTAGGGGCAGTGGTCTCCCTCCTTATCCCTGGGGATCGCCCGGTACACTCACTTCCAGCAATCCCACAGCACATCCTCGCTATACAGTAGCCTAGGCGCATTTCTAAATGGCTGGCACGGGCACGCCCCACAGTTAGGCAAGGGTGGACTGGGGTTAAAAAATGGCACAGGACTTTTCTGGTCACAGTGGCCCCCCATAACATGCTGAGTGGCAGAATCCCCCCATGACACTCTGAGTGGCAGAATCCCCCCATAACACAATGAGTAGCAGAGTCCCCCCATAACAGACTGAGGCAGAACCTAGCCCTGGGCCGGGTGAATGGTAGCCACCGCGGCCTGGGCGGCTGCAACGGCTCCCATTCAGGGGAGGTGGCGGCCTACCGGGTATTGTCCTGGTATGCCCAGTCCACCCCTGGTTAGAGGTGAGCACTGAGCAGGGCAGCATTGCACACTCCATTTCACTTCTCTTGCAGCTCTGAGCTCAGTCAAGGTAAGAGAACTCTGAATAAAATGCAGCGGCTAACTGGCTGAGCCGGTGCATGTGACTTGGGAACTAAAGTTATGTGACTTTTATGGAGATCCTGGGAGATGTACACAGCAGGCAGGAGGAACAAATCCCAAGATGGGCTCTGTTCCTCTTTAAATGTAGTAATACCATTTTTGCCTATAGTTGCTGTTTAACTTTGGAGTTTGCGCCTTATATTTTGTAGTGTTTTGAGGCAGTAACCACCAGATTTTAACACTGGTCTGTAATTTTAAGATCAAAACTGGTAATCCTGGTTCTTAGAATTGTAGATAGGGTTTTGGGCCTTGGGCTGAAGTCTCTAGTAATACTCACATAAAAACGTAGATTACAGGTGGATACTCCACCAAGGAGAGGACTGAGTTGCTTATAGAATATAACTCAAAACATGAAGTATAGTTCAATTTAATTCTTTAGATCTTCCATTTACAATCTACTTATTCAATGTTAAAGAGCTGTTGGGATATTTCTCATAACAGTCAAAAAAAATATTCAAAGCTCTTAGTTTGGAATAACTCGGGGAGGCCGATTTATTAATAGCGCCAGGTAGCGACAGATGAGCGACAGTAGCGTGATTTTCACAGCGCCAGCTAGTATTCGCTGTGCTTGGCCGTTGTTCTGTAGTTGATAGCGACTCAGTCGGTTTGCCGTAATGTTGAATACGGGGTTAGGAGTCGCTGTTTGACAGGTTCCGCGCTGTATGGGAGCGCATGACAGCGAATGGCCATAGCGAACGGCTCCCACCATATTCATTAACAAATCAGGCTCAAAAAATTCTCGCGCTGTAAAATGCATGTTTAAATCCCAAACCTGGCGTTCTGGAGTCGGTAGCCGCCGATAGCTGGCGCTACCTGGCGCTAGTGAGACACTACCTGGCGCTATCCCTTGATAAATAAGGCCCATAGTGCAGTAAAGTGCAGAAAACCCCATGACACTCTGCCCTAGAGTAAAAGCCTCTGGAGACTGGTGAAAACCCTCCTCATTGGCATCCTGATGCATGAAAAGCACAGGATTGCCCATAATCTTAGCTCATTCCTAGATCTCATAGTGCATGTGCGGGTTCCCCAGTCTGAGGCAGCGACTAGGGGGAGGTGCCAGACAATCAATTAATTCAACATTGTTTCCATGCGTTAATATGTAAAGCAATCAAAGCTGATTGCAGGGGAGTGTGAATGTGGTGTGGCAGATTTTGGATGGATCTTGGGGATTCACACACACACACGAGCATCCCAAATCAGGTCTGTAGTCTGATTGGAGTTCTAAGCAGTATGGGGTCTGGGTCTTCGACAGTGAGGCTCAGTGAGATCTAGTTCTTCACAGTTAGGCCCTTATTTAACAAGGGATAGCGACAGGTAGCAACTGGTGAGCGGCCAGTAATGACGGAACGCCGGCTCCCCACCACAATCACACATTTATCAAGCCAATCCTGCTTAGCGACTGAGATAGCGCCATATAGCCACTCATTCATCATTATTCCAGCCTCAGCCCACAGCGCCAGCGTCCGACCTTGAACAGCGCCAGGTATGACCTCTTGCTACCTGGCGCTCTCCAATGCATTTCAATGGAACAATCTTTAAATATTCATAATTAATTGTTATTAATGTTTTTTTATTTTTTTTAAATGTGAAAAATTCTGTGACCACTTCTGCCATGTTAGATATTTTTTTAAGGTAAAAAAAAAAAAAAGTAAAAATAAAAAATGTACAGAATTGATATTACAGGTCTGATATTAATGTATTCATATTACTAAATTATTTAAAAAACTTGTTTTTTTTGGTTTCCAAAAATATGGTGGTTTGGGGGTTAAAAAACTACTTTTAACCCATCGCCGCCAGCGCTCTGGGGTTTAAACATGCATTTCACAGCGCAAGAATTTTTTGAGCGTGATTTTTTAATGAATATGGTGGAAGCCGGTCGCTCTGACCAGTCGCTATCATGCGCTCCCATACAGCGCTGAACCTGTCAAATAGCGACTCCTCACCCAATATTCAACATTACGGCAAACCGACTGAGTCGCTATCAACTACCGAACAACGGCCAAGCACAGCGACTACTAGCGGGCGCTCTGAAAATGCCGCTACAGTCGCTCAACTGTCGCTACCTGCCGCTATTAATGAATCGGCCTCTTAGTGTGCTGCCTGTAGGGAGTATCAAGGGCAAGAGCTGTAGGTTCCACAGGGTGGAACTGAGATGTCCTTGTTTCCTCAAGTGCGCTATACACAGAATGCCAGGGGTAGACATTTATTATTATTGTTTGTTTATATAGTGCCATCTTCTTCTGTAGCGCTGTAGCAATGCACTTCTGCTCTGTGCTCCCAACAGACAGCACATCAACCCTGGGGTAGCCAGTCCAGCGCTTTTGCCACAGATGCTGAAAGGTGGGAGAAGACAGATACGCGTGGGGCCCCATTCTCCCATGGGCTCGGTAGCAGCTGTCTGCCCTGCCTCTTTGATATGTACGCCCTTGGTTTTGCTTAAAGCGGTCCTTCACTCTGAATAAGAGTCTATCTTATATGTTTCCCACACCCTGTACATACAGATTGCTCACATTAAAAATCATCCCACCTGCATCTATTGCATGTTATGAGCCTTTAAACATTCATGATGGTGGCTCATGGGACATCAGGCAGCCTGCAAACAGGAAGTGGCTTCTGACTGTGCTGCTTTGCATTCTGGGATTGCTGACCTTTTCCTGAGCAAAGCACAGCTATAACCCGCCCCCCTGTACTTTATCCCACTCTCCTCTCCTCAGTAAGTGTGATGCTTCTAAGTCAAGATGGCGGCACCCGTATCCTAAAGTCCTGAACAGAGTTGCAGCCCAGTGGGGGAAAGAATGATAAGTAAGTGACCAAAAACTTAACATATATTAATTTTATTCGCAGGGGAATCATTTTTTAAGGGTTTGGGCCTTTCAATAAATCATGGTGAAGGTCCGGTTTAATACAATACATCATTAACTGAGTTTCAAGAATGGTTGTATAAAGAGGACTAAAAAGTTTATCTCTTAAGATAGTTGGAGCCGCCCCAGCGCTCCCACCATTTATAGCTTTTCCTCCCACCTACTCCACCAGTCCTTACTAGTCCTTTGCTACACATGGAGTACAATCCACTTCCCTGGTTGGTTGTTATTAGAGACAGATGTCCACACCTAGAGGCCCCTAAGCGACCGTGCCTTGGGGCGAGAGCCCTGGTCCCCCCCACCTTTATTAATGTGACTGTAACTACAGACCTGCCTAAACCACTACTTTAAACTAAGTGAAACATACAAACTAACACAGGCCCTTATTTAAGAAGGGATAGCGTCAGGTAGCGCCTGGTTAATGAGAGGTAGCGACTGATAGTGACTGGACAACGCCGGACACGGCATGCAATTACACATTTATCAAGCAGAATCTGTTGAGCGACTGGAAAAGCGCCATGTAGCGTCTGATTCATCATTTTTACAGCCCCAGTGAACAGCGCCAGCGTTCAGCCTTGCACAGCGCCAGGTATGACCTCTCGCTACCTGACGCTCTCCCATACATTTCAATGGACGATCCTTTTCTTCTCTTTAAACTGTTTTTTTTTTTTGTTTTTTGTTTTTTCAAAAAAATCACAAATAATTCTTTGACCTCTTCTGGCATTGAAAAAGCAGTTTTTTCATATTTTTTTCATTTTTTAAATATTTCCTCAAAAATGACATTACAGGTCTGGCATTAAAGTGTTCATGTTACAATGTTGCTACAATGTAATTCCATATGTTTTCGCTTTGTTACTAGTTGATAGATGCTTGAAAACAGACTTTAAACACACCGCCTCCTGCGCTCTGGGCTTCAAACAACTATTTTTCAGCGCCAGAGATTTTTGCAGCTGTTTTTTTCCTGAATATGGTGTGAGTCGGTCGCTATGAGCAGTCGCTAACATGCGCTCCCATACAGCGCTGTACTGGTCAAATAGCGACTCCTCACAATGTATTCACCATTACTGAACAGCGACTGAGTCGCTATAAAGTAGCGACCCACGGCCGAGCACTGCGACTACTAGCGAGCGCTCTGAAAATGCCTGCTACAGACGCTCATCCGTCGGTACCTGCCGCTAATGATGAATCAGCCTGCCAGTCTGTTTACTTTACTGGGTTGAACAGGCGTGAGTAGCCATCCCCCCTCCACCCATTACAGGGTATCAAATTCAGTCTTTGCCAATGAGTGACTATAGTTTGTTTCTCTGGTGGCACTGGTTCAATGAAGTACAGAATATACAGAACAGTAGTGCAGTACAGTATAAAATATACCGTATATACGCCTATATATATACACATATATTTATATATATGTATATATATATATATATATATATATATATATATATATATATATATTGGGGAAGTTTCAAGCTGATGTTTTTAGTGAAGAGAGTGAGATCTGACTCAGCACACAGCTCTTGTAAATCTATCTCCCGCTGGAGCCCTCGAATTCATCAGCAATGTGCTGTTTATTTTCTCTGTGTGGAAGCTGCATTTCTCTGTAGTCAGCAGTTTTCCTACTGACGGATTTACATTTATTTCTCCTCTTGGCCCCCACCTCTGGGACTGCCCAGAACATCAACCTTCTGTGCGGAGAATATCAGCCGACACAAAACACAACAGCCCCCTATAGCTTGATCCCCTGTGCAATGGGACCCGGACACAATGGCTCCACACGGCCTGATGTCACATACAAATCACTGAATCTTTTTTCTGTCTGCTGTGACGAATAGTTATCACGTCAACATTTGTCAAACTTTTTTCCTCTCTTTCATTTCTTTATTTGAGGGCAAAAAAGCGTTCCTTTACTGCCAAATGGCCTAAAGAATCTAGCCAGAAACATACATTCATGGTCAAATTCATAGGCCCGAACCTGGTGGTCGGTGTCCACATGTTTTAGCGACTGACAGAGTTTTGCAGGTAGGATTTGATGCATCATCACCATCTCATTTATGACCTGATGATAAAATTGTCTTAGGCCCTTATTTATGAAGGAATATCGACAGGTAGCGACTGGTGAGCGGCCGGTAATGACGGGCCCCGCCACGAGAACGCCGGCTCCCCACCACAATCACACATTTATCAAGCCAATCCTGCTTAGCGACTGAGATAGCGCCATATAGCCACTCATTCATCATTATTCCAGCCTCAGCCCACAGCGCCAGCGTCCGACCTTGAACAGCGACAGGTATGACCTCTCGCTACCTGGCGCTCTCCAATGCATTTCAATGGAACAATCTTTAAATATTCATTATTAATTGTTATTAATGTTTTTTTTTTTTTTTTTTAAATGTGAAAAATTCTGTGACCACTTCTGCCATGTTAGATATTTTTTTTAAGGAAAAAAAAAATTGTGCAGAATTGATATTACAGGTCTGATATTAATGTATTCATATTACAAAATTATTTAAAAAACTTGTTTTTTTTGGTTTCCAAATATATGGTTGTTTGGGGGTTAAAAAACTACTTTTAACCCAACGCCGCCAGCGCTCTGGGGTTTAAGCATGCATTTTTGAGCGTGATTTGTTAATGAGTATGGTGGGAGCCGGTCGCTATGGCCAGTCGCTATCATGCGCTCCCATACAGCGCGGAACCTGTCAAATAGCGACTCCTCACCCAATATTCAACATTACTGCAAACCGACTGAGTCGCTGTCAACAACCGAACAACGGCCAAGCACAGCGACTACTAGCGGGCACTGTGAAAATACTGCTACAGTCGCTCAACTGTCGCTACCTGCCGCTATTAATGAATCGGCCTCCCCCGTCTTAGTCTTCTGACTAATTAGTCTTCTGACTAATCCCTGTGGGACTGGGGTGGCTACTCCCACAATGGTCTTTAGGAAGCCATACATGATACTTCCAACTCAGGTGGTAGCTAAAACACAATAAGATTATAATATTACATACCGGTAATCTGATGTTTAGGGGGCAGTCCTGGCCTAGAGATAGGAAAGCAGCCTTGTGACCAGAGAGTTGAAGGTTCGATTTCTGACTGGGCCGGAATTGCTCCTGAGTAAGGCACCTAACCCCCAAACTGCATGTGTACACTGACTGCTTATGTGTGTCTCACTGCATGGATGGGTTTATTGTGGAGGGAAAAAATCCTTTGTGTGCCAAAGAATCCCCTCCTCCAAATTTATTGACCAAAGAATGGTAACTCACTGAAGAAATAGCAATTTATAAAAAACCCTCCAGGCATGCAAAAAACACTGTTTAAGTTTTAGTCCTGGGATCTCCTTTACCGTCCTACAGATGGCCCCGAGTCAGTAATGAGCTCACATCCAAAGCATTTGCTGCGTAGCATCCCCTATGGGAAGTATATAAGGGCTCGGAGGAACTGCTCTACATTACAAACCTTCGATGAGGAAGCCTCAATTATGAGATCCAGATTGATTGAGAGAGGATATAGCCCCTCAATTCTAAAAGAGGCATACAAGAAAGCCAGGAGGAAAAACAGAAAAACAGATTCGAACTACTATATAAACCTAGGATACCTAAGGAGCAGTTGGGAACAGCCCTGATACTAACATATACTGAAACTCATAGAGAAATAAGAACTATTCTCAAAAAACAGTCCTCTTAAATAATCAACACCTACATATGTTTTTACCCAACGAGCCAAAAATCATATTCAGAAGACCAATGAACTTAAAGGATAGATTGGTACACAGCCGTTATGATGAAGAGAAAAAAGAAGTTTATTGTAGCATCAAAGGGACCTTTCGATATGGGGGCTGTAGTACCTGTAGGTACATTAAAGTAGGGCCAATTGTGTCAATTAGAAATAAAGGAATGGTCCGTTTGAGACATTTTATAAATTGCACAACCACAAATGTAATACATATTTTAACCTGTTCATGTGAAAGATTCTACATAGGAAAGATAAACCACCCCCTAAAAAAGAGGGTGTATGAACATCAATACAGCATTAAAACAGGTAATCAGAAAACCCCAATCGGTCGACACTTCGCCCAACATCACAACAAAGACCCAAGCACATTAAGGGTACAAGGTCTAGATAGGGTCCATGGCCATTTGAGAGGGGGGAACATTGAAAGAAAGACGCTCCAATTAGAAACCAGATGGATATATAAGTTGGGGGCATCCCGCTATCCGGGGTTAAATGAAACATTAAGCTTTGCCTCATACCTATAAGGAAGGCGAGGCATAAACATCATAGAGAAAAGATGAGCATTGCCATTGCCAGTTATAACCGGAGCTTATTGCCCTAAATGTTGAATTATTGTCCATTGATGTATGTAGGATAATGAGCCCCAAATGTTGGACCTTTGTTCACCAATGTATAAAGGACAATGAAAAATGTGTCAGAATCTTTCTTTAAAAAACAAACTTGTATTATATGTTCACCATCATGACTACCAATGTAATGTTAAAGTTTTAAAGGTGGTATAATTGCATAAGAAATAGGGATTCCCTGTTGATTTTGTCTGTAAACCTGAGAAAACCCCGTGGCTAACCACATGCATTAGGAACATAGAATAATTTTATGACTCAAGACTAGGGAAGAGCGAACCGGTTCGGACGAACCGGAATTCGCTCCGAATTTCAGGGAAATTTCGATTCGGCACAAACCCGAATTTTTTTTGGTTCGTACCGATCGAATTTTCCCTGAAAAAAAAAAAAATGCCGGCATGGTGGGAGCGGGCAGGCCGGCTACGCAGCCGGCCTGCCCACTCCCACCATGCCGGCATTTTTTAAAAAAGCAAACACTTACCTGCATGGTCGGAGCGTGGAAGCCGGCGCCGCTCTCAGGCGCCCTCTGATGACGCGTCCTCTGATGACAGGCTTCCGCCGCCCGCTGACAGCGTAGTCGGCCTGCCCGCTCCCACCATGCCGGCATTTTTTTTTTCAGATGAGCGATTCGTGAAAGTTCGATTCGGGCGAACCCGAATTTCTTTGGGAAATTCGGCAAATCGCCCGAATCGAACTTTCAAGAAGTTCGCTCATCTCTACTCAAGACACTACGGTACAAACCTAAAATAAAACACATATGTATAATGATCCAGGATTAGATGATGTTCCGATTCCTCTTAAAGAACATAAACAGACTTTGTTTAAAAGGATGGGAAATTCAGATATGATATAGGGAATGCCCTGCTGCAGTGAGGGATGGCTCTAGCCTCCTTCGGCCTTGGATTCCTCCTTTTTTTTTCTTTCCCCCCTGTTCTTTCTTCCATTCCCTTCCTCCTTTTCCCCTCTTCCCCTCCCCCCTCCCTATTCCCGGCCCGCGCACCCCCTCCCCCTCAAATTGAAGAAGGGGGCGGTGATGCGCTAAACCTGAGATTGGATGGGACGGGGCTTCTCCCCCGGCCCACTGGTCCGCGATATGACCATCACGTAGCAGATAGCGTCAATCCGATCTCTTGGATGACAGCACTTGATACTGATTAATAGCGTCGATAATTGAGGTAACGTGAGTGTTGACAATCGAAAGAAGATAAGTGTGACTGGAAATCTCTAACAGAACTGATGCTTGTATCTCAAGTTTTTTTCTTTGCGAGACTTTATTATGCTGTACAATCCAGTTGTTATAACAAAAATTACAATAAACAGATTGAAACCAAAAGGATGGGAAATGTAGTCATTAGGGGACAGGGTCTAAGGGATTATATGCCCAGAAGCCATAACTCTCTCCTGAAGAGCCACCAGCAGCTCATGTTTTGTGGTTCTCCACATAGTGGCTCTACAGCTCTGCACTAAATACTTTACCTGTGAACCTGTGAGGAGATCTGCAAAACTGACTTGATGGTGGCTCTCTAATAGAGTGTAGGGTAACACTGGGTTAGATGCCTTTTCATCAAGAGATCCCACTCAGGGGCCTGTCACAGGTGACCTGCTAAATAGATTTTCTCATCTCTAGTAGTTACGGGTTCCATACAGTATATAGTTGGCATTGTCTCTAGCTTTGATATATTATGTCACTATATGATATGCAGGATATAGAAGTGATCCCGCTACCCCTTGTGCTACTGTCTCACCTGCGGATGAATAGCTTTTGTAGCCGCCTGCACTTCAGGCTTTGCCATATGCTGCGCCGGCCTGCTGGTAGCCCCCGTATTACATTCTTACTGTGTTGACAGCCTTTGTATAGAACACCTGGGATGCTTTCACCAGACAGATTATCTTTAATATCATTGTTACCTAAAGCCTGCCATAGATAAGCAACACAGGTAGGATTTTCAGGCACGATTCTATAGCCCTGGGGTATTTCTGCTGACCAGATGCCCTATGATTATGTATTCCTTAGTCTGCCAAGTGCTCATTCAATGAAAATGGAGGGAGGGGGTTTAGATAGACACTTGCTGCATCTCTATCTCCGAGATCCGGAGCGACTGATCAGTGTTTGCATGGTCATTAAAGTTTGGTTTGTCAATTCAAAAAAGAGCGTGGTTGTTTTAGTAGGTTATCATCCAGTTTAAAGTCTTCACAACTAAGGCATCTGGCTGGTTCAATAATCAAAGTATTTGAAAAAGTGGTCATTTATGTCAAGAATTCAAGAATAAGAATTCTCCTTTTAATACCCTGCCCAGGCATTAAAATGTGCTAAACAGAACAAGGATGGAATAATATAAAATGATGCAAAAATATGTCTAGAGTGATTACTAAAGTAAAGCTGTAATGGCTGGGTATTAAATAGGGACCAGAGGTTTATTGATTCCAAGGCCATAGAGTGTAAACCAAAGGTGATGACTTTTACTAGACGGGGAGGCTGATTTATTAATAGCGCCAGGTAGCGACAGTTGAGCGACTGTAGCTGTATTTTCACAGCGCCCGCTAGTAGTCGCTGTGCTTGGCCGTTGTTCGGTTGTTGATAGCGACTCAGTCGGTGTGCAGTAATGTTGAATACAAGGTGATGAGTTGCTATTTGACAGGTTCTGCGCTGTATGGGAGCGCATGATAGCGAATGGCCATAGCGACCGGCTCCCACCATATTCATTAACGAATCACGCTCCAAAAATTCTCGCGCTGTGAAATGCTTGTTTAAACCCCAGAGCGCTGGCGGCGATGGGTTAAAAGTAGTTTTTTAACCCCCAAACAACTATATTTTTGGAAACCAAAAAAAACAAGTTTATAAAAACATTTTGGAATATGAATACATTAATATCAGACCTGTAATGTCAATTCTGCACGAATTTTTTTTTTATTTTTTTCTTACCTTAAAAAAAATATCTAACATGGCAGAAGTGGTAACAGAAATTTTCACATTAAAAAAAAAAAAAAAAAAATTATTAACAATTAATTATGAATATTTAAAGATTGTTCCATTGAAATGTATTGGAGAGCGCCAGGTAGCGAGAGGTCATACCTGTCGCTGTTCAAGGTCGGACGCTGGCGCTGTGGGCTGAGGCTGGAATAATGATGAATGAGTCGCTATCTGGTGCTATCTCAGTCGCTAAGCAGGATCGGCTTGATAAATGTGTGATTGTGGTGGGGAGCCGGCGTTCTTGTGGTGGTGACCGTCATTACCGTTCGCTCACCAGTCGCTACCTGGCGCTATCCCTTGTTAAATAATGGCCAAGGACAACACCTAATAACCCACAATTAATATATATAATAGTGTACCCTCTCCGATAATTTTCTCAAACTCGGTGGTATCTTGTGTTCTGAGCCAAATTCCCCAATTTTTGTGATCATTCCTCCTCTGAGGAATGTGCCACCAGTGGTCTGTGCTCTTGTCTATAGTGCCTGTAGGGCTTTGTGCTTCCCCAATGTGTGTCCTTGTGAAAGGTTTTAAATAGTATCCCGCTACTCACCATCTTTTGCTTTCCAGCGCCTTGCCCCCATGTAACCACCAACAGCTGATTGGTTTTGCCCATTGGGCACACAGCTATGTGCCTGGTGTACATGAATGGCTGCCGCTGGTAATGTAAATGGCAATTGTGATCCTGAATAGAGATGAGCGAACTTCTTGAAATTTCGATTCGGGCGATTCGCCGAATTTCCCCAAGAAATTCGGGTTCGCCCGAATCGAACTTTCACGAATCGCTCATCTGAAAAAAAAAATGCCGGCATGGTGGGAGCGGGCAGGCCGGCTACGCTGTCAGCGGGCGGCGGAAGCCGGCCCGCTGACAGCGCAGCCGGCCTGCCCGCTCCCACCATGCCGGCATTTGTTTAAAAAGCAAACACTTACCTGCATGGTCGGAGCGTGGAGGCCGGCGCCGCTCTCTGGCGCCCTCTGATGACGCGGCGCCGGCCTCCACGCTCCGACCATGCAGGTAAGTGTTTGCTTTTTAAACAAATGCCGGCATGGTGGGAGCAGGCAGGCCGGCTGCGCTGTCAGCGGGCCGGCTTCCACCGCCCGCTGACATCGTAGCCGGCCTGCCCGCTCCCACCATGCCGGCATTTGTTCAAAAAAAATCGGGTTCGTGCCGAATCGAATTTTCCCTGAAATTCGGAGCGAATTCCGGTACGTCCGGACCGGTTCGCTCATCCCTAATCCTGAACACAGAAAGGATGAGCCCCAGTTGCATGGTGTCAGGCTCCCCTGGAAGGCATTGCACTGCTGGGGATCCCGAATAGGTTGCACCCATGCTGCCAGGTTATTTTGATTGGGGTTCTTTTCCCTTCTGCCTCCAAGAGTGGCTCTGCTACTAGAGATCCCAGATAGCTTCAACCAACTTCCTAATGTATTTGTTATTGACCACAGTAGGATTTCTACACAGACTAAACCCCTCAAGGGAAAGAGAACATGACATCATAAATGAAATGTGGAAAAACCTGAAGAAATATTTTCCTACAGTTCCATTTGAAATAATAGGAACACTACCCCCCATTCTATACAGTATCATCCAAAGCGTGTTTTCAGACCCCCAACTAGAAAAAATTCAATTGGACCTTTTTGGGGGGGATCAATTTTGTTATGCTGCACCTACATATTTTAGAAGTGATTTAAAAAAATATATAAGATATAGAAAAACTATAAAACATTTGCATATACCATAATGTAAACACTTGTGCTTATATATTGGATCATTAAAAACGTTTCATTGTCTACTGATGGTCATTGCTGTTCTAACAAGAGGAAGGAAAGCACTTTTATTCCAGTCCATTTTATTTAACAACCTAACAGGGACAATAAAGGGATAATAAAACGTGTTATGTGCATTAGCACACTTTGCATTTGGGTGACAAGTGCATTGCCTGAAAAAGCCAGTTGCAAAGAATGTTTGTAATGTCATTTGCATAATGTGCCATTTTATACCACTAATTACCGCATTGCTAGACACTAAACTCCACACTTATCTTGTGTATCCTGTTTTAGCACCACCAGCCCCAACTGGGTGATTTACATAACGGAGCAAACACAGGAAAATAGTTTGTTTTCAGTTCTTGTAATGAGAATTCCTCCACAATCATCAGTAACTGGGAAGTGAATGCTGCAACCAAGGACAGATAACATGCTTTAGCGCCCAGTAGTCCTATAAAGGTGTGTGAGCTACGCCTTTGTGGTCCATAATAATATATATAAGTGTAGCCCTGGTCTGTAGGGACCTTAACCATGAGCCCTAAATTCAGAACACACCTTTTCCTTGGGGGCCACCTGATAACGTGCCTGGAAATGGCTTCCCACACAAGTCCTCTGTTGGATGGAACTCCACCATAAAAAGCTAAGAGACCGATTCATTAACAGCGGCAGGTAGCGACAGTTGAGCGACTGTAGCGGCATTTTCAGAGCGCCCGCTAGTAGTCGCTGTGCTTGGCCGTTGTTCGGTAGTTGATAGCGAATGTTGAATATTGGGTGAGGAGTCGCTATTTGACAGGTTCCGCGCAGTATGGGAGCGCATGATAGCGACTGGTCAGAGCGACCGGCTCCCACCATATTCATTAACAAATCACGCTCCAAAAATTCTTGCGCTGTAAAATGCATGTTTAAACCCCAGAGCGCTGGCGGCGATGGGTTAAAAGTAGTTTTTTAACCCCCAAACAACCATATTTTTGGAAACCAAAAAAAACAAGTTTTTTAAAATAATTTTGTAATATGAATACATTAATATCAGACCTGTAATATCAATTCTGTACAATTTTTTTTCCCTTAAAATGGCAGAAGTGGTCACAGAATTTTTCACATTTAAAAAAAAAAAAAATTAATAACAATTAATTATTAATATTTAAAGATTATTCCATTGAAATGCATTGGAGAGCGCCAGGTAGCGAGAGGTCATACCTGTCGCTGTTCAAGGTCGGACGCTGGCGCTGTGGGCTGAGGCTGGAATAATGATGAATGAGTCGCTATATGGCGCTATCTCAGTCGCTAAGCAGGATTGGCTTGATAAATGTGTGATTGTGGTGGGGAGCCGGCGTTCTTGTGGCGGGGCCCGTCATTTCCGGCCGCTCACCAGTCGCTACCTGTCGCTATTCCTTCATAAATAAGGGCCTAAGTTAGTGTGGATTGATATGAGCCATTCTGCTGCAGATATTTTCTAAGAGGCAGACATACACTTTAACTCCCATAAAGTGCCAACCACTTATGGGGGCTGACATGCCCCCTCCATTGTAGTGAATTGGGGGTCCAGTCACTGTGACATGAGGGGCAGCTGCTCTGCTCCGGGATCCAGGGATGAGATGTCTTAAACTACCGCTATAGGGCTCACATTACAGCGATCCCACACCCGAGCCCACAAAAAAAAAATAAAAAACACATATCAAACAACTATGGGGGTTATAGAAACGCTAACGCCAGGTAGTGCCACGTAGCGCCATGTAGCGTCGGGTGAACGCTGGGCACAGTATGCGAAAACCACATATATGAAAGTCAATCTGGTGAGCGCCTCTAATAGCGTCATGTAGCGTCACATGTATTAATAGCAGTGACTCAGTGTAAAGCGCCGTGTTTGTGTTTTATTTGGTTGTGTATAAATAGCGTTTTCCTAAAGTAATGTTCTACATTTTTGGTTCAAATCACTGTGTGTCCTCTCCTGCCCAGCAAACACTTTTATTATGATTTTTTTTTTCTATGCAGGATTGTATGTGTAGGTCTGGCATTGCAGTGTCAGTGTCACAGTGTTAAACAATATCATTCCATGTGTTTTCGCTCTGGTGCTGGTGTTATGTGTTTAGAAACAGACTTTTATTACATAGCTCCTGGCGCTCGACGCTAGAGCGCCGACGCTGGTTGTGTTTTTTCTTAAATATGGGCTTCAGCGCCAAGTGCTGGACGCACTTAACTGGTGCTACCTATCGCTCGCTGCAGCGTTGTCCTGTTGTTAGATGTAGTGTATTCTTGGGCGCTTTGACTTTGGGACACCACCTAGCGCTCTCGATTGGCTCAGCATTGAATCAGGGAGAACGCTTCTACAGCTCCCTGCAGACATCACATTTATCAATGCTGGACAGGATAGTACAGCGCTACTTGTCCGTCCACTAAGCTAAGGCCCTTATTTAACAAGGGATAGCGCCAGGTAGTGAATGGTGAGCGAACGGTAATGACGCTCACCGCCACGAGAACGCCGGCTCCCCACCGCAATCACACATTTATCAAGCTGATCCTGCTTAGCGACTGACAGAGCGCCAGATAGCGAATCATTCATCATTATTCCAGCCTCACCCCACAGCGCCAGCGAGCAACCTTGAACAGCGACAGGTATGACCTCTCGCTACCTGGCGCTCTCCAATGCATTTCAATGGAGCAATCTTTAAATATTCTTAATTAATTGCTATTAATGTTTTTTTGTTTTTTTTTTAAATGTCAAAAATTCTGTGACCACTTCTGCAATGTTAGATATTTTTTTTAAGGTAAAAAAAAAAAATAAAAATTTGTGCAGAATTGATATTACAGGTCTGATATTAATGTATTCATATTACAAAATGTTTTGAAAAACATGTTTTTTTTTTTTTCAAAAAATATGGTTGTTTGGGGGTTAAAAAACTACTTTTAACCCATCGCCGCCAGCGCTCTGGGGTTTAAACATGCATTTTACAGCGCGAGAATCTTTTGAGCGTGACTTGTTAATGAATATGCTGGGAGCCGTTCGCTATGGCCGCTCGCTGTCATGCGCTCCCATACAGCGCGGAACCTGTCAAACAGCGACTCCTAACCCCGTATTCAACATTACCGCACACCGACGGGGTCGCTGTCAACAGCCGAACAACGGCCAAGCACAGCGAATACTAGCAGGCGCTGTGAAAATAACGCTACTGTCGCTCATCTGTCGCTACCTGGCGCTATTAATGAATCGGCCTCTAAGTCACAGCGACAGACACCAGCTTGCAGCGACCGCTTGTGGACACTCTAAGCGCTGCTACATAGACGTTCACATGGCAATAGGTGGCGCTAGTTTTAAACTAGCCTCTATATGTGCTGTTTCATACTGACTGACTGTGAAGGACCATTCAGTACCTGATATTGGGCTTCCTTGTGCTCCTCTGCGCCATCTTTGTTCCCCTGTGAGGTGTAGCTATCCCATAATAGTCTCCAGGGCTTCTTAGTCGCAAACTCACGCAGCCGCACTGTGCTGGCATGAGCTGTTCCCCTCCTGCCAGCCACATCTGTGTTTCTGCGCATGCATCAGGCCACTACCCTGGAGTGACAGCATATTTTTATTAGCTATAGTGGACAATGCGAAACTTACCTGTCCAACATGTCAGCCTGTAACTGAATCCGGGCATGAGACCATACCTCCCAACTTCTGAAAATATGAAAGAGGGACAAGCCACGCCCCCGACCACACCCCCTGCCATGCCCACGACCACACCCCTTGTCACGCCCTCCAGCTCCATCCTTCGGCTGCCTTCACCCCTGCATGCCAGCCTGCGTAAGTTTTTTTTTTTATCCCCAACCCAGACAGCCGCCCTCCTCCCCCCACGCGCCTGCTCCCCCGCACACTCACCCGCACGCCAGGAAGTATCTTTGCGCCGGACAGTGTTTGTTCAAAAGGCGCCAGCGTTGTTGCGGCCCTGGGCACACCGCCACGGCATGGGGTGTCCCGGGACATTTATTAACGGTCCGGGACCGCGGGATTTTGTGCAATAATGGGGACAATCCCGTGAAAATCGGGACAGTTGGGAGGCATGATGAGACTTTTAGCATAGAAAAAGTCTGAATGGGCGTGGCTAGCCTGAGAGCCATGGCAGCCTCTAAGCTATAGGGACCCCAGGCCCTTATGCCTTGTATATGTTATATGTAATGTTCGGCAGCAAAGAGAGTGGGAGGACCCCATAACAGGGATTTGAGGTACCAAAAAATGTCAAAATGAAGACATTTTACTTTATCTATTGAACTTCTTAAAGTGGACCAACATCCAGGGGGGATCGGCTCAGGAATCTATAAGATTCCCGGACCGATCAGATCCCTCCCCGCGGGGCCGCGTCTCGCGCTTCCCTCTAGCAGGACGCGCACCCGCGCCGGCCGTTTGTAAATGGCCGGCGCAGGCGCGCTCCCTGTTAGGGGAAAGCGCGAGACGCGGCCTCCAGCGCTCAGAGCCACTGAGCTGCTATGCGCATCCAGCTCATTGGGGGGGGGGGGAGGTTGCTAAAGCCTGGCTTCATTATAGGAAGTGGCAACACAAATTGGATATATATAATATACTGCACAAGATATGCTCCAATGTAATTTAACCCTAGTCTGGTGGTTTGACATATCTGTAGATCACACAGAAGAAACAATCTATACAATGAAAGGAGCTGGGTAGGGTTTGACTTATGGTATAGCCTCCTTAATGATTATGATGCACTAGACCCAGTTTCTCTAATCCCCTTGAAGCTCTGGATCCTTTCAGCTTATTCAGGTGAATTAATCCCATTAGGACCAGGCCGCTCCTTGTAGCTGTGCACTTTTGATGCTTTAAGTACAGTGTAGCCGTACAGATGACATAAGAACAATCGGCCTACAGGAGCCATACGCGGCCCTTTGTTTAAGGACTATTCTTATATTCTTATTCATTACAGCTGTCTCGGATGTTCCCCACTTCTGTCTTTTTTCCGCCTCTGCCTCTCGCATGTTCCAGTCTTTTTCTTTGTGTCCCTCCCCCATCCTTTTCTAGGCTGTTTTGTCTTTTTTTACTGTCACTTCTGAACAAGTGGCTGCACCTGTGACTCCAAAAACAGCATTTGTTCCCTAAAATTCCCCTCTTAGCACGTTAGCCCTTATTGCGTTTGCATCAAACGTGCCATTTACTGCAGATTTATTTTCCAGGCGCAGGAGAGCGAAAGCAATCAAGTGCCAATTTATTTTATTGTATTTTATTTTATTGGACGGAAGACTTTTTATCTCTATTGCGTTTGCTTCCAGGAACATTTCATTTCAGTGAGTGACTGCCACAAAGATCAGCCAGCACCCGAACTGCCTTCAAAATATTTTTATAATCATTTTCTCTTATAATAGTTTTATTTTATGTATTTATTTACATGTTATTTCATTTTCTGTGTGGTATATATGTGTTGTTACATATTACTTATGCATATTTTTTGTTCATCTTTTTTCTCTTACCTATTTCCAAATATATTTTTTTTTTTTAGCCATTTGTGTTTTATTTTGTTTATTTTGTGCCCTGATTAGATGATTATATATTATATTTATGCTTTTTGCTCTTCAGTGGGAGGTCAGTGTGTTTTTATTTTTTTACTTAAAAATTGTTTTTTATTTGTTTAAGAAGCTCTTCCATAAAATGGTCCAATATTAAAAATCCACAAAAGCATGCTAGATAGTGAGAGGAGGAGTTTGTTGTACACCCTGCAAGAAATACTACCAATCTTGTGTTCTTCTTTACTGGTAGGAATTCAGGGTTTTTGATCGTAGCATTTAACATTTACAGAGGGAGAATTGCTCACCTCCAAATGCACGTCTCTAAAAACAATATGTGTCATTAACCATTTTAACATCTGCTCAAAGCATTCATTGCTTGATAGGTAAAAGCATCTGCACCCATTATAAAAATTATAATCGCAAAAAGCAATGGCTGGTTTAGGTTGTTTATTGAGTTGAGCTTAATTATGAGTTGAACAAAAAAAACAAGTACATTCACAAGTTGTCACCCCCGATTCATTCTTCCAGTAACATGTTTGGATGAATGTATTTATGCAGGGCGTAAAAATGCAATCTAACATATTTAGGCCCTTATTTATGAAGGAATAGCGACAGGTAGCGACTGGTGAGCGGCCGGTAATGACGGGCCCCGCCACGAGAACGCCGGCTCCCCACCACAATCACACATTTATCAAGCCAATCCTGCTTAGCGACTGAGATAGCGCCATATAGCGACTCATTCATCATTATTCCAGCCTCAGCCCACAACGCCAGCGTCCGACCTTGAACAGCGACAGGTATGACCTCTCGCTACCTGGCGCTCTCCAATGCATTTCAATGGAACAATCTTTAAATATTCATAATTAATTGTTATTATTCTTTTTTTTTTCTTTAAATGTGAAAAATTCTGTTACCACTTCTGCCATTTTAGATAATTTTTTTAAGGGAAAAAAAAAATTGTACAGAATTGATATTACAGGTCTGATATTAATGTATTCATATTACTAAATTATTTTAAAAAACTTGTTTTTTTTGGTTTCCAAAAATATGGTGGTTTGGGGATTAAAAAACTACTTTTAACCCATCGCCGCCAGCGCTCTGGGGTTTAAACATGCATTTTACAGCGCGATAATTTTTTGAACGTGATTTTTTAATGAATATGGTGGGAGCCAGTCGCTAGGGCCAGTCGCTATCATGCGCTCCCATACAGCTACAGTCGCTCAACTGTCGCTACCTGCCGCTATTAATGAATCGGCCTCTTAGGTGGATTTTTATTATTAGACATTTTTTCTGTCTCTGTTGTGCTCCTTTAAACATAGCATATTGTTTCAACAAATTCAAATTTGTTAGAAAGTTTTAATTGCATGTGTAATATTGATTAAAAAATAGTAGTATTTAAAATGTACATAAAATGTACGCTTTTATTTGTTTTCATATTTGCAAGGGGAACATTTTATTTCAGTTTTGTATAGAATAAGGGTCAAAATCTCTTGTTTTTTTTTCCTCCTGCGTTTTTAGTGTCACCCAAGAACTGAAACAAAAGAAAATTACTCTTACGGGGTATTTCTTAACTCACATATGCATCTGACGTAATAGAAAATATCACCTTTATAAGAGCCCTCACCCCCCTTGCAGCACAGCAGCTGCTTTCCGCACTCCGCACGCTGAACCCTACAGTAATAGCTTGAAATGAGGCTAATTATCTGACCACCACACATCCCAGTGGGATTTCAAATGAACAATCGCATCAATTATTTATCATTTACAAAAATGTACCGATGATTATTTAAGACTCCCAACACCTGTGTAATGTCTGTCAAAAGGGGGTCAGAGAAGTTAAATTTATGGTTAATTTTTATCTGTAACGTTAGCTAAGGATGGGATCAGTTATAACATTCAAAAGGTAATGCCCATCGTGAAGGAGAATAATAGGTGGAATAAATAAAAAGGGAGGTCATGCAAATTGTTTGGTAGGCTTCCCTTACAATGTGGAGGCTGATTTAAGACTAGTGGCTAGTATTGCACATTAATGCCAGACCTGTAACGTCAATTCTGCATAAATATATAAAACATGAAAAATATTTCCAATAATGGCTTTTTCTAGGCCAGAAGAGGTCTCAACATTATTTGAGATTTTAAAAAAAAAAACAAAACAAAAACCATGTTTAAAAAGAAATAAAAGAACGTCCATTGAAATGTATGGGAGAGCGACAGATAGCGAGAGGTAATACATGGCGCTCTGCAAGGCTGAACACCGGCGCTGTTCGCTGAGGCTGGGATAATGATGAGTCGGACGCTACATGGTGTTATCCCAGTCGCTCAACGGATTCTGCTTGTTAAATGTGTAATTGCGTGCCGTGCCCGACGTTAACCTGTCGCTACCTCTCATTTACAAGACACTACCTGATGCTATCCCTTCATGAATAAGGGCCAAGGTTACGAGTCGCTATTTGACAGGTTCCGCGATGTATGGGAGCACATGATAGCAACTGGTCAGAGCGACCGGCTTCCACCATATTCATCAAAAAATCACGCTCAAAAAATTCAAGCGCTGTGAAATGCTTGTTTAAACCCCAGAGCGCTGGAGGCGATGTGTTAAAAGTAGTTTTTTAACCCCCAAACCACAATATTTTTGGAAACCCCCAAAAATTTTTTTTTAAATAATTTTGTAATATGAATACATTAATATCAGACCTGTAATATCAATTCTGTACATTTTTTTTTATTTTTTTCCCTTAAAAAAATAATCTAAAATGGCAGAAGTGGTCACAGAATTTTTCACATTAAAAAAAAAACACATTAATAACAATTAATTAATAATATTTAAAGATTGCTCCATTGAAATGCATTGGAGAGCGCCAGGTAGCGAGAGGTCATACCTGTTGCTGTTCAAGGTCGGACGCTGGCGCTGTGGGCTGAGGCTGGAATAATGATGAATGAGTGGCTATATGGCGCTATCTCAGTCGCTAAGCAGGATTGGCTTGATAAATGTGTGATTGTGGTGGGGAGCCGGCGTTCTCGTGGCGGGGCCCGTCATTACCGGCCGCTCATCAGTCGCTACCTGACGCTATTCCTTCATAAATAAGGGGCTAAGTGACATTAGCTCTTCTTAAATAAGGCCTATAAAGTGCCTTCCTGAACTCCTCCACCTTAAAGTGACAATTTTCATTTAAGGGTGTAGAAATCCCATCTCTAGCACACTAGTGCACTGACCAAGTGAATTGGACCATTTTAAACTCTGGCCCACTGGCCAAATATGGCCCCAGTTTCATCAAGTCTGGCCCGCGAGCAAGAGTCTGCCCTGTCCGCGCTTCGCACGCTGTTATCTATGAGTGACAGGGCCAGGCGGTTTTATATGTTTTATAATGAACAAATGTCAAAAATAAATGCAAGAAAAGGAAATAGCTTTTGCTACACGTCAAAAATTCAAGCGCATGACTTAGGTGTCGCCAAGTATTTTTCTTTTAAAAATCAATTTTTCATCCTGATTTTTACACTGATGCATTAATCTAACCTCAACAACTAAAAAGTATGCGAAGGCAACAGTGTTTTCTTATAACTTTAATTATATTAGGGCAACCATTGCCTATAAGATCCACCGCCCACCTCGGTGCTAGTCAGCAGCACTAGGCCGGGGGGCGCTCAAAACGCCGAATATTGGAGCTTACCAAGGCGAGCCCTGTGCCCATAGGATATAATGGGCAAATTGCACAGTATGTTGTTTTACCTATCTGTATTTTTTTTAATTCAAATTTTATCCAAGGCTTTAGGAACATAAAAGGGTTCAAAATTATATACAAGTAAGTTTACTGAGATTTTTCATTATTTAAAAAAAATATTTTTATAATTGTTATTTTTGTACATAAAAATACACACACTATTATTATTATTATTATTATTGCGTAGCCTAGCCACACTCTAGTGCTTACTATGGTAACACAAGCCTTTAGTAAAATTAAGCCTTATGACCCTACTGTTCCAAGGCAAAGGCTTCCATCCATCTCAAACTAGGGCCCTTATTTATGAAGGAATAGCGACAGGTAGCGACTGGTGAGCGGCCGGTAATGACGGGCCCCGCCACGAGAACGCCGGCTCCCCACCACAATCACACATTTATCAAGCCGATCCTGCTTAGCGACTGAGATAGCGCCAGATAGCGACTCATTCATCATTATTCCAGCCTCAACCCACAGCGCCAGCGTCCGACCTTGAACAGCGACAGGTATGACCTCTCGCTACCTGGCGCTCTCCAATGCATTTCAATGGAACAATCTTTCAATATTAATAATTAATTGTTATTAATGTTTATTTATTTATTTTTAAATGTGAAAAATTCTGTGACCACTTCTGCCATTTTAGATAATTTTTTTAAGGGAAAAAAATTTTAAAAAAAATTGTACAGAAGAATTGATATTACAGGTCTGATATTAATGTATTCATATTACTAAATCCTTTTTTTTTTTTTGGTTTCCAAAAATATGGTGGTTTAGGGATTAAAAAACTACTTTTAACCCATCGCCGCCAGCGCTCTGGGGTTTAAACATGCATTTCACAGCGCTTGAATTTTTTGAGCGTGATTTTTTGATGAATATGGCAGAACCTGTCAAATAGCGACTCGTAACCTTGTATTGAACATTTAGCCACACCGACTGAGTCGCTGTCAACAACCGAACAACGGCCAAGCACAGCGACTACTAGCGGGCGCTGTGAAAATACCGCTACAGTCGCTCAACTGTCGCTACATGTCGCTATTAATAAATCAGCCTCTAGATTTTAATTTGTATTTATTTATTTTATCTGCCCTGCATTAACCCCCTAATGGTCCAAGTAAAACAAAAAGTCCAAAAATGTGTATTCATTAGCAGGGGGCAGCTACAGACACACAGTGCAGGGCTGGTGACCAGGAAAACAGGGTTAGGGGGCAGTAAGGGTCAACAGTCTGCTCAGCCAAACATAAAATCTACTTTTATCCAAAGGGCAAAACACTGACAATTCAGATAGAGGGGTTAAAGCACATAGTGCTCACCACAATGCACCACAAACTATAAAATTAGGGGCACAGCATCAAAAAGCCCCAGAATAATCAGCTCAGCTTGGCACACCAGACGGGGAGGCCGATTCATTAACAGCGGCAGGTAGCGACAGTTGAGCGACTGTAGCGGCATTTTCAGAGCGCCCGCTAGTAGTCGCTGTGCTTGGCCGTTGTTCGGTAGTTGATAGCGACTCAGTCGGTTTGCTGTAATGTTGAATATTGGGTGAGGAGTCGCTATTTGATAGGTCCCGCGCTGTATGGGAGCGCATGACCGCGACTGGCCCTAGCGACCGGCTCCCAGCATATTCATTAACAAATCACGCTCAAAAAATTCTTGCGCTGTAAAATGCATGTTTAAACCCCAGAGCGCTGGCGGCGATGGGTTAAAAGTAGTTTTTTAACCCCCAAACAACCATATTTTTGGAAACCAAAAAAAAACACGTTTTTTTAAATAATTTTGTAATATGAATACATTAATACCAGACCTGTAACATCAATTCTGCACAATTTTTTTTTTTTTACCTTAAAAATAAATAAAATCTAAAATGGCAGAAGTGGTCACAGAATTTTTCACATTTAAGAAAAAAAAAAAAAAAAAAATCATAACAATCAATTATGAATATTTAAAGATTGTTCCATTGAAATGCATTGGAGAGCGCCAGGTAGCGAGAGGTCATACCTGTCGCTGTTCAAGGTCGGACGCTGGCGCTGTGGGCTGAGGCTGGAATAATGATGAATGAGTCGCTATATGGCGCTATCTCAGTCGCTAAGCAGGATTGGCTTGATAAATGTGTGATTGTGGTGGGGAGCCGGCGTTCTCGTGGCGGGGCCCGTCATTACCGGCCGCTCACCAGTCGCTACCTGTCGCTATCCCTTGTTAAATAAGGGCCCTAGCAGGTGCTGCTCCTCCGCAACGTAGCAGGTGTATCGCTATATACAGACTTCGCACAACAGACTGCGCCTAATATCCTGTAGGTAACACAGAGAAGAACATACTTTCGATGATACAAATGCTTGTAATAGAAAAAGCACACTTTATAAATATAAGATTTTTTATGTATATAACATATGTGACAATTAGACTAGGCGCTGTTATATGATCAATCTGCAGAGAAATGACACATGTATTTCTAATAACAAATTTAGGGCTTCTTATATGATGGGAGCCATTTAGCATCTTTCTGGTAGCTATAGCGCCAGTTATGGAGCGCCAGCATTTTTGTCTTGCCTGGCTGCGCTGAGGACTACAAAGGGGGTTATTTACAAAGCCATAGCGCCAGGTAGTGACTGGCAGTGACAGGTAGCGAACGGTGACCGCTGGGCGCTGTACACAATACCACATTTATCAAAGCGTTTCCTACAGCGTCACATAGTTACCGATAAAAACTTTATTTTTATTTTTTCTATTTTTATGCAGAATTGTTATTATAGGTCTGGTATTAAAGTAATGTCACAATGTAATAACAATGTAATTCCATATGTTATCGCTTTGTTACTAGTGGATATGTGTTCAAAAACAGACTTTAATCACACATCTGGCGCTCTGGGCTACAGCGACCAGATCCAGAGTGCTGACGCTGTGTGAGGCTGTTTTTTTGATGAATATGGTTTGAGTCGCTAACACTGGCCAGTCGTTACTGTTCGCTCCCATATAGCACTGTACTAGTGTTATAGTGACTCACACATCAAATTCATCAATGCCGGCTAGCGACTGAGGCGCTCAGTAACGACTACTAGCTTGGTAGCGACTACTAGCTTGATAATGTCATTAGTAATTACATATTTTACACCCTGTTTCACGTGTAATATTGAAACCTCCTAGTTAAATATATATAATTTAGAAACTGTCCAGTGCAATTATTTTCCTGTTTTGTTTAGCTATTTCTTGTAAAAATTGCATATTAATTTAAGCTTTAAAAAGTTCCATGGGGAGGCCGATTCATTAATAGCGGCAGGTAGCGCCAGTTGAGCGACTGTAGCTGCATTTTCAGAGCGCCCGCTAGTAGTCGCTGTGCTTGGCCGTTGTTCGGTAGTTGATAGCGACTCAGTCGGTTTGCCGTAATGTTGAATACGCGGTGACGAGACGCTATTTGACAGGTTCCGCGCTGTATGGGAGCGCATGATAGCAACTGGCCCTAGCGACCGGCTCCCACCATATTCATTAACAAATCACGCTCAAAAAATTCTCGCGCTGTGAAATACATGTTTAAACCCCAGAGCGCTGGTGGCGATGGGTTAAAAGTAGTTTTTTAACCCCCAAACCACCATATTTTTGGAAACCAAAAAAAAACAAGTTTTTTAAATAATTTAGTAATATGAATACATTAATATCAGACCTGTAATATCAATTCTGTACAATTTTTTTTCCCTTAAAAAAATTATCTAAAATGGCAGAAGTGGTCACAGAATTTTTCACATTAAAAAAAAAAAAAAAAAAATTAATAACAATTAATTATTAATATTTAAAGATTGTTCCATTGAAATGCATTGGAGAGCGCCAGGTAGCGAGAGGTCATACCTGTCGCTGTTCAAGGTCGGACGCTGGCGCTGTGGGCTGAGGCTGGAATAACGATGAATGAGTCGCTATATGGCGCTATCTCAGTCGCTAAGCAGGATCGGGTTGATAAATGTGTGATTGTGGTGGGGAGCCGGCGTTCTCGTGGCGGGGCCCGTCATTACCGGCCGCTCACCAGTCGCTACCTGTCGCTATTCCTTCATAAATAAGGGCCTAAGTTTCTTATCTGAAAATTAATGATAGCAGTAGAATGTAGCGCGTTAGTCGTCGGACGAATCAAAGCTGAGTAGCTTAATAATATTGTGAGCTTTAAACAGTTTAATAAATGACTTTTTAGTAAATACCTTACTTTTGTTTTCATTTTCGTTTTTCAAGATAAACTATAGCAAACAAAATGTTCTCCTTTGATTTGTTCAGCTCCCTTAATATTTTTCTATTATTCTATTTTACCAACAGATTCATGGCTGCTCGGAATGGAATTCTAGAGCCTAATTTATATATATATATATATATATATATATATATATATATATATATATATATATAATATATTTTCTAGCGGGCGCTTGATGAGTGTCTCTTCTGAATTGCAATGGGGACACTTGAAAGACATGACACAGCTTTTACACTGCCCAAATCCCAAGTTCACAGCGCAACACAAAAGTGGCTAAAATGCGTGCAAAAACAATCCCAAACAGCCCAGGGATCCCGTGGCACTGGTCTTATCTGGCGCTGTAGGGAGCTCATCCTTTCGCTGGTGCTGTTGAAAGATGGGAAACTACCTGGCATCGACTTGATAAATACACCTTTTGCACTGGCGATCGGCTCCCCGGATGGTTATGCCTAGAGATGAGCGAACTTCTTGAAAGTTCAATTCGGGTGATTCGCCGAATTTCCCCAAGAAATTCGGGTTTGCCCGAATCGAACTTTCACGAATCGCTCATCTGAAAAAAAAAAAGCCGGCATGGTGGGAGCGGGCAGGCCGGCTATGCCTGTCAGCAGGCCGCCGCCGGGCCGCTGACAGCGTAGCCGGCCTGCCCGCTCCCACCATGCTGGCATTTTTTAAAAAAGCAAACACTTACCTGCATGGTCGGAGCGTGGAGGCCGGCGCCGCTCTCAGGCGCCCTCTGATGACGCGTCCTCTGATGACGCGTCCTCTGATGACAGCTGAGAGCGGGGCCGGCCTCTCAGCTGTCATCAGAGGACATGCCGGCCTTTTTTTTTTTTTTATTTCAGGGAAAATTCAATTGGCACGAACCAAAAAAAATTCGGGTTCGTGCCGAATCGAATTTTCCCTGAAATTCGGAGCGAATTCCGGTTCGTCCGAACCTGTTCGCTCATCCCTAGTTATGCCCTCTGGACGCATCCCCTGCTCACCTACTAGCCATCGTGTGCCCATGCCGCCCATTCAGAAAGGCCAGGTGGGGGTGTGTGCACGGCTAGAGGTGAGCCGGGATGCGGCCGTGGTGCAGAGATGAGGCGAGGGTTTCAGAACAAGGTGAGTGAAACGGGGCTTCTAAGGTGTTTTACACAGTGGGCCATCCCAAATTGGATGGGAATGGAGACTCCAGGGCCTACGATGTTCCTCTTTAATGTATTTCTTTTCTAAAGCTACATTATTTTCAACTTACTTTAATTATTAGATACGTTTTTTTTTTTTTTTTAGAAACTATTCATTAACGTTAATTGAAATAATTAATTAGAAAAAGCTTTTCAAATTTACCCCAGTGCAAATTTTCAGGACTCTAATTTCTATGTTCATAAATGTAGAATGTGATTAATACCAAAAAGCCAAAATTAATCTTTATTGGGCGATTTGTAATTAATAAGCTTTTAAGGAGAGGATGAACAATTCTTGACAACCCGAAACTAAAACAACAAATAAATGTAAAAGTATCAAAAGTAAAAGAAAAAAAAAAAAGACAGAGGAAGAACAATGATATGTTTGATACCCTTTGAGCCGAAGTACGACAACGTTGGCTTGCTAAGCCTTTAAACATTAAACCTGAACAAAAGGCATCTGAATGTGACTATTCGAGGTCGGACTCGCTGCTAAAGTGCCTCTCTGCAAGACAAAGGCCGGGTGCTGTCAGGCTTCATGCTTGCCTTGCCATCTCTATGTAAGTGATTGCATTCTTTTCAACCTTATTTGAGCATCCCATCCCCCTCACTGCTCCAGACAATAGGCCCTGCCAGATTTCCCTCCCATTCCATGATATATGGGATTGTCGGCCTTCAGACAAAAATCAAGCAGGGCAAGGGGGTTGTTCTAATAAGTCCTGGACACACTCCAGGACAAAACAAGATCCCTGATTGCTCCCTGCCATCCTTTTACAAGTTATTCATGTTTACAGTCCTTGCTGGGAGCAGCTTTCCATCTCGTACTGATCATCACATCTGCTGTCAAGTGGATCAACTAACCGCCTACACTCTACTTTTTATCCATGCAATAGTTCAGTCTTTCTTGAGTTCATAGGGACAAAGTCCCCTAATCTGTGTTGGCTGAAGCACATTGTGGAGCATATGCAAAGTGTCCACTCTCTTCCTCATGGTGTAAGATTGATGCTCAAGATGTTTTATAAACTCAACAATCAATTCCCACACACTATCATTCAGCATGGTAAAGTACAGGATTTCGAAAGGCAAATACAAAGTCCTGTTCAATAATCGCGAAGAGTGTTATTACAGATTTCGAATTCTCTATAAAGCATCATTTTGGTATAAGGTAGAAAAAAGATAAATAAAGCCAAGACCATATTATTCAGTAAACCCCTGACCATTGCTGCAAGGCTGGCCTCAGTTTGGAAGGCCCAAGACAAAACGGTCTGTCTGTTTGTCTTCCAATGGTTTCACCACAAACTTGGCCAGTGGCACCCCTCCTCTCAGACAAAATACAAAAATGTCTGCCCTCCAATGAGCCCCACTTTCTCTCCAAGAAGACATCTGGCAAAGCCTGAGCTGGCCTTTCCCTCTCCAGGACCAAACAGCTAAAGACCGATAGAAAAAATCAAAACGTCTGGTGCCTATATGATGACAATGCCCCTTGCAGATGCTTCATCTGAACGAGACCAGCGTTTCCCAACAAGGGCGTACATACTATAGAAGCAATGCATTCATGTGCCCCAGGGCCTGTGGAACAAGGGGGCTCGGCCAAGCTACCTACATCACCTCTGTAGAACATACCCCCACTTACCTACCCAGCCATGCTACCTACACTCTTCACGCTGGGTGCACGAATCACGTCTCCCTCGCCTTCGTGCCTCTGTGTCTCCCTAGCTGCCATGCACGTCCACCTGCTACCATGCATGCACCCACACCTCTCTCTTGCCATACATGCACCTCACGTCTCCCTCGCCACGGTGCACAAGCCGCTCCTGCATAATGGGACCCGGTGAGTGTTTGCCATGGGGAGGGGGGGGGGGCTGCTGCTTCGATTGATGGGCGCCCGTGATGGGGGTCCTGCTATAAGGCCTCATCAGGGCTATGTATACCTTTGTTTCCCATCCTTTTTATCAATGGTGTAACATAGTAACATAGCATGTAAGGCTTTAGTCCATCCAGTTCAGCCTGTTTATCTCCTTCCAGTGGTCTAGTACCACTTTAAATGTTGCAATTACCTGAAATACCAACCCTATAACCACTAATACAGACTTCCCCAGGAGGCTGGAGGTCCTATACTAGCCCCATGATGCAGGCATTCCACTTTTTCAGCTTGTTGACTTGACACATCCCACTGGAGCAGTAGATTGTCTTTGAGGCTTCATGTCCCGCTGCTCATACACCTTCTCAAAGTGCAACATCAAACAATCTCAATCGCAATAGGGAGTTGATGTACTGTAATTACACTAATAAATGGTGTTTCAATACAGATATTAACTATTGATGGACCCAATGCCAGAGGGTTAAACTAAAGCAATTAAAAGAAAAAAGGTAACCAAACCTGCTAAAGCTGCTGATATTGGCCCAATAAGGTGTTTAATATACTCACCCTCATACAGATCCAGGTGGTACTTAAAGCCATTGTGCTTGGTAGGTACCTCTAAATAGGTCCATAGAGAGCCTATGCTGAGGTGGGTTAACCCTCAGGTAAGTTATAAGTCAGTTTTTGTAAATGTTAGAGATTTATTAAATTAATGTAGAGACATATGTCAAAGCCACTACAAAAACAGATGCAAACCTAGGACTAAGATCCTTATATATATATGAAGCGTCAGTGCCACACAGCCTCACTAACACTAGCGCCGAAAATGATGCAGCGCCGGGCGCTCTGGTTGAAGCAGCGACAGATGAAACCTGGCAATGTAGCTCAAGATCCCATAGAGCACAATGAACAGAACTGGACTGTAGTGTTTTTTTTGTACAGATCTTGCATTGGGACTTGTCAATAATTGAAAGCAGGACCTAGATAGGCCAAAATGTTTTTTCTGGCTGGTATTAAAACTGGTTTTAATGGCTTCTGTTGCTTAACAATGTGTAATTTTGACACCAACAACTAAAACGCGACCTAAACGCACTGTAAAGTTTGTTCCCAGCAGTGATTTCTTGTAACTGTAATGAAAAAACGCTAACCAGCGCCACAAAAATACAACACTATCGATTTCAAGGAGGAAAAATTCCTAAATATGCTGAGGAGTGCCGGAAAAACGGCAGCACAAAGTGGCGCTCACTGGTGCTGGGACAATCGGCCGGCGGGTCCAACAGGCGCTGACATAGGCCAGACAATCAAAGCAAATTAGTAGCCTTGGGCACAGCGACTGCTAGCACCAACGTAGTACCCAGCACAGCGCCAGATAAGACGGGAATGCTGCCACTCGGAAGCTGGCGCTATAGCCACAAAAATGATGCTAAAAGGTGCACATCATAAATAAGGGCCTAAATTTATTGAGGGTCCTCAAAACATACAGGAGATATATTACTCACAGAAGATATAACTGCAATTTCCTAACACAACTATACAAACATAAAATATCAGCAAGTCCTCTATTTTAAATTTAGAAAAAACTTTTGCATCAATAGGTGCCCATTATGAGAGCATTAAAGTGGACCAACACCCAGGATTTTCACTATCCTGGGTGTTGGTCCACTTCAGCGGGGCATCCGAGATCAGGATGCCCCTCTGTGTGAAACCCCCCCAAAAAACTTACGACTGGCGCAGGCGCGCGCACTGCTAGAGGGGCGCGCGGGAGGCGGCGGCGACTGATCCGTCGCCGATAAGGTAAAGTTTTTGGGGGGGGTTTCACCCCGCGGGACATCCCGATCTCGGATGCCCCGCGGTGAGGGAGGTGATCGGCCCGGGAATCTTATAGATTCCCGGGCCGATCACCCCTGGGTGTTGGTCCACTTTAAGCCTATTGAGGGAAACATCAAATTTATCAACATTGTTCAACATTGAAAAAAAAAAGAAATTGTCCTCTGCAAAGTTAAAACTTTTGTTTTTAAGTTCCTGTCTGCTTTTTATTAGAGGGCGTATTATATTTGTTCAGGAGAGCAAAGTGTGTCAGTGCCATTACTCTCCCCCTTGCTAGGATTAAGACTGCTGTCCCAAGTCCTCCTTTGAACAGATGCAAATAGCCATTAAGGACAAGCCTTACAGCTCTGGCGGACAAGCCTTGACCCGAGGAAGCGTGGAAGAAACATTCTCTTTATCTTCCTCATTTCGCCTTTTTTAGACAGATCTAATCCAATTTTGTTCCTGCTCTGTGTTGGCTCACTCTGCCATCATCAGCTGCTATAGATACGTTTGCCCCTAGCTTAACCCTTCCACACGGCTAAAGAGTAACTCCAGGGAACACATGATTTAGTGAACGGCTGATGCTGCATTGCCACTGTACTAAGAATTCAATATTTTTTATTAGCCTTATGTATTCGTAGAGCATTGTAGGATTATGTATTTTTTCATGGAAGTGAACTTAGAAAGTAATATTTCCATTCCTGGTGTTTCAGTGACACTTAAAAGGAATATTACAACAAAACCACAAATGAATGTCAGTGGACATCTTCCCAGTGGTGTGGTGGGAAATGCCCTTATTCTTTTAGTTAAGCTTGTTTGGTTAGGGCAACCTGATTTATTTTTTTGGTTTCAATATTTTTATTAAAGCTTTCAGTTTCCAACATTACATATATTTGAAACGTATGCATTATAATGCCATCCCGCGCAGGGGAGGTGAGAGGAAAAGCATTGCATAAGATTACACATAAATCAGGTCGATGTATTAATAATTTGCAATGTATACAAGTCGAGAAGGTAAGGAAGTAAATGACAGCATCAAGAACAGTCAACATCTTCGTATGGCCTACTTGACCTGAGACAAGTTCTTATCTATTCTAGGGCCATACAGGTCACGGGGTCCCGGCCCCCACGGTCTGTACCGCCACAGGTGAGTCCGCAGGATTGCAGGCTTGGTCAAGCGTGCCAAAGGGAAGAGGTTAATGGGAACCGTTTAGAATCGTAATCTAAAGGGAGGAAAAACAAAGAACTGGGGGGAAAGAAGATTGGGGGGGAGGAAGGGTCAGGGAGGGGGAGAAGGATTGAGGAGCTCCCGCACTCCGCCAGCCAACACGTATGGCCACTACAGCCTCCACGGGGGTACACCAGGCCAAGCAAATCTCATCCAGGGCTCCCATATCGAGAGGAATTTGTCATGGGTGTCGGTCAGAATACTAGATAATCTTTCGTTGGTGAGGAACCCGTTCATTCTGGCCGACACCTCCGAGATTGGGGTATATTGTTTTTTCCAGGCTCTGGCTATGACCTGTTTGGCCGCTAGAAGGAGGTAGACAAAAGTCTGTGCTGTTTGCTGGTGAGCTCCTGTGGCTTGCAGTGCAGGAGGGCAACCCAGGGGTCTTTTTTCATATTGGTTTGAAAGATGCCTATATACCTGATTCCAGAAGCGGGCTAGCATGGGACCAGTCCACCAGGGCAACCTGATTTAAACCACTGGTATACCAGGGAAAGTAAGAAATATGCAAAAGGATCATTGGATAGCTCACCATGATTTTTTGTACTTACAAAGGTGCGCGTTCAGGGTGCTCAGTCCCAGATCCTTACACTAAATAAAACGTTTACTCTTACTTTCAATTGTATCCAACAAAGAACTCCTAGTCCAACATTGAGCAATGTAAGTATGACAGGTTTTGGACTCTTGCTGGTCCCTAATCAACTGAAGATCAACAATAACAGCACACTAAAGGAGCCACCCATCCAATAAATCTGTGGCGACACAATACTGTCCTCATCTATGAGCCAAGTGCAGATCACACAGCATCCATGTTGTCTGGTCTTGAGGAAAGTTGTAGCTGGCCAGTTAGACATTCGTTGCTGAAGGTAAATTTTCCCTTACCCATCTCAAAGACTAAGGTCTGATGAGCAGACAGGATTATGTGCATCAATGTCAGAAGTAAGCTGTGAGCAACCCATACGCAGACGCTAATTTGAATATCTATGGGCAAATTATTTCAGCAGAAATCCGATTTGGGATACCACGCTGTGTGAAACCCCCTGGCTTGCTGTGTTTTCTTACCTCTTCTGGCTCCCTGCCAATCAGCCCTCTCTGCTGTGCATATTAATGAGCAGCAAAGAACGCCTAATCTAGGCATCCATGGGGGTGCTCCATTCCTTCTATGTGTACCTGTGCCAACCATATGCAGGTGCACACAGCAGCCAGAGGGATGACACTATGGCTGGGGAGTGTGCCATGGGATCTGCCGATGGGTAAGATTCCTGGTCAAATTTGGATTTAGGATGCCCCAGACAGAGAGTTGTCCAACTATAAAGTCTTATAGACACCAGGGCAGTGCTTACTCCTCTTTGGGAGCCTTATTTAAGAAGCGTCGGTGACACACACACACAGTCCACAGCACAGTGCCAGATAAGACCAAAATTCTGGCGCTCCATAACTGGCGCTATAGATGCTAAATGGCACACATAATAAATAAGGCCCTAAGTTTACTGTCACTGGATCATTTTAATTTGGACCAAGACCAGACCTAGGAGATGAATACCCACTCCTGGGGCAACCCAATTTCGATTGCCTTGCCGGGGGAATCACGGCGTATGTGAGGCCAGGGGCAGCATCTCTCACCCTTTTCATAATAAAGCACTATTTTTTTCTGCCGTAGTGCTCTATGGTAGCTCAGGCTTCACAGCCACTTATGACTGTGGTATCTTATACATCAGTGCTACACTGCGCTGTGAAGAAGGCGAGAGTCATATATTTATCTATAGAATGCATTCTACTTGGCGCTGTCGCACACACCTTAAATTAGGAATAGAGTGACGCAGTGGTCAAACCATTGGCACTCATTTTCTTATCTCACTCTAACTGTAATAATGAAACATGTTCATTTTATGTTGCCAAGCCAAAGATGCAATAAAGTGGTGGGTTGTCATTCACAAACGTTCCCACCAGTGTTTTACGAAGATCAGGGCTTAATGAAGCTCATTCTTTATCCCAGGTGGACATGTGGTTTGCTCATTAAATTCTGCTATTGAGACGGTATAATTATGACAATTAATTTATACCGTCCCAACGCAGTCTACAAGCACCGTGTAATAAATGTCAATACAGCCTTGTCTAAAGACTGGCCTTGAAAGAAGCTGTTGATCGTTCCAGTGGAGAAGGATAAAGGTTTCTACAACAACACGATTGGATGCTATACAAGACATTCACTCACTGTACAATATGAGGCCTGGCCAGTGTAGCACTTGTCATTGGCCCCAACACAAATCCTATATATACATCATAGCCCAAACCACAGACATTACCCACTACACACTGATGTGCTTAGCATCTTCTCTTGATGGAGGCTGCTTTGCATATCTAAAGTCTCCGAGACCTCATCCCTACTATTAGCGGCCCGCAGGCTGTCTCCCTAATCCTTCTTTGGCTAATTCAGGCACAAAAAGCATCTGATTTACACGACAATACCTTGGCACACTCTCGGCTGCTCTCCCGCAAGGAGAATTGTGCCCCGACGAACAATGTGTCATTTTAGAACTAAAAAGAAAGCACAAATTCTCCACTCGGCCAGCTGCCACTGAAAATGCTAATTATCCCTATACCCCCCCCCCCCCACCATCCTGCGCAATGCTTAGCTTCCACATTACAGTTTCCCTTCCAGCTCCAGACAAGCAGCCGAGAGAGCATCTTCACCCTCCCCTAAGGACAACCACCCCCCTTGTCTATTTTATTGCAGTCTACTAGGTTTCTAGAATCATATGGTTGTTTTTTTTCCCCCAACTAGGAACTGATAGTTCTGCACACCTTCATTTATCCTAATTTGTCAGTCACCTATGTGAGATTTTTTTTTAAAGCACAAGTGCTGTCTAAGGGTTGGCCTCTGGGCTAAGCAAGGCCATTCAAGGTTATCTTTAGTGATGAGCCAAATGTGTCTCTGTTCTGTTCTTGTGTAGTTCTGCTGATTAGTTTGCAATTTTCAGGTTCTGCATCACACGAATCCCATAAAAGTCTATGGGGGGGGGCGGGGCAGGATGTGCTTTCTGTACTTTGCAAAGTAACTAAAGCAGACAAATGCTCCAAATTGCATGATGGGAAGAGCACCAAATCTGGGCCACATTGTTATAATTGAAACAAAAACACCAGAGGTCCACTTAATGTATTGTATTTTTGAAAAAACAAAAAAACAAAAAATGGGGGTTCCACCTACCCCCAAAAAACCTCTTCGTACAGAAGCACCACCAACAAGCAATAAAAAATTATGTAGTCAATTTTATTCATGTATCAACATTAATATTACAACAATCCTATACAAACATCTTAAAACACCATTAAAAACATATATACACCGAGAATTGTAAAGAGGAGGGGGAGACAATAGGGGGCAAGATCAAACAACCTGTGGTCGCTGCTCTACAAGTAATTAAAGGAGGCCTCTAAATAGTGACCTATGGGCTCTCTGATCAAATGCACATGATTATGGGCCTGCTGCATGATGACAAGACCTACAAAAAATCTATTAATGAAAAACCCTTAATAAACATCCAAAACTGAAAGTGATGCTCTCTATCGTGCCAATGTACAACCAAAATAAATTATTAATCCAAAAAAGTGCATAGAACCTCAATGCATAAATCACATACAGTGTACCCACAAAACGCCAATGGGCTCCTAAACACCAAATATTGCAATTGTTGTGAACAACTTAGCTCAAACTTAAACTCTAAAGCATATGTGTCTGTTTAAATAAAGGAGAGGACCCACCAGTTGAGGAATAAAACATAAATACAGTGTGGCAAAATGCACGCAGGCACTCACATGAACCGAGCAGACTGACATGAATGGCCCCCCAAGTACCCCAAACTCCAGACCACCAATATTGTATTTTTGAAATAGGAAAAATAATCTTTCATCCCTTGTACAGATAGAGGTTTCCTTGAACAGAATTATGTCATTTTGCAGTGGAAGAATCTCCCTTTTATTTTACTACAACATCTGCATATAAAGCTACAGCTATCCTTAAAAAAAATTAAAAGAACAATCCCAAATAATCTATGAGGCTGATTCATCATTAGCGGCAGGTAGCGACAGATGAGCGTCTGTAGCAGGCATTTTCAGAGCGCCCGCTAGTAGTCGCAGTGCTCAGCCGTGGGTCGCTACTTTATAGCGACTCAGTCGCTGTTCAGTAATGTTGAATACATTGTGAGGAGTCGCTATTTGACCAGTACAGCGCTGTATGGGAGCGCATGTTAGCGACTGCTCACAGCGACCGACTCACACCATATTCAGCAAAAAAACAGCCTCACAAATCTCTGGCGCTGAAAAATACTTGTTTGAAGGCCAGAGCGCAGGAGGCGGTGTGTTTAAAGTGTGTTTTCAAGCATCTATCAACTAGCAACAAAGCGAAAACATATGGAATTACATTGTAACAACATTGTAACATGAACACTTTAATGCCAGACCTGTAATGTCATTTCTGAAGAAATATTTAAAAAATGTGAAAAAACAGCTTTTTCAATGCCAGAAGAGGTCACAGAATTATTTGTGATTTTTGGGGAAAAAACAAAAAAAACAACCCCGTTTAAAGAGAAGAAAAGGTTCGTCCATTGAAATGTATGGGGGAGCGACAGGTAGCGAGAGGTCATACCTGGCGCTGTGCAAGTCTGAACGCTGGCGCTTTTCGCAGAGGCTGTGAAAATGATGAATCAGACGCTACATGGCGCTATCCCAGTCGCTAAACAGATTCTGCTTGATAAATGTGTAATTGCGTGCCGTGTCCGGTGTTGACCAGTTGCTATCTGTCGCTACCTCTCATTAACCAGCCACTACCTGACGCTATCCCTTCTTAAATAACCCCCAAAGTTAAGAAAAGTCGTATGTTACGCTCTAAACCCTTTTCTTAACATTCACCACTGGATAATATTCCTACCAGTAGAAGAAAACCACAAGCTTTGCCATTTTTTCATTCATTCATTCTCTCACTATAGGTTGTGCGGCTAAAAAACCCCAAACCAAGAACCTGATTCATGGATTTGTGTGCGCGCGCGCGCATGCGCATGTGCGAAGCGCACCAAATGGCTTGCAGTCGGAGCAAGCACAAAATTCCTCTTCCACCTGAAATTCTGCTGTTTTGAAGCACAAATGTCCCTGCCCCATGCGCATTTGGCTAAGTCCTTAACTGGTCCTGATGCCCCCCCCCCCCCATTTTTCTCCCCTTTCTTACCTGATTCTCAGTTGTGCTTTTGTCTCTCCAGCTTCTGTGTTTTAGGCAAATCTCTATTCTTTATTTCGGATTGTATTCCCTTGTCTCAGGTGACAGATGTTCTGTTTACTCCCCCATCCCTGCCCTGTTTTGTGTATTAGAGCTTAATAATTGTGCTGCTAATGTTTTTTTTTTTAATTACTCTTAATCTTTGGGGCCAATGTCCTCCATTTTCGGATCTATTCAGCTCACTTACCGCTCTGCCAGGGCAATTAGCAAAGCCCACTTCCCTCTAGTTGGGGGGACAAATGCCTGTCACTATATAAAGTTGTACTTGGGTGAGCTGTGATGCTGGGCATCCCAGATCAGGATGCCCCCAAGGAGCTTGTAGATTTCATGGCCGGGGCCACCAAAGCTGGCCCCCGTGCTCTTGTCTACAAGCCTTGCATAGCTGGTCCCCAGGCTGGTTATGCTGGGGAGGGGAACCTCATGGCAATTTTTTCTATGTAACCCTTTATAGTGTGGATAGTTGTTATATTTTTTAATGTTATAAAGTGCTCTTTTCAGTTTCTCCTGGGCAGGAACTGGGGCTAGAGATACATATGTGGTGCCGTTTGAATCGGGGAGAAATAGGGCTTTCACATGCAATACGGTTTTCTTGAATAAAATAAATTTTTTATTTAAAATAAAGACAAATTACATAACGCAAAGCATACATAGCGCAAAATGATGAAAAATTACCTGTCAACAGAGGGTCACAACATCTCAAGTAGGCTGGCATTTAAGAGGGTTAAAAGTAGATATGCATGTAAGGTATTGTTCTGCTCAGGGGGCCTTGTTATTTTAGATTTAGCTTGTTTTTTCTTATTTATATATTGATATTTTTGGGTTTTTTTTCTGCTTCTGTATACATTTTTTAGGGAAACCCTCTACAACCAAAGAATTCTTCGAGGGATTTCCTCCAGAAAGATAAACGATAAACGAACAAGCTGGGTACACTTAGAAAGCTTAACATGTGTACTTTCAGGGTATATATGGTTTGTGGGAGGCATTCCAAATGTAAAGGGCTGTCTTGGAAGAAACACCCCGTCTGCAGAGCTGACATTTTCAAGTGAAATTATCCTTACGCACATGCTTTACTTTGAGGTGTTTGGCAACTCTTCCCTTGACAATAACTATTTATGTTGGGTATTGTTCTGTTTGGGGGACCTTGCTTTTTAGATTTAATTTTTCTTGCTTGCATATTGTTTTTTAGGAAAATGTGGCTTCAACTCTATTTTTAGGGAAACCCTGTGCAACCAAATAATTCATAGAGGGATTACTTGAACAGGTAGTTCAATAGGTACGCCTAGAAAGCTTGAGGTGTGTATTTCCAGAGAATATATTTGTGGGGGGTATTTCAAATGTAAAGGGTTGTTTTTCAAGGTGCGCCTAGCAGTTGTATATTACCTTAAAGTGCTGTTTCAGTTTGGGGGAATCTCCTGGCCAGGAAATTGTGTCTACCAATACACATGTGGTACAGTTGTAAGCATGAGAAATGGGGCTTTTACTCTCAATATGATTTTATCGAAACGTACATTTTTTATTACAAAAAAACACTACAAATTGTAAAAAAACATTTTATTTCACCCTAAAACATTGAAAATACACTACAAACATGGCAAACAGTGCATTTCATGTAAAAGCTGAAAAAACAATATATCATTTTTCTGGGAGCCCACTAAAAATCCCCAAATCAGTTGAGCACGTTTAGTGCAAAATATTGAAAAATGTTCTGGCAAAATAGGGTGACAAAATCCCTAGTTAGGCTCAAAGGGTTAAATAAGTCTCTCTCTCTCTATGTATATATATATACACATATATATATATATATATATATATATATATATATATATATATGTATTACTCCTATGTTGCAACCATATTTGTGCTATAAAGGACAACATTAAAGCCAGATTGCCTGCTATAGGAAAAAAAGCATTATTTTGTTTTATGACCTCAACAAATATGGTCCATAGGCAAACAATGGATAGCTGTCACATCTTTTTCAGCCATGATTATCCTCCATGCATGGCAGGGCAGAGAACTACAGACAGAAATTTGTGAAAAAAAGCCAGGATCACAGGAGAATGACTCCAGCCTTAACAGGATCAAGATTTGGTGAGACACAATGTTGTCTCCACATGGAGAGCCCATAAGTTCCTGCAACCATAAAATAGGATGCAAGGCTTAGCCAGAGGAGGACACATAAGCGACATGTTGATCGATGTTATGCATTCTTACCATCATAATGAAAAACGCACATGGACAACATCAAAAGCCTTTAAGTAAACTTCTTGTGGCTTCATAATATACTGTAGTCTAAAGTCTTTTAAGTTAGCGTATGATTCTGTGGTCAATACTCACCATCTGCCAAAGGGTATACAGAAACAAAAAAGCTTTTGTAAGGGATCATTTGATCCCATTTTAAATGGCATCATCAACTGCAACTTATCGAAGACACTGTCACCAGTGTTATAATTCAAAATGTGATGTCTGCAAAGGTGCACCATTCATGTTTCTATGAATGTGTAATGTTTAGGTGACCCACACGAGATGCTGCGAGAGGAAAACTCAAACCACACAGAGATGATGGATTCTTGCCTGTTTCTCTATTGGTCATCCCACTTAAATTAATTGGAAAAAAAAAATGATTCAACATTGGTTAATTGCACTTCCTTTATTGGTTGGGTAACATGGGTTAATTGCACTTCCTTTATTGGTTGGGTAACATGGGATAATTGCACTTCCTTTATTGGTTGGGTAACATTGGTTAATTGCACTTCCTTTATTGGTTGGGTAACATGGGTTAATTGCACTTCCTTTATTGGTTGGGTAACATGGGTTAATTGCACTTCCTTTATTGGTTGGGTAACATTGGTTAATTGCACTTCCTATATTGGTTGAATAACATTGGTTAATTGCACTTCCTTTATTGGTTGGGTAGCATTGGTTAATTGCACTTCCTTTATTGGTTGGGTAACATTGGTTAATTGCACTTCCTTTATTGGCTGAATAACATTGGTTAATTGCACTTCCTTTATTGGTTGGGTAACATGGGTTAATTGCACTTCCTTTATTGGTTGGGTAACATGGGTTAATTGCACTTCCTTTATTGGTTGGGTAACATTGGTTAATTGCACTTCCTTTATTGGTTGGGTAACATGGGTTAATTGCACTTCCTTTATTGGTTGGGTAACATGGGTTAATTGCACTTCCTTTATTGGTTGGGTAACATTGGTTAATTGTACTTCCTTTATTGGTTGGGTAACATGGGTTAATTGCACTTCCTTTATTGGTTGAATAACATTGGTTAATTGCACTTCCTTTATTGGTTGGGTAACATGGGTTAATTGCACTTCCTTTATTGGTTGAATAACATTGGTTAATTGCACTTCCTTTATTGGTTGAATAACATTGGTTAATTGCACTTCCTTTATTGGTTGGGTAACATGGGTTAATTGCACTTCCTTTATTGGTTGGGTAACATGGGTTAATTGCACTTCCTTTATTGGTTGGGTAGCATTGGTTAATTGCACTTCCTTTATTGGTTGGGTAACATGGGTTAATTGCACTTCCTTTATTGGTTGAATAACATTGGTTAATTGCACTTCCTTTATTGGTTGGGTAACATTGGTTAATTGCACTTCCTTTATTGGTTGGGTAACATGGGTTAATTGCACTTTCTTTATTGGTTGGGTAACATGGGTTAATTGCACTTCCTTTATTGGTTGGGTAACATGGGTTAATTGCACTTCCTTTATTGGTTGGGTAACATGGGTTAATTGCACTTCCTTTATTGGTTGGGTAACATGGGTTAATTGCACTTCCTTTATTGGTTGGGTAACATGGGTTAATTGCACTTCCTTTATTGGTTTCAGTATTCTACACGGAAGTGCAATTTACCCACGTTGAATACATTTTTTGATTAATCCCTGCGTGGTTTGAAAATTAAAGTGGACCAATCACCCTCGAAGTTCAAATCAGCGTCTTTATGCCATGCATTAGTATGCGCCACATAAAGCGCTGATTGTATGAGCACCCGAACTGTGAGAGGCAGAAAGGTGAGTGAAAGTGGGCGATCTGGGGGGTTTCACACGGGGGGCATCCTACATCGGAATGCCTCTGGGGCAGGGACCAATCACCAGTATAGTCAAAATCCTGGTGATTGGTCCTCTTAAAATAATAATATATTGGCCCGTTTCAGGTCCCACATTATTCCATCTGTTTATTTTTACTGAGTAAAATAAGTACAGTAAGATGCATATAAAAAGTGGCAGGCCGCAGGCCCGATGCTGAACGGCCCGGGAATCTTATAGATTCCTGGGCCAATCAGCATCGGGTGTTGGTCCACTTTAAAGTCGTTTCACACCTATTTCCTACCTAATGGGTGAGGGTGGGTGCTGGATTCCTCCTGCTCACTGACCCCCACAATCCCCCCCAAATCCTTACCGTCACCTTGGCAGCCTACAGTCAAATGGGCCAGACCTTGACCAACGGCCAGGACTCCGGCCCACGTGGCCGCCGCTGGCCAATCGCTGGCCTAAGAACAAGGTGAAGGTAAGGATTTTGGTGTGGGTGTAGGACCATTTTAAGTGTGTGTCTTGTGAGTGCCTTTGTAGAACCTGTTTAAAATGGTCTTGGTAAACCTATCCACCTAATCCTGTCATCTATGAGTCCCCTTCTATGGCAGGAGGTGCAGCTGCTACATGTGTCCGGAGCTGTCCCCTCTTTCGGAGGAAGTATTGGTACGAATAGATAGGTCTCTCTCTAATGCAGGGCTCATAGATGGTGTGAGGGGGTAGGTAAGGTCATGACCCTGTCTGGCACAGAGTTACAAGGTAGGGTAGTCACTAATGACTGCAGTGCTATTCTGCTACCTCAGCATTCCCATGCACTATTGAAGCCCCATGTGACTGCTGTTGGCCAGTGAAGTTTGAAGGGCCCATCTGGCAAACCCTACAGTACACCTGGGTAGGTGCCAGGGCCCACTTCAATCTTGGGCGGGGGGGGAGTGCACCTCACTTGGTGGCTATTTTCTAGTACCCAAGGCTGGCATAATAGGAACATGAGGGGTGGCGGCACATCATTTGGCTGGGGTGTGTTTTACTTACCCCACTACTGCATTTTGGGGTCTTTCAGATGCTCATTTTTGGGGATGGGGGAGAAGCTCGTTTTGATTTCTGGCTGACCTTTTTTTTAGAGCCTGGGGTATATTTTCACTCGTATATATTTGGTAGCAGGGTGGCATGTGATCTCACTCTGCCTAATCATGTTTGTGAGAGCTGCTCACATTCAGACAGTTTCCAGGCTCTTTGGGATTTGTGGGTTTGCTTGGGCCCACTCAGACTCTAAAGCCCAAGGCCACATATAAACCTGAATCAGGCTCTGTCCACAGGTCTCTGGCAGTCCCACATGGATGGGATCCGGCCGCCATGATGAGGGATTGCAGACGCAGGTAAGTACCAGAGCCAGGGATTGGGCTTCTAGTTCTGGTATCTCTCATCTCTCTTTAGGAATCTCCATGCTGCTTAGGTGAGACATGCAATTATGTTGTTGTGAAAGCACAGGACTCCCAATATGCAAACAGGACAAACTAGAGGCAAAATTGTGTTCCCTCAAAACCAAGGAGCATTTCTGGACCACTTTGGTTAAGTGTAACGAGACCTTTTTTGGGGGGGACTTACAGGGTAAAGGGTATGGTGGGGGTGTGGCTTATCTATGGCTTTTCAGGAACAAATTCTCAACATTCCATGCTGCTGTGTGTACCTTAGTGTAGCCCACCCCCAGACATACACCTAAAGGGCTACTCCAGCCCCTTCCTAAAAAATATCTTACCCCCCGCCCTGCCACTCCTATTAGCGTTACAGCTCATTTAATAAAAGAAAAAAAAAAGACTCACCTTCATCCTGAATCCAGCCGCTGAAGTTGGTGGTGCAGCAAATGCGGCACCAAACGCCCGCCGCCATCTTCCCGGATGTCCCGGTCGGCCACTGAGAGCCGGACGCTCCCCGCAGAGAGCGACTTCAAGAAGATGGTGGCAGGCTTTCAGTGACGCATTTGCAGCACTACCGACATTTATTAAATGAGCTGTATTGCTAATAAGAGGAGGCAGGGCGGGGGGTAAGTTATTTTTTAAAGAAGGGTCTGGAGTGGCCCTTTAAAGCACAACGTGGATATCTTTGGTTTGTAAATGATGCTGGTGATTGGCCTAACGCTCAGCCAAACTATACATTAAACTACCGCCATTCAGCCAATGAGCAGGGATGCAGATGTATATTGGATTAGGATGTGGTTGAACAGTCGTACAATAAGGGGTTTATTCATCAAGCCATAGCGCCAGGTAACGACTGGCAGCGCCAGGTAACGACTGGCAGCGCCAGGTAACGCCTGGCAGCGCCAGGTAACGACTGGCAGCGACAGGTAACAACAGGTAGCGGACAGTGACCGCCGGTCGCGGCACACAATACCACATTTATCAAAGCAAATCTGCTGAGCGACTCTTACAGCGACACGTAGCGACCGATTCATCATCACAGACGGTTCAGTGTATACCGCCGGCGCTGTGGCTTTCAGAGCGCCTGGTATTACCTACCGCTACCTGTCGCTCTCCCATACATTTCAATGGATGTTACTTTTCTTCTCTTTAAACAGGGTATTATTTTAGTTTTTTTTAATTGTGTCACCTCTCCTGGCCTATTAAAAGTCATTTTTGAAAACTTTTTGGATTTATAATATTTTTATGCAGAATTGTCATTTCAGGTCTGGCATTAACGTTTTCATGTTACAATGTAATAACAATGTCATTCCATGTGTTTTCGCTTTGTTACTAGTGGATATGTGTTCAAAAACAGACTTTAATCACACAGCCTCTGGCGCTCTGGGCTACAACGACCCGATTTTGAGTGCCGGCGCTGTGTGAGGCTGTTTTGTTGATGAATATGGTGTGAGTCGGTCGCACTGAGCTGGCGCTACCGTTCGCTCCCATATAGCGCTGTACTGTGTTATAGCGACTCACACAACAGATTTAGCAATGCCGGCCAGCGACTGAGACGCTCTGAAACAGTGAACCATGGCCAAGCACAGCGACTACTAGTGGTCGCTCTCAATGCCTCACTACAGACGCTCATCTGTCGCTACCTGGCGCTAGTAATGAATCAGCCTGCCCATGTCATCCAAAAGTAGGACATCTGGTCATTTAAGTCCAGCAGACCATATTTCTTTATTATTTATACAAAATGAAAATCTAAATATAACCTGACTTTCACTTTAGGTCTCCATGCACAGTCTGTGTACACTTACTTTTCCAGACTACATTGTGCTTTTAAAAGGTTATGAACTCCGAGTGTAGCATATCCTGCAGCTACTATCTAAGTGTGTGATAAATCATACGTCTCATTATCATATGATAATGATCAGATCACATTATCTCATAGGTGATGGAATCACAACATTAGCTCACAGCTAATGATGCAAATGAGCCTCTTTCATGCAGATCTGTCACCATCTTGGCCTCGGGACACTCACTTCTCCCTGACATCATGTTTCCCATCTCTCACACCTGCCTTGTTATCAGCGCTAGCAACACATCAGAGCCAAGGAGGCACACTGACACTTGGAGGTGATTTATGTGATTCTAGTAGATGCTTATTACACTAAGGCCCTTATTTATGAAGGAATAGCGACAGGTAGCGAGCGGCCGGTAATGACGGGCCCCGCCACGAGAACGCCGGCTCCCCACCACAATCACACATTTATCAAGCCAATCCTGCTTAGCGACTGAGATAGCGCCATATAGCCACTCATTCATCATTATTCCAGCCTCAGCCCACAGCGCCAGCGTCCGACCTTGAACAGCGACAGGTATGACCTCTCGCTACCTGGCGCTCTCCAATGCATTTCAATGGAACAATCTTTAAATATTCATAATTAATTGTTATTAATTTTTTTTTTTTTTTACATGTGAAAAATTCTGTGATCACTTCTGCCATTTTAGATAATTTTTTTAAGGAAAAAAAAAATTGTACAGAATTGATATTACAGGTCTGATATTAATGTATTCATATTACTAAATTCTTTAAAAAAACTTTTTTTTTTTGGTTTCCAAAAATATAGTTGTTTGGGGGTTAAAAAACTACTTTTAACCCATCGCCGCCAGCGCTCTGGGGTTTAAACATGCATTTCACAGCGCGAGAATTTTTTGAGCGTGATTTTTTAATGAATATGGTGGGAGCTGGTCGCTAGGGCCAGTCGCTATCATGCGCTCCCATACAGCGCGGAACCTGTCAAATAGCGACTCCTCACCCAATATTCAACATTACGGCAAACCGACTGAGTCGCTGTCAACTACCGAACAACGGCCAAGCACAGCGACTACTAGCGGGCGCTCTGAAAATGCCGCTACAGTCGCTACCTGCCGCTGTTAATGAATCGGCCTCTAAATTACACTGTCAGTAGGAAACTGCTTATTTTAAATAGACTATTTACTGTAAATACATGTCATGGTGTCATGGGCTGATCAGCTAAAAGAAAAAGTGGATTACTTGGATTAATGTTGGAACCACTTTATTATTCGGCCTCTGGCCCTATTGGGCTAAGAGAATTTAAGCACTTCAGCTCGTCTAAACTGGTATTGCCCTATATCAGACCAATCTAAATTAAAGTGATGTTGCAGATCTACAAGCGAGGACCAGTCCACCCCCTCCTTTCACTTCCATACTGGGTAATTCAGTGCTCCAGGACATGCAGTGGGAGATAAATGAGAATGTATTTGATCATTTCATCCTATTTGATCTTACTACTGTTCATTTACATTTAACTGGCTTCCCTCTGTTGCTCCAGTGAAGGGATTTTATGGGCATTTGGATTCTTCTTGCCTCAGGAATCAATTAGGGCTTTTCACAAGCACCTGCGGTCTAGCCATTCATTACTATTTACCCTAAAACACAACTGAAGTGACTACAGGTAATGTGAAAAGGCAACTACAACTGTGAAAACAAATTAGTTGCAAGAGGCCACCAAAACATACCCAAAAGTTGCCTATATGCACTTGTTTATGTTGTGTGTCCAGATTCCAGGTCCATTGCAATGAAGCCTATAGTATCATTTTAGACTTTTGCCATGTGCTCATGTGTTGTACTTTTATTTCTTTAAGTTTTTATAACTTCTATAAAAATAACGTAGCACTTTCTTACAGTGACTGGTGTGAGCTGCATCATACATTTGGATATATTACCAACTTACAGTCCAGGCTAAAGAACTGTTACTGTAGCACTGAAGAGTCTCTTACCGCAGATCTGATCCTTAAAGGTCATTGTTACGCCATTGCACTGTCCTAAACTGAGGAAGAAATGGCAGAGATATTGAGGTTTACACTTTCTCATCATCATTTCTCTTCTGAAAAAGTGGGTGTGGCACGTGGATCTGTGATGCTGCATAATAATCAGCAATGTGATGAATCTGGAGGTGGAGGCAGAGGGAGGAGCAGGAGGAGGGATCATCTGATGGGGACAGGATGAAAAAGAGAATGTCATTGGCTGAGCCTGTAAACGATACCAATCTGCTTCAGCTCGACAACAGTTTAGGACAGTGCCAAATGGAGCCCGACTCAATGGTGTAACAATTACTTTTGCCTGCAGTATCACTTTAACCCACAACCAAGACTAGAAACCCTACCAACAATCTTATTCTTATGCCTTAACCCCATATTGTCTTAATACAATTCCAGATTCTCAGCACCCCCTTCTGTTATGAATGATCTATATCAGGGGTACTCAACCACTTCTTGTAAAGGTCCATATACAGGCATCTGGTAAGAGGTGAAGGTCCGGGCTGTCACGGGGGTTGGATAGTTCGAAATCAGCGCACTGGGGGGGAATATATATTCCACAGGCAAAACTAAGAAAGGCTGGGATGGAGGGGGCAGAGCTGAGGGGACAAGGATGGATGGGGCAGAACTGGGGCAGTGGGATAGGATTGGATGAGACAAAGAGACAGAAAAACAAAGTTTGTGTGTACCACGCAATGCTCATCAGTACTAAGTGCAATGCTAAGTGCCAGACAGAGTCATGACACTGGCAGGGAGACTATGCACTACATAGCCGATCAAGTAAAGCGAGCAGATCTAAGCATGGCAATGCAGAAGCAACCGAGTATAGGGCTATCAGGGCAGGGGTCCAAAAATCTGACACCGAGCTCCGCATTCGGACCCTAGTCCACCAGTTGAGTACCGCTGATCTATATCTATATAGTGCTCATTATTAATTGAAGGCACCTCAGTTTACATTCAGAATCAGGTTAATTTAATCAAGTATATACATTACATACATGCTTGGAATTTGTTGTGGCAGCAAGGCTAAGTACAACGAGTAGGGGAATAACAGTTGACATATACCAATTAGCAATAAACCATTCCAACATAAGCAGAATAAGGAATACTCTAACCATCCGGCCAGAGATACAGAGTGCCACTAACTACATCAACAAGACACAAGAACAGCTTTTTCCCCCCATAGCCATTCAGCAGTGTCAGTGTTTTTTCTACTTTAGAATTACTGGGGCACTAGTACAAGAATGTAAATGTAGCTTTTTTTGAAGGTAGTAATTGTAGTTGCAGTTGTAAAAAAAATTGTGTATACTTAATACTGTTTCATGTACCTTGTAACTTTATCCCTGACTCTTGCCATGTAAAATTCCCAGAATGTACACTGTATATGCATGGCAAATAAACGTATTTATTCATTCAAGCCGAAGAGCGTTTTATGAGATTTTCTAATAAAATAAAACTACTATGCGCATTATCAAGGAAAAATGTTTTTTGTTTAAAATGGCATGGGGTCCACTCTCTCCAGCGAAACCAGCCCAAGACCAGGGTGTGGAGGCCAAGTGGCTGCCCCCCGGCCCTGCAGGCTACCAGCCCAAATAGCCCACACAGGTAACGAGCTCTTCCGCATCCCCCTGGCCTTTGGGGATGCAGGTAATGGGACAGGGGGTTTGGCAAGCCACCTGCTTGCTAGGAGGTGACATAGAAACATAGAAGGTTGACGGCAGAAGGAGACCATACGGTCCATCTAGTCTGCCCTTATGTGTATACTGTATGTACTCTTTATCTTAGGATAGATGTGTGCTTATCCCAGGCATGTTTAAATTCAGTGACTGTTGATTTTTCAACTACCTCTGCTAGAAGTTTGTTCCAAGCATCTACTACTCTTTCTGTAAAATAATATTTTCTAACATTGCTCCTGATCTTCCCCCCGTGCTCCTGATCTTCCCCCCGACTTGCCAGACGCTCTCAAGGACCCCTTACCAGTTCACAAAGGGTTAAGCTTAAAAAAACACACACACTTGTCAAATTTCTTTAATATAGATGTATTTATTTTTTACTATTTACCTTCTTCCATCTCCAATCGCTGCTGTCTCATTCCATCCATCTTCGGAAGCTGGGGCAGAGTATAATGTTTGAACCTGGCAAAATAAACCCGAATCTGAATAACTCCGGAATTGGTGAAGAAGCAGCATTGTCCCATATAGCTCCACCTCATCATCATGCTGTATTGTGCTGCAAAACATGGGGTTTGTTATAAGAAGCACTCTATAGAAAACATTGTCTTTGGGTTGTAATTAGGAGGAAAATGCTCAGTAATCAAATTCGTAGCAGGGAAGATAAAGAGTTCCGATTGAGTGAGCTCCATGAAGACATCTCTGGGGAGACTAAAAATAACTGACACAGCTTAGTCCTTATCAAGGCGAGGATCGCCTCTCCCTGACATTCTGTCAATCACCTTTTCAGCTCCCGCGATCTGCCCATGACCTAGGAGGTCATACCACGCCCTTAGCACTAGGAGGTCATACCACGCCCTTAGCATTAGGAGGTCATACCACGCCCTTAGCACTAGGAGGTCACTCCTCCATCACCTATTATATGGCTACATATGAAAGTTAATGAGTTTGATTTTACATTTTATCTCTCCTTTATCATTTTAAACATTTCAAAAATAATTAACTATTCCTAATATAAGATCTGTTCAGATTTGTCTGTAGCGGATGTTTATTAAAGGGCATCTGTGTGCAATATAAAAAAAATACATTCACTTTACCTTCCATGTAACTGATCTACTGTCTCACATCTCACCCAGTGGCCTGGCACTATCCAGTGAGCAAATAGGAAGTGAGGTGCAATATTGGTAATAGGGAGGATTTTTTACTATACGATGTTCCTTAAAGTACCTCCATCACCAAGGCCGCGATTCAATAAAGGTAGAAAAAAATTCTCATGGTAGTAAAAGATTCAATTCATGAGAAAAAAAGCCTGAGAATGTCACTGTTGCTGAATCACCAGCTAAGAAAACAATGAAAGTCAATGGCACTTTTTTACTCCTAAGAAAGGTAGAGAACTGTTTACTCCTTTCTACACTGTAGTAAAAGCTGACTTTCATTGTCTTTTTATCTAGTGATTCAGTAACAGTGAAATTCTCAGGCTTTTTTCTCATGAATTGAATTTTTTACTACCATAAGAATCTTTTTCTACCTTTATTGAATCGAGGCCAAAATGTCAATAGAACATATAAGATGGGGTTGAGCCTTCAAGGCTATTGATCATGACCTGGAGAAATCACATCTGAGCTTTATACACAAGTTAAAGTAATATATATATATATATATATATATATATTCATATGTGTGTATAGTGATGTGTATAAGTGATGTATATGTGTTGGAAACCTCTTTTCCACAAGCAGCGCTTTATCAACCCCTAAAATTTTGAGCTTTCTGAGAATGAAGGGGTTAATTAAGGTTACCACAACCCCTTCCTCCCCCTCGGAGACTAGCCTAATAATGTCTGGGCTCTGGATATTGTCACTCACTACAGTGGCCAGATGGCTCAGCTGCTACATGGGGACATGCCCAAGCCAAACCAAGGCTTATGCTTGCTACTCTGGGGCACTTTCCCAGGGGAACAATGTTCTGCCAGGCCTAATTCTAATTCAGATGTGTTTCTACAAATTGTAAATTGGGCATCTGTGTTAAAAGGCTGGATTTAGACTCCCAAGCCTAACCTATATTTTCCACTTAATAGTGTTTTTCACATAAAACAGTACATTTAGTCTAATCATTTTCCTTTAAATGTTTAACATTTATGAAAAAAGTCTGGTTTTGTGTAAGTCTTCCTGCTCAAGGTTGATGGTTAGAGATGGGTTAATGTTCAGACTAATAAAATGAAATGCTTTGTGTTAGTGGTGCCGCGTATTTCACAAAGACGCTCTTAAAATTTACATCGGAAGATATAAACGATTGTTTAAGTGTCGCCATGTCCACGCCTATCTGAGTGGCCTTAACAAACAATGGTTGTCTGATGAAAAGTTGTATTTTTTGTGAATCCGTCTGACATGTGTACGTGAGTCTCGCACAATGATGAGCATTCTTATTCATTCAATACATTCCCAAAGAAAAGGGATGAATTTTAGATAAAACAAGGCTGGTGGGCGATGGCTGCAATGGCTGCAGAAGACGTGACGCCATAGAGCCATTGTCTCATATTTCTAAATCATTTATAAAAGACTAATATGAATTTGTGCTGGCGGATATTAGGGGAAACTATGCATAAACTTTGCATTTGTGTTGTTCTTTTCTAATATCAAGCAGGAAGAATAGGGCCGAGCTCTAGAAAAATTTGACGGGTGGGCAAAGTCTGAAAAGCCGGGAGAAGAAGTGACACCATTGTCCTAGATGAGTAATTATTTGCTGGAAGGCTAAAAAAATGTATACAATATTGGTGTGATAGAAAGTGTGCATTTTATTTGTTAGCTTTTATGTTGAGCACCTTAATGTAATGGCCACTGCTGCCTGTTGCCTAAATGTAATCTGTAAGATGTCATTGTGTTAAATTGTTTAACCCCTTCCGCCACAGTAAGAACCACTATTTATACAAAATTATCAACATTATTATTCAGGGCCTGGGAACTAATTTACCTCCCAGTTTAACCCTCTCATCAACTAAATATCAAGCAACAAACATGTCTAGCTATGTGGAAAGACAGAGATTTGGTTGCATATATCTGCAGATACATGTGGAAGCCACACTGCTCCGGCAAGGCACTCTGTGTTTAGTGTGGTCTCTACTCTTAATTCTGAGTCCCCAAAGTTGGGACATGCAATGCAGACAAATATCTGAAAGCTACTCACCTGGGAAGCTGCCAGCCTCCCTTTAGAACACTTCACAGGGAGAATTGGGATTATGTTAGTTTGAATGACTCTCAGGGGAAAAAAAACCTAAACAAGCCCCTGCACCCTTCAACATATGCAAAACCACATTTGTGAAGTTTAGGTGCATCACAGGGATTAACACATAGCGGGAAGCGCCATTTGAACATGACATAATAGTACGTCATACTGTATGTCAAGAAAAGGTTAACAACTAAGCCGAAGATGTTGTCGGATATGTTTTTTGTACCATTCCCTAAATGGCTGATTGCTTGATCACTGATGCCTTTGAAAAATAACATATAAATAAATATAAAATATATAAAAATGTATTATGTAATAAGAATATACATGAAAAATGTAAGGGAACTCAAAGGCTATTGATGAACTGGTACTTAAAGTGGACCAATCACCAGCATTCCGATTATCCTTGTAATTGGTCCTTGCCCCGGGGGCAGCCTGATGGAAGCCCCCCAGATCGCTCTCTTTCACTCACCTTTCCCTGTTCCCATGGTGCATCTGCGAGTGCTAGTCCAATCAACGCATTAGGCAGCACATAGTAATGCGTGGCATAAAGCCGCTGACTTGAACTTCAAGCAGGCATAATTGGCCCAGTTCCCCTGTAGAGTGAGCGCTCCCATGTTCATGACCTATCTGAATGGATGGGCACAGGGAGCGCGCACAGCTGCAGGGAAGCCAGGGATGCAGCTTGGGACCCGCCGGGATCAGATTAGATCACCCGCCCCAGTATCCAATATAGGATTTCCCAGGGGCTGGCTAGCAGCTGGTCCTGGGATCTGGCCGCAGGGGTGATTGGTCCACTTTAAAATAGTCAGTGGGAGGCCTCTATTCCAAGTTTTGGACGTTTTATTTATAATGTGTTTTTTTTTTACACAAGATAAAGAATATCAAAGATGAAGAACAAGAATATAAAGCAAAGCCAGACACGCTTCCCTGAAGGCAACAAGTACAATCCTCAGGCAAAAGATTAAATGTTGAACTGACAATTACAGTCTGCAAGCCCAAACAACAAGTTAATAAAAGTAATATAAACAGCACACGTGGGCTATTGATTCCTTCATGTAGGAAGGACAAAATGCAAAGAAGCCAAAGCCACAAACATGTTAGCCGGCAACCAATCCTATAATCTGTTTAAAAACAGAGGTCTCAGTTGGCACACATCTGCAGAGGTATGTTGAAGCTGCTCCACCAAACCCTCTGTGTAGGTGCAGCCCTAACTCTAATCTATGAGAGACATACCCAGCGATGGATATAGGTATAGGTTGCTCTATACTTCCGGCGCAGTACAAGAGGGAGGTCAAAAGCCTACCTCATAAAACAAAAAAGAACCCATGTATTTGCATAAAATCAAAAGATACAAAGAGAGGTGGCAGCTGCTCAGACAATCTTACAACTCAGGGGCACCTGGGGGGCCTATGGGTGTGAAAGACCCCAGTGACCATCAGTATGAGCCCAGGGTTCTTCCAGGACCCATAGCAAAGTGTGTAGGGACAGGTGAATTAGCATGGTCAGAGGCATGGTGCCCGGGCTGGTTGTCTCATGGAGGGGGTGGGCACAATTTTTGAAACATTTTTAACTTTTAAGGAAAAAAAAAACACAATAACGACATTTGCAGCATGACTTGACCCCTCACATATTGGGGTCGATTCAGAACCAGGTGAGAATTTACACCTGGTACACAATGAAAGTGAAAGGCAGTTTTCTCTCCTAAAAAATGATTACAAATCCTCACCTGGCTCTGAATCGACCCGTACTTCTGATGCGAGAGTCAAATTAAAAAATCTCATGCGAGTAGGGAAATACTCAGAGCAGATGATTCTCCCACGGCTTTCTCACGAGCTATCTTGTTTTGCACGTGTCACCTGAATCAAGAGAGAACTCTGTTGGAGAAATGTTTTTCGCTAGAGAGATCTTTCCTCATGCGAGAATGATTTCGCATGGAAGGGAAAATGTTCTTTCACAGTGCTGACCCGACTCTTAAGAGAGTAATGAATAGAGGCAGAATGCCAATGAGGCAAAATCTTGCGAAATTGGCCTTTTGACTATCCTGGGTTTTGGTCCACTTCGGGGGAGCACCCCAATTGGGGGTGCCCCGCTGTGTGAAACCCCCCAGAAAGCCCCAAAAACTCACCTCACCGTGCTCCCACGTGACCGCGCTGTCCAATCCCCGCCGACGGACAAGCGGGTGACAGCGACGGACAAGACAGCGCGTCCGCCGTCGCCTCCCGCACGTCACTCTTACAGGGCGCGCGCCCGCGCCGGCCTTTCACAAACGGCCGGTGCGGGCGCGCGCTCGTCTAGGCGGGCGCGCGCCCTGTAAGAGTGATCGGCCCAGGATAAGGTAAGGTTTTTTGGGGCTTTTTTCGGATGTCCCGCGGTGAGGGAGGTGATCGGCCCTGGAATCTTATAGATTCCCGGGCCGATCACCCCTGGGTGTTGTTCCACTTTAAGAACATGAGCATATTTGTTGTTCAAAGCTTTCAGATTGAAAAAATATATCATTAAAAATGATAGTTTTATGTTTGTTATACCATGGGGATAACCTAAAAAACATTTTTTGTTCTGCTGAAATATTTCTCAGTTGCCTGATATTTTTATCATTACATTAAATTCATTATATTATAAGCAGCTTCAGTGTTAACGACAAACACATGCATCTGTCACATCACTAAAATCACATAAATCACATAAAGCTATATGTCGACCTATACTAAGCTTAATTCTTGTTTATTAAAAATTCCCCCTTTATAATCTGCTGCCATCTGTCCACTCCTGAAATTGCTCACCCTTCCCTTTCATTAAAGAAGTCATCCTCTGTCTCTCCTGGTCACACAATGCCCTGTAATGGGCTATATCTGAAGATTATTCCTTTGCATTGTCTCCCCGCAAAAAGTAGCATTTGGCAGAACGCAGAGGTAATTGCAGAAGCCACAGTATGATGAGGATGAGACCGGGCTTCTGCTGCTTTATCAGCTCTGCCTGGCACAGAAATCCCTCTAGAAATGACACTTCATTATGTGAATTCATTAAACAGCAGTGCGTGATGATAAAGATAAGGCACATGAAAACCCATGGCTGCATGGAAAGCACAATACTGCATCTCAATCAATCAACATGGTTTATTGAAAAAAATATATCCATAAGATATATATTACAATCTAAACACAAGATTAAACTAAAAAAACACACAAACAGCAAAAACATATATTTTAGTTGATTACATAAAATACATGCCAGTTCCATATACATACACATTATAACTTGTAATGAGCTTCGGAACTGGACTGAAGTTAGATATCATTTATAATAAATAGTGATATATTTTATTTACTATCTATTTTATTACGATCTACTAATTAAATCTAAGCTTTATTAACAATTATGTTATTGCTTGATTTATTTTAAAAAAGGGAAAAATTACCATGATTGCAGAGGTATTACAGTCAAGTCACAATATTAATGTTAGGCATAAATACTCCAATACATAAAACAATAAATCGGTCTGGGGAACAAATATTCTTCAACATAAGGTAGGCAGAGAAATGGGGGACAGCCAGGAAAACTTTGGAGCCTTGTAAGGTGAAAGCTCATTGGAAAGTGCTTTTATTTCTCGCTTAAACTAGACCAACACCCTTACAAGAAACAGTGTTCATATGTACCCCCCCCCCACCTTTGGGGTTAATCAGGTTGCTGCATATAAGAATTCATTTACCTTTTTGTAAGTCCTGCTGTGGTAGCCGTGACTTGCCATTAACCCCCGGCACCACTATTACCTGCCACAAAAGCTGCCCCCCCACTCTGTTCCTACAAGCCCCCATAGCTGGTCCCGGGCTGGTAATGCTGGGTAAGGGGGACCCCATTTCATTTTTTGGGGGATTTTTAAGGGTTTTAACCCTTAAAATTCCCCCCAAAATGGGGTCCCCCCTGGGAGGGGGGGCCCTATGTCATTTTTTATTTTAAATTAAGCCCTTATGTTCTGTCGCCCAGCAGGCTTCCAGCTGCAGCAGGAGAGCAGAAGCCAGATTGTTCAGCGTGGGACACAGGGATGGATGGGAGGTAAGTATTAAAAAAAATATATATATATTTTTTCTGCTTGTTTCTGTGTTTTTTTTACACTTAACCCCTTGTGAACTGGTAAGGGATCCATGAGATCCCTATACCAGTTCACAGGGCTGGGGGCTGGCAAGTCACCTGCGGCTAGCGGGTCACTTGCCGTTAACCCCCGGCCCCCCATTACCTGCCTCCCCAAAGCCCGGGGGGGGGCAGAAGAGCCCGGGCCATGGCTATGTGGGCTTGTAGCCTACGCAACTTATTATTATTATCATTTATTTATATAGCACCCGTATCTTCCGTAGCACTGTACAGTACTTGCCAGATATTCCTGCAGCTTCTTCAATGTTGTTGTGGGCCTCTTAGCAGCCTTCCTGGAAGCCCAGTTCTTAGTAGGCCACTGCTTTGCCAAATTTCATCCACTTCTTTATTACCTTCATTAATGTGTTCCATAATGTGTCTAATGCCTCTGATTTTTTTGTACCTCTCTCTCGGAGCTGCAATGCTGCATAATAAACTTATTGCGTGTGAAATCCCCATTTCTCCTGGTTGCAACAGTCCCACATAAGTATTGGTAAACACTCTTCCCTGTCAGCTATGCGTACCTTGCAGTTTTTCAAGAAAAACAACCCTGTACATACTCCCACAAATATATATTCTCTGGTATACACCTCAAGCTTTCTAGGCATACCAGGCTTGTTGATGTGGGAGTAGTTTTCTGGAAGTAATCCCTCAATGAATTCTTTGGTTGCACAGAGTTTCCCTAAAAAAAAAATAGTAAAAAATCAGAATCATAGCTACATTTTCCTAACAAAAAGGAAAGACAAGGTAAATCTGAAAAAGCAAGGTCCCCCAAACAGAACAATACCCAACATGCATATGTATTGTCAAGGGAAGATTGCCAAAACCCCAAAGTAAAGCAAAAACAACCCTTTACAGTTGGAATACCCCCCACAATCCATATATTCCTTAAAAGTACACATGTTAAGCTTTCTAGGCGTACCCAGCTTGTTGTAGTAGACTCATCTTTCTGGAAGTAATTCCTCAAAGAATTATTAGGTTGCACAGGCTTTTCCTAAACCAATTATGAAAAAGCAGAATAAAAACACATTTTCCTAAAATATCAATATGCAAACAAGAAAAAAACAAGCTAAACCCGAAAGTGCAAGGTCCCCCTAACAGAAAAATACCCAACATGCATAGGTACTTTTAACCACCAGCCTACTTGAAATTTTGTCACTGTGTTGACAGCTCATTTTCCAACTTTTTGTGTTATGTTTAACTGTGATTTTTTGCAGGAATTTCCAGGAAAATTATATATATTTTGTGGCAGAGCTTATGCTTTAACATGACATGTCTACTATTTTTTAAATTATTTCTGAGTAAAAAAAATAACTTTTTTTTTAAAGAAAATTGTCTCCTTTATTTTAAATAAAACATTTATTTTATTAAAGAACACAATATTGCATGTGAAAGCCCCATTTTCCCTGATTACAAAGGTACCACATTTGTATCGGTAGCCCCCTCATTCCTGTCCAGGAGACCCCCAAACTGAAAAGGGCACTTTATAACATTTACAAATAAAATACAACTACTATCCACACTATAAAGGGTTAACCCCCCCCCCCCCCCCCAAAGAATTGGCATGGCGCCATGGGGGGGCACAGTTTCTTGGAAAATGTAAAAGGTTGAAAACCCCTAAAAATCCCCAACAAAATGACGTGGGGTCCCTCCTAAAAAATCATAACCAGCGCGGGCACCAGCTATGCAAGGCTTGTAGAAAAGGTCACAAGAGCCAGCCTTGGTGGCCCCCCGTCCTGCAGGATACAAACCCGCATAATCTCTGTGGCTCTGGGCTCTTCTGCCCCCCCGGACTTTGGGGAGGTAGGTAATGGGGGGGCTGGGGGTTAATGGCAAGTCACCTGCTATCCACAGATAACTTGCCAGCCCCCTAAGCCTTGTGAACTAGTATAAGGGTCTTATGGACCCTTATAAGACACACACACAGAATTTTTTTGTTTTGTTTTTTTAATTCTTACCTCCCATCCATGGAATGTCCCACGCCGATCACTCTGGCTTCTGCTGCTGCTGGAAGCCTTTTATACGTCCTGGGTGACAGGACACAAGGGGTTAATTAAAAAAAAAAACCTTAAAAATAAAAAAAATTATGTGGGGTCCACTGTACCCAGCATAACCAGCCCGGGGATCATCTGTGCAGGGCTTGTAGAACAGGATGCAAGGGCCAGCCTTGGTGGGCCCCCGCCCTGCCGGCTACAAGCCTGCAAAGCCTAAATGGTCTGGGCTCTTATGCCCCCTGTGGACTTTGTGGAAGTGGTGGAGAGGGCCTATTAGGCGATTAGGGCCCCTCAGTAAAGAGGAGACCCAGCAAAAGGGATTGCGTCCGCAGGTGAGTAAATGTCATTTTTTTTTCTCTTATAATTGGTAACAGCAGTGGCTGAAGCAAGGGGGGCTATTCCGGGTCCTCTCCTTAAGCCAGAAGAGCTTAAGGAGAGGGGGGAATTGGATGCCCCTGGGTGAAGAGAAGACACGGCCAGATTGATTGAGGGGGTCAGGTGAGTTTCTAACTTTTTTATAGGTGCTTAAAGTCAGCTACGTGAAACTCATTTAGCTAGCACTAATAGGGTTAGAATACTGTGGAGAGGCAGCAACAGGGGGTATGCTCTATTTTTTTTTTCTTCGACTAAAAAAATTCCTTTACATGTGATTAGCTAATTCTGAACACATCTCCAATTAATTTTGCAACCTCATCATTTGATCTGTGTTATTTTTATTTCCCTCTCTAAATGATTTAAATTTGTTTTCCAATGGAATTGTATAGATTATGGATTATATTATAGGTGGAAAAAAATTGGAAATAATTATTTTTGGTTTGTCTTTTTTTACATAAAATCTGCCAGGTGTGTAACAGGGGTGTGTAGACTTTTTATCCACTGTACAAATAATAAAATATTTAGCTGATGTGTTTACACTGTGTTTATTGCTGTATATATTATACCAGTATTATAATTTTTATTTTATCCACTGTAGAAATAACGCAATGTTTAGAAGACTTGTTGGTTTACTGTATATTTATTGCTGTAAATAGTTAATATTATGTGATACAACATTTTGGCTTGAAATACAATTAAAGCAATACAGCGATCGGATGAGTTGCTGATCGCTGGAGTAGAACTGATCAGCTGTGGGGACAAAAGGTGAGTACCCCCTTTTTTTTTTTCATTGGTCAATTCCCTTACGTAAGAGGCAAATATTATAGATAACTTTTATTTTTAGTATTTAGTTTTTATTCACCTTCCTGAAGCTTTTCACTGACACGCATGCCGCTTTGTGTTTAAATTGATAGAATATTGCCATTGAGGTCTTATGTGTATAATAATGCCGCTATATCAGTGTGTCAACTGAAACCTTTTCCGAATGGTTGTTTTGAATACCCAACAATCATTTCAATGATTTGGAAACAGGCTGTGTTTGTAACAAAATGTCTTTATGGTGTATTCAAGCATTACAGTAGCCAAAAAAAGAATAGGTTGGCACATAATGATCCATTGGTCTTTGTTTTCTTCCCTGGCTGTAACTGAATACGTCTTGGCTGGTCCTCCAGCATTTATTTTGTGGGTTGCCTATCTGTAAGCTGGAGCGAGAGAGAGACTTAATAAGCCCATTGGAAGGGTAGAGGTAAGCCAAATGATCCTTATCAGCCATCAGTTTAAATTTTTACATGTTCCTGGGGAACCAGTAATAGAGTAGTAAGTTCTATTCAGCTGGGAACCATTGTTCTCCCGTGTGCAGTGCCGCACTGACTGGTAACACTATATAAAGGAATAATACTGGAAACAGGTGTGTTTTATAGATGATGGCTAATGTTTCTCCTTAAGCCTCATCTTTCTTGTGATATATGTGTAATTATATATGCCCAGACTAGCCAGTTCAGCACCACCAGGCCTTTTATTTTGGGGCTTTTGACTGCATAGCTGAATTCTCCATCCGCCATCCACCTGCTTTGCTTCCCTTCCTCCCCCTCCATCTGCTGAATGGTAGGGTGGAGGTGAGGAGGGGGCAGGGTTCATTAGCTTTCTCCGATGCCTTATGCATCAGCAAGCTCCATTACACAGTCGGTCTGTAGGGGGAAGGGGAGGGGGGCTTTGTTGTGACAGAAAAACCCTCTTTCACAGCTGTTCAAACCTTTAAAAGCTTCAGGCGATGAGACTTGGATGAAGCTGAGGAGTATCTAGTGGTTGGCCTTCAACATCCAGTACCGGAGATGTAGCCAACACTGTACGGGCTTGCCCACAGGGGTCTTTTTAAAAACTGCTAGTTAAATCTGTCAGACAAAACTTTCAGTGTGTCTTTGTCCTTCAAGGGTTTTTCACAGCTTGCTCATACAGAGAGAGCAGATTGAACCTGTACCTCCATCATCTATGGTGACAAGACTGGAGGTTCTTCCAGAAACACAGCTCATTTAAGTGTCTGTCGAATATAAATTAATGCAATTTTTTTTTCAATCTTTGTAATCATGGATAAGAGAAAAAGGTACAATCAGCTTTGGGGAGCACATAGCATCAGTAGACAATCAAATATTGAGCACTGTGTCAAAAACTGGTCAATGTACATTGAAGCATTGCTTGGTTGTATCAATCATGAGTTAGATTGCAACATTGTATAAGTAAAGAAAGAGGAAAAATGACGTCAAACTCATTGACTGGGTGTCAAACTGTGGGCTAACTATTTACAATATTCTCTTATTAACATTAAGGGTCCTTTTACATTGTGATGGAAATATACAAGTGCAGCGCTGCTGTGCCTCTTTTAGTGGACGCGATGCATTGGCGGCCCTATAGGAAGCCTTGCAGTGGCACCAGGCCCCCAGTGTAGAAAGAGTTTAGTAGGAGGAGCAGCATTGAGACCCTGGTAGTTGAACTAGAGAAGCCAGGGGCTGTACCCTTGCAAGAGAGCGAAGAAGGTGGCAGGGGCAGAATCATCAGCTTCAGGATCCCAGCTTCAGGACACCACTGGCATCAGGACTCTGGCAAAGAAGTGGAGAAGGTGGCGGTGGCACCGTTGGCATCAGGACCCTGGCAGAAAAGGTCTAGCTCTTACCTCCGCCAGCATAGTAACTTCAAGAGAGCAGGCAGCGACAGCATGAGGACCCTGGCGGAGAGGCCTAGGATGTATAGTTATGTATCAGTTAGTGTTCTCATTGTAGAGCTACAGTTCTAGCAATGATGAGAAAAAGCTTTTTGATGGCTTAAAGGAGCACTATCGCGAAATTATGTAATATTAAAAATCCATATAAACATGTTGGCTAATAAGAGGAGGAGTCAGGTATACCCCGAAACTGAATAAAACACCTGCCAAGCTTGTGGTTTATTCTCTCATGGTAGGAATACCATGAGAGAAATCCAGGGGTGACAGAGCCTGTCACCCTAGATGTCCTTTTCCTTCCATTAAAAAAAAGATAAGAAAGCCTGGCTGGAAATTTCTTGATGCCAGGTGTATAAGTGAACCCTCCTTCCGCCATCTAGCAAATTTATATGGACTTTTATCATTGGGCCATTTTTCGCGATAGTTTAATTTAATAAGAGAAATGTTCCTAAAGCTTACTCTTTTTTCACCCAAAAAATATTTTGTTGGGGAATTGTTCTTTTTCGTCTTTACAAAAAAATTGGGTAACCAAGCAAAATCAAGACTATGGGCCGCAAAATACATATAACTGATTGACCTCCCCCTTGCCAATTAAAAAAAATTATGTAACTTTGAGGCTGATTCATTAATAGCGACAGATAGCAACAGATAGCGACTGTTGAGCGACTGTAGCGGTATTTTGACAGCGACCGCTAGTAGTCGCTGTGCTTGGCCATTGTTCGGTGGATGATAGCGACTCAGTCGGTGTGCCGTAATGTTGAATACAAGATGCTGAGTCGCTATTTTGACAGGTTCGCTGTTGTATGGGAGCGCATGATAGCGACTGGACATAGTGACCGGCGGCCACCATATTCATTAAAAAATCAGCCTTAAAAATTCCTAGCGCTGTGAAATGCATGTTTAAATCCCAGAGCGCAGTAGGCGATGTGTTAAAAGTAGTTTTTTAACCCCCTAACCACCCCCCAAAAAAATGGAATGATTTTGAAATAATATTCAAACCTGAATAGTTTAAAATCAGACCTGTAATATCAATTCTGCCAAAAAAAAAAAATGTTTTTAAAAATCCCAAAAAAATACATTTTCAAAGGAAGAAGTGTTCACAGATTGTTGTGAAATTAAAAAAAAAAAATATTAAAAAATAATTATTAATTAAAATACATTCTGCCATTGAAATGCATTGGAGAGCGCCAGGTAGCGAGAGGTCATACCTGTCGCTGTTCAAGGATGTTCGCTGGCGCTGTGGGATGAGGCTGGGATAATGATGAATGAGTTGCTAGGTGGCGCTATCTCAGTCGCTAAGCAGTATCGGCTTGATAAATGTGTGATTGTGGAGGGGAGCCGGCGTTCTAGTTGCGGTACCTGGCTTTACTGGCCGGCTCCCCAGTCGCTATCTGTCGCTATTCCTTGATAAATAAGGCCCTAAATATAAAAATGTATTATTACACATTTAAAAACACCCCTTGCAAGAACCCCATGATTTTCAAGGAGCAAAAATGTACTGACCCTAGTTATTTTAAAGATACAACCAAACCAACTGACCAACTTGAATAGCACAGTGGACAGAAAGCATCTCATCACATATGACTGAGAGGGTTATGGGACATTTGGGGTAACAGAGGTGACAAAACATATAAAAACTGTATAAATTCAGAGTGTGGATTTCTTGTTTTGGAGTGTTTATATTGCTTTTTATTTCAAACTAGGAAGCTAGGGTATATACCTAAAAGGCAAGTGATATTTAACCCCATTGTGCCAACTATTTCTATTTCCAACTGTTTCATTCTATTTGGCTAGGCTTCCCAGCCTTACAATCCTATGATAAAGAGCTGCTCCAACTTCTCCAGATCTCTCCTAGCGGCCTCTCCAAGCCTGCAGTTTTGGTTGAGAAATCCTCTCCAAACTTGGGTTTAATAACAAAAATGAAGAGGCAATAACAAAGAGACCCACAACCAATTCTGCCCCAGGATAGTGAAGATCCACAATAACCCTAACAAACCTGACCAACAGCCAGACTAACAGCCTGGCACAAAAACTCGCTTGCCCCATCTGCATGCATGAAACTGAAGCATTGTCAGCACTTACATTTGCTTCTGCACCCACGCAAAGCTGAAAAGCTGCCTCACCGATTTTCTAGTGGTAGAGGCCATTTTGGAGATTCCCTTCCCAGTATCCCAGCCATGCTGCTGTCTGGATTCAACTGTCATAACTGACAAGGCACAGCAACAGGAAACCCAGCAGCACTTCCTGTTTGCAGGTGGCCTGCAGCTCCAGGAGACACCATTTTGTTTGTAAAATTGACCATAGCAGGAGTTAGAAAAAGTTAAAATACCATTTTGTGAATACTCACCTTGTAAAATGGGTATTATAAGTATGTCACACACCCCGCTTCAAGATAATCATTACATGTGGGTAGTATGGTCTGAAGAGGGCGATCTGCAGAGATGATTGGAGGAAAGAAAGCCCCTCCCAGTCCATAAATACCTGGGACCTCCCACTCATTACCCAGTATAAAGAAAGCAGTAAGGTAAGGGACCAGGAAGAGCCAAATATTAGTCATAACAACGCAAGGTTCACAAAACGATGGATCCAGAATACAAAAGGGCGGGTTGAAGCGGGGTGTGTGACATACTTATAATACCCATTTTACAAGGTGAGTATTCACAAAATGGTATTATTCTAAGTATGTCACACACCCCGCTTCAAGATAATCATTACATGTGGGACATCCAAAAGCAGTGTCCATAAAGGGTGGGGATCCAAAACAAGGCATAAAGCACAACTTAAACTACTGCAGCCTGCAGAACTTTGCGGCCAAAAACAGCATCCGCTGAGGCCCAAACATCACCCTTGTAAAAACTTTGAAAAAGTGTGAACAGAAGACCAGGTAGCGGCCTTGCAAACTTGCTCAACAGAGGCCTGGTGCTGAAAAGCCCAGGAAGCCCCAACCGCACGAGTAGAATGAGCTGTAACACGAAGGGGAGGATTTCTCCCCTTAGCAGAAAAGGCCCCGACAATGGCCTGACGAATCCACTTACTGATGGAAGACTTAGCGGGCGCCAAAACCTTTCTTGGGCCCAGAGGGTACCACAAAGAAGGCATCAGTCTTACGAAAGGCAGACATTACCACCAAATAGTACTTCACAACTCGAACCACATCCAGGGAATGCAGGACCCTCTCCTTTTCGTTACTGGGATTAGGACACAGAGAGGGCAAAACAATGTCTTGGTTTAAGTGAAAAGGCAGAAACCACCTTAGGAAGGAAATCCGGGTTAAAACGGAAAACCACCTTGTCCTGATGTCTTTCAAAATACGGGACCTGAATGGACAGAGCCGCCAACTCAGAAACACGCCGAACAGAAGTGATAGCTACCAAAAAGGCCACCTTCTGAGTAAGGGAAGACAAGGCAATATCATGCAAGGGCTCAAAGGGAGGACCCTGAAGAGCAGAAAGAACCAAATTCAAATCCCAAACCGGAATCAGAGCCTTCCTAGGGGGCCGCACGTGCGTAACCCCCTGGAAAAAGGTCTTAACCAGCGGATGAAGCGCAAAAAGATCTTTGGAAAAACACCGCCAGGGCAGACACCTGCCCCTTCAGAGTATTAAGTTGGAGCCCTAGATCCAAACCATGTTGCAGGAACTCCAGGATTCTAGAAATAGAGAATTCCCTGCAAGGGAAAGCCCTAGTCTCACACCAATCAATATAAGACCTCCAAGTCCTATAGTAAACGGAAGAAGAAAACCTCTTCCTAAAGACCTTCCTCCTTCAAGATGGAGGTTTCCGCAGCCACGCCGTCAAAGCCAGCGTTGGTAAATTGGGGCAACGTAGATGACCCTGTGTGTGCAGATCCGGCAGCAGGGGCAGAACGAACTGATCTTCTGCTAACCTTACCACGTCTGCGAACCAAACCTGTCTTGGCCACCTTGGAGCCGCCAGAATTGCTGACGCTCCTTCCAGAGCCAGCTTGCGCACTACTCTGGCTACCATGGGAAACGGAGGGAACCGATACAGAAACCCCAGATCCCTCCAGTTCAGGGACACGGCGTCCGTCGCGAAGGCTAGCGGATCCTTCGCCAGAGACACAGATGCCAGAAGTTTGTGATTGTGACGGGAGGCAAAGAGGTCCACCATCGGTGAACCCCACCTGAGACAAATTGAACGAAACACCTTGGGACTGAGAGGCCACTCCCCCTTGCGGGCTGACCACCTATTCAGAGAGTCCGCCTCCGAGTTCTCTACTCCCGGAATGTGAACTGCCGAGATGCACGGGACGTGGCTCTCCGCCCAGTCCAGAATCAATGACACTTCCCTGAGGGCACTCCTGCTGCGAGTCCCTCCCTGGTGATTGATGTAGGCAACCGCCGTCCGATTGTCCGACCGAACCTGGACCGGCAAGCCCTGCAGGAGATGAGTCAGACGAAAAAGAACCATTCTGATGGCTCTCAATTCCAGAATGTTGATAGGCTCGTGGGCTTCCAGGGGTCCCCACAACCCCTGAAATTGCAGATCATTCCAGAAGCCCCCCCATCCTGAGAGGCTGGCATCCGTGGTGACCACCTCCCAACGAGGAGTCTGAAAAGACCTGCCCTTCAACAGATTGGTTGAGTTCAGCCACCACCTGAGTGGTCGGCGAGACATCAGAAAGAATTGATCCAGCGACAGAGGAGATCTGTCCCAGACATACAATAGATGGAGTTGTAGCGTCCTCGTGTGAAACTGGGCAAAGGGGACTGCCTCGAAGGAGGCCACCATCAACCCCACCAGTCTCATTCCTAGTCGAATGGTCGGACAAGGAATGGACATGAGCGACCGAATCAATTCCTGAATCAAAAGAACCTTGGATTGAAGAAGGAACACTCTGGCCTGATCTGTATCCAGAGACATTCCCAGAAAGGATACTATCCTGGACGGGTAAAAGGAGGACTTGGGATAGTTGATCACCCAGCAGAACCTCTCCAGAGTGGATATTACCGTCCTGGTGTCCAATTCCGCTTGGCTGAATGATGATGCCATGATGAGGAGATCGTCCAGATATGGCACTATGCGAATTCCCTGCGCTCTAAGAAGAGCCATCACCCCAGCGAGCACCTTGGTGAAAAACCCTTGGAGCTGTGGTGAGACCAAAAGGAAGAGCTACAAACTGAAAGTGCCGATCTTCCACCACAAACCTGAGGAATCTCTGGTGCGCGGGAAAAAAAATCGGAACATGGAGGAAAGCGTCCTTGACGTCTATGGACGTCATGAAGTCCCCCTGACGGAGAGCGCGGATAGCTGAACGACGCGATTCCATGCGAAATTTTCGCAGCCTGATAAACCTGTTGAGGATCTTCAGATCCAGGATGGGCCGGATAGAGCCATCCTTTTTGGGGACCGTGAACAGATTTGAGTAAAATCCCCGACCCTGATCTGATAGGGGCACTGGCGAGATGACCTATATCTCCAGAAGACTTGAAAAGCGCCTCCCGAAGCCCCTGTGCGCCAGGTGCGTCCGGGGGCACCCTAGACCTGAAGAAAAGCGGAGGAGGACGGGACTCGAACTCCAACTTGTAGCCGGAAGACACGACTTCCCGGATCCGTTTGTCCGAACGGGTGAGGGCGCCCCCTCATTGCTGAGCAGGCTTGTTCGCAGGTTTTGGGTTATGAACCCCAGTTGTATCCTGAGCGGGCACGTCCTCTGCCCCTATTCCAGGAATCTCCTCTAGTGGAAGGGAAGGCGAAACCTCTTCCTGCTCTGGATCCGCGAAAGGAATGATTGAAAGAAGCCGCCCAGCGAAAGGGACGTCGTTGCTTCTTGCGTTGAGGTAACTTACCCCCCTTAGCTACTGAATCCAATTTTTCTCCAAAAAGCCATAGCCCCACGAATGGGAGAGACGTCAGCGACTTTTTGGGCCCAAAGTCGGCCGCCCACTGGCGCAACCAAACTGAACGCCTTATAGTCACCATCAGAGCAGAAGCTCTCCAAGGCGGCTAACATGAAAGACAAGAATAACTCACAACGTTTAAGTCCCAGAAATTCGCCACTGTCCGGGTGCAAACCGGAAGATGACAACAAGTCTCTGACCACCGACCTGGTAGCCACCACCAGCAGAGATGAAGCGCAAAAAGGGCCGTATGGCTGCCCCAATACTGGCGAAACCATGACAAGCCATCTGGCCAATTCGTTTATCCCCTCCATCTTTAAGAGAAGAGCAATCGGGGTTATTCAAAAAAGGCTGAATTGGATAACCCCAGAATTGGTGCATCCACCTCAGGGGGGGACGTCCAGCGCTTAACCGTGTCCGAAGGGAAAGGATATCTTTTATCCCAACTCTGAAGAATGCCTGGGAGCTGAGCCGGCCTCTCCCATTCCTTAGAAATAATCTTATCAAAATGCCTTTGATTAGGGAATTCCAAGCGCAGCTTGGATTCCTCATAAAACTCCCCTTGTTGATGAGGAGCAACCTCTGGAGGAGAAATAGCCAGAACCTCAAACATCTGAGCAAGGACGTTAGGAGTATCCAAAGAACTCCCTGACCCCTTCTCAGAGTCCGCACCAACGAATAGCTGGTCGTCCGAATAATCCGATTCGTCAAATAGCTCCCCTTCCTCCAGAGGGGAGTAATCTGACCAATCCAGGCGATCCTCATCGTCATATTCAAATGTCGGTGGGACCGGTGACAAATGCTTTCTCTTAGCTGGAGCCTTCTTGGCAACCGCAGAAGAAATACATTTTTCAATATTAGTCAATCTAGCACACACATCAGATTGCGACTGCCCACCCGTGACAACGTCACACGGGACACGGGCCAAGACGGGGTGGGAAGGGGATGACGCCGGCGGTGCTGACCCAGACGTCTGGGGTTCTGACTGCCGTGTAATAGTCTGCTGTGCACATAGTATACATAGAAATACGTCATCCCCTGTTAGGGATACCCCACAGCCCATGGACTTCCGGGATTGCCCCGAGGGGAGCCCGGTATCTGGGGATGCCTCCATACGGTGAACGTATATGTAGTCGCAATGACCGAGGGAATTACGCTAGTAAGCAACCCGGGATGCCCTTATAATTGTCCCAAGTGGGAGGATTTTAACATGGAATTTAACCCAGGGACCCAAGGACCGGAAGAAGACCCCTTAAAACCTAAGGCGTTCTACCTGAAAGACTGCCGGATATAAAGGGTTACATATAAGTAAATATATATATATATATATATATATATATATATAGGGCCCATAGGGCCACTCACTGTGCCTTCCTGCGTGAGGTAAATGGCGTCCACCACACACGCAGCTCACAGAGGCAGAGAGGAGCCTGTGGGCGTGGCCAGCGCTGAGCGTGCAATATGCGTAGCTCCGCCCCCTTACAGAGCGGAAAGCGGGCTCCGCAGTGGGTCTGCGCCCCTAATGGCAAAATGTGTGAGGTAAATTACCTCAGAAAAACACTATAGCGCACACATATACCGGCGCCATGGCAAGAACAGCAGCCGCGGCGCCGGTAACCACAAAGACCCCAGGGATGTAATGGGTGCGGGCCGCGGCGACGCGCAATCGCCCGGCCCCGCCCACTATGGCCAGCGCGTGAGGGGAGATCTCCCCTCACAAGATTAATGGAACCGCCAGCGCAAATAAGTAGTCACCGCAACAAAAAACAGTAAAGCCAGGGGGACAAGCCAGCGCCAACAGCCGGCCCCACCCCCCAACTACAACTTCTGAGGAGAAAAGTTCTCCTCAGCTCTGGCGCCAGTAGCAGTGAAACAATGCACAATAAATCCTAACTCTGAGGTAAAAAAGGTGGCCCCCGACATTTTATCCCCACCACCACAGGAGAAGGGCATCAGGAAAGGGGGGCCAAGGGACAGGGCATCCCAAACCGGGGTCACCAGCCCGGATAACCGCCTACCCTCTGGTACAGGGTCTCACGGTGGAGCATGGCTCCAGAGCACTAAAAGTGCCATTCTACCCTCACCCGGGATACAGCCTAGACTGGGAGGCATGTGTATTGGGACTTATAAAAAACATAACCGGGTGGAAATAGAGAGAAAAGCGGGCCGGGAATAAACCCGGCTACCTGAAATCCCCCTGTGCAAGGAGGAGACATCATCTTCTGACTTGCTCGCCGTCTGCAGAGATGGAAAACTGGGTAATGAGTGGGAGGTCCCAGGTATTTATGGACTGGGAGGGGCTTTCTTTCCTCCAATCATCTCTGCAGATCGCCCTCTTCAGACCATACTACCCACATGTAATGATTATCTTGAAGCGGGGTGTGTGACATACTTAGAATATTAATTTTTTTATGCAGCAATCTGAATTGCCCTGGGGAGGGATGCATATGAAAACTCTTGTAAGGGTTTTGGTCCGGTTAAACCCTGCAGTGCAGAGATACCCACCATCTCACTCCCCTCCCCTCTCTAACACCACAATCTCTGTAAATAATCTTACAATAACTGCAACTCCTCAAGCTCGATGTCTGGGTGTCATTCTGGACTCCTCTCTCTCCTTCAGACCTCAAATTCACTCCCTAGCCACCTCCTGTCGTCTCCAACTCAAAAATATATCTCGCATCCGTCCCTTCCTCTCACCTGTCACCACTAAAATGCTAGTACATGCCCTGGTCATATCCCGACTGGACTACTGCAACACCCTCCTCTGTGGTTTGCCAACAAACAGACTGGCTCCCCTCCAATCTATCCTAAACTCTGCTGCTCGCCTCATCCATCTCTCCTCTCGCTTCTCCAGTGCTACTCCCCTCTGTCAATCCCTCCACTGGTTACCTGTCTCCCATAGAGTTCAGTTCAAACTTCTAGTGCTAACCTACAAAGCTCTCTCTAACCAGGCCCCTTCCTACATTTCATCTTTGATCCAGCGTTACCAACCAAAGCGCAACCTCCGCTCCGCCTCTGACATTCTCCTGTCCTCTTCCTTGGTTACTTCCTCGCACTCCCGACTTCTCCCGTGCCTCCCCACTTCTCTGGAATGCACTCCCCCGCTCGATCCGCCACTCTCCATCACTCCAAGCCTTTAAAAGCTCCCTCAAAACTCACTTCTTCAGACAAGCATATGACCTGGCCTAAGCAACTACTATAACCTTCAATGGCACATGCAGGCATACTCAAGCTCTACCACTTGTGACCCCGCCCCCTTTGTCTCCACCCCCATCCTTAGACTGTAAGCTCGCAAGGGCAGGGCACTCCTCCCTATTGTCTCCTGTGCTCACAGCACTTGGTTTTAACCTGTGGCATCTAATTTTGTATTGTTCTCTGTGCTATATGTTTTACCTTGTCTGTATTCTTAACTTGTAAAGCGCTACGGAAGTTGATGGCGCTATATAAATAAACAATAATAATAATAATAATACCACCTATCCCTTATCTATATGAGCTACTGCGGCAGCTCTTTGTCCATTAGAAAATTATGGCTGCCCCAGTGTGTGCTGCTGTTACGTGCACCCATGTGACAAATTCCCACCAGAAATAGGTCAGTATTTCTCCTCTGCTTAGTTAGGTCAGAGACTAGGATGACCTACACCAAACTAAGGCCCTTATTTATGAAGGAATAGCGACAGGTAGCGACTGGTGAGCGGCCGGTAATGACGGGCCCCGCCACGAGAACGCCGGCTCCCCACCACAATCACACATTTATCAAGCCAATCCTGCTTAGCGACTGAGATAGCGCCAGATAGCCACTCATTCATCATTATTCCAGCCTCAGCCCACAGCGCCAGCGTCCGACCTTGAACAGCGACAGGTATGACCTCTCGCTACCTGGCGCTCTCCAATGCATTTCAATGGAACAATCTTTAAATATTCATAATTAATTGTTATTAATGTTTTTTTTTTTTTTTTTTAAATGTGAAAAATTCTGTGACCACTTCTGCCATTTTAGATAATTTTTTTAAGGAAAAAAAAAAATTGTACAGAATTGATATTACAGGTCTGATTAAAATTATTTAAAATACTTTTTTTTTTTTGGTTTCCAAAAATATGGTGGTTTGGGGGTTAAAAAACTAATTTTAACACATCGCCTCCAGCGCTCGGGGGTTTAAACATGCATATCACAGCGCTTTAATTTTTTGAGCGTGATTTTTTGATGAATATGGTGGAAACCGGTCACTCTGACCAGTCGCTATCATGCGCACCCATACAGTGCGGAACCTGTCAAATAGCGACTCGTAACCTTGTATTCAACATTACGCCACACCGACTGAGTCGCTGTCAACAACCGAACAATGGCCAAGCACAGCGCCTACTAGCGGGCGCTGTGAAAATACCGCTACAGTCGCTCAACTGTCGCTACATGTCGCTATTAATAAATCAGCCTCTTAGTAGGTCCAGGAGAGTGCAGGTCCACAATAACTTTAAAGAACCCCACTTCCACTGACCTTAACCCTGCAGTTCAGAGATACCACCCTACCTTTGTCTATCTGACCTAGTGTGGCAGCCATCACCTTGTCCGATGAAGGTCATTATCTCTGCTCCACTGAGCTGAGTCAGGGGATAGGATGACCTACACCGAACTTAGAAGTTCCCCTTTAAAATATGCCAAGATATTTGTACAATAAATAAGAAGTTGTTGCCCTGGACAACATAGTACAAAACAAAATGTATTTCTAAATCCTCTGTACCTGATTGGTTCAGAAGTTTGAAGCTCTAGCAGAGAGGCAATAAAAAACAGCAACCCCCCCCCCTTCCCATGAGGTGAGGGTGCTTGTTCTATTTTATTAAAAACAAAATAATATATTCAGCACACAATATTACCCCTTATACATTTCTAAATATTGAAACGTTTTCTATTAATACCAATTTGTTCGCTCTTAAAAATTGGACCTACATCATTTTCTACCCAAAAGAGTATTATTTTAGTCTTTTGGCTTGCCAATTTCTATATCCACATCTGCAGTAAATTATATACATTATATATATACATTATATACATATATATATATATATATATAAAATCAGCAAATCCATTTTATTGCATGGGCTTTATTTTTCCACTCTTCAGAATGACTTTGTTTTTGGCCAATTGGCTGTAAGCAATGTGTAAATATCCGCTTTCATTTGGCTCTATAAAAGTAAATACTATGCATAACATAAATGTAGAAAAATAGTTTGAAAAAAGTGTGGAGTCCGTCTTCCCCGACCATAATGAAAACCAGGTACAGTTACTAATTGCATTCATGCGGAGCTGCTTTTTGCCGAGAAGCCATTGGTGAACTTTTAACCTCTATATTCGACTTTTTTGTTGTAGTAGCTATACGACCGCAACATTAACACTATAATAGTGATGCCTCCTAACTGAGTTCTGATGTACCAATAAAATATTCAGAGCGCAGAGCCTGCTTTTATTCTCTCAGTGATTTTAAAGTAAAACAAAAACTATCCAGACTAACTGTAGGCAACCAGAGGGGTTTGCTGGATGGCTACACAGCTTTTCCTGCTTATTCGTCCTTTTTAACTGGAGGTTCCCTTTAATGAAGTCCATGGGGCAACTGCATCCCCCACCCTTTGGGGGCAAACAGCTTTGGGTAGGATATGTAGAGCTAGAGTAACCTAGTAAGTAATGTTCATGTCCGGGTGTATGGTCCAAAATGTAGAAAATGCCATAAGCACAATCTGAATAAACTTTTGTGGACCTTCCCCGCAGACCTCAGATCAGGGGTGCATAGCCTCCCCTGCTTACCTTCACCCTCATGCCGCTGCACTGACTGCAATCCCGCAGCCCTGGTATCTGAAGCTAGGGGCCACGCTTCCGGCTCCAGGCTGGAGAGATGGAGAGAAGTGTGATGTGGTGTACAAAGCTTCATACACTGCACATGTCCACCTATGGTCCAGAATCCTGCAGTTCCACACCCCCTTCAGATACAGTGGCTGTGAAAATGCGATGGACAATGCAAGAGCGGGTGAAGGAAAGTAAGGAAGCCTCTTACCCTTATGACACCTCTGATCTGAGGTCTGATAGCTTAGACCATGAAAGACGAATTTCCTTTTAATATACCACATTTTTCACTTCATAGGAGGAGGAATCTATGACGCCGATACATTAATAGCGGCAGGTAGCAACAGTTGAGCGACTGTAGCGGCATTTTCAGAGCGCCCGCTAGTAGTCGCTGTGCTTGGCCGTTGTTCGGTAGTTGATAGCGACTCAGTCGGTTTGCCGTAATGTTGAATATTGGGTGAGGAGTCGCTATTTGACAGGTTCCGCGCTGTATGGGTGCGCATGATAGCGACTGGCCCTAGCGACCGGCTCCCACCATATTCATTAAAAAATCACGCTCAAAAAATGATCACGCTGTGAAATGCATGCTTAAACCCCAGAGCGCTGGCGGCGATGGGTTAAAAGTAGTTTTTTAACCCCCAAACCACCATATTTTTGGAAACCAAAAAAAAACAAGTTTTTAAAATAATTTTGTAATATGAATACATTAATATCAGACCTGTAATATCAATTCTGTACAATTTTTTTTTTCCCTTAAAAAAATTATCTAAAATGGCAGAAGTGGTCACAGAAATTTTCACATTTAAAAAAAAAAAAATAACAATTAATTATTAATATTTAAAGATTGTTCCATTGAAATGCATTGAGAGGTCATACCTTTCGCTGTTCAAGTTAGGACGCTGGCGCTGTGGGCTGAGGCTGGAATAATGATGAATGAGTCGCTATATGGCGCTATCTCAGTCGCTAAGCAGGATCGGCTTGATAAATGTGTGATTGTGGTGGGGAGCCGGCGTTCTCGTGGCGGGGCCCGTCATTACCGGCCGCTCACCAGTCACTACCTGTCGCTATTCCTTCATAAATAAGGGCCTATGTCTTATAGAGTGAATGTGGGGCTCTTACTTACGTCCTCTCCTGATCATCTTCCCCAGCCCTGGTTCTGTCTGGGTGTGGCCTGTGTACGCTCTGCGCGCATTAAAAACAATAGGAGCTGGATGTACACAGGCGACGCCCACCTGCCGGCCAAACCAGGCTGCGGGAAGATAGGTAGAGTGGACCTTTCATGTGTGTGTGTCTGTCTGTCTGTCTGTGTGTGGCAGTGCAGCAGCTCTGTTGTGACAGTGGAAAGGCAGCACACTGCCTGTTATGGGGGGATGGGGGGATCTGCACACTGCCTGTTATGGGGGGATGGGGGGATCTGCACACTGCCTGTTATGAGGCGATTGGGGGTATTATGCACTCTGCCTATTATGAGGTGATTGGTGGGGGATTCTACACAATCCCCTCGATTCCAAGAGCAAAAGTTAAGTGATTTCGTATCGAGAATCGTAAGTTTGGGTGGGTGTTTGTCATTTTTTCTGGTTTTTTTGGCCATTTCGTATTCGCACGATCGTTCGCGCATAGACGTATATGAACATACGCATTTCGTACGAGAATCGTATAATTTGCGTTAGTTCGTGTGTTTTTCCCGTCCAAATCGTATTATTTGCGTCCGATCCTATTTTTTACGTCCTTCACATGGGCTTGCGCCCAATTCAGAGAGGTGATTGCTAATTGTTTTGAAGCCCATTAAAGAGCTGCTTTACGAAATGTTTGCCGGCAGCTATTTGGCCTCGGGAGTAGGATGGAGCGGAGCGAGTTTGTGGCACATCAAGGGCTTATGCTTTTTGGCATTGAGTTGATCGAGATGTCTGAGAGCAGATTGCCCCTGCGTCGTCGCATGAACATCGATAGCATGAATGATGTTGAGCTGTTCGAGCTGACCAGGCTTAATCGCGCTTCCCTCCATAAATTATATAGTGAGCTGCGGCCATGGTTAGCCCGCACCACAAGGAAGGGGCATGCAATTTCAGGTATGACCAAGATGCTTGGCTGCCTGCAATTTTTGGCGAACGGCTCGTTCCAGAGGCTGGGTGCCCTCTCCGTGGGGATGTCACAGCCTACGCTGAGCCGCGCACTATCTAAATTTTTGGAAGGCATGGCTGCCATAACTCAAAAATATATTTATTTTCCTGATGATATGGCAGCCAGAAACGCCATTAAGCTTGGGTTTTATAATGTGGCCGACATGCCCAACGTTATTGGTGCAATTGACTGCACACATGTGGCACTCGTACCTAGGGCAGCCGACGAGTATATATATAGGTATTGAGATTGGTTATTATGTTGCCCAACGTGTCATGTAACCTGTTTTCCTTTGCGCCAGCATATTTGTTTATCCCTCATTTGTGTAGCTGCTTTATCTCGGCTTTTCATTAGTCTTTCCCAATAGAGTGCAGACATGTTTTGTGGTTAATTTATTAGTTTGGGTCAAATATCAATTACCCTTTTTGTATGTTTTTGCCTTAAGGAATCGTAAAATGGGACACTCACTTAATGTCCAGGCCGTGGTTGGTCCGGATATGCGGTTTATGAGTGTCCTTGCCGGCTACCCCGGATCGTCCCACGACTCCTATATCCTCCGGCGATCTGGGTTGTTTCGGAGATTTGAGGCAGGTGAATTTTCGGGGGCATGGCTGCTTGGTAAGTGTGTCCTATTTGTGTGTTATTAAATGTGGCATTAATCTTGTATTTGTTGATATGTTTTTTAAGGATAAATTTACAGAAGCGTACAACTGCATTTTTCTTGGCTCATATATTAGGAACTTACCCTAAAAATCCTTGTCTCGCTGTGGCCTTCAGAATGTTTTCCCTTTAGTTAGGATGTCTGTAAGTTCCTTGTGCCTAAATATATTGGTTTGGAGTTTATACCCAAGGATCTTTTGACCTTTGGCTCCTTTGGGACTATTGGTCTTTAAATGTCAAAGTGGACTTAAACTGCATACATTGTAGTTTCCAGAGAAATGTGGATAGGGATCTTTGACCTTTGGCTCCTTTGGGACTATTGGTCGTTAAATGTCAAAGTGGACTTAAACTGCATACATTGTAGTTTCCAGAGAAATGTGGATAGTCCCTCCGCAGCATCCTAATTGTAACATGTCTGAAAACTACAAATATATGTAAAATACAAATACCCTTGGCCGTGCAGATGTTTGTTAATTAATTGGTATATAGAAGTGCCATTTTTATTTAGGTGATACCTTAGTGCAATTTTTGTGGGCCCTAATGTGCCCTGTATTTTTTTGGGAACACTTTACCTTACATCATTATGATATCTGTGAAATTTTGGGTGTTGGTTGTGTTGCCTTTTTAATTTTGATTACATTTAATTCTCTGTTTAAGGTGATTCCGGGTACCCACTTCTACCCTGGCTCATGACGCCTGTGCTGCGGCCCCAGGATGCCTCTCAGGAAGCGTATAACCGTGCGCATCGCAAGACCCGGGCTGTTGTGGAGAGGGCCTTTGGTCTGCTGAAGACACGTTTTCGTTGCCTTGACCATACTGGGGGGGCCCTGCAATATGATCCCAAGAAAGTGATCGACATTATAATGGCATGTGCTGTTTTGCACAATTTTGCCATCATGGAACGTGTCCCACGTTATGTGGACAGCCTGCCCTCTTCAGCCGTCGAGGATGAAGCCGAGAATTTTGAGGGGCCCCCCAGTGAGTCTGGCCAATCTGTTCGAGCCAACCTGATCAGCCAGCATTTTAGTTAACTTTTTTCCCTGTCTCACCATTCTGTATGTCTGTGTTATCCTTTTGGAAACATATGTTGTTTTGCCCTAATGTGGCATTACCTCTAAGTAAAACATTTCGACCTTAATTGTTGCCTAATGTATTTCATGTAGTTTCCTTAGCTTTCGCTGTGCATTGTTACACCTCTTCCAACCAAAATTATCTGGTTTAGGCCAAGCTGTTAAAAAAGTCTTCCCACTAAAAACGCCACAAGTATTGGAAGTGAAATTTTTGTTTTACTTAGCAAATGAAAAATTATAGTGGTTAACAGAAATCAGTCCACATACATCTGTGGTAACAAATGGATAACATTAAAAAAAACATCGAGCACATCTACACCTGGAAGTTAGTGGCACAACCAAACAAGGACACCCAGTCCAAAGGCCAGCCTAGTCCAGTCATTAATATTGCCTGTGCCCAGGGATATTTGGGCATGGCCATAATGTCACACAAACATGTCTGCAAACAGGAGGAGCACCAACCAAATACATAGGTAAAGCCATAAGTGGCCAGATAAACTCCACATAGACCTATGGCATTGGCTAGTGGCCTTAAGCATTACTCTAAGGAGCTATATGGGAGCAAATACAAAACACAACCTGCCAGAGCAACACAAAATGGATTGTTTGAAACCTCAAAGGACAAGTAAATACAGTGGGGGTTAAGAGAAAAGATGTCCCACACAACCCATGGCTTAATAGGGTGGCTGCCCATAATACCCAGGTGGAGGTCCAGGTGGAGGTCCATGGGAATGGGACCTAGCCTGGGCCATGGCAGCATTGTGAATTTGAAACTGCTCCACAATGTTTCTCTGCATATTGGTCATCTCAGCCATGGCTGACTGGATGCCATTACTTGCATTGGCCACGTTGCTGTTGAGGGTACGCAACTCCGCGAGGATGCCCTGTAGACTGGTATGGATGTTCACCATGTCGGCATGCCTTTGCTCACGCTCTGTAACGAGCTGGGCGTCATAAGAGTCCCTTTGTTGGGTCCATAATTGAAGCAGGGCACTCTGCCTCCCCTGGGAAATTGTGGGGCGGCGTAATGGCGTCCGCCGCACAATTACCCTGGCTCTTGGGCGTGCCCTGCCGCGTGGTGTCGTACCCTCAACAGCAACCGGCCTGCTTTGCAAATCCTCAGCAGCAGAGTGAACACTGGGGACTGTAGTGTCAGTCTCCCCATGTGCAAGCACAATGGATGGAGATTCACTCTGCTGCTGAGGATTGGCCAGAGAAACATTATCGAGCAGTTCCAAATTGGGACCCAGGGGGAGTTCATCCGACGTGCCCTGTACGGAGACATCATCATCTTCCTCCATGTCCTGGATCTCTTCCATGAGTGTGCGGGTCTGTAGGGACATATAAAAAAAAAAAAGGCTAAGTTTGCGTCCCAATTTAGGATTTCAACAGTTTAACACATTCTTAAGCACTTGTTAGTATTTATGCTACTAAATTAACTTACCGAAAATCTCTGATCTGGGCTCCGATGCTGTACGGACCTGGTAGGCATAACCAAACTGGGGGGTGAGTTTACCCTTGCTGAGGGATCATGCTGGGCTGAAGAAGAGAAAAAAATACCACGTAAACACACACACATAACCTTTTTTTTGATAGGTAATCAAATATAGCTCTATTTGTAATATTATTCAACTCTAGAGCAATGGTGACCTTTGTTCAAACCCACGCAAGTTTACATAGGTGCAATGGCTCGGACAAACTGCTAAGTGACCTCAGTTCTAAGTCATGAAGTGTACCCAGTCACCATCCAACTTTCAAGGCACATTTTTGGATTTAGACTACCATTCGCTAGGTCCGGGGTACTCAAACAATTGTTTGAAACGCCCATTTAAAGGTATGTGGTGAGAGGTGAATGTCTGGCCATGGTGCTGACGCAGGGGGTGTCTAGTTAAAAATAAAGACACTGGTGGAGGGGCTGGAGATTTCTAAGTGCCAACTAATAAAGGCTGCTTGCCCTTGCTGGGCTGGATGGGCCAGAGCTGAGGGGACAGGGATTGGATGTCTAAAGGGGGGAGTTAACGTATTGATGGTGATGGGATGGATGGAGCCAATCTGTTACAAATGTATGGGGCTTATGTGGGGGGGGGGCATGGGGGGACTGGGGCACATGGGCCAGAGCAGGGGCAGCGGGACACGATTGTGGCCAGTGAAAATTTAAATAAGTTACTGTGTACCTTGCAATGCCACTTCCTGTGCAGTACTTCATATTGCAATGCTATGTTTCAGGGAGCCATGACATTGGGCAGGAGACCAACCACTACATGGCCGATCAAGGGGGCAGCTCTGAGCACGTCAACACAGAAGTAACTGAGTGCAGGGCTGTCTGGGCAGGGGTCCTTGAATGTGGTGGCAAGGCCCGCATTGGGACCCCGGGCCGCCAGTTGAGTCTCGCTGCTCTTGGTCACATATGTTTGTGGGTGGCTAATTAAATTGTTAACTCAAACACAACTCACACAACCAAAAGGCAACCCATACATAATGATGTGTGTTTTGTGATTGATTCAAAATATCTCACTTATCTTGCGAAACTTCATGACTTTAACAATCCAATTGGACATTTGATCTTTGCCATAATGGCTGTGGGCCTAAATGTGTGATTCCCAGGGACCAAAAGAGGACACAAACAGCCACAGTAGTGCGAGGCCAAGCAAGGCAAACCATAGGGGCATCCCGTTATCTTGTTACTAGTGAACTGTAGATTATTTAGCAAACAGGCAAACATGCAGATTTAAGAGTACTCACCGTGGGTACGGGTCGGGGAGTCTGTGTCCCTTAGACCAGCATGTCCACCGACCGCGACCGGATGGAGAAGTCCAAGCACAATCTCCTCAGCAGGGGTAAACTCCAATTTAGATGGAAAGCCACCTCCAGTTTTCATGCTGAAAAGAGAAAATCGTTTGGTACTCAGAAAAGGGGCATACAGCACATCCCAAACATTATATTTAGCGAAAACATTTATTTACCTGTAATTATGCCTTTTAATTTCTTTTTGCCGTACAGCATACTTCAGATCAGAGATTTTCTTCTGAATTTGGGACACATCTTTCCTCTCTTCCCCCGCTGCATTTACTTGTCGGAGGATGGTTTCAAACAATTCCATCTTGCGCTGCTTGGTGGTGTGTTTGGATTTGCTCCCATATAGCTCGTCATAGTATAATGTAAGGCCACTAGCCAATGCCATACTTTGGTCATGGGAGAATCTCCCACTCAACTGGCCGCGGCGCAATGTGCGGCCAGATGGTTGGCTTGGCTGCTCCTCCATGTGTGCAGACACATGTGGTGACATTATGGCCTGGGGCTGGGTAGGGGAATGGCCGGATTGGTGGCTTCCCAATGACTGGACTGGACTGGCCAAGGGACTGGGTGTTCTTGCGTGGCTGGCCACCGAACTTCCAGGTGTAGATGTGGTCATGGTTGCAATTCGGGGCCCTCTTGGGGGGCTAGGTTCCCGGCTGGTGCCAGGTCGGGGGCTCTGTTCCCGGCTGGTGCCAGGTCGGGGGCTTCTGGCCCTGGATGGGGTTCGGGCCCTGTAGGGGCTTCTGGCCCTGGATGGGGTTCTTCTGGCCCTGGATGGGGTTCGGGCCCTGTAGGGGCTTCTGGCCCTGGATGGGGTTCTTCTGGCCCTGGATGGGGTTCTTCTGGCCCTGGATGGGGTTCGGGCCCTGTAGGGGCTTCGTGCCCTGGATGGGGTTCTTCTGGCCCTGGATGGGGTTCGGGCCCTGTAGGGGCTTCTGGCCCTGGATGGGGTTCTTCTGGCCCTGGATGGGGTTCGGGCCCTGTAGGGGCTTCTGGCCCTGGCTGGGCTTCTGGCCCTGGATGGGGTTCTTCTGGCCCTGGATGGGGTTCGGGCCCTGTAGGGGCTTCTGGCCCTGGATGGGCTTCTGGCCCTGGATGGGGTTCTTCTGGCCCTGGATGGGGTTCGGGCCCTGTAGGGGCTTCTGGCCCTGGCTGGGCTTCTGGCCCTGGATGGGGTTCTTCTGGCCCTGGATGGGGTTCGGGCCCTGTAGGGGCTTCTGGCCCTGGCTGGGCTTCTGGCCCTGGATGGGGTTCTTCTGGCCCTGGATGGGGTTCGGGCCCTGTAGGGGCTTCTGGCCCTGGATGGGGTTCGGGCCCTGTAGGGGCTTCTGGCCCTGGATGGGGTTCTTCTGGCCCTGGATGGGGTTCGGGCCCTGTAGGGGCTTCTGGCCCTGGATGGGGTTCGGGCCCTGTAGGGGCTTCTGGCCCTGGATGGGGTTCTTCTGGCCCTGGATGGGCTTCGGGCCCTGCTGCGGGGCATGGGTTTCCGAACTGCCCTACTTGAAGGCATGGCCGGTGTGGTCTCACTTGTGCTGCCTGTTCTGGGGGCAGAGGTGGTGGGTGCTGCAGTTGCCAGCTTCTTGGCTGCAGGGGCACGGGGCTTGGGGCCCCTTTTTTTGGTACCTGAGGGTCCAGGATCCCTTGGTGGGGCCGAGGTGGGAGTCTTGCCTCTCAGTTTTCGGCCAGCTTGCTGGGACCTTGTGGTGGGGCCCTCCGCGGTCTTGCTTGCCTGGGGTCGCTTGCTGATCGCCTTTTTTGGTGCCATCGTACAGAAATGCTCAAAGAGAATGAGCTTGGGGGGAAAGGACCTTTAAATAATGAGCCCAGCGTGTGACGCCTATGCGCACGACTACGCGCTCGTACGAACGTACGTTCGAGCGGAACCAGGAAACCGCTGGGGTTTCACTTATCTGCTGCCTGGAAGAAGACTAAAGATGGCGCCCACTATCTTCACCCGTCAACTGGAAGAGATCCTCATGCTGGTAAGTGGCTGCCTGTGCATTTTAATAGAATAGTCAATGATGGCCTAAATGTAAATGATGCGTTGGGAACTAGTTTGGGGTCTCTTAATGTTTAATCACTGGCTCCTCACACTTCATCCTCAAGGGCCGAGCCTGGCCACGTTTTCACCTGTCTATGCTGATGTCCTAATTCGGCCAATTGCTCCGGCTTAGCAACAGTTAATTAACCTGTGGAGTAGCGGGGCGAGCTGTCAAACCTGGCCTGTCTCGGACCTTGATGCGGATGTTTGCGGAACACTGTTTTCCTAAGCCATAAAAACACAACGGGAAGCCACACACGTGGTCCAAAAGCCTAAGCATTAGGCTACATCTTGGATCTTTAAAACATCCTAACATGCCATAGATGCAGGTGGCCTGATTCTTGATGTTGGCTATTATCTGTATGTACATGGTGTGTGATACATATAACATAAGACCAGACTGTCAATCACAGTCAACGTCCTCTTTAAGGCACTCCCCAAAAATGGCGGCCATTCGAAATGTGTGTGTGAATGACATTAAATACTCAACTTGTGATGCAACACATATGGGTCTGTGTGTAAAAGTAAAAGCTCTGTGTCCATTATGTTTTTCAGATCATGCTTCAGCGCCGGTATGACTTCGCGCCCAATGTGTGCGAGAAAAGGGACATCGCCCGGGAGATCATCGCCGAGATCCACCGTGTGACCAGCACCACCTTCACTCACACCCAGATAATGCAGCATTGGTCGGACCTGAAGCGTCTGCACATGCCCCGGGTGCGGAGGTTTTTTGGGATCCATTTCCCAAGTAAGTACCAAGCAATTGCATGTTATATGTTCCAAATGTCTAAGTTATGCCTTTATTTATAATGACTTTTCTTTGGTAGTGTTGGAAATGGATTTCAGAATTCGCCGCACCCGGAGACGTACAGGCCGACCAGTGCTGCATGACTCTGCATCTGTGAGTGAAGGTGGTGGATCTCCCGGGCGACGGACCTACCCCTCCTCTGTGGCCTCCTCAGACCAGCCCCTGGACCTTACCACAGAGGAGGGGCCAAGGCGCGTGGGCGTGGAGTCATACCTGGCCACGCATGGGGAAGGCTCTGGTATGTCACTCTTCATGTATAGGCACAAAGATATACATGTCAGGGCAAAAACTAAGTTATCCTTTATTATGTATTTGTAGAAGCTTCAGGAGCGGGTGAGATAGTGGAGGAGGAGGCAGCAGAGATGCTTGAAGTCGATCCTGGCGAAGGTGAGTGATGTCAGCCAGACTGGGAGCCAGATATGTTGGGGATAGTGACTCTCTACAAATACTAACCAAATGTCACATGTTTCTCCAGGGACTTCTTCACAGCAGAGCCAGGACCAAGGGCAGCCTGTTGGCCCCAACCAGCCATCTGTCGGCCACCAACTCCGTAAGTCTCCATGCCATGATTCAGATTAATGTTTTGTAAGCTAATAACACACACATAACTAAAGGCGTAGCCAATGTGTAGTTAACACTTTCATGTGGCCACTTCTTTAGCTTAAAGCGGACCCTAACTCGTATTAAGAACATAGCTAATAATTAGGCAACACACTGTACCTACAGATTGGAAACATAGAAAAACAGACTTCAGCCATCTAATGCATGTTAGGAGCGTGAAAACAGCCCATATTGCGGAATATGGAAGGCGCAATATTTACAGGCAGCATGGGATACAGATTGTAAAAAGTAAGGTCCTGGCATGCATTGTGGGATTGATGACCTTTCCCTCAACCCAGCTATGCTCTGGATTGTCAACGCACCACTGTAACGTACTCCCCTGTACTTTATCCAACTCTCCACTCCTCATTAATTGTTAGGCTTCAGAGTTCAGATGGCGGCGCTGCAAGCCATAAACGTCAAAACTGTACTTTGATCTGGTGCATAATCATTTAGAAATAGGTATTGGTTGTCATTAAATAATGTTGAAGGTCCGGTTTAAGGAGTTTAAATACTTACCTGTTGGAAATGCATGAACTTTAGCCCTTGGAAGAATGACATATGTCATGCATTTACATGTATTGGATTAACCACAAATCTATTTACAGCATACCAACCGGTCTGGTACTCCTATTTAGGTTTTTTTCTCTATTGCTTACAGGGATTATGCCAAAAACCAAGGCAGAGAAAAAAAAAAGGATCCAGGAGTTGGTGGCCGAGCTGCTGGCCATACAGGCGACGTTGGGGCCAACAGATGAAGAAGAGGAGGATGAATAGTGCCCTTGGTCCTGGCTACTTTGTTAAAATTGTTTTATACATTTTACTGTCTTTTAAAAAAATTTTATATGTTTTAAATGTTCAACAAAAAATTTTACTTACAAAAAAGAAAAAAAAACAAAAAAAAAAATGTTTCCCAGATAACTATTTAAGTAAAAAAAGTTAGTAAAAAAACTAACTACAAATTTTAAAAATTTATAAAAAATATAGGACATTTTAAAAAATTAATATTGAATTAAAAAAAAATTTTAAGCCTTCATAAATGTGTCTTTTCTAATATGCGCAACAAAAAACAACTACACACAAAATTACATAGACACTAAAAAAAATAAAGACAGATGTACATTATGTGGTTTGGTGACGTTTTATGGACCGAGAAATGAAGTTGGATGCAGGCGCTAAGGGGTTTAGGTAAGTTTAAGGGACCGAGAAATGAAGTTGGATGCAGGCGCTAAGGGGTTTAGGTAAGTTTAAGGGACCGAGAAATGAAGTTGGATGCAGGCGCTACGGGGTTTAGGTAAGTTTAAGGGACCGAGAAATGAAGTTGGATGCAGGCGCTAAGGGGTTTAGGTAAGTTTTATGGACCGAGAAATGAAGTTGGATGCAGGCGCTAAGGGGTTTAGGTAAGTTTAAGGGACCGAGAAATGAAGTTGGATGCAGGCGCTACGGGGTTTAGGTAAGTTTAAGGGACCGAGAAATGAAGTTGGATGCAGGCGCTACGGGGTTTAGGTAAGTTTAAGGGACCGAGAAATGAAGGTGGATGCAGGCGCTAAGGGGTTTAGGTAAGTTTGAGGGACCGAGAAATGAAGGTGGATGCAGGCGCTAAGGGGTTTAGGTAAGTTTTAGGGTCCGAGAAATGAAGTTGGATGCAGGCGCTACGGGGTTTAGGTAAGTTTAAGGGACCGAGAAATGAAGGTGGATGCAGGCGCTAAGGGGTTTAGGTAAGTTTGAGGGACCGAGAAATGAAGGTGGATGCAGGCGCTAAGGGGTTTAGGTAAGTTTTAGGGTCCGAGAAATGAAGTTGGATGCAGGCGCTAAGGGGTTTAGGTAAGTTTGAGGGACCGAGAAATGAAGGTGGATGCAGGCGCTAAGGGGTTTAGGTAAGTTTTAGGGTCCGAGAAATGAAGTTGGATGCAGGCGCTACGGGGTTTAGGTAAGTTTAAGGGACCGAGAAATGAAGTTGGATGCAGGCGCTACGGGGTTTAGGTAAGTTTAAGGGACCGAGAAATGAAGGTGGATGCAGGCGCTAAGGGGTTTAGGTAAGTTTGAGGGACCGAGAAATGAAGGTGGATGCAGGCGCTAAGGGGTTTAGGTAAGTTTTAGGGTCCGAGAAATGAAGTTGGATGCAGGCGCTAAGGGGTTTAGGTAAGTTTGAGGGACCGAGAAATGAAGGTGGATGCAGGCGCTAAGGGGTTTAGGTAAGTTTTAGGGTCCGAGAAATGAAGTTGGATGCAGGCGCTAAGGGGTTTAGGTAAGTTTTAGGGTCCGAGAAATGAAGTTGGATGCAGGCGCTACGGGGTTTAGGTAAGTTTAAGGGACCGAGAAATGAAGTTGGATGCAGGCGCTACGGGGTTTAGGTAAGTTTAAGGGACCGAGAAATGAAGGTGGATGCAGGCGCTAAGGGGTTTAGGTAAGTTTGAGGGACCGAGAAATGAAGGTGGATGCAGGCGCTAAGGGGTTTAGGTAAGTTTTAGGGTCCGAGAAATGAAGTTGGATGCAGGCGCTAAGGGGTTTAGGTAAGTTTAAGGGACCGAGAAATGAAGTTGGATGCAGGCGCTAAGGGGTTTAGGTAAGTTTGAGGGACCGAGAAATGAAGGTGGATGCAGGCGCTAAGGGGTTTAGGTAAGTTTTAGGGTCCGAGAAATGAAGTTGGATGCAGGCGCTAAGGGGTTTAGGTAAGTTTAAGGGACCGAGAAATGAAGTTGGATGCAGGCGCTACGGGGTTTAGGTAAGTTTTATGGACCGAGAAATGAAGGTGGATGCAGGCGCTAAGGGGTTTAGGTAAGTTTAAGGGACCGAGAAATGAAGTTGGATGCAGGCGCTACGGGGTTTAGGTAAGTTTAAGGGACCGAGAAATGAAGTTGGATGCAGGCGCTACGGGGTTTAGGTAAGTTTTATGGACCGAGAAATGAAGTTGGATGCAGGCGCTAAGGGGTTTAGGTAAGTTTTATGGACCGAGAAATGAAGTTGGATGCAGGCGCTACGGGGTTGAGGTAAGTTTAAGGGACCGAGAAATGAAGTTGGATGCAGGCGCTACGGGGTTTAGGTAAGTTTAAGGGACCGAGAAATGAAGTTGGATGCAGGCGCTAAGGGGTTTAGGTAAGTTTTATGGACCGAGAAATGAAGTTGGATGCAGGCGCTAAGGGGTTTAGGTAAGTTTGAGGGACCGAGAAATGAAGTTGGATGCAGGCGCTAAGGGGTTTAGGTAAGTTTAAGGGACCGAGAAATGAAGTTGGATGCAGCCGCTACGGGGTTTATGTAAGTTTCTGGTTGAGGGTGCGCATGCGCAAGATCTTATAAACATACGAACGCACGAATCTAAGAGGCCAAAAACCAATGAAAACCAGAGGCAAACGCAAGTAATTGGAAGAGCTGGACGATGGAAGCCGCCGACAAAACAGGCTGCCGCCGCAACAGGTGAGCACATGAACGTGATTTTTACGATTGCCAACTGACTGAGGCAAGTTCGGGAGATATCATACGAACGGACGTATCTTTTAGGATAGAAACGTATTTGCTTATTGAATCACTCGCAAGTTCATACGAACGCACGAGCGGACGTAAAAAATAGGATGATCGTGAGCAAAATCCAAGCTGTTACATGTTTCTTTGAATCAACCCAAATGCCTGTTGTGTGGTGACTGGAAGGGGTAATGGGGGGATTATGCACTCTGCCTGTTATGGGGTGATTGGGGGAGATATTCTACACACTGCCTGTTATTGGCTGATTGGGAAGGATTCTGAGGATTCTGTACACTTCCTGTTGTGGTGTTCTTAGGGAAGGGGGGTTGGCCACACTGCCTGTTATGGGCTTCTTGGGGGGTCTGCCCCATGGTCTGTTATGGGGGTTCTTGGGGAGGGGACTTCTAACTCTCCCTGTTATGGGGTTCTTGGGGGTGGGGTTCTGCATAGCCACTGTTATGAGGTTCTTTGGGTGTGGATTCTGCACATTGCATTTTATCTTTTTTTTTTTGGGGGGGGGGTGGGGGGCGTTTCTTAAAGTGGACCAACACCGAGAGGTGATCGGCCCGGAAATCTATAAGATTCCCGGGCCGATCACCTCCCACCCCGCGGGACATCCGAGATCGGGATGTCCCGTAGGGTGAAACCCCCCCAAACACCCCAAATCACCTACCTTATCTTCCGCCGCCGCCGCCTCCCTCGCGCCCCTCTAGGCGTGCGCGCCCCCGCGCCAGCCGTCTGTGAATGGCCGGCACGGCGCGCGCGCGCCGAAAGTGACGCGAGGGAGGCGGCGGCGGCGGAAGCCGCTTGGACGTTCCTGTTCCCCGCCTGGACGTTGGCGGGGATTGGACCGGGCAGTCACGTGGGAGCGGGGAGAGGTGAGTTTATTGGGGTTTCTGGGGGGTTTCACACAGCGATCGGGGTGCCCCGCCGAAGTGGACCAAAACCCAGGATAGTCAAAATCCTGGGTGTTGGTCCACTTTAAGCAACCAAAGCATATTTATGTAGAAACCTTGTTTCTGTGGGGGTTTATATATAACATGGTACAGATCTTTATTTAATTGTCATTGTATTAAACAAGTTGGAATTATTCTAATCTCATGGTCTAAGGGACAGCCTATGATGGCTGCCAATGCTTAATCAGGGTTATCCCCATTCGTTTGGCTGCTTAATCTGTACATACTTCTGGCAGATCAGTCTTACTTAAACTCTGATTGACAATTGCACCAGCTATATTTGGACTTTTTTTTTGGTGAGAGAAACTACTTACCATTAGAGGGGTACTTCTCATGAGAAGAAATCAATCACAGAAAGGGCCCGAGGACTGGCCCATGCTATATATGAACTATGATTTGTTGCTGGGTTGGGGACCTCTCCTTATCCTATCAAAATACCACCATAGCTCAATGAACAGAAAATCAGATAAACTATCAGGTTTGTAGCCCCTCTAATCTACTCATTGCTATTTGAAGGTGGTAAGACAAGCAGGGTTGACTGTATAGCCATCAGCAGACCTGTTTGTTACATGGAGTAGATTAAATGTCTAAACAGAGGTTTGGTCCACAAAGAATCTTTCCTAGGCATGTCCTCATGCAATGATGACTTGCAGCAACGAGCAAATTGCTCAGCTTAGCAGGGGCCAGGAGTTCCCGTAGCGCTACGCATAATAGGAAATCCCATATCGGGATGCCCCAAAGCAAGGATTAATCTATTTAAACTTTTGGTCCCCTTTAATATACCAACCTAGATCTTCCTAGGATAAATGTTTACAGAGTACACAGGAGACAGATTCTGCCATCAGAAGACCCATTCCATAAGCACAAGAAGGTGAGTACATAGCAGAGCCAGGAGTTACCGTAGCGCTATGCATCATAGGAAATCCCAAATTGGGATGCCCCAAAGCAAGGATTCTATTAATCTATTTAAACTTTTGGTCCCCTTTAATATACCAACCAATTCCACAAACACAAGCCCTGGAATCCTGGAAGGTCAGCATATAGCAGGGGCCGGGGGTTACCTTAGTGCTACCCATTGGAGGGCATGACGAACTGGGATGCCTTGTAAGAAGGATTCTATCTTTAGACTGTAAGCTCACAAGGGCAGGGCTCTCTTTCCTATTGTCTCCGGTGCTCACAACACTTGGTTTAAACCTCGTGGCATCTAGTTTGTATTGTTCCCTGAACTATATGTTTTACCTTGGCCCTTATTTAACAAGGGATAGCGACAGGTAGCGCCTGGTGAGCGACCGGTAATGACGGGCACCGCCACGAGAACGCCGGCTCCCCACCACAATCACACATTTATCAAGCCGATCCTGCTTAGCGACTGAGATAGCGCCAGATAGCGACTCATTCATCATTATTCCAGCCTCAGCCCACAGCGCCAGCGTCCGACCTTGAACAGCGACAGGTATGACCTCTCGCTACCTGGCGCTCTCCAATGCATTTCAATGGAACAATCTTTAAATATTCATAATTAATTCATATTAATGTTTTTATTTTTTTAAATGTGAAAAATTCTGTGACCACTTCTGCCATGTTAGATATTTTTTTTAAGGTAAAAAAAAACTTTTTGCAGAATTGATATTACAGGTCTGATATTAATGTATTCATATTACAAAATGTAATTAAAAACTTGTTTTTTTTTGTTTCCAAAAATATGGTTGTTTGGGGGTTAAAAAACTACTTTTAACCCATCGCCGCCAGCGCTCTGGGGTTTAAACAAGCATTTCACAGCTCGAGAATTTTTTGAGCGTGATTTGTTAATGAATATGGTGGGAGCTGGTCGCTATGGCCAGTCGCTATCATGCGCTCCTATACAGTGCGGAACCTGTCAAATAGCGACTCCTCACCCAATATTCAACATTACTGCACACCGACTGAGTCGCTATCAACTACCGAACAGCGGCCAAGCACAGCGACTACTAGCGGGCGCTGTGAAAATACTTCTACAGTCGCTCAACTGTCGCTACCTGCCGCTATTAATGAATCGGCCTCCCCGTCTGTAATCATACCTTGTAAAGCGCTACAGAAGATGATGGTGCTATATAAATAAATATTAATAAGAATATTATAAGTCTATTCAGACATTTGGTCCACTTTGATATACAGACATAGATCCTCCAAGAATAAATGATTACAGAGTAAGGAGGAGACAGATTCTGCCAATAAAGCAGTAGAAGTCCCATTAATTGGCCAATAACAGTAGCTAGCAATGCAGTAAGCAGACAATAATAAGTCATTAGGCACCCTAGACACTGATGACCTTGTAAGGATAGGTTTATCAGGTATAAAAAAGCGCCATGCAGCTGTCCTAGTTTAAACATAAGTAACTATATACCTTATTATGACCTAACACCACTGGTTAGGGTGAATTCATTTTCTTGGGTTTTTAAAGCAGTAACTATCAGCTATCAAGTTTTACTGCTGCTCATAGAAGTCTAATATTTCACTATCACAGGGGTTAGGAGGGCAAAAGCTTATTGTTAGGCATAGCGAATTCATCGGCTAAACCAGACACCACTGCAAGAGTCATTACCAAGTACAACATAACTCAAGTCATAGACACCTGTGACTGCCTATAAATTCTAACACAACTGTGACATCTAGGAGAGCGATGCTACAACAGCACCAATGCTACATGGCAGCAACCTTAAAGAAGGTCTGGAACTTGAGTTTAATTATTCACTTGGCATAATTGTCTTGTAAATGTAATAATTTAGGAGAGAATGATTGGTGGGTCCAAAGTATTTGTCAGGGGCTACCAAAGCAGTTGGGGCAAGTCTCACAGGTCATAATCATAGCACCACCATGGACAGTGGTCTATACTTGAGTATTGCTACACCTATAAGCCAGTGGTAGCCAAATACGGCAATGTAAACACTCCTACAAGATGGCCTCCCAATTCATAATCATTATAATTGTCTATAGTAGCAGGAAATCCAAGGTTAAGGTAATACAATTTATTGGCTAACTCAATTAGATTGAAAATGCAAGCTTTCGAAGCTGTTCAAGCTTCTTCTTCAGGCATAATACAGATCTGTAACTTAGACACACATTTATACAAAAAACTACAAAGGAGTGACAATTGTTTTTACACTGACACACATGAAAAATAGCTAAGTCGTAAAATCGTATACTGTGAGATAAGGATCAGGGGGATCATAACAATTAATGGTGGGCTGATAATAAATGGTATTACCTTAACCTTGGATTTCCTGCTTACATCGATGGCTAACACAGTACAACAACTTACTACTAATTGTCTATAGTGAAACTTTCTTGACACCCACTGGGGCCCCTTCCAATTTGGTCACAATTTTAAAATGTCACAGCGCTCCAAATAGGATCAAAGGCTCACAGAGGTGCTACCACTGCGCTATCTGCCTTTTAAATAAAGGAACGCTGAACGAACTGCTGAACGCAGACCATCCAGAGAAACTGGTGTCGGACAATGGTCTGGAAGATAAGGGGGAATTATAACCAGCCCAACATGGTTTCTCTTCCTCTTGCTACCATCAGGGAAACTATTTTGCACCCTGAGGGCCAATACTGAGCGAGTCAGGAGAAGTTACTTCCTGTAGGCCATCCAGACACTCAACCCGGGTAACAACTTGATCACTTCTCACTTTTAACGTAACTTTACTTGTATTGTTCCTATACTTTATAGGAATTTATCGTGGTGGTGGTTCATGGTGTTAATGAACAAAACGATTTTAGTTTACTTCATTTTGTTTACTTACTCACTATGGGGGTTTATTCATGAAGCTCTAGCACCAGGTAGCGCCTCGTAGTGGCAGGCAGTGTCTGGTGAACGCTGTATGCAATACCACATTTATGAAGGCGATTCTGGTGAGCGACTCTAACAGCGCCATGTAGCATACGAGTCATCATTACAGGCGGCTCAGCGTATAGCGCTGGTGCTTTAGCTTCCATTTTGAGGGACGTTCCTTCTAATCTGTTTACTGATCCCAATTTTTTTTTTCCTCTCAATAATTATTTGTCCTGGCCTGGAATAAAGTATTTTTGAATATTTTTTTAATGTTATATTTTTATACAGAATTATCATTACAGGTCTGGCATTAAAGTATTAATGTCACAATGTTACAGCAATGTCATTCCATGTGTTTTTGCTTTTTTTTACTGGTGGATATGTGTTCTAAAACAGACTTTAATCACACAGCGTTTGCCGCTCTATGCTACAGCGACCAGATTTACAGCCACAACGCTCTGAGTTTTTTTGTTGAATATGGTGTTGAGTGCCGAGTGGCAGACGCTCTGATCAGTCGCTACCTCTTGCTCCCTGCAGCGCTGTACTGGTGTTAGAGCGCCCAACATACATCACATTGATCAATGCCGGCCAGGTTACTACAGCGTCTGAGATGCTCTGTTACAGCGCCCGATAGTTGATCACAGCGTATACTAGCGTTAGCTCTAAGTGCCGCTGTACAGACGCTCATCTGCCGATAGCTGACACTAGTAATGAATCAGCCTCCACATTTTCCACTGCCATTTTCCCTGGCAATCATTTTGGTACAATTCAGACCAGTCTCTTCATTTTCTCCATTAACTTGACCCCACCTTGCCTTTAAGGGGAATGTAAATGCAACAGCAATAATTAGCCAGTAAGCAGCTGACCTTAAGCCTACCTCATATTCATCTTCATTTCCAGCAGTGTAGGGTAGAAGCTGTAGCAGGATTTAAAAGTCTGTCCTTTTTTTCAATTTTATTCCCCCAGTACCACACAGCCACTCTGTCCCTTGGAGTTCTCAACGTCAGCAAGCACAGCAAGCCTCAGTGACCTGTGGCTGTCTCTGACTTCTAAAGCTCAGCCTCAACCCAGAAACTGATATGAGATATATACATACAGAGATTTTCAAGTGCTTTGAAATGGCTGATTTTATACTGTTCCCAACGGGGATAAAGTGAAAGAAACGTAGTGTTTGCCTTGACAGGGACTTTAATGATGCTTTTGAAATCTAATTTGTTATCTGTTTTCTGATCTTAGTGTAGAACAATACTTTACATACAGCACACTACTCCATGGATAGGGGCAGAACAGTTCCTGGAGGTGGGCCCAGACACCTGACAATGAACCCCAAATTAATAGGGACCCGGAATTTGGGGGGGGGGGGGGGATTCACTCTCTGTGGGGGAGGCAGAATCGGGATATAAAGATTCTAACTAACAGACTGGCACCACTCCAATCTAACCTGAACTCTGCTGCTCGTCTCATCCATCTCTCCTCTCGCTCCTCCAGCTCTGCGCCTCTCTGCCAATCCCTACACTGGCTGCCAGTCCCACAGCGAATCCTGTTAAAAACTCTAACTCTCGCATACAAAGCTCTCTCCAACCAGGCCCCTCCCTACATCTCATCTCTAATCCAACAATATCAACCTAGACGCAGTCTTCGCTCTGCTGCTGACCTTCTCCAGGCACCCAGCCCCTGGTCACCTCCTCTCACGCCCGCCTCCAGGACTTCTCACGTGCAACTCCAATCTTCTGGAATGCCCTCCCCAACACTCAAAACCTTCAAACCTCAAAACTCACTTATTCAGACAAGCATATAATCTGGCCTAACCAATCTTCTAAAGGGCATACGCCACAAAGCTCAATACTGACTGTTTGTGATCCTTCCCCCTCGTCTTCACCCCACTTCCTTTAGACTGTAAGCTCGCAAGGGCAAGGCTCTCTCCCCTATTGTATCTTGTACTCAGAATATCCACTGTCAAATCTGTAAAACTGCATTCGAAATAGTATATGTACCATATGTTTCTACTACTTTGTAAAGCGCTACGGATGATGATGGCGCTATATAAATAAACAATAATAATAATAAAGAAAAAAAATGATGGCAGGTGTGGCAGGGGCGCAGGGTTTGGGAACCCAACACTGTATATGGACCTTGCCGTTCCTGACTCTTTGTGAGTTATTTATGGATTTTGTTCTTTTGATAACCTCAATTCTTTACTTGAGTTTTGGTTAGCCTGTGGTCCTGTTGGCATGTGTTCCTGGTTGAAACCTTCTTCTGGCTGACTGTATGACCTTCTACCAGAAAGGGCTTCTAGTCAAATACATGTCTACCAAGCTAACTGTCCTGAGGACCTGTGTTCAAGCAGGAACTTGGTCTTCTGTCCTCTATACCTCATGATTGCTACTAATTTAGAATGTAAATATTTTAGTTCATAATTAATGTGCCCAGCATCTAGAAGCAATCATATTTCTTTGGAATTCACACTCTACAGCTATCCTGAGCAGACTAAACTTCCATACTGATGATCCACCTTTGTCCCTAGACTGTGTTTGTAGTTGCAGATTCAGTAGGTTTTCTAACAGTCTGCTTTCAGATCATTCTTCAGATAATTTATTTATGACCCTTTTGACCATTCTGCTTTATATTAACTGCTAGAAATTGACTGATTCAGGATAATTGCAATTGTTCTGGGTTGAGCCCAGTTGTTCTGGGAGCCAAAATTGAACCTGGGATTGTACCAGCCTCTGGCCAGCTAATGACCAGCCTGTATCTTCCCCCCTAAGCCTTCACCCAATGTGCTTCATAGCAGACCGAGCAAATCGTAGACAGGGGTGAATATTGCTGATCTTAAAATACTGTTAAAGTGATTTAAGTGAGTTAAAGTAAAGGGAAAAGCCAAGATGCTGAGGTTATGGAGCCTGGATAGTGGGTGTTAGAATCAGGCACTCAGCCAGCTCCAAAGAATCGCATCCCATTGTGAATTCACATGGGTCTTCCTATGGCCAGTTCGCCCCTGGTTGTGTCTGTACTGGAGAACTGGCTGGTCAGGACCACCGCCTGGTCCAAAGGGCTAAAGATTTATTAAGGTTCAAGAAAACTGATATGGTTGCTATGGGTTGGCCTTATGTTGTAAGACTGCAGGTTGTCCCTCCCAGGACAAAACTTTGTGCCCTCCCATGGACAATGATCCCCACTTACCCTCCAAAAAGCAATTTGACAAGTATGAAATGAATAGCTGCCCCCCCCCCCCCCCCCATCCCCATACACTGACCAAATGACATGGGTCTACTAGGGCAAAAGGAAAAACGTGACAAATAATAAAAAGTCTGGCTCTCCAATGCACCACTAGGATAAGAGAGTCCTGTGCGGCTGATCCATCTGAAAAGGCCGGCCATGAACAAAACAGACATGTATGAACAAAAATAGCCGATAGGAAGCTGAGAAAACATAAAGGCAACAAAAAAGTCATAGATATGACACATATATAAACAACCCCTAATATTCTGGTTAGACACATTTGCTGTTTCTTTTGAGATTACAGGTGCAGCATATCCACCAATTGATGGTTACATTTCCCAAAAAAGCTTCATGCAACTGAGGTTGGCCCAAATTGAAGACAAACCCCCCTAACCGAGTGCAAACAGGAACATAGTTATTGACTTTGTAAATGTATGAACGTGTGTTTTGTTTTTCCAGGCTTCTGCCCTATTTCCTTTCTCTTCACTGTTGTGTTCTTGAAATATTAAGCCAAAAGCAACTCCAAGTCAGAAATCTGTTCCTTCTGCAGATAAAAGAAATAATATAACCAGCAATGCCGGCAGTCAGGACCAATCATTGTTACACAAAGCAACTCTTCAATAGATTTCCATCCTATGGTGGAGGCAGAGAAGAACACCAAAGGTCACGTGTGGTCTTATGGGCAAAGAATGCAGATGTACCAATACCTTTTTACTGCTTCCTAAGTCATGTGACATTTATGGCCGGTACAAGGAAGCCAGATATAATGTTCAGCAGGCATTGTATTCACGGGACTTCACCACAGGTAAATGTATTTATTGGGAAAAATATATATTACTCTTACCCCAATTCCCCACCCTTCAAGCGGAACAAAACCAAGGATTTGCATTATCCCAAGGTTTGTCTTTTGCCCTGGGCCTCCCATTTGGGAGGCCCCACTATGTGAAACCCCACTAGATCACCCATAAAAAGTACTTTTCCCTGGTCCTACGGCATATGTCCAGGCTCTCATCCAATCAGAGCCTTATGCTGATATGACAATATGACTGTTAAGATGCACAGCCTGCCAATAGTGAGCGAGAGCCTCTTGTCTACCCGAGGTGCTGGGGATGTGGTCACAATAGTTTACCTCACTATGGGAGCCAGGGCAACACTGAGTTTTGCAGTGACCCAGGGGGGTTACACAACAGGACAGTCTGATTTCGGATGCCCCAGGGAAAAGCCAGCAGCCGGCCCAAGGGTCTTTTAGACTTCAGGGCCCAGCCACCAAGTGTTTTTCTCTATGTTCAGTAGCTTTACAGATATAAAATTCACAATGGGTGACTTTTGCCCATTGTACAGTGGAGACTGGCAGCAGATTGGAGGGCTGGGTAGATTAGGGGGTGCATCAGGCCTTACGATCTGTCCCAACATGTGAGGAGCGCCAACTGCTTGCCTTGCTTTCTAGTTCTGTGGGCTTCCTTTTTGGGTTGGTGGGGGCTTACCTGGCACATGGAAGGCTCACAGAGAGAGACAATTTTGAGGAGTCACTTCAGGGCAGCCTGCACAGGGATAGCGCCTTTCAGTCTAAAACTGGCCCTTATGAAAAAAAGCGAGCAAAGCTGTCAGGGCTTGATTAAAAGTGGTGGGATCCAGGGTTCCTATCCCAAATGTGGGGGTATCCAACACTTGAAAACAAGAGCAGCGATTAATCTACAGCTACTAAGTTGGGGCCTCCGCTAGACTTTCTGCCCAAGGGCTTCCACCGCTCTGGTTCTGATAGCTGTGGGTACTACATTAGTCTCCCCATTTTTTATAAAGTGAACCAGTGCTCACAGAGAGACACCTTTGAGGTATCACAGGGGGACCCCACCCTGCAATTTTGCACAGGGTGCCTTTCCATCTGAGGCAGACCCTGCCTAGCAGTGAAAGAAAGGGGTGAATATAGCTGTGAGTACTACACTTTTTTTTTTTCAAAGTGAACCTCCCTCCAGGCTGCTGCATCCCTCACCTCCCTGGACATCCCTGATTTGGGAAGCCTATTAGCAATGATTTATAGAAAGGTCTGCTTACACCTCCACCCATCCTGATTTGGGATGCACCTCTGGTGAAAGATCAATCGGGAGCCCTTTACTGGGCAGAATGACTTGTTCCACACTCCCCTGGGGTCCCTGGAAGGGCATATGCCTGCCCGGTGAACTCTTCTAGTCTCTGGACCCAGTTTGTGGCTTCCTAAATCAGAATGCCCTTGTGTTTGTGTAAGTTCACCTGATCTGTAGAACGTCTACTAAAACTATTTTCTTGGCACCCAAAGATAATCACATCCTGCCAAATCTTTTAGCAAGAGAAAAAGTAAAAAAATGAGAGAATAGAACTAACTTAAAACATAATGAAAAGAACGCGTGGTAGCGCAATACTCATACTCACTTTACTCACTATAAAGTTGAAGTAAAGGTAAGACTTGTTCATCTTAAAGTGATGTTATACTAACCCCCCCCCCCCCCCCCCGCGCACTGCCGCTCTTCTTTCTAATAAAGACGCCAATAAATTTGTCTGCTACCTTCATTAATCTTAATAGAGCTATTCCAAAGCCTGGAGGAACATTTTGTAACAAGCCTAGTCATGATAATATTTGATTTTCAGAAAAGATTTATTCAGCTCTTGATCTTCACTCCTAAAAGATTGAAAAGTTCTTAACGTTTTATTGGGCCAGAAATAGAAAAAAGTAAACGTTGAGCTGGAGTGTGATCAGGCCGCCATCTCCCCACAGAAACTCTATCCTCCCTGGCTTGCCTGAAAAGCAATAAATAGCTCCACGCTGCGGCTTCTCCCGGAGCCTCCCTCAAATTGGCCATCCCCTCTAACATAACAAAGTCCATACAATCCTACTGAAGACCCGGAGGGAGAGAAAAGGGGTGGGGGCAATCACACAAATGTGAGGAGCACAACATGAGATTTACCAGTTTCTGACTTTGCTACTTCATTTATAATCTATCTATCAATCTATCTATGATGCTATATGTGTGTATCTCTATAACTCAGAAGAGATCTTACTAACCAACATATAACATTTCTTAACTTATTATTATTATTTATAAAGCACCATCATCTTCTGTAGTGCAGTACAAAGCAGTAATTACACAAGACATTACATTACATTAAGACAAGGTGGAACATACAGCACATAGACTATTACAAATGCAGTGTTATAGCGTTCACAATCAATATTCTGAGTACTAGATACAATAAGAAAGAGAGCCCTGCCTTTGTGAGCTTACAGTCTAAAAGAAAAGGGGTGCAGACAAGGGGGAAGGGTCAAAAATAGTAGTATTGAGCTTTATAGCATGTGCCCTTTAGTAATTTGCTTAAAGTGATTGTAAAGGCAAAATAAATAAATAAACAGCAGCTTACCGTACCAAAATTTCTCTAGTGCTGCCATTCTTCTCTGGTCGGCGCCCTGAATGAGAAAATCCCCTTCCTCACTTGGGTCTCCAGCCACACAGCCACACCCCGCCGATGTGGTCCACCAATCGACTTTCAGGTTTCATAGTGGAACCACGCCTCCCTTGCTTGAATGGCTCTCTGCTATAAAGCCCAGCTAACCCCTCCCTCCCTGCTCTGCAGGGCTCTCTCCCAGCGCTGACAGCTTCCTCCAAGAGGTGCGGGCAGCAGACCCCCAACCCCCAGTACCGAGAAGCCACCCACCGCTGGAGGAGCCCTGTCAGAGCTGTGGGAGATGAGCCCCACTGCTTGAGATGCCGCCTGCCACTGGTGGAGCTCTGACAAAGCCAGGGGAGAAGAGCCCGCTGCCTGAGATGTCAGCCGCCACCACCTTAGCATGAGCCTTGAAGGGAAGCCGCTGCCACCAGCCTGCCCACCTAACTACCAGGTCAGCCACCAACCTGCACAGCTACCTCCCTGCCAGGTCACTCACCAGCCTGCCCATCTGCCTACCTACCTCCCTACCAGAACACCCACCAGCCTGCCCACGTGCCTACCAGGTCACCCACCTACCCTGCACTTTGGGAGTGTCTGCATGTGCTTTGGGAGTGCGCTCTTGCAAAGTGGAATAAGGGGGAGAATGGATGATGTCATCAAGAGCTCATACACTGGGAACCAATGCAGTGTGAAGGTGAGCGGCAAGAGGACGACATATTTCCAGCAGTGCTGAGGAGTCAGACAGGGCAGCAGCCTGAGCCCAACACTCTTCAACGTCTACATCAATGAACTGGCTGCAGCTCTGGAGGCCTCTACAGCACCAGGCCTCCTCCTACATGACCTGTTGTACTCATGAAGTTCCTGTTGTACGCCGACAACCTCCTGCTGCCCCCCCCCCCCCTCAACAGAGAGAGACCTCCAAGACAGCCTGGCAGTACTGGAAAAATCAGCACCACATGGGCACTACCCATCAACTCTAAGAGGACCAAAGTCCAGAAGAAGTGTCAGAATAAAGCCTCCATGCCCTCCTTCACATTAAATGGGTCTGCACTGGAGAAAACCAACAGCTACACTTACCAGGGACTGGAGCTTAACCAGCAAAAGAGGCCCTGAAAGGAAAAGCCTGTAGAACATTCTACGCCATCAGAAAGCAACTGTACCACCTCAAACCACCAGTGAGGGTCTGGCTGAAGATCTTTGATGGAGTCATTGCCCCAATCTTGCTTTATGGTAGTGAGGTTTGGGGCCCAGTCACTTACCAAGACCAGTCAAAATGGGACTCAGCCCAACAGATACCTGTCATCTAGAGTTCTGCAAGTACCTTCTAAAAGTCCATCGCAGCACCTCCAACATGGCGTGCTAGGCAGAGCTGGGTATATTCCCACTATGGTTCCAAGTGCAGAGGAGGGCGCTGTCATTCTGGGCGCACATACAGATCACCACCACAAAGCCTCCCCGAGCCATGGGGCCGAGAGAAAACCCTGTGCTCTCCAACAGATTATAAGTCATCTGTCCAGCCAAAACCCCCAACATGCCCTGACAAAGGCCCAAATAAAGAGAGTGACAGAGAGCTGCCAGGACCAATATATAGAGGAATGGAGGAGAGAAATAGGTAACTCCCAGAAACTTACGGTCTACCAATCACTACAGATGGACTACACCATGGCCCCATACCTGGAGAGGCTGCACCACCCAAACACAGGCAGATCCTGAGCCTCTATAGACTGAGCCTGGAGATGGAGATGGGCCAGCACAGACAGGAATACAAGCCAGGGGAAAGCCAACTGTGACAGCACTGTGAGTAGAGGGGCCCCTGAGGAAGGCCCACTTCCTGCTACACTGCAGCAAATATTCATCCACCAGGGACACTTGCTTCCAGAGATTCTTCACCCTCATCCCAGATTTCAGCTCCATAGATGATGAGAGGAAACTCCACATCCTGCTGGGGGAAGAGGAGCCCACCCTGGAAATATCTGCCTAATATGTCTCTACCTGCCACCAGCTGAGAGGAACATATGACATGGACTGTTATACCCCTATACTGCCCCTAAACTCCACCTCTATACTGCCTCCTATAGGTTCATACCCCTATACAGCCCCTTAATCCCGCCCCAACCCCTTACTGGCCCCGATATGTCTCCAACCTCCACCACCACTAGACCATTATACCCCTAATCCTGTCCCTATAACCCACCCCCTTTCCTCATCACCCCCCCCCCCCAACCTCATTTGTTAGCTTTGACTATGCTAAATGTGTTTTAGACCTGCCAATAAAGAGTGTTTGGATTTATTTTAATAGATAGGCAGATAGATATGTATGAGATAGGCAGATATCTTTGACATAGATAGATAGGGGATAGATAGATAGATAGATAGATAGATAGATAGATAGATAGATATGTATGAGATAGGCAGATAGATATGTATGAGATAGGCAGATATCTTTGACATAGATAGATAGGGGATAGATAGATAGATGATAGATAGATAGATAGATAGATAGATAGATAGGCAGATAGATATGTATAAAATAGGCAGATATCTTTGACATAGATAGATAGATAGATAGATAGATAGATAGATAGATAGATATGAGATAGGCAGATAGATATGTATGAGATAGGCAGATATCTTTGACATAGATAGATAGGGGATAGATAGATAGATAGATAGATAGATAGATAGATAGATAGATAGATATGAGATAGGCAGATATATATGTATCAGATAGGCAGATATCTTTGACATAGATAGATAGATAGATAGATAGATACTTTGATAGATAGGAGATAGATAGATAGATAGATAGATAGATAGATAGATACTTTGATAGATAGGAGATAGATAGATAGATAGATAGATAGATAGATACTTTGATAGATAGGAGATAGATAGATAGATAGATAGATAGATAGATAGATACTTTGATAGATAGGAGATAGATAGATAGATAGATAGATAGATAGATAGATACTTTGATAGATAGGAGATAGATAGATAGATAGATAGATAAAAATAAATAGATAGATAGATAAAATAAATAGATAGATATGCTTTGGCGATCATAGACACAACCTTTTAGTAGAGGGTGAGCAGAGGGGGATTAGTCATAAGTAGTAAGTGTTGGCCAGGCTCGTAGTCACATGTGTTTAAGACACGTGCGGGGGAGAAGTGATTCATATCATCTTTACTCTCCTTACATGTATGACTTACTATGGTTGGAGAAGATACTGAAGTCAGTCGGCAGCATATAAAAGGCTGGATCAGGGGAGCTGCTGTGCAAGCGGCTTTCTGGCCATCACGTGGCTCCAGAGGGGGCAGTTGTCTCTCTTCCATGCTATGCAGAAATATTTTCTTCCCAGCATGATGTGTGATGTCTACACATCACTAAATCATATCACTTGACCTGCGCGTGCCGCCTTTCCCCCCTCCATAGAAATTCAGTTATAAACACCATTAAATATAACCTTTCCCAGTTTTAAGCATATTTAACACACAACTGCAACAGCAAATTTAAAGTGGATTTTTGGGCTGGATGTATTGACAGTTATAGGCAAGAATTAAAATCTTGCATGTAAAAAAGCCCCCCTCTCCTTCACCTCCTGGAGCTGGAGCTGGAAGTAGCTCTATGCTGTGGCTTTACTAAAATCAGCCATCCCTTTCTCCCCTATACCATAACAACCTCCATTCAATCCTACTGATGTCATGGCAGGAGAGAAAAGGGGGTAATCAATCACATAAATGTGATAAGCACAGTATTGTTCCCTATAATATTTCTTTACTCATAAATAATATCTGCTAACTCCCAGAAGATTTTTATAACTCACATGTCATAACTTTCAGACAATCTTTCCTAAAACCCAAAAGATACTTCTCAACTACCAAAAAGCATTAAAAAGCAGGAACAAACCTCAAGCCCAATGAGAATTGGCACCAGCACTGCCTCTATGCCCAAACAACAATAGAGGGCTAACCTTAGCTTTAGAAATACCACGTAGATATTACTGGTTATGGCTGATATCCCAAGAGTTTTATTGAAGGTTTCTTAAACCTGGAACAACACCTATTTTTTTTTTTTTTTTAAAGTGCTGGATTTCTCTGTGGGACCGAGGAGAAATGCAAGATTTTGCCAGTTCTCCACCAATAATGTGCAGAAGTGCATCCGCAATTGGGTACCAAAGGTTTTATAGTCCCTGCCCCTAGTGAGACCATGGATGTAGAGACTGCCATTGTTTAAACTGAAGTTGCTGAACAGAGTGTTGCTGTGTGGAATAAGGTAACAGTAATAAAGTAGCTAGCCAATCCTGTTAGTGGCGTGTGGGCAACATAATTTGGTGGCCTGTAGAGGGGATTTTGAGTGGAATTGGCATGCCTGACCAACTGATGGAACCTAGTGGGCGGAAATGGCTGCATCGCTTCGAGTGTTTGTGTGAGTTTGCTTGTGGTAAAGGCGTTGACCACCCTGAAGACAGAGGGGCCTAAGCAACCTGAGAGGGAGTCTCCAGGGAGCTTTGACCTGAGACAGGGCTGAAAGATCCAGGAGAAGGCAATGAGTGGCGTACAAGGGGTTAAATGCGTACAGCAGAGAGACTTTCGCGCCATTTCGGAGGATTGAGCCCTAGCAAGTCTCCAAGCAAGTCCAAGCCTGTGACTCCAGCAAAGAGAACCAGTCCCACAAAGAGATGGACAGATCAGGGAGCGAGAGCAGAGGGAGAGTCTTATACTAATCTTATCCACCAGTTAGACTTGGGGGTTCAGAAAGGGTACAGAGAGGAATAAATCATTGAAGCCATGGTGAAAGCCATCAGTCCAGGGTTACATCTCGGGAATATGCTGGAGATAAAGAACAATCTCACCTTGCCACAGCTAAGAACTATCTTAAAGGGACACTACAAGGAGGAAAGCACCTCTGATCTTTACCATAAGTTGATCAACATCTTCCATGACAATGGAGAATCTCCACAAAACATCTTGTACAGAGCTATTGTGCTTAAAGTGGACCAACACCCACGGGTGATCGGCCCGGGAATCTATAAGATTCCCGGGCCGATCACCCCCCACCCTGCGGGACATCCGAGATCGGGATGTCCCGCGGGGTGTAACCCCCCCAAAACCCCCGAAAAACCCTACCTCCCTCGCGCCCCTGCAGGCGTGCGCGCGCCCGCGCCGGCCGCCTGCGAATGGCCGGCGCGGGCGCGCGCGCGTCAAAAGGGACGCGCGGGAGGCGGCGGCGGCGGCAGCCGCTTAGACGTCCTGGAATAGAGCTTGTACGTTGGCGCTGGGAGCGCGGAGAGGTGAGTTTTTCGGGGGGTTGCGGGGGGTTTCACACAGCGGGGCACCCCGATCGGGGGTGCCCCATCGAAGTGGACCAAGACCCAGGATAGTCAAAATCCTGGGTGTTGGTCCACTTTAAAGATAGACTGTTGTTTGCATCCCGAGAGGACGAAGCAAAAGAAAGGTTTGATCCAGGGTTAATCCAGAAGAGGTTTCAGATCAGTATGGACAGGTCTGTTAAGTGTATCAAAAGCACACCACACACAAAAGGATCAATTTGCAATTAAAAATGAATTAGGGTATCAAACACGTGTATATACAGTGATAACAGATCTCTGGCCACATAGGTAGTACAAAAAAAGGATACAGCAAGTAAAACTGTGTATAGGAAATTCTGTCATCAGGAGCATTTGACCACCTCAGTAAGGAAGAGGGAATTATGATATTAGCACTAGCATATACAGTATAGATTAGAGCTACTACACTAGGGTAATCATGCATTACCATAAGAGTCTATGAGGTGATGCTGTCATGAATGAAAGCATCCTGATGAAAGGCATGAGAGGCAGGCTGCAGAATTAGTCAAGGAAATGCCAAGAAAAAATGAGCAATTCAAATATCACAAGAATAAATAGTTTCTGGTCAGTAAAACATACATATTCTGCCCTGCATCATACCAGAACGAACCCATCAATAGTATACATGAAGATACACAGTATAAATCATGAAGCCAAAAATAGTGATCATACAATGTAAATGGAGTACATTACCAATTGGCAGCAATTTAGTCAGTGATCGCAATGTACATGCCAACGTTTCGGAGCCCTATGCCCCTTTCTCAAGGCTTGCTCTGGATCTTTTTTAGCACCCCCTCTATTTATCTTATCTTGGTGTGCCGATTACCAACCTTTAACTCTACCAGGTCAAGTTTCAACTGAAGCAGTATCTTCTAGAAGAGTCCTGCATCACAGATGAAGAGCTGATATTGCCAGCCTTGACTCAGAAATTGAACAGAAGTTAAAGGAGAATTCTTCAAGCAAAATAGTCAAGATAAATCCGCCTAAAGCTGGAATCGTGGGTGTGCAGCAAGAAGTCAAAGAAGCTGACCCTTCCCCTGGTCTGGCAACAGTCACCATACAGACACCACCTAAAGAGACAGTAACTCTGACTAACTGGGAAACAGTAGTGTGTGATCTCCAAGCAGCATTGGTTGAGGTGAGAAGAGCACTGAGAGCGGTATCAGAACAAAGATTTAGAAGAACATGGTGAGTCTTTCAACATAGGCCACCACCAGAGACAGAACTACTCAGTTCTCAGAGTTGGATGTGATAATTCTTCAGTCTATGCCCCAGCAGAAGAGAGTGCTTCAGAAGTCCAGCCTAAGTTAATTGACCTCGTTGGTGCCATTTTGAAAATTTCGTGAAGAAATGGGACAATTAGGAATAGAAAGAACAGTGAACTTAGTAAGTGAACATTTATTCTGGCTATACATGCAGAAAGACTTTGAACGATATGTGACAAGAGAATGTGGTTGTTGTGTTGTGAAAGATAAACGTCTTAACAAACCAACAAGAGCACCAATGGGAAACATTAATACAACGTACCCATTTGAGATGGTGTCTATAGACTTTCTACACCTTGACTAGTGTAAAGAAGGCTTTGGATATATCCTAGTCATCATGGATCATTTTACCAGTTTTGCTCAAGCCAACTACAAATAAGTCTGGAAAAAAACTGCAGCAGAGAAGATCTTTAATGACTTTGGTCTGAAGTTTGAATTTCCTACCAACCTCCATCATGATCAAGGAAGAGAGTCTGAAAACCACCGCTTTGCTAAACTGGGAGAATACTGTGGAATATAGAGATACCATACAACACCAGCGGTGCAAAAAGTGTGATGCTACAGGTTACTCTCTATTCTATTCTTTATTTGGAAGGTCACCACGATTACCAATATCATGTTTAATACCAGTCTCCAAAACTTACAGAACTTACCCTGAATATGTTTATGCTTGGAAAGGCCTACAACATAAAACCGAAGGCCAGAACAAGAGTAAACAGCACTATGATAGAAAATCATTTGGTACTTTGGTACCGAAAGTTGTATAGTCCCTAGTGAGACGTGGATTGTTTAAACTGTCATTGTATAAACTGTTAAAGTTGCTGAAAGAGAGTTGTTGTGTGGAATAAAGTTGCAGAAAGAGACTATTGAACTGAGTGTCTACTGACTCCACAGGCCCCAATACAAATTCCCTCAGAATCCTAACGAATCCATGAACAATACACACACGTCGCCCAGTCCTGTTAGGGCCATGTGGGCAACAGTTACAATCCTACGTTGCTAGGTTGATCTGTATTATGCTTTGATCAGTTGGTCCAAGTTGTTGACCAGTGCTAGGAGAGAGCTCCCTCAACCTTGGCTGGTAGTTATCTGTCCTGGAGCATACCAACCACACACCGCCAAGAACTCCAAATCCTCCTTTTTGATGTTTTTCATAATACTGAAAGTCCTGAGTACCTTTATCCAGGGCCAGTTGATCTGTAGTGGATAAAAACATAATAAAGTTACCCAGAGAAAAACCACTGCATAGTAAAGAATCCAAAGAACCTCCAGTCCACGGGAACCAAATAGCGCGTTTCGGGCAAAACATGCCCTTAATCATATCACTCAAGGATTTTTGCCAGGATCCTAGCTTCTGCACTGTTTGGAAGTGATTGGGGCAGTTCTCCTTTACAGGGACAGGAGATCCGTTCCCCTCCTGGTGCTTCCAAGAGGCCCATGACAAAAGGAGATGGTGGCTGGAGCTCTGGATCAGTTCTTTCACACAAGTGCAAACCTGTATATTTCAGTTACTGATTGATGATGTAAGGCATAATTACCCATCCCATACAGCTTTATACACAGTGACCTCACTGGAAGGACTTACTTCAGAATAGAAGTGACAGCGTAGGGCTGTTTAAGGGAAAGGCCTCCAGAGTTCTTTAGAGATGTTTTATAGCCTAAGCTAAATTAAACAAATGTAAAATCCAAATTTGGTTTAATGTGCTTAAATCTTCAGTTAAAGTGAAACTACATAATAAAAAACAAATACTGAGTACAGTGGTGTGACTGACAAAGGACAATAGAGCTTATAGGAGTGGTGGATTAGCTGATTAGTTTAGATCCATTTGTACAGGTGCTTTGGACAAAGATAAAGGTAATCAAACCAAAATTTGATAAGGCAATGGATGTGCATTTCATTAGTAAAGCGCTAAAGCTGGCAGATGATGGTGGCCTAAAGTGGCCTTAACACCCCACCTCCACCGCTGCCCTTCGGAATGACAGTCTAACTAAATTTACTCACCCATCCGTACTCAGATATTCATTGAAGAGGTAAGTAACTGAATTCCATTCATACCGTGTTTGTGGTTTCTATTTGTTATACCTTGGAATGGAAATAAAAGTGGCTTTTACATTTTAGACAAGTGCTGTATATCTTTTGTTGTTTGGAATGGCAATGTATCAACCGATCTTCTCCTAAACCATGACCATGCAGTGGCTAATTCTCACTTCCATCAAGATTACCAATACACCTAACCAAAATGACCCCTACATCTAGAAAATGAAATAGCTATGGGTCCTGATGCCATTAATGCTGCCATTGCTTGCAATAAACTAAATTAAAAAAGAGGCAAAAATCTGCTGCTGCAAGTGGATATAGGCTAGGTGAGTATTTATTTTATTTCTTGCCTCCGAGTGGGACATAGAGAGCAATGGTCATTGCATTGGCGGTATAATTCTGGGTCTGCATGTCTCTCTGCATCTGATCCCATGAACTAACCAGTCATGGTGTAGTTTGGGGAAGTGTGCCTTTTCCATCTTCATAGTTATAGGAGGGGTTGTTTAAAGCGGTACTTCACTCTGAATAAGAGCCTATCTTATATGTTTCCCACACCCTGTACATACAGATTGCTCACATTATAATCATCCTACCTGCATCTACTGCATGTTATGAGCCTTTAAACATCCAAGATGGTGGCTCATGGAACAACAGGCAGCCTACAAACAGGAAGTGCCTTCTGACTGTGCTGCTCTGCATTCTGACCTTCTCCTGACCCCAGCTCTGCTCTGTCTGAGAAAAGCACAGCTATAACCCGCCCCCTGTACTTTATCCCACCCTCCTCTCCTCAGTAAGTGTGATGCTTCTGAGTCAAGATGGCGGCTCCAGTATTCTAAAGTCCTGAACAGAGTTGCAGCCCAGTGGGGGAAAGAATAATAATTAAGTGACAAAAAACTTAAAATATATTAACTTTAGATGCTGGGGAATAGTTTTTTAAGGGTTTGGGCTTTTCAATAAATTATGGTGAAGGTCCGGTTTAACCCCCATCTGACCTGGTGCCATCCATACCCTACCTAATCCCGATTGTAAGTACAAATCTGCTTTAAAGGGTGATAAAAAATACTCTTCTTGTGTGTATTTCTGTGCATTTCATGTCTAATGTGTTTTTAGAAAATGTCTCTGGAATGTCGATACGCGTCAGGCTGGAGCCTATTGTGCACGTTGTTTATCAGGTGAGTAGAGCTTGTTTATGCTAAAGATCTTTGGCCCTTTTCATATTTCTGTGTTGAACTTGATGTAAAGGATAGCAAGACGAAGTTTCAGAACTTCAAAAAGTTCAAGAAGTTTCATAACGTCAAAAAGAAATTTCATAACTTCAAAAAGAGGCCACCCTAAATCTAATCCATGCATCCTGACATAGGGGCCTAGGGCTCTTTACATTTGGCATCCAGTGTTTTAATAGCCGCTTTTTAGGTGGTCTGGTCTCTTGTTTTCTTTTGCATGTTGCCCCTGGTCGTAGCAGAACCCCCTAGGAAGCACTGCCAAATTTGAGTTGAGAGAAGAGAACCAAAACTGTCCTACCCAGTATGCAATGCAATTGCATTCCAAGGCTCCACCTGATTTAGATGAGTACAAAAGAAGATCTTAATTGAGACCAGTGTAGTAAGTGTAGTAAAAAATTTTTAGTTCTGATGTAGACTTTACATTTTTAGGGGTCCTAGGCACAGTTCTCACAAGTTGGTTGTAAGAAACTTACCTGTGTCTAGGGGCCCGCGGCAAGCGTCTGCTGCTCAGCGCGGCGCTCCTGCTGCTGAGTGTGGCCGCCACTCCTGGATGACAGGGAGCACAGCGCGTCACTCTGACATCCTTCTCCGCCCCTCTCTAGCTGTGCGGGCGCGCGCTCAGGTGCGCGCCCCACAGTCTATCAGTTTTGCCACTAGGAGGCGCTGCGCTGCGAGTGGCAGGTGGCGCAGCGTCCTCCACATCTGATAAATCAGGGGTTGGTCAGCCTTGCTGCCAAGACTGACCAGCCCCTGGATATTTGTCCAATCATTCAGTGTTATAATTGCACCAATCAGCACATACACTCCCCCCCCCCCTCCAGGGCGGCCATTGGTCAGTTCCCCAATAAATATGGAGTCAGCCCAGTACTCAGAGCCCAAGATAGTCTCTTGTGATTAGGGTGTGATTTCATTAGTGATTATCTGTTTCCGACCCGGCTTGATCGACCATCCTCGTCCGCTGCCTGTACCGACCTCTGCTTCGTCTGACCTCGAACCTGCCTGCCCCTTTTGGATATCCCGCAATCTCTGACCTCCCGCCTTGACCCTTCGGCTACCCCTGACTACGCACCTTTCTCATCCCTGTACTCTGACGCACCTTTGGGACTGTCTTCCCGTGTATGACTTTGGCTTTGGGATACCCTCGCGGTTCATCGACCTTCACCGTAAGCAGACATCCTTTGCGCCTATTAAGACCTGGAGGGAACCGTGTCCGGCGAGGAGTTCCTAGCATCCCAGCAAACGGGGGGCTTGACTATAGGCAGAAGCTGCAGTGGAGATTGGGGGTTGTCTGCTTACAAAAGGCTGGTGTCCCGCTGGGCATCACATTGGTCTAGTGCTCACATTCAAGTCTAGTGCTCATCAACTGTCTTTGGAGGTGGGTTGGAAATTGTTCATTGACAAAGTCAATACAGACCTCGCTTTGTTGCATGTTTAGCTTTCTCTGGATTAACTAAAGCTCTTTATTTTTTGTGTTCTCTTCTATGTTGCTTGGTTGAACTTGATGGACATATCCTCGTAACTATGCACCTTACAGAGAAGCATAGTGCACATTCAGTCCTGGTGCCCCTTGAGCCAGCATCAGCCAACCTCCTAATCCTTGGGTTTATCTAGACAATATTCACATTTGAGAGGGCTTCAATTATTTCTGTGGTATGTGTTCCTGGCGATTTCCTCCAGAGCCTTTCGTAAAAGCCCTGCCAGGTCCTGTCACCTCAGACGACCAGAAAATCAATGCCTGAAAAAGGGATCTAAAAGCTTGTGGTTTTGAGGAACGTTCCTGCAGCCACACCTCTGAGCTGTACGAACCACTTTCACTGGCACGAGGCAGAGCTCAGCCGCCGGCGTCCTCGGGATAACTGCATTCAGATTGCTGGGAGGAGCCGCCTCTCCACTTTCTCCTGCTCAAGAAAAACACACACACAGCAACATAACAAGCAACATGTCAAGCTTCTACTACGAAGGAAAGCCTTGTATTCATCATAGAGAACAAGGGCTTTTTAGAGAAAATACTATAAGCAGATACTTTATGACTTATGATTTTTCCAGATTCACAAGTGTCCCAAATCGCAGATTACCTAACTCACGCATAACATTGCACAGGTAGTTCCAAAGGGTCATGTTTTGGCTAATAAAAACATATACATATCCCTGCATTAGCTGCCTCAGTATACAAATTGTATATATCTGTCCTGTAGTTTTAGCCTGGGAGTGCAGGTTCTCCCTGCAATCTTCTGGAGACTGTCCAATATTTGCCAGAACTAATGGATAGAATTCCATCTCTAGCACATTCCTTAAAGTGGACCTAAACCCGCCATGGAGTCTATGAAACTCCAAGGCAGGCTTACTCCCTCCCCCTGAAGCATCTTAAACTGTGTGAGGGCCCCCAGAGTGTCTGATATCCTCACCTTTCTCCTGCGCCGGTATCACTTGCCTCCCTTGTCTGGTGTGCGTGGCCACGTCTGCCGCAACTGAAAGGCTGTGCGTAGCCGTGCACAGCCGAAGGAAGAAATTGATGCCACGTGTCACCAATGTGTGCGGATGGGTATTCCATACAACTTCTCTAGCCGCACATTAATATTTGCGACAGGCCGGACGCCTGCGACGTGGGGTCGAGGAGAGTTTGCCCAACGTTCTGGGGGGTTTCACACAGCGGGGCACCCAAACTGGGGTGCACCAGGAGGTAGGTACAAAACCTGGGATTTGTTGAAACTGTCCCTCAGGTGTGTAAATTAAAGTGGACCAGAACACATGGAGACTGGCCCAGGAATCTATAAGATTCCCAGGCTGATCATTTCCCTCCCCCTGGTGCATCCAGAAATACCCCTTTGTGTGAAACACCCCAGGTCGTCCACAAATTAACCTTCTTTCCCTATCCAACAGCGCATGGGCCGCTATCCCTCTAGCAGGGCACATGCCCGCACCAGGCACTTGTGAATGGCCGGTGCGGGCACGTGCGTCATAAGACCGGGAAGAGGTTAGTTTGTTCAGGAGACCTGGGGGGTTTCACAAGGGGGGGCAAAATGCAGGGTAGTCAAAATTCTGGGTTTTGGTCCATTTTAAAGTGGACCAACACCCAGGATTTTGACTATCCTGGGTTTTGGTCCACTTCGGTGGGGCACCCTGGGGGTAGCCAGCTGTGTGAAACCACCCAGAAAGCCCCGAAAACTCACCTCTCCCTGCTCCCACGTGACCGCTGCAGCCAATCCCTGCCGACGGACAAGCGAGAGGCAGCGCCGGACAAGCAGAGCGTGTCCGCCGCCGCCTCCCACGCGTCCCTCTTACAGGGAGCGCACCTGCGTCGGCACTCTTACAGGGAGCGCACCTGCGCCGGCCATTCACAAACGCTAGAGGGACGCGCGGGAGGCGGCGGCACCGGACGTGCATGCGCCACTGGAACGTGGAAAAGGTAGGATTGTGGACTTCCTGGGGGGTTTCACCCCGCGGGACATCCCGATTTTGGATGCCCCGCAGGGAGGGATCTGATCGGCCAGGGAATCTTATAGATTCCCGGGCCGATCCCCCCTGGGTGTTGGTCCGCATTAAGCCACTCCCCCTTTATTGAGGGATGGATAGAAGGTGTAACAGAGTTGTAACAGTAAAAACAATATAAACACATTGAATAGGCAAATTAATAATTTATTGGTGCATATCTGCATGTTACACCTCAAAGGGCGACAAATGAGAACAACAAGGGACAGAGGGACATGGACTCAAGAGAGGGACAGTCCCTCCAAATCAGGGACACTTGGGAGGCATGTTTCTGTGTCTCTTTTGAGATGTGATGATGTGGTGACTCATGGTCTAATGTTCTTGGCAAGATGTCTGTCTTTATCAGCGTAAAGGCAAGCAAGGCTTATTCTATCACCCTCAGGCCTTGGAGCGACGCATGCAGCTAAATATGCAGGTCAGACCTCTCGCTGTTCTCAAGAATTTGCCGGCACCTTCTGAAATGAATAAACTTACATTCAGTTTAGGCGATGAGTTGTATAAGCTACACAGAAAATGAAAGAGTAATTAGGAGCGAGGCTGAGATCCTTCTCCTTCATAGGAGGGATATTTGTGCTGGGGCTGGTGGGGGACAATAGAAGGAAGAGTTATTGCCGCTCTAAGACAATATGGGCAGGCACAGCAAGGCTCATTTGTGTTTGCTGCAGGAACAGGGCAATTAGGCAGCCAGAACAAGGTCACCCAGAGGTGATGGGGGGATTCAACGTGTGGCAGCCCCACACAGGGGTAAAAACTCCAGCCTCTGTTAGATAATAATTGCAGTGAAAATGTCACAAAGTAAAAAAAGGGACCTGCTGACTATTGATGAAATTAAAAAAAGCTCATGTGTTAGTTTGGATGGTACAGAAGTATAACTACAAAAGACTGTCAGGCTGATTCATTAATAGCGCCAGGTAGCGACAGATGAGCGACAGTAGCGTTATTTTCACAGCGCCCGCTAGTATTCGCTGTGCTTGGCCGTTGTTCGGCTGTTGACAGCGACTCAGTCGGTGTGCATGCCTCCCAACTGTCCCGATTTTCCCGGGATTGTCCCGATTTTTCAACAAAATCCCGCGGTCTCGGACCGTTAGCAAGTGTCCCGGGACGCCCTGCGCTGTGGCGGTGTGCCCAGTGCCACAACGACGCCGGCGTCTTCAGTATAAACACTGGCCGGCGCGAAGATACTGGCTTGCGGGTGAGCGCGCAGGGGGCGGGGGCGGCGCGCGGGGGGCTGGGTTGGGGATAAAAAAAACGTACGCAGGCTGGCATGCAGGGGTGAAGGCAGCCGACATTGCTGGAGGATCGGAGCTGGAGGGCGTGACAGGGGGTGTGGTCGGGGCGTGACATGGGCGCGGTCGGGGCGTGGCTTGTCCCGCTTTCACATTTTCAGAAGTTGGGAGGTATGGGTGTGTGGTAATGTTGAATACGGGGTTAGGAGTTGCTGTTTGACAGGTTCCGCGCTGTATGGGAGCGCATGACAGCGAACGGCCATAGCGAACGGCTCCCAGCATATTCATTAACAAATCACGCTCCAAAAATTCTCGTGCTGTGAAATGCTTGTTTAAACCCCAGAGCGCTGGCGGCGATGTTTTTCAAAACATTTTGTAATATGAATACATTAACATCAGACCTGTAATATCAATTCTGCACAAATTTTTTTTATTTTTTTTTTAACTTAAAAAAAAAAACTAACATTGCAGAAGTGGTCAAAGAATTTTTGACAATAAAAAAAAAAAAAAAAATTAATAGCAATTAATTATGAATATTTAAAGTTAGCTCCATTGAAATGCATTGGAGAGCGCCAGGTAGCGAGAGGTCATACCTGTCGCTGTTCAAGGTCGCTCGCTGGCGCTGTGGGGTGAGGCTGGAATAATGATGAATGATTCGCTATCTGGCGCTCTGTCTGTCGCTAAGCAGGATCGGCTTCATAAATGTGTGATTGCGGAGGGGAGCCGGCGTTCTCGTGGTGGTGAGCGTCATTACCGTTCGCTCACCATTCGCTACCTGGCGCTATCCCTTGTTAAATAAGGGCCTGTGACCCATTGTGTCATTTTACTGGGACCTACTCTCTGCTTGTTGCCCCGAGCCAAGATGATAAAGATACAGTACGTGGAATATCTTGCAATCTTTTTGCGTATGAAGCAATATGGTTTCCATGCCAAATCATCTGCATATAAGGTCAAGATTAACACCTAAGTCAGGTGCTAAGTCAGGTGTTCCCAACCAACTGGTCAGGTTTTGCAGATCTTCTTACAGATGCTCAGGTGGAGTAATAAGTGAAGCAGAATGACTATGGAGCTGCCTATGTGGACATCCACAAAACATGACCTGTTGGTAGGCCTTGAGGAAGAGGCTTGTACTAAGACATGGCTGCAGTGGTGCAAAGCACATGACTGGGCTAGCACTCCATAAACCTTCAGCTGCCAACCACCCGCACCCTTCTCCAAATAACCATAAAGACAACCATTTCTTTAGAATTATGCAATGTAATCGGCCACAGCCTCAACATGAATAGTAATAACTAACAAGTGCAAACTAAGTCCCCCCATTACTAATCAGGGTCTGAGATTTCCATCACAATCGAGCTAGCTAAAGAGAAGGGAGGGGAGGCAGGCCAGAAGGCTCCGATACCTCCCAATTTTGAGCTCGGCCCAGCCTAGGCCTGGGAGCTCAACTGGGCTAACTGCCAGGATCCAATTCCCCTCTTCTGCCCCTCCCCTCCCCCCACAGCTCATACATCTACCCTCCTGGCTGGTTTCAGCAGAAACTATCGCTTACTGAACTCGGCCCAGCCTAGGCCTGGGAGCTCAACTGGGCTAACCGCCAGGATCCAATTCCCCTCTTCTGCCTCTCCCCTCCCCCCACAGCTCATACATCTACCCTTCTGGCTGGTTTCAGCCGAAACAATCGCTTACTTGACTCCTCCTGTTACCCATTTTCGTGCAATCTCAGACCCGAATTTGAAAAGGAGACCGCCCAACAGAGGTGACAATAAAAAACACACATACCTAGAAATCCCAGTAACTAAAAACATGTAATAACAACATACGCGATACATACACATTGACAAAATACAAACCATAAACATCCATTTATACATAAATATATCTTTTTTTTTCATTAAAAAGTTAACAAAAATGCAGGACAAAACCTAACCGTCTTTCCACTGTGACCAATGAAACCATTCCATCACCCAGAGGGCGGGAGGATGGGAAAGCTCGTTCCAGGCAGAGATCGGGGGTCAAAGAGGAAGGGGAGGGGGCAACCAAGCCCCTTTATACTCCCCCTCCACCCTCAGGTTACTTCCCCTGATCTCCCCCCATCACCATGGCTTCCGGAGGAAGTGCAGGCCAGTCATGGAGCTGCCGGCATTAAAGGGCCGGGCCCTTCTTTACCACTGAACATTGGGTTTGGATTTGTTTTCTTGACTGATGTATTAAAGCAATCCAATACTCACTAAGCGGGCGGGAAAGAGGTAAGGTAAAACTGGGCCTGCAGGCTATTGGATCACTTTTAGCTTCTCTGTGATGGACAAATCTGGGTTTGGAAAGCCAGAGGAGTGCAACCTACTATTGGGATGTTTAGAGCAAGAGTCATTTAAAGAAAAACATTGGGCCCCCCTTGGGTTACTTACTGGTTACCTTTTGGTGGCATCCGGCTGCTTCAGGGCCTGATTCTCTTCCCTGCCATCGCCTTAGCCATCCCTGCTTGACAGCACAGCTTTAGCTCTTCAAAAGTCTCGCACCACTCCACAAAGTCTCGCGGCTTTTTGGGGGCGGCTCCCTTGCATCCTAATCATGGATATTGGGCAGACGCAAGATCGGGGGAGGTGTGCAGTGCCGGAAAGGATGCTAGGTGGCGCTGCCCTTCGGAAGGTCGCCCCGAATCTGAGGGACCCACAGAAGATGGAAGCTCTGGCTCTAAGTATAAATTGCCCAAATGTAGAACCAGAGTGGAGGACAGCAGTCCAGTAAGGTTTGGGGGAGATTTTAGTCAAAATCCTGGGATTTGGTCACTTTAAACCAGACCAAACCCATTTTACAAAACATGGGTGTTGGTCTGCTGCGGGGGGAACCCCCGGGTTGCTGAGGGTCCACCCCTCAATCGAGCGCTGTAAAGCCCGCAACCCTTACCTGACAACTCGCTCCCTCAGGGAAATGCAGCCCCGCGATTGGCCGCCGGACGAGGGTGTGAGTTGTCAGGTAAGGGTTGCGTAATGTTACATCGCTCGACCAATGGGGGGAGGGACCCCAGCAGCGGACCAATACCCTTGTTTTGTAAATTGGGTGTTGGTACGGTGTTTAAGAACTTGCCTGACCTACATGACGTCCATCCCTGAAGATCATTCAAATCTTTGGGACGACTTGAAATGCCAACTATGATCCAGGTCATCTCAGCCAGCATTAGTTGTTTCAGATCCTGTGTACAAAGCAATACAAAGTGTTAAAGATAAAGAAATGTCTCCCTGAGCCTGGTTTGCAGGAACCTCAATTGTCTGAACCCCAATCAACACCCACTGCAAGTTGGGCCCAATCACCTGTCACCAGGGCATCGCCTCACTGATGCTCTTGTATCTGAATCTGAAAGTTCAATATTGCCATTGGAAAGTGTAAAATCATAAAAGGGGAAACAATCAATCAATTTGTATCTTTATTCTCCAAACAATAATTTCTGTGAAAAAGGCACATGATTAAAGCGGACCTTCACCCTGAATAAGAGTCTATCTTATATGTTTCCCACACCCTGTACATACAGATTGCTCACATTAAAAATCATCCTACCTGCACCTACTGCATGTTATGAGCCTCTAAACATCCAACATGGCGGCTCATGGAACATCAGGCAGCCTGCAAACAGGAAGTGTCTTCTGACTGTGTCGCCCTGCATTCTGGGATTGCTGTTCTTTTCCCTGACCCCAGCTCTGCTCTGTCTGTGCAAAACACAGCTATACCCCCACACCCTGCACCTTATCCCACTCTCCTCTCCTCAGTAAGTGTGATGCTTCTGAGTCAAGATGGCGGCGCCCGTATCCTAGTCCTGAAAAGAATTGCAGCCCAATGGGGGGAAGAATAATAAGTGACTAAAAACTTAAAATATATTAATTTTAGATCCTGGGGAATAGTTTTTTAAGGGTTTGGGCTTTTCATTAAATCATGCTGAAGGTCCGGTTTAAGTGTTGTGCCATGGTTGTGAAATTATCTCCAAGCACGCTTTGGATTTTTTGGGGGCTATAGATGGGCATTGTATGCTTGCACACACTAAGGAATTCTTCCTCTGCATTTAACCCAAGCCGTGCAGTGCATGCCATGAGCGGTGGGCTGCCCTAACTATGGTGGCCGGGGAGCAGTTGGGGGGTTAGGTGCCTCGTTCAAGAGAGAAATTATACCCGGGGAGCCGTTGGGGGGTTAGGTGCCTTGTTCAAGAGAGAAATTGTACCCGGGGAGCAGTTGGGGGGTTAGGTGCCTTGTTCAAGAGAGAAATTGTACCCGGGGAGCAGTTGGGGGGTTAGGTGCCTTGTTCAAGAGAGAAATTGTACCTGGGGAGCAGTTGAGGGGTTAGGTGCCTTGTTCAAGAGAGAAATTGTACCCGGGGAGCAGTTGGGGGGTTAGGTGCCTTGTTCAAGAGAGATATTGTACCCGGGGAGCAGTTGGGGGGTTAGGTGCCTTGTTCAAGAGAGATATTGTACCCGGGGAGCAGTTGGGGGGGTTAGGTGCCTTGTTCAAGAGAGAAATTGTACCCGGGGAGCAGTTGGGGGGTTAGGTGCCTTGTTCAAGAGAGAAATTGTACCTGGGGAGCAGTTGGGGGGTTAGGTGCCTTGCTCAAGAGAGAAATTGTACCTGGGGAGCAGTTGGGGGGTTAGGTGCCTTGCTCAAGAGAGAAATTGTACCCGGGGAACAGTTGGGGGGTTAGGTGCCTTGCTCAAGAGAGAAATTGTACCCGGGGAGCAGTTGGGGGGGTAAGGTGCCTCGTTCAAGAGAGAAATTGTACCCGGGGAGCAGTTGGGGGGTTAAGTGCCTTGCTCAAAAGAGAAATTGTACCCGGGGAGCAGTTGGGGGGTTAGGTGCCTTGCTCAAGAGAGAAATTGTACCCGGGGAGCAGTTGGGGGGGTTAGGTGCCTCGTTCAAGAGAGAAATTGTACCCGGGGAGCAGTTGGGGGGTTAGGTGCCTTGCTCAAGAGAGATATTGTACCCGGGGAGCAGTTGGGGGGTTAGGTGCCTCGTTCAAGAGAGAAATTGTACCCGGGGAGCAGTTGGGGGGTTAGGTGCCTTGCTCAAAAGAGAAATTGTACCCGGGGAGCAGTTGGGGGGTTAGGTGCCTTGCTCAAGAGAGAAATTGTACCCGGGGAGCAGTTGGGGGGTTAGGTGCCTCGTTCAAGAGAGAAATTGTACCCGGGGAGCAGTTGGGGGGTTAGGTGCCTCGTTCAAGAGAGAAATTGTACCCGGGGAGCAGTTGGGGGGTTAGGTGCCTCGTTCAAGAGAGAAATTGTACCCGGGGAACAGTTGGGGGGTTAGGTGCCTCGTTCAAGAGAGAAATTGTACCCGGGGAGCAGTTGGGGGGTTAGGTGCCTTGTTCAAGAGAGAAATTGTACCCGGGGAGCAGTTGGGGGGTTAGGTGCCTCGTTCAAGAGAGAAATTGTACCCGGGGAGCAGTTGGGGGGTTAGGTGCCTTGCTCAAAAGAGAAATTGTACCCGGGGAGCAGTTGGGGGGTTAGGTGCCTTGCTCAAGAGAGAAATTGTACCCGGGGAGCAGTTGGGGGGTTAGGTGCCTTGCTCAAGAGAGAAATTGTACCCGGGGAGCAGTTGAGGGGTTAGGTGCCTTGCTCAAGAGAGAAATTGTACCCGGGGAGCCGTTGGGGGGGTTAGGTGCCTTGCTCAAGAGAGAAATTGTACCCGGGGAGCAGTTGGGGGGTTAGGTGCCTTGCTCAAGAGAGAAATTGTACCCGGGGAGAAGTTGGGGGGTTAGGTGCCTCGTTCAAGAGAGAAATTGTACCCGGGGAGCAGTTGGGGGGTTAGGTGCCTTGTTCAAAAGAGAAATTGCAACCGGGGAGCAGTTGGGGGGTTAGGTGCCTTGCTCAAGAGAGAAATTGTACCCGGGGAGCCGTTGGGGGGGTTAGGTGCCTTGCTCAAGAGAGAAATTGTACCCGGGGAGCAGTTGGGGGGTTAGGTGCCTTGTTCAAAAGAGAAATTGCAACCGGGGAGCAGTTGAGGGGTTAGGTGCCTTGCTCAAGAGAGAAATTGTACCCGGGGAGCCGTTGGGGGGGTTAGGTGCCTTGCTCAAGAGAGAAATTGTACCCGGGGAGCCGTTGGGGGGGTTAGGTGCCTTGTTCAAAAGAGAAATTGCAACCGGGGAGCAGTTGGGGGGTTAGGTGCCTTGCTCAAGAGAGAAATTGTACCCGGGGAGAAGTTGGGGGGTTAGGTGCCTCGTTCAAGAGAGAAATTGTACCCGGGGAGCAGTTGGGGGGTTAGGTGCCTTGTTCAAAAGAGAAATTGCAACCGGGGAGCAGTTGGGGGGTTAGGTGCCTTGCTCAAGAGAGAAATTGTACCCGGGGAGCAGTTGGGGGGTTAGGTGCCTTGCTCAAGAGAGAAATTGTACCCGGGGAGCAGTTGAGGGGTTAGGTGCCTTGCTCAAGAGAGAAATTGTACCCGGGGAGCCGTTGGGGGGGTTAGGTGCCTTGCTCAAGAGAGAAATTGTACCCGGGGAGCAGTTGGGGGGTTAGGTGCCTTGCTCAAGAGAGAAATTGTACCCGGGGAGAAGTTGGGGGGTTAGGTGCCTCGTTCAAGAGAGAAATTGTACCCGGGGAGCAGTTGGGGGGTTAGGTGCCTTGCTCAAGAGAGAAATTTTACCCGGGGAGCAGTTGGGGGTTTAGGTGCCTTGCTCAAGTGAGAAATTGTACCCGGGGAGCAGTTGGGGGTTAGGTGCCTCATTCAAGAGAGAAATTGTACCCGAGGAGCAGTTGGGGGGTTAGGTGCCTTGCTCAAGTGAGAAATTGTACCTGGGGAGCAGTTTGGGGGTTAGGTGCCTCGTTCAAGAGAGAAATTGTACCCGGGGAGCAGTTGGGGGGTTAGGTGCCTTGTTCAAGAGAGAAATTGTACCCAGGGAGCAGTTGGGGGAGGGTTAGGTGCCTTGCTCAAAAGAGAAATTGCAACCAGGGAGCAGTTGGGGGGTTAGGTGCCTTGTTCAAGAGAGAAATTGAAACTGGGGAGCAGTTGGGGGGTTAGGTGCCTTGCTCAAGAGAGAAATTGTACCCGGGGAGCAGTTGGGGGGTTAGGTGCCTCGTTCAAGAGAGAAATTTTACCCGGGGAGCAGTTGGGGGGTTAGGTGCCTTGCTCAAGTGAGAAATTGTACCCGGGGAGCAGTTGGGGGGTTAGGTGCCTCGTTCAAGAGAGAAATTGTACCCGGGGAGCAGTTGGGGGGTTAGGTGCCTCGTTAAAGAGAGAAATTGTACCCGAGGAGCAGTTGGGGGGTTAGGTGCCTCGTTAAAGAGAGAAATTGTACCCGGGGAGCAGTTGGGGGGGTTAGGTGCCTCGTTCAAGAGAGAAATTGTACCCGGGGAGCAGTTGGGGGGGTTAGGTGCCTTGTTCAAGAGAGAAATTGTACCCGGGGAGCAGTTGGGGGGTTAGGTGCCTTGCTCAAGAGAGAAATTGTACCTGGGGAGCAGCTGGGGGGTTAGGTGCCTTGCTCAAGAGAGAAATTGCAACTGGGGAGCAGTTGAGGGGTTAGGTGCCTTGTTCAAGAGAGAAATTGTACCCGGGGAGCAGTTGGGGGGTTAGGTGCCTTGCTCAAGAGAGAAATTGCAACTGGGGAGCAGTTGAGGGGTTAGGTGCCTTGTTCAAGAGAGAAATTGTACCTGGGGAGCAGTTGAGGGGTTAGGTGCCTTGTTCAAGAGAGAAATTGTACCTGGGGAGCAGTTGAGGGGTTAGGTGCCTTGTTCAAGAGAGAAATTGTACCCGGGGAGCAGTTGGGGGGTTAGGTGCCTTGTTCAAGAGAGATATTGTACCCGGGGAGCAGTTGGGGGGTTAGGTGCCTTGTTCAAGAGAGATATTGTACCCGGGGAGCAGTTGGGGGGGTTAGGTGCCTTGTTCAAGAGAGAAATTGTACCCGGGGAGCAGTTGGGGGGTTAGGTGCCTTGCTCAAGAGAGAAATTGTACCTGGGGAGCAGTTGGGGGGTTAGGTGCCTTGCTCAAGAGAGAAATTGTACCCGGGGAACAGTTGGGGGGTTAGGTGCCTTGCTCAAGAGAGAAATTGTACCCGGGGAGCAGTTGGGGGGGTTAGGTGCCTCGTTCAAGAGAGAAATTGTACCCGGGGAGCAGTTGAGGGGTTAGGTGCCTTGCTCAAGAGAGAAATTGCAACTGGGGAACAGTTGGGGGGTTAGGTGCCTTGCTCAAGTGAGAAATTGTACCCGGGGAGCAGTTGGGGGGTTAGGTGCCTCGTTCAAGAGAGAAATTTTACCCGGGGAGCAGTTGGGGGGTTAGGTGCCTTGCTCAAGTGAGAAATTGTACCCGGGGAGCAGTTGGGGGGTTAGGTGCCTCGTTAAAGAGAGAAATTGTACCCGGGGAGCAGTTGGGGGGTTAGGTGCCTCGTTAAAGAGAGAAATTGTACCCGGGGAGCAGTTGGGGGGTTAGGTGCCTCGTTAAAGAGAGAAATTGTACCCGGGGAGCAGTTGGGGGGGTTAGGTGCCTCGTTCAAGAGAGAAATTGTACCCGGGGAGCAGTTGGGGGGGTTAGGTGCCTTGTTCAAGAGAGAAATTGTACCCGGGGAGCAGTTGGGGGGTTAGGTGCCTTGCTCAAGAGAGAAATTGTACCTGGGGAGCAGCTGGGGGGTTAGGTGCCTTGCTCAAGAGAGAAATTGCAACTGGGGAGCAGTTGAGGGGTTAGGTGCCTTGTTCAAGAGAGAAATTGTACCCGGGGAGCAGTTGGGGGGTTAGGTGCCTTGCTCAAGAGAGAAATTGCAACTGGGGAGCAGTTGAGGGGTTAGGTGCCTTGTTCAAGAGAGAAATTGTACCTGGGGAGCAGTTGAGGGGTTAGGTGCCTCGTTAAAGAGAGAAATTGTACCCGGGGAGCAGTTGGGGGGTTAGGTGCCTCGTTAAAGAGAGAAATTGTACCCGGGGAGCAGTTGGGGGGGTTAGGTGCCTCGTTCAAGAGAGAAATTGTACCCGGGGAGCAGTTGGGGGGGTTAGGTGCCTTGTTCAAGAGAGAAATTGTACCCGGGGAGCAGTTGGGGGGTTAGGTGCCTTGCTCAAGAGAGAAATTGTACCTGGGGAGCAGCTGGGGGGTTAGGTGCCTTGCTCAAGAGAGAAATTGCAACTGGGGAGCAGTTGAGGGGTTAGGTGCCTTGTTCAAGAGAGAAATTGTACCCGGGGAGCAGTTGGGGGGTTAGGTGCCTTGCTCAAGAGAGAAATTGCAACTGGGGAGCAGTTGAGGGGTTAGGTGCCTTGTTCAAGAGAGAAATTGTACCTGGGGAGCAGTTGAGGGGTTAGGTGCCTTGTTCAAGAGAGAAATTGTACCTGGGGAGCAGTTGAGGGGTTAGGTGCCTTGTTCAAGAGAGAAATTGTACCCGGGGAGCAGTTGGGGGGTTAGGTGCCTTGTTCAAGAGAGATATTGTACCCGGGGAGCAGTTGGGGGGTTAGGTGCCTTGTTCAAGAGAGATATTGTACCTGGGGAGCAGTTGAGGGGTTAGGTGCCTTGTTCAAGAGAGAAATTGTACCTGGGGAGCAGTTGAGGGGTTAGGTGCCTTGTTCAAGAGAGAAATTGTACCCGGGGAGCAGTTGGGGGGTTAGGTGCCTTGTTCAAGAGAGATATTGTACCCGGGGAGCAGTTGGGGGGTTAGGTGCCTTGTTCAAGAGAGATATTGTACCCGGGGAGCAGTTGGGGGGGTTAGGTGCCTTGTTCAAGAGAGAAATTGTACCCGGGGAGCAGTTGGGGGGTTAGGTGCCTTGCTCAAGAGAGAAATTGTACCTGGGGAGCAGTTGGGGGGTTAGGTGCCTTGCTCAAGAGAGAAATTGTACCCGGGGAACAGTTGGGGGGTTAGGTGCCTTGCTCAAGAGAGAAATTGTACCCGGGGAGCAGTTGGGGGGGTTAGGTGCCTCGTTCAAGAGAGAAATTGTACCCGGGGAGCAGTTGAGGGGTTAGGTGCCTTGCTCAAGAGAGAAATTGCAACTGGGGAACAGTTGGGGGGTTAGGTGCCTTGCTCAAGTGAGAAATTGTACCCGGGGAGCAGTTGGGGGGTTAGGTGCCTCGTTCAAGAGAGAAATTTTACCCGGGGAGCAGTTGGGGGGTTAGGTGCCTTGCTCAAGTGAGAAATTGTACCCGGGGAGCAGTTGGGGGGTTAGGTGCCTCGTTAAAGAGAGAAATTGTACCCGGGGAGCAGTTGGGGGGTTAGGTGCCTCGTTAAAGAGAGAAATTGTACCCGGGGAGCAGTTGGGGGGTTAGGTGCCTCGTTAAAGAGAGAAATTGTACCCGGGGAGCAGTTGGGGGGGTTAGGTGCCTCGTTCAAGAGAGAAATTGTACCCGGGGAGCAGTTGGGGGGGTTAGGTGCCTTGTTCAAGAGAGAAATTGTACCCGGGGAGCAGTTGGGGGGTTAGGTGCCTTGCTCAAGAGAGAAATTGTACCTGGGGAGCAGCTGGGGGGTTAGGTGCCTTGCTCAAGAGAGAAATTGCAACTGGGGAGCAGTTGAGGGGTTAGGTGCCTTGTTCAAGAGAGAAATTGTACCCGGGGAGCAGTTGGGGGGTTAGGTGCCTTGCTCAAGAGAGAAATTGCAACTGGGGAGCAGTTGAGGGGTTAGGTGCCTTGTTCAAGAGAGAAATTGTACCTGGGGAGCAGTTGAGGGGTTAGGTGCCTTGTTCAAGAGAGAAATTGTACCTGGGGAGCAGTTGAGGGGTTAGGTGCCTTGTTCAAGAGAGAAATTGTACCCGGGGAGCAGTTGGGGGGTTAGGTGCCTTGTTCAAGAGAGATATTGTACCCGGGGAGCAGTTGGGGGGTTAGGTGCCTTGTTCAAGAGAGATATTGTACCCGGGGAGCAGTTGGGGGGGTTAGGTGCCTTGTTCAAGAGAGAAATTGTACCCGGGGAGCAGTTGGGGGGTTAGGTGCCTTGCTCAAGAGAGAAATTGTACCTGGGGAGCAGTTGGGGGGTTAGGTGCCTTGCTCAAGAGAGAAATTGTACCCGGGGAACAGTTGGGGGGTTAGGTGCCTTGCTCAAGAGAGAAATTGTACCCGGGGAGCAGTTGGGGGGGTTAGGTGCCTCGTTCAAGAGAGAAATTGTACCCGGGGAGCAGTTGGGGGGTTAAGTGCCTTGCTCAAAAGAGAAATTGTACCCGGGGAGCAGTTGGGGGGTTAGGTGCCTTGCTCAAGAGAGAAATTGTACCCGGGGAGCAGTTGGGGGGTTAGGTGCCTCGTTCAAGAGAGAAATTGTACCCGGGGAGCAGTTGGGGGGTTAGGTGCCTTGCTCAAGAGAGATATTGTACCCGGGGAGCAGTTGGGGGGTTAGGTGCCTCGTTCAAGGGAGAAATTGTACCCGGGGAGCAGTTGGGGGGTTAGGTGCCTTGTTCAAGAGAGAAATTGCACCCGGGGAGCAGTTGGGGGGTTAGGTGCCTTGTTCAAGAGAGAAATTGTACCCAGGGAGCAGTTGGGGGGTTAGGTGCCTTGTTCAAGAGAGAAATTGTACCCAGGGAGCAGTTGGGGGGTTAGGTGCCTTGCTCAAAAGAGAAATTGTACCCGGGGAGCAGTTGGGGGGTTAGGTGCCTTGCTCAAAAGAGAAATTGTACCCGGGGAGCAGTTGGGGGGTTAGGTGCCTTGCTCAAGAGAGAAATTGTACCCGGGGAGCAGTTGGGGGGTTAGGTGCCTCGTTCAAGAGAGAAATTGTACCCGGGGAGCAGTTGGGGGGTTAGGTGCCTCGTTCAAGAGAGAAATTGTACCCGGGGAGCAGTTGGGGGGTTAGGTGCCTTGTTCAAGAGAGAAATTGTACCCGGGGAGCAGTTGGGGGGTTAGGTGCCTTGCTCAAAAGAGAAATTGTACCCGGGGAGCAGTTGGGGGGTTAGGTGCCTTGCTCAAAAGAGAAATTGTACCCGGGGAGCAGTTGGGGGGTTAGGTGCCTTGTTCAAAAGAGAAATTGCAACCGGGGAGCAGTTGGGGGGTTAGGTGCCTTGCTCAAGAGAGAAATTGTACCCGGGGAGCAGTTGGGGGGTTAGGTGCCTTGCTCAAGAGAGAAATTGTACCCGGGGAGCAGTTGAGGGGTTAGGTGCCTTGCTCAAGAGAGAAATTGTACCCGGGGAGCCGTTGGGGGGGTTAGGTGCCTTGCTCAAGAGAGAAATTTTACCCGGGGAGCAGTTGGGGGGTTAGGTGCCTTGCTCAAGAGAGAAATTGTACCCGGGGAGAAGTTGGGGGGTTAGGTGCCTCGTTCAAGAGAGAAATTGTACCCGGGGAGCAGTTGGGGGGTTAGGTGCCTTGCTCAAGAGAGAAATTTTACCCGGGGAGCAGTTGGGGGTTTAGGTGCCTTGCTCAAGTGAGAAATTGTACCCGGGGAGCAGTTGGGGGTTAGGTGCCTCATTCAAGAGAGAAATTGTACCCGAGGAGCAGTTGGGGGGTTAGGTGCCTTGCTCAAGTGAGAAATTGTACCTGGGGAGCAGTTTGGGGGTTAGGTGCCTCGTTCAAGAGAGAAATTGTACCCGGGGAGCAGTTGGGGGGTTAGGTGCCTTGTTCAAGAGAGAAATTGTACCCGGGGAGCAGTTGGGGGGTTAGGTGCCTTGTTCAAGAGAGAAATTGTACCCAGGGAGCAGTTGGGGGAGGGTTAGGTGCCTTGCTCAAAAGAGAAATTGCAACCAGGGAGCAGTTGGGGGGTTAGGTGCCTTGTTCAAGAGAGAAATTGAAACTGGGGAGCAGTTGGGGGGTTAGGTGCCTTGCTCAAGAGAGAAATTGTACCCGGGGAGCAGTTGGGGGGTTAGGTGCCTTGCTCAAGAGAGAAATTGCAACTGGGGAACAGTTGGGGGGTTAGGTGCCTTGCTCAAGTGAGAAATTGTACCCGGGGAGCAGTTGGGGGGTTAGGTGCCTCGTTCAAGAGAGAAATTTTACCCGGGGAGCAGTTGGGGGGTTAGGTGCCTCGTTAAAGAGAGAAATTGTACCCGGGGAGCAGTTGGGGGGTTAGGTGCCTCGTTCAAGAGAGAAATTGTACCCGGGGAGCAGTTGGGGGGTTAGGTGCCTTGTTCAAGAGAGAAATTGAAACTGGGGAGCAGTTGGGGGGTTAGGTGCCTTGCTCAAGAGAGAAATTGTACCCGGGGAGCAGTTGGGGGGTTAGGTGCCTTGCTCAAGAGAGAAATTGTACCCGGGGAGCAGTTGGGGGGTTAGGTGCCTTGCTCAAGAGAGAAATTGTACCCGGGGAGCAGTTGGGGGGTTAGGTGCCTTGCTCAAGAGAGAAATTTTACCCGGGGAGCAGTTGGGGGGTTAGGTGCCTCATTCAAGAGAGAAATTGTACCTGGGGAGCAGTTGGGGGGTTAGGTGCCTCGTTCAAGAGAGAAATTGTACCCGGGGAGCAGTTGGGGGGTTAGGTGCCTTGTTCAAGAGAGAAATTGTACCCGGGGAGCAGTTGAGGGAGGGTTAGGTGCCTTGTTCAAGAGAGAAATTGTACCCGGGGAGCAGTTGGGGGAGGGTTAGGTGCCTTGCTCAAAAGAGAAATTGCAACCAGGGAGCAGTTGGGGGGTTAGGTGCCTTGTTCAAGAGAGAAATTGCAACCGGGGAGCAGTTGGGGGGTTAGGTGCCTTGATCAAGAGAGAAATTGCAACCGGGGAGCAGTTGGGGGGTTAGGTGCCTTGCTCAAGAGAGAAATTGTACCCGGGGAGCAGTTGGGGGGTTAGGTGCCTTGCTCAAGAGAGAAATTGCAACCGGGGAGCAGTTGGGGGGTTAGGTGCCTTGCTCAAGAGAGAAATTGTACCCGGGGAGCAGTTGGGGGGTTAGGTGCCTCGTTCAAGAGAGAAATTGCAACCGGGGAGCAGTTGGGGGGTTAGGTGCCTTGTTCAAGAGAGAAATTGAAACTGGGGAGCAGTTGGGGGGTTAGGTGCCTTGTTCAAGAGAGAAATTGAAACTGGGGAGCAGTTGGGGGGTTAGGTGCCTTGCTCAAGAGAGAAATTGAAACTGGGGAGCAGTTGGGGGGTTAGGTGCCTTGCTCAAGAGAGAAATTGTACCCGGGGAGCAGTTGGGGGGTTAGGTGCCTTGCTCAAAAGAGAAATTGCAACCGGGGAGCAGTTGGGGGGTTAGGTGCCTTGCTCAAGAGAGAAATTGTACCCGGGGAGCAGTTGGGGGGTTAGGTGCCTCGTTCAAGAGAGAAATTGCAACCGGGGAGCAGTTGGGGGGTTAGGTGCCTTGTTCAAGAGAGAAATTGAAACTGGGGAGCAGTTGGGGGGTTAGGTGCCTTGTTCAAGAGAGAAATAGAAACTGGGGAGCAGTTGGGGGGTTAGGTGCCTTGCTCAAGAGAGAAATTGAAACTGGGGAGCAGTTGGGGGGTTAGGTGCCTTGCTCAAGAGAGAAATTGTACCCGGGGAGCAGTTGGGGGGTTAGGTGCCTTGCTCAAGAGAGAAATTGCAACTGGGGAACAGTTGGGGGGTTAGGTGCCTCGTTCAAGAGAGAAATTGTACCTGGGGAGCAGTTGGGGGGTTAGGTGCCTTGCTCAAGAGAGAAATTGCAACTGGGGAACAGTTGGGGGGTTAGGTGCCTCGTTCAAGAGAGAAATTGTACCCGGGGAGCAGTTGGGGGGTTAGGTGCCTCGTTCAAGAGAGAAATTGTACCCGGGGAGCAGTTGGGGGGTTAGGTGCCTTGCTCAAGAGAGAAATTGCAACTGGGGAACAGTTGGGGGGTTAGGTGCCTTGCTCAAGTGAGAAATTGTACCCGGGGAGCAGTTGGGGGGTTAGGTGCCTCGTTCAAGAGAGAAATTGTACCCGGGGAGCAGTTGGGGGGTTAGGTGCCTCGTTCAAGAGAGAAATTGTACCCGGGGAGCAGTTGGGGGGTTAGGTGCCTCGTTCAAGAGAGAAATTGTACCCGGGGAGCAGTTGGGGGGTTAGGTGCCTCGTTCAAGAGAGAAATTGCAACCGGGGAGCAGTTGGGGGGTTAGGTGCCTTGCTCAAGAGAGAAATTGTACCCGGGGAGCAGTTGGGGGGTTAGGTGCCTTGCTCAAAAGAGAAATTGCAACCAGGGAGCAGTTGGGGGGTTAGGTGCCTTGTTCAAGAGAGAAATTGCAACCGGGGAGCAGTTGGGGGGTTAGGTGCCTTGTTCAAGAGAGAAATTGAAACTGGGGAGCAGTTGGGGGGTTAGGTGCCTTGTTCAAGAGAGAAATTGAAACTGGGGAGCAGTTGGGGGGTTAGGTGCCTTGCTCAAGAGAGAAATTGAAACTGGGGAGCAGTTGGGGGGTTAGGTGCCTTGCTCAAGAGAGAAATTGTACCCGGGGAGCAGTTGGGGGGTTAGGTGCCTTGCTCAAGAGAGAAATTGCAACTGGGGAACAGTTGGGGGGTTAGGTGCCTCGTTCAAGAGAGAAATTGTACCCGGGGAGCAGTTGGGGGGTTAGGTGCCTCGTTCAAGAGAGAAATTGTACCCGGGGAGCAGTTGGGGGGTTAGGTGCCTTGCTCAAGAGAGAAATTGCAACTGGGGAACAGTTGGGGGGTTAGGTGCCTTGCTCAAGTGAGAAATTGTACCCGGGGAGCAGTTGGGGGGTTAGGTGCCTCGTTCAAGAGAGAAATTGTACCCGGGGAGCAGTTGGGGGGTTAGGTGCCTCGTTCAAGAGAGAAATTGTACCCGGGGAGCAGTTGGGGGGTTAGGTGCCTCGTTCAAGAGAGAAATTGTACCCGGGGAGCAGTTGGGGGGTTAGGTGCCTCGTTCAAGAGAGAAATTTTACCCGGGGAGCAGTTGGGGGGTTAGGTGCCTTGCTCAAGTGAGAAATTGTACCCGGGGAGCAGTTGGGGGGTTAGGTGCCTCGTTCAAGAGAGAAATTGTACCCGGGGAGCAGTTGGGGGGTTAGGTGCCTCATTCAAGAGAGAAATTGTACCCGGGGAGCAGTTGGGGGGTTAGGTGCCTCATTCAAGAGAGAAATTGTACCCGGGGAGCAGTTGGGGGGTTAGGTGCCTTGTTCAAGAGAGAAATTGTACCCGGGGAACAGTTGGGGGGTTAGATGCCTTGCTCGAAAGAGAAATTGCAACCGGGGAGCAGTTGGGGTGTTAGGTGCCTTGTTCAAAAGAGAAATTGTACCCGGGGAGCAGTTGGGGGGTTAGGTGCCTTGTTCAAGAGAAAAATTGTACCCGGGGAGCAGTTGGGGGGTTAGGTGCCTTGGTCAAGAGATAAATTGTACCCGGGGAGCAGTTGAGGGGTTAGGTGCCTTGTTCAAGAGAGAAATTGTACCCGGGGAGCAGTTGAGGGGTTAGGTGCCTTGTTCAAGAGAGAAATTGTACCCGGGGAGCAGTTGGGGGGTTAGGTGTCTTGTTCAAGAGAGAAATTGTACCCGGGGAGCAGTTGGGGGTTAGGTGCCTTGTTCAAGAGAGAAATTGTACCTTAAATAAAAAAAAAAGATTGCAGCCAAATGTTGCTCTGGTCCCCGGTGCTTTCCCCAGTGAACCTGCGATGGCTCCCACGCTACTTGATGCTTATCGCTTATGGCCAGATGGTGCAGCGCCGCTTCTCAGGGCTTTAACGATCCCCTCAGCGGCGAGCTGTAAAAGTGAATAGCGGCGCATGGATGTGTATGTGTGTGTGGGGGGGGGGGTGGAAGACGATGTGAGGGGTGATTGCTGGAGAGGCAGGTTTCCAAAAAATGATACACAATAGCTGCCACGGGCAGCCAGCTGTCTCTGATTGATTTGCTCCTTGACAAAAATGGCCCCATAATGTATGCGGCCCCCTCGGCCTATTGAAACGCTGCCAGCGGCGAGTCAATGAGGACAGCAATCCCCATATGTGGATTTGGCGAAGGGTTACAGGGAGCCCAGACAAAGCCCTTTAAAAAAGAGCCCGGTCATGATTGGCCATTCAGGACTCAGCTGCTCGCAATGTTTATAAACAATGGCGCCCGTGATCCTGCGTGCGATCATGTGTGCGATCATGTGTGTGCGCAGCACTGGACGATCGCAAAAGCACTGCGGGCGTCCATCATGTCAGCTCACGGCCTCTATTGTCTTTCATTGCAGGACTGTAAGCTGCAGCTTTACAGCCCAACTCCAGAAAAATCGGATTTATATTTGCCCTCCTGAAAATGATCTGTTGCAAAATAGTGTAATATTAAAAATCCATATAAACTGCTGCATAGGGAGAGGAGGAGCTACTTATACAACCCAACTGCAAAAAAATAGCACTTTTACAGGGCTGATCTGCTCCATTCTAATCCTTATCTCCTCAGCCAGCCTATGGGGAGCAGCAGCATTAACCACTCTAAATATCTACCAAAAGCATTGCATGATGGGTAAACACAGCTATATATATTAGAAGAATTGCAATAGTAAAAAGCTATTATTCCAGTACAGGCTAAGGCCCTTATTTAACAAGGGATAGCGACAGGTAGCGACTGGTGAGCGGCCGGTAATGACGGGCCCCGCCACGAGAACGCCGGCTCCCCACCACAATCACACATTTATCAAGCCAATCCTGCTTAGCGACTGAGATAGCGCCATATAGCGACTCATTCATCATTATTCCAGCCTCAGCCCACAGTGCCAGCGTCCGACCTTGAACAGCGACAGGTATGGCTCTCGCTACCTGGCGCTCTCCAATGCATTTCAATGGAGCAATCTTTAAATATTCATAATTAATTGTTATTAATGTTTTTTTTTGTTTTTTAAATGTGAAAAATTCTGTGACCACTTCTGCCATTTTTAATAATTTTTTTAAGGTAAAAAAAAAATAAAAAAAAAAAAGTACAGAATTGATATTACAGGTCTGATATTAATGTATTCATATTACAAAATTATTTAAAAAACTTGTTTTTTTTGGTTTCCAAAAATATGGTTGTTTGGGGGTTAAAAAACTACTTTTAACCCATCGCCGCCAGCGCTCTGGGGTTTAAACATGCATTTTACAGCGCGAGAATTTTTTGAGCGTGATTTGTTAATGAATATGGTGGAAGCTCTGACCAGTCGCTATCATGCGCTCCCATACAGCGCGGAACCTGTCAAATAGCGACTCATCACCCAATATTCAACATTACGGCAAACCGAATGAGTCGCTATCAACTACCGAACAACGGCCAAGCGCAGCGACTACTAGCGGGCGCTCTGAAAATGCCGCTACAGTCGCTCAACTGTCGCTACCTGCCGCTGTTAATGAATCGGCCTCCCCGTAATGGGGGCAGGCCATTGGTGTTGAGCAGATGGTACATTCAAAACCCCCTTACCCTTGATTCCTCCTTCTTCCATTTAAATAAAGAAACCCTTTTTTTATGTAGGGTGTATAAGTGACCTCTTCTCTTGCTATATATCTTTATGTGGACTTTTCATATTGGATCAATATTTAGCAGTAGTGCTCCCAATCCCAGTGCAGCATCTGCGCACCTCTATAGAGTGTTCCCGTGTATGTAAAGTACAGTGTTCTGCATTCTGCATGTGCCTTGTGACTTTAGACAAAAGATAAGTAAAATGTTATTATTGTTGTTATTATTATTGTTAATTTATATTGTTAATTTATATAAGGAAAGGAAGGTGAGTTTTTGGGCGACCTGGGGGGAGTATGCCTGCGCTGGAGTCTCACCAACTCCAGGGTGGGTTTTGGTCCTCTTTAAAGCGGACCTTCACTCTGAATAAAAGTCTATCTTATATGCTTCCCACACCCTGCACATACAGATTGTCCACATTAAAAATCATCCTACCTGCATCTACTGCATGTTATGAGCCTTTAAACATCCAAGATGGTGGCTCATGGAAGCCGCCATCTTATCAGGCAGCCTGCAAACAGGAAGTGCCTCCTGACTGTGCTGCTCTGCATTCTGGGATTGCTGACCTTTACCTGACCCCAGCTCTGCTCTGTCTGAGCAAAGCACAGCTATAACCCGCCCCCCTGTACCTTATCCCACTCTCCTCTCCTCAGTAAGTGTGATGCTTCTGAGTCAAGATGGCGGCGCCCGTATCCTAAATTCCTGAACAGTGTTGCAGCCCAGTGGGGGAAAGAATAATAAGTTAGTGACTAAAAACGTAAGATATATAAATTTTAGATGCTAGGGAATCGTTTTTTAAGAGTTTGGGCTTTTCATGAAATCGCGCTGAAGGTCCGGTTTAAGCCTAACGTGAATCTCCCTACAGTTATTTTTTACAGCACTACAGATGAAAGAAAGAATCAATAATAATAACTAATAATATTAAAGTGAATTATGGCTATTCTTTATCACCTAATAAAAAGTAATCTTTTTCCATCTTCTACATCTCTCTTATACTCGTAATGAAGTGCAAGCTCTTCTGTCTTTCATGTTTCTCTTAGACCTTTATAGAGTCATCTGTATCTTCCTTATATCCTCCTAATAAGCGTGCAAGGTCTTCCATCATATCATTTCTCATATTCCCTAATAGAGTGTGAGCTTCTCTGTCTCATGTATCTCACATATACACAATTAGAGGGTGAGCTCTTTACTCTCCTGTTTCTACAGTATAACCTAATAGAGGATCTGTCTCTCATCTCTCTGTAAGTTCTTTCATCTTCTATATATCCCTCATTCCTGATTAGAGTGTAAGATCTATATTCTGTATCCTCCCTTATATGCCAATAGTTTTTCCTAATTTTTGCTCTTCTATCTTCTATATCTCCCAATTACTTTAAATTAGTGTAAGCTATTTTGTGTTCTATATCTCACTTACAGACAAATAGAGTGTAAGCTCTTCTGTATATCACTTCTAACCTTATACTGTAGATTGTAAGCTCTTCTCCTTTCTTTAGTCTCCTTTATAACTGAATTGATTGCACAATCCTGTGTCTCTGTGCTGCCACCTTGCTGACAGTAACAGAGAGATCCCTCAATGTGTCGTCAGTAGTTGATGAACACTTAAGGGGAAAAAAGAGCTGAGCTCCTCTGTATCTCTCTTATACCCTAATAAATTATAAGATCTTCTGTATCTCTCTTATACCCTAATAAAGTGTAAGCTCTTCTGTATCTCTCTTATACCCTAATAAAGTGTAAGCTCTTCTGTATCTCTAGCATACCCTAATAAAGTGTAAGCTCTTCTGTATCTCTCTTATACCCTAATAAAGTGTAAGCTCTTCTGTATCTCTCTCATACCCTAATAAAGTGTAAGCTCTTCTGTATCTCTCTCATACCCTAATAAAGTGTAAGCTCTTCTGTATCTCTCTTATACCCTAATAAAGTGTAAGCTCTTCCGTCTTTTGTGTCTCATATATCCCAATTGATTGTAAGCTCTTTCATCTATCATATTTCTCCTATACCCTTATAGTTTGGAAGCTATTCCATATTCTGTATCTTCTTTATACCACAAAAGAGTGTTATACCCTAAGACAGTCTTCTGTCTTTTGTGTCTCTTATACCCTAATAGATTGTAAGCTCTTCTGTCCTTTGTGTCTCATATCCTAATAGATTGTAAGCTCTTGAATCTCTACCATATCTCCCTTATAGATTGTAAGCTCTTCTGTCCTTTGTGTCTCATATCCTAATAGATTGTAAGCTCTTGAATCTCTACCATATCTCCCTCATAGATTGTAAGCTCTTCTGTAACTTCTTTATACCCCAATAAGAAGCAGGCTAAATGGCCTTGATGGCTCTTATCACTCTGCAGTCACAGTACAGACCCAGGGGAGGGGGCCCTGCAGTATACATCAATCATGGAGTGATATAACATGTATAGCTAATAATTAATCTCAGCTATGACAACAGCCGTCTTGCCGATAGCAACAGGTCCAGAATGTCAAGATTTTCAAAAAAAGTGCCTGTGTTTTGGCTTCGGGCACCTTTCGGTCTATCACTGTGTTTGCCTCGAGCAAAGTCACCGTATACAATGTAAATGTAGGCCAGCCTCCCCATACAGGGGCTGAAATGAGACACTTGGAAACACTTATATCTGCAAGCTAATATTTCAGTAATATTCCACTGGCAAACCTAAAGCAGGCTTCTCCCAGGCATAGGGAGATCCCCCAACATGCCCTGCGAGGGCTGCTGCTGGAAAAAAACTGATTGGTTAGAGAAGGATTGATCTTGTCAATATTATTGTTACTGTATTTTTGTATAGCACAATCATCTTCCGTAGCACGATACAAGGCAGTAGATCCAGACAGGGCACAGTACAGAGACTAATGCAATACAAGATGCAGAATGCATGACCTGCTGCCCACACTGCTGTCAGTTATGGCCCCAGGGCTGTATTTACCATTAGGCAAACCTAGGCCTGTGCCTAGGGTGTCAACTGCAAGGGGGGGGCATTACTGCCATATTGTCATTCTTTCTATTCTTATGTTACTTATCATATTTCTCTTTCTCTATGTTATTCCTTCTATTCTTATGTTACTTATTTCTCTTTCTCTCTCATTCCTTCTATTCTTATGTTCCTTATTTCTCTTTCTTTCTCTCATCCCTTCTATTCTTATGTTTCTTATTTCTCTTTCTTTCTCTCATCCCTTCTATTCTTATGTTTCTTATTTCTCTTTCTTTCTCTCATCCCTTCTATTCTTATGTTTCTTATTTCTCTTTCTTTCTCTCATCCCTTCTATTCTTATGTTTCTTATTTCTCTTTCTTTCTCTCATCCCTTCTATTCTTATGTTTCTTATTTCTCTTTCTTTCTCTCATCCCTTCTATTCTTATGTTTCTTATTTCTCTTTCTTTCTCTCATCCCTTCTATTCTTATGTTTCTTATTTCTCTTTCTTTCTCTCATCCCTTCTATTCTTATGTTTCTTATTTCTCTTTCTTTCTCTCATCCCTTCTATTCTTATGTTTCTTATTTCTCTTTCTTTCTCTCATCCCTTCTATTCTTATGTTTCTTATTTCTCTTTCTTTCTCTCATCCCTTCTATTCTTATGTTTCTTATTTCTCTTTCTTTCTCTCATCCCTTCTATTCTTATATTTCTTATTTCTCTTTCTTTCTCTCATCCCTTCTATTCTTATGTTTCTTATTTCTCTTTCTTTCTCTCATCCCTTCTATTCTTATTTCTCTTTCTTTCTCTCATCCCTTCTATTCTTATGTTTCTTATTTCTCTTTCTTTCTCTCATCCCTTCTATTCTTATGTTCCTTATTTCTCTTTCTTTCTCTCATCCCTTCTTTTCTTATGTTTCTTATTTGTCTTTCTCTCTCTCATCCCTTCTATTCTTATGTTCCTTATTTCTCTTTCTCTCTCTCATCCCTTCTATTCTTATGTTTCTTATTTCTCTTTCTTTCTCTCATCCCTTCTATTCTTATGTTCCTTATTTCTCTTTCTCTCTCTCATCCCTTCTATTCTTATGTTCCTTATTTCTCTTTCTTTCTCTCATCCCTTCTATACTTATGTTCCTTATTTCTCTTTCTTTCTCTCATCCCTTCTTTTCTTATGTTTCTTATTTCTCTTTCTCTCTCTCATCCCTTCTATTCTTATGTTTCTTATTTCTCTTTCTTTCTCTCATCCCTTCTATACTTATGTTCCTTATTTCTCTTTCTCTCTCTCATCCCTTCTATTCTTATGTTTCTTATTTCTCTTTCTTTCTCTCATCCCTTCTGTTCTTATGTTCCTTATTTCTCTTTCTTTCTCTCATCCCTTCTATTCTTATGTTTCTTATTTCTCTTTCTTTCTCTCATCCCTTCTATTCTTATGTTCCTTATTTCTCTTTCTTTCTTTCATCCCTTCTATTCTTATGTTCCTTATTTCTCTTTCTCTCTCTCATCCCTTCTATTCTTATGTTCCTTATTTCTCTTTCTCTCTCTCATCCCTTCTATTCTTATGTTCCTTATTTCTCTTTCTTTCTCTCATCCCTTCTATTCTTATGTTTCTTATTTCTCTTTCTTTCTTTCATCCCTTCTATTCTTATGTTCCTTATTTCTCTTTCTCTCTCTCATCCCTTCTATTCTTATGTTCCTTATTTCTCTTTCTCTCTCTCATCCCTTCTATTCTTATGTTCCTTATTTCTCTTTCTTTCTCTCATCCCTTCTATTCTTATGTTTCTTATTTCTCTTTCTTTCTCTCATCCCTTCTATACATATGTTCCTTATTTCTCTTTCTTTCTCTCATCCCTTCTATTCTTATGTTCCTTATTTCTCTTTCTTTCTTTCATCCCTTCTATTCTTATGTTCCTTATTTCTCTTTCTCTCTCTCATCCCTTCTATTCTTATGTTCCTTATTTCTCTTTCTCTCTCTCATCCCTTCTATTCTTATGTTCCTTATTTCTCTTTCTTTCTCTCATCCCTTCTATTCTTATGTTTCTTATTTCTCTTTCTTTCTCTCATCCCTTCTATACATATGTTCCTTATTTCTCTTTCTTTCTCTCATCCCTTCTATTCTTATGTTTCTTATTTCTCTTTCTTTCTCTCATCCCTTCTATTCTTATATTTCTTATTTCTCTTTCTTTCTCTCATCCCTTCTATACTTATGTTCCTTATTTCTCTTTCTTTCTCTCATCCCTTCTATTCTTATGTTCCTTATTTCTCTTTCTTTCTCTCATCCCTTCTATTCTTATGTTCCTTATTTCTCTTTCTTTCTCTCATCCCTTCTATTTTTATGTTTCTTATTTCTCTTTCTTTCTCTCATCCCTTCTATTCTTATGTTTCTTATTTCTCTTTCTTTCTCTCATCCCTTCTATTCTTATGTTCCTTATTTCTCTTTCTTTCTCTCATCCCTACTATTCTTATGTTCCTTTTTATTGTTCTTTCTCTCATCCCTTCTATGCTTTGTCATTCCTTTTATTATTATTTTCTTTTTATTCTTTAGCAGTATTCACCATACAGGCAAATGTATCACAATGTATGGAGTCATAGCACACCGCAAGGGGCCCACTGATAATCGCCCAAGGGCCCACATAAACCTGGAGCCAGCCCGGCTCAACGTTACTCAACAAAAAGGGGGGCGCCAGCTTTTGAAGTGCCTAGGGTGGCATGAAAACCAAATACGGCCCTGCTGACACCCCTGCCTACCTCTACTCACCTCAAGCCCCTTACCTCTGCCCACATCTGCCTGCCCCCCTCACCATTTCCTGCCTAACCTCTTCCCACCTCACCTTTACCCATTGTACCTCAGCCCTCCTCACCTTTTCCCCGCCTTACCCCTGACACTTCACCTCTGCTCTCTTCACCTCAGCCCTATTCTTCCCTCCACACCTCCCCCCACCGCACCTTTTCCCGCCTTACCCCTGCCCACTTCACCTCTGCTCTTTTTACCTCAGCCCTATTCTTCCCTCCACACCTCCCCCCACCGCACCTTTTCCCGCCTTACCCCTGCCCACTTCACCTCTGCTCTTTTTACCTCAGCCCTATTCTTCCCTCCACACCTCCCCCCACCGCACCTTTTCCCGCCTTACCCCTGCCTACTTCACCTCTGCTCTTTTTACCTCAGCCCTATTCTTCCCTCCACACCTCCCCCCACCACATCTTTTCCCGCCTTGCCCCTGCCCACCTCACCTCTGCTCTTTTTACCTCAGCCCAATTCTTCCCTCCACACCTCCCCCCACCGCACCTTTTCCTGCCTTACCCCTGCCCACTTTACCTCTGCTCTTTTTACCTCAGCCCTATTCTTCCCTCCACACCTCCCCCCACCGCACCTTTTCCTGCCTTACCCCTGTCCACTTCACCTCTGCTCTCTTTACCTCAGCCCTATTCTTTCCTCCACACCTCCCCCCACCGCACCTTTTCCCCGCCTTACCCCTGCCCACTTCACCTCTGCTCTTTTTACCTCAGCCCACTTCTTTCCACCTCCCCTTTACCCATTGTACCTTTTCCCACCACACCTCAGCCCACCTCACCTTATCCTGCCTTACCTCTGCCCACTTCTAGAAGAGCTCAGCTCCTTCAGGACATCCGTTTGGCACACAAAAATATACACTCAAAAATGCCATCAAAGTGGACTTTCCTTTGAAAAACCCAGGTTTTGGTTTGGGTCCCCAGAGTCCCAGTTCACCTGCAATCTTATCTTACGGTGCATCCCGCATGCATACATGGGTCCTCGTCCAATCGGCGTGCTTAACTGTGCATATTATTGAGCAGCTAAATTGAAAAGGGGGGGTGAAGAGAAAGTCCTGGTGGCGGGTGTGAGATGAGGTGACCAGGGTGAAGGACAGAATTTAATACATTGGCCAATTTAAGTCTGACTCAGAGGCATAACTGATAGCTATTGGGCCAGGGCACAAATATCCAAAAAATGGTACTCCAATCTTATTTCTTTTAAGTGGACCAAAACCCGAGTTTTTCATTTACCTGGGTTTTGGTCCACTTAACTGGGGTATCTCGATGTGGGATGCCCTACTGTGTGTATTCCCATGAATCGCGCGTAAAAATCACCCTTCTGGGGCAAACATTCAGCTTCTCTGAATGGCGTGAGCGTACCTCCGACCGTACCCCTGCTTGCTTCTAGCTAGTGGCAAGCCCACATCAGCCAAATGGCAAGCGCAGGTACGCGTACCCACTGAACCCACAGAGCTGGAGTAAGACACCAGTGAGTATCTCTGTCTGATTTTTGGGCTTCACACTGGTCATCAAGCAGATAAGAATCCAAAATCAGGATGCCCGAGTGGTGGGTAATACAATGGCCTCTAGGACTCAAGGTCTGGTAACTTTCTATCGGGGAGGGTTTTCATTCACAGAGAGACTAAACTAACCCAACTTATCCCCTCACACCATCAGTGAGCCCTGCATTACTCACCTTTTCCTAACATAACGTTATTTGATGGGGGACAGAAAACAGCTGTGCACTCATGTGGTAGCCGCACCTCCTCCACTAGGATACATGCTTCATTGCAGTGAGCCACTATTGCTCAGACCTCATCATACATGAATGATTTTGTCTATAGGGGCATCCCCAATCAAGATCCTCCAGGGGCATTTGTTAAAAGAGACCTAAAGTCGCCACTGAGCTAAGAAAACTTTTGCTAGACGTTTTATTTTATACCCTAACTGATTGTAACAGTTCTTAGCTTCCCCTTATTAGATAATAGTGTAAAAATGGCTCTGTCTTCTGCATCACTCTTATACCCAAATGGAGGGTGCGCTCTATTGTCTTTTGTGTTTACCTTATACCCTCATAGAGTGTTAGCTCTTCCGTCTTCTGTATTTCCTATATACTGTAATACAGTGTAAGCTCCTCTGCATCTCATTTATACCCTAATAGAGTGTTAGCTCTTCCGTCTTCTGTATTTCCTATATACTGTAATACAGTGTAAGCTCCTCCTCATCTCTTTTATACCCTAAAAGAGTGTTAGCTCTTCTGTCTTCTGTATTTCCTATATACTGTAATACAGTGTAAGCTCCTCCACATCTCATTTATACCCTAATAGAGTGTTAGCTCTTCTGTCTTCTGTATTTCCTATATACTGTAATATAGTGTAAGCTCCTCCACATCTCATTTATACCCTAATAGAGTGTTAGCTCTTCCGTCTTCTGTATTTCCTATATACTGCAATACAGTGTAAGCTCCTCCTCATCTCTTTTATACCCTAAAAGAGTGTTAGCTCTTCTGTCTTCTGTATTTCCTATATACTGTAATATAGTGTAAGCTCCTCTGCATCTCATTTATACCCTAATAGAGTGTTAGCTCTTCCGTCTTCTGTATTTCCTATATACTGTATTAGAATGTACGCTCCTCCGCATCTCATTTATACCCTAATAGAGTGTTAGCTCTTCCATCTTCTGTATTTCCTATATACTGTATTAGAATGTACGCTCCTCCGCATCTCATTTATACCCTAATAGAGTGTTAGCTCTTCCGTCTTCTGTATTTCCTATATACTGTAATACAGTGTAAGCTCCTCCACATCTCATTTATACCCTAATAGAGTGTTAGCTCTTCCATCTTCTGTATTTCCTATATACTGTAATAGAATGTACGCTCCTCCACATCTCATTTATACCCTAATAGAGTGTTAGCTCTTCCATCTTCTGTATTTCCTATATACTGTAATAGAATGTACGCTCCTCCACATCTCATTTATACCCTAATAGAGTGTTAGCTCTTCCATCTTCTGTATTTCCTATATACTGTATTAGAATGTACGCTCCTCCGCATTTCATTTATACTCTAATAGAGTGTTAGCTCTTCTGTATTATATATAAACCATAGTACAGTGTAAGCTTCTCCACATTTCATTTAAACTCTAATAAGGTGTAAGCTCTTAGCTCTTATGTATCACCTATATACCCAAATAGAGTGTAGGCTCCTCCACATCTCATTTATAATCTAATAGACCGTAGCTCTTCCATCTTCTGCATCTCTCTCATACCCTTAGACACTGTAAACTCTTCCATCTTCCTTGCAAGCTATATGTATCATGTGTGTGTCTTGTAAGTGCACCCTTTATCGGCATGCAGCTATTTCCGGTCCCCCATCATTCAGAGTTCCATGCTGTGCCTCCCTGCAGGCACATCATGTGACCACTTCAGAGCATTAGGGACCAGGAGAGAAGTGTGTCTGAATCAGATCTGAAAGTGCTGTAACCGGAGAGCTGCAGGCCACAGATCTCCATGGAATAGGGTCTGCAGGCTTTTTTTTTTTTAATCCGTAACCGTCCCTTTAAGTTGTTTTCAACTAAAGATCCACTTTAAAGTGGACCAACCAGCATGCAGTCTAAAAGATTTCAGGGCCAGCCATTTCAGTCCCCTTGGGGCATCCTCATTCGGGATGCCCACTGAGTGAGCCCCCCAGATCACCCGCATTCACTCACCTTTTTTGGGGCTCCCACGCCATGCTCTCCAGCTGCAGCCGCATCACCTGTAGCTAAGGTGCAGTCCTGCACCTGGCCATTCAGTTAGGCTGGGGACGGGAGAGCGCCTCAGCTACATGGGGTAAAGGGTTATGTGGCCGCTCCCACTCCCCTATGTTGAGCTCTGTGTGTAATCAGGGCCGTATGCTGATCAATAAAATACACGCCATATGGTCCTGATTGCACGAAAATGGGGGGGTTTCACACAGCGGGGTATCCCAAATTGGATAGTGAAAATACTGGGTTTTGGTGTGCTTTAAGCATGTGTGTGGACACACATCTGTTATATAGAGAGGAAAGTAGACATGATGGTACCCCCCAGACTATATAGGCCCTGACCCCTGCACCCCATGTAGCCACACCCTTGATTTATAGCTATATTGCTAAATAGGATGCGAACAGCTAACGGACGTAGGTCTCGTACAAGATCCTTTTGGCAAGGTTATATAACGGGATTGTATGTGTATGGCCAGCATTAGCCAATGAACAACTGGCCTGACCCAAACCACAAGAACAACTCTGACAACAAAATATAGGTATAAAAGTCATAGAGTTTACTTTTCTCTGCCGATATAGCAATATTCTGTACATTTTAGTTTACAAAAACATAAAAAACAAAATAAAACCATAAACAAACTGTACATGCATAGTTATTGAACACATACTTTTTATCTCTCCGAAAGGAGACGTACGGATAACCTCTATAACCGTTTTTTTTTTTTCTTTTTGTCGTAGGCAATATTATGGCTTAACATTTGGACTATATCCAACACGTTATATAAATATATAACTTAACTTTAACGATTTCTTATGTTACATAGTTGCTGTACATAATGGTGGTATATATATATTTATATCGAAATATATATAAAACAGTGCAAAAGAAAAACAAGGAGTACACAAACAATTGCTACATAAAAGATTTGTACATGTCTATTGGTTTGCATAAGCTACAAGAGGGGCTGGCAGACCATGAAACCCAGGTGATCGCACATAGGTGGGCAACCTCAACTAAGGTTGGGAGGGCAGCGAGCCAAGTCTATCAACGTATGGTGGCCAGCAGCCTATGTCAACCAAAGTAGAGGCAGGTAACAACCTATGTGAGTTGGGCAACAACCTAGGGCAACCAACGGAAGGTAGGCAACAACTCTGGTCTAACAAAGTAGTGGCAGGCAACAACCCAGGTCAACCTAATTTGTGGCAACAACCCAGGTCAACCTAATTAGTGGCAACAACCCAGGTCAACCTAAGTAGTTGCCGGCAACAACCCAGGTGCAGGAGTAGTGACAGGCAAGAACCCAGGTTAACTAAGGTTGTGGAAAAAAACCCCGGAAACCAGATATGAGCTTTCACCAGACAGGTGCTTGATGGTTATGGACAACTTATGCAGGTTGTTAATTAAGCTGTAGTTGTGCCAAAACTCCGAGTATGATGGGGTAGGTCCCTACAGGCACTGCCAACCCCCCTCAAGATACAGCTTTATATAGGTGGCTTTTACATTCACAGCAATAACAAGGTAAGACCACCTTACCCTGCTTACTTTTTCCCTTATTAGGCTGACTTTTTTTTTTAGGGAACAAAAGCCAGAATAGACATCCAAATAGAGTGCGTGTCAAAAAAAAAAACAAATCAGAGCGGGTGCAGCACGAGAGGAGCCCGGAGACACCATTCTTTTAAGTCCACATCCCGAAGATGGACCACCACCCTTCACGCAAGAAAACAGAGGCGATGGCACACTGCCGTCCTTGGGGGAAATTTCAGCAGTCCAGCAAATAGAGAGTCGCGTTATTGCAGTCTCGCCCCCCCCTCCCCTTCGAGGGATGTTTGTTTTTCACTTCTCAGCTGGTCTTTCATTCGACAGACCTGAAATGGCAAAGGAAAAGAGTCAGAAGAAATCGGGCTATGGGCGGACACAGGCAGCAGTGTTATGGAACAAGGGAGAGGCTAGCTCCAGCTCGGTCTCTTCCTCCCTCCCTCCCTCTTCCCCGCCATTCGAAGACTCAGCCCTTGTTTATCTAGTGAACTGGCTCTCTTTCCCCTCCCCCACCTTCTTCCCTTCATGTAACCCCCCTTTCCCGCCAGTACAGCTTGTTGTGCAACATTTTTTTTAAAGAACTTTCCAAGGAGGAGCTAAAGAGATTGAGTAACTGCCTCGGAAAGCAAACTCCCACTTTCTACAACCAAAACAACCTCCCCAAGACAACTCTACACTTTTGTAAATTACTGTTAAAGAACTCACCCTCCCCACCACCACCACCCCAACCCACAAACGAAAGCGTCCTCAGGTCACCCCAGTAATTCACCTCCTATTTTTCAATTTCTTTACTTAGTTGTACATTTTTTTCCATCCACCCTGTACCCGACAGAGTACTCACCGGAGATTCATCGAATCTTCTTTCTGGGGGTCTGTTCCAAAGTGCAAAAGCTGTTGACCAATTTGCAGGTGTCTGTTTTGGTGATCTGTAATCTTTTCCTTTTTGGGAAGAAATCTAAAGGGGACACAAAGTAAAATAGGATGATTAGGAGGAAGATTTAAATGATCAGAAATTAACACTAGTTATGAAATGCTAAGCTGGAGAAAGGGGATCTTCATAGGTTTCAAAATGTACTTCAAGATCTATCAAACCCAATAAAGACGTGTTCATCTAATAAATGGAGCAAATCCATCACAACCAGATACAATAAAAATGTGACTGCTGTTAGCTAAAGCTTAGCGGTTTGTTAACTTCCCAGAAATTAACCCATTAGTGTTTTTTAATATAGCAAATTATCAAACACTACAAAATTAAATTTTTCACACTATACCAGATTTACCTTGGTCTAAATATGTCCCACATTAACCACAATCAGCTATCGAATCCATCAAGATCCAGTAAGCTACACAATAATCTGCTGTCATTAGCAACAGCTCTACCATTTATGATTTCTTTGTAGCACCTTTTCTAGATATAATTTATATTTGTATTATGCCCCTTAATAGTGGTGGATGTCTGTAGACTCAAGAAGTCCACCATCCAGTAAAGCACAACACTGTCATCACCAACAGCCTCACGCTTTCCATAAACAAACCCTTACGATCTACAATATCTAGAGCAAAAATTGAGTTTCAAAGGCTAAAAAAGTCCACCAAGCACCACTAAGTAAAATATAAATATTTGGATCACGTTGTATCTTGAAATGGGAATGTGGATGTCATGAACAGCAGCTCTCGTTCTTTGCTAAATTTAGGGACAGCCTAGAAATAAGGACGTCAGCCAGAACACTGGCGTATCTACAAATTGAGATGTCCAATCTGAAGAGGACAACACAATTAAGGAATCCAGATAGTTATGGAGCAGAAACCAGAGGATCCAAAAGCTAGGCAGTCGGTGCCAACCTAACCGTTAGGCATGAAGCCCGTTAATTGCTGATGAGTAGACTTACCGGTTATGGCGGTGCTGATCTCTCGCTTCCTGAGCTGGGTTGTAGACTTGCTCTGCCCTTTAACTCCCGGGCACCTTCTGACAGTCTTGTCTGCGTTTTCCTTTGAGCATTTTGGATTCACTGACCCAGCCGGTGCTTCTTCCCTAGTATCTGGTGCCAACCTGCTGCTGAGTGGGCTCTGTTGCTGCTGTTGTGGCTGTTGTTTGGGCACTGGGGTAGTAGCGGGGACAGGGCACAGCCTGCTTTCCCGGTAGAAGCTTGGCATCTCCTTGCTCTCCAGAGGCTCCCAGCAGAAAGTGCCCTTTAGAGGGGTACCAGCTTCGAAGTCGAAATTCCATCGTTGACAGTCAGAGGCTTGGATCTCCTTTAGTTGCCTCTTGAGCTCTGACCTCAGCTCATCATGGTCGACTGGGCCAAACAAGCTCCTGCATACACTCCGTCCAGGGGTGCCAGACGCCGGCCTGGGGCGCAGCAGCAGCAATGCTGACGGCGAGTTGTCGTCCTGCGGTAGCGCGATATTGAAAGCAGCCATGGCTTGTTGATATTTACTAAGTTTGTAGTAAGCTGTGGCAAGGCTGAGTTTCCTATGTGCATCTGACTGGGCTGGGTTTGGGAAGCTTATATAGAAAGGGAGCAGGAGAGGAAAGAAAAAAAACTCAACAATAAGGAGGGGACTGAAAAAAAGAGGAGGAGCAGGCAGAGAAAAACAGCTTGGTGTGCGGGGAGGGGCCGCTGCCGGCAGCCAAGAGCTCCTTTCTTTACCTTTTCTCATTCCCAACCGGGGGGAGGGGTTTAGGATCAGGTTAACAAAAAACAAAAAAAAAAAAAGCCCTCCTGCTCATTAGTCCCCCTCCCCTCCCTTCCGTCCACACACACAGCTCACAGCTGGGGAGGGGGTGTCAGCTGCCTGGAGGGGACTCAAATCCAACCAGAGCCAGTGACATTTTTCTGCAGCTCCTACGGTTTATAAATAACGCAGCACAGGAGCTTACAATCTAATGTTAATTCAAGATGCTGTTACCATAATACAGCTCTGATATCTACATAAAAACACAAAGCAACCACCATTATGCCCTGAATGAATATAGATTAGGCTCTAAAGTCCCCTACACTCACATTCTATAGCACTGACATATTCCACAGCACTGTACAATCATTTCACATCAGGCTTTGCTCCAGAAGAGCTTACACTCTAATGTCCTCTATACTCACACACTATAGCACTGACATATTCCACAGCACTGTACAATCAGTTCCCATCAGGCTTTGCATCAGAAGAGCTTACACTCTAATGTCTTCTATACATACAGACTATGGCACTGACATATTCCACAGCACTGTACAATCATTTCACATCAGGCTTTGCTCCAGAAGAGCTTACACTCTAATGTCTTCTATACTTACACACTATAGCACTGACATATTCCACAGCACTGTACAATCCATTCACATCAGACTTTGTATCAGAAGAGCTGACACTCTAATGTCTTCTATACATACAGACTATAGCACTGACATATTCCACAGCACTGTACAATCATTTCACATCAGGCTTTGCTCCAGAAGAGCTGACACTCTAATGTCTTCTATACTTACACACTATAGCACTGACATATTCCACAGCACTGTACAATCCGTTCACATCAGGCTTTGCATCAGAAGAGCTTACACTCTAATGTCTTCTATACTTACACACTATAGCACTGACATATTCCACAGCACTGTACAATCCGTTCACATCAGGCTTTGCATCAGAAGAGCTTACACTCTAATGTCTTCTATACTTACACACTATAGCACTGACATATTCCACAGCACTGTACAATCATTTCACATCAGGCTTCGCATCAGAAGAGCTGACACTCTAATGTCTTCTATACTCACATTCTATAGCACTGACATATTCCACAGCACTGTACAATCATTTCACATCAGGCTTTGCAGCAGAGGAGCTGACACTCTAATGTCCTCTATACTTACACACTATAGCACTGACATATTCCACAGCACTGTACAATCAGTTCACATCAGGCTTTGCTCCAGAAGAGCTGACACTCTAATGTCCTCTATACTTACACACTATAGCACTGACATATTCCACAGCACTGTACAATCAGTTCACATCAGGCTTTGCTCCAGAAGAGCTGACACTCTAATGTCTTCTATACTCACATTCTATAGCACTGACATATTCCACAGCACTGTACAATCATTTCACATCAGGCTTTGCAGCAGAGGAGCTGACACTCTAATGTCCTCTATACTTACACACTATAGCACTGACATATTCCACAGCACTGTACAATCAGTTCACATCAGGCTTTGCTCCAGAAGAGCTGACACTCTAATGTCCTCTATACTTACACACTATAGCACTGACATATTCCACAGCACTGTACAATCAGTTCACATCAGGCTTTGCTCCAGAAGAGCTGACACTCTAATGTCTTCTATACTCACATTCTATAGCACTGACATATTCCACAGCACTGTACAATCAGTTCCCATCAGGCTTTGCTTCAGAAGAGCTTACACTCTAATTCCCCTGTCAACTCACATTAAAGTGACATAACTACTGAAATATCCCACAATGCTGACACTACTATATCCACAATTCTGAGCCCTCTCCACTGGTCTATTTGCCACAGGAGCTTACACTCTAATGCCCCTGTCAACTTACATTAAAGTGGACCAAAAACCACTGACATATCCCATAATGCTGACACTACCATTCCCATAATAATGAGCCCCCTCCACTAGTCTAGTCTGTGCCACATGAGCTTACACTCCAATGCCCCATCAACTCATATTAAAATGGACCAAAACCCTAAAACTGCAGCTAGAATTCGATTCAGCTTCTCTAGCCGCTCATTAATATGCAAGAAGCTGATTGGACGAACGCCTGCGCCGTGTGCTCGAGGAGAGGTGAGTGAGCTTGGCGTTCTGGAGGATTTCACATAGTGGGCCCCCCAAACCAGGGTGCCCCAGGGGGAAGGGCCGAGACCCGGGATAGTGAAAATCCCAGGTTTTGGTCCACTTTAACATAAAAGGTTATATCAGCAAAATTGTTCAACCAGGGTGTATCATGCTTTTTTTCTCTAGTATCTCTCAAGGGTTAGATCAGCTGACTGCCTTATCTCACCCCTTACCATCTCTGTATACGTTTTAAAGAGGACCAAGATCTGGCCCTAAAGTCTAACAGACTCTAGGGCCAGGTGAAAGTCTTTGCAATAGGCACCCAGGTTACCAGGGGCAGACTGGCCATAGAGAACACAGGGAGAATTCCCAGTGGGCCACGGTGCTTTGTTGCCAACCTGGGCTGGCACCTCATCCAGACCCTGTATCAGAATTCGTCCATCCGGTTTTGTAAAGGTCTAATTAACTTCAGATGTGCGGCAATGGGAGATACATGCATGGTGTCAGTATTTAAATGTGCTTCATGGGAGTAGGAAGTAATGTCATGATTAAGGGCTGAGTCTGTGCCCGAAACGCGTTGGCATCTAAACTGCTCCCTTATGCTTTATCCTGACTTATATCTATGGATGGAATGCTTTTAAAGAATTTTGTATGGAATAAAAACGTGGATATTTTATCCTTTTAAACTGGATCAAGGCTGGCGTTTTTTGACTGATCTACTTATGCATGTGAGCTGAGCACTCACGGCCGAGCCTCGTCCTATGACTCCTGCATCCAAGGACCTTTGATACCCACAGGTGGGGCTGATCAACTCAGTTATCCCTGTATCAGAATTCACTCATTCCTCTTCTAACAACCCCCTATACCTAGACCTATTTACCCACCATAGCCAAGATACACCACCCCTGGAATTCTTATAGCCCCAGCATCAGGGCTGTGAGGGCCATATGCACTGATCCTACAATTCTAATGGTTAATTACTATTTCTTTAAACCAGACCAGCGCCCTTACAAGAAACAGTGCGCCCCAGGGCAATTCAATGTTTCTAATTTTCCTTTGTATGCTGGAGATGCTGGCCTCAGATCTGTCTCTGTGGAACTTGAATGTCTCGGAAGCCCCTTGGGGGCGGGGCTGAGCAGCTCGTGGGCCGGACATGGGCCGAGTGGGATTACGGAATTCCCAGATTATTTATTTTTCCTCCAGACGATGCCTTTTTTTCCCAGAGGTGGTGCCTCAGCTACAGGGATGCCGAGGATGCATCCACAGGCAGCAAGCACAGTTTGGGGGCACTGGAAAAGGTGAGTGAATGCTGGCCAATCTCGGGGGCTCACACAGAAGGACATTCTGATTCGGTAACTTGATCGGCCTTCCTGGAGCCTTATAGACCCCAGGGAGGCCACATGGCTGTTTAGTCCACTTTTTGATTTTTTGAGGAATATCCAGAAGTTGTATAATCAGATTGTAATGTGCAACCTTACGTGGCGCGTGTGGTTAGCGCTAAGGAGCCTCACCCTTGAGAAATATAAGACATCTCTAAAAGGGGAAAAGAAACTCATAAAGCGACTGCACGCATTACAATCTGGTTGTACAATCTCTACACAGGAAGGTTTTGCGCTGACAGGCACCCGAAATCAATGTCACCTACTGTAGGAGTTATTTCTTTGGAGGGTTTAAAGAGGATCAAAAAACCCCCAAAACAACATCTATTTTGCTGCCCCACCCCAGGTACATTACTGTTTGGATGTTTTCTGCCCTCAGTGCTGCTTGGTATTCCTGTTATTAGTGATTTTAAAGTGTACCAAAACCCAAGGTGATCATTTCCCTCCCTCCGGGGCATCCAAAATCGGGATGGCCTGCTGTGTGAATCCTGTCGCCCATACACATGCCTACTTTCCCAGTCCAACGGCGCATGCGTAAACCGCGGCCGCATCCCCGCTATCCCTGTAGCAGGGCACGTGCCCGAGCCAAGCATTTGCGCGGAATAGATCCCTGTTAGAGGAAAGCGGGGGATGCGGCCACCAGCGCGCTCTGAGCACACTGATTGGACGAGCTGCTGTGCTAGTGCCGTAGAGCCGGGAAGAGGTGAGTTGGTTTCGGCGACCTGGGGGGTTTCTCACAGTGGGGCACTGATTGGGGTGCCCCAGAGGCAGGGCCGAAAAACCAGGATCAAAATCCTGGGTTTTGGTTGGCTTTAATTTACATTTTCCCCCGCTATGTTATAGCATGCCGTTGGTTTCTAACAGGATACCATTGTTCTAAACTAACTGTTTGAGCCCCCCTCACAATCCCATGCTGGGAGCAATTAGTGGCTATTAAAGTGGACCGTCACCCAGGGGTGATCAGCCCGGGAATCTTCCGATCACCTCCCTCACCGCGGGACATCCGAGATCGGGATGTCCCGTGGTGAGGGACCCTCCCCCCCAAAACCCCACCAAAAACTTACCTCATCGACGGCGGCGGTTTGTAAATGGCCGGCGCGGGCGCGCGCCCTGTCAGAGTGACGTGCGGGAGGCGGCGGCGGACGCGCTGTCTTGTCCGTCGCTGTCACCCGCTTGTCCATCGGCGGGGATTGGACAGCGCGGCCACGTGGGAGCATGGTGAGGTGAGTTTTGGGGGCTTTCTGGGGGGTTTCACACAGCCGGGGTCGGGGTGCCCCCCTGAAGTGGACCAAAACCCAGGATAGTCAAAATCCTGGGTGTTGGTCCACTTTAAAAATAGTGCTAGAAGTTAAGAGCCAAAAGAAGATTTACCTTTTTCCTTAATTTTCCCCCAAATTTTCCTTGGAAGCCAAATTTGTTTTTGACTATTTTTACCCAATTTGTTACCAGGACACTAAGGGGATTGATACATGATTATTTAAAGGAACCTTCCATAGGAGGTGGTTGGGCCGCTTTACAGGGAACTTCAGTCAACTATGCCCCCCCCCCCCCACCAGCCCTGACACCCTACCCTGGTGCTGAGGCAGGATGGGGGGGGGGGGGTTATAAAGAAAAAAAAACCTTAGCTAATCCAGGTGCCCGCGCCGCCCCCAGATCTAATGTTTGGTGGCACGGACCTGGGGTATGCGGCTTTATGTCTTTTCCTGTGGTGGCTGTGGGAGACCGGGAGGGCCCCTGGATAAAGTAAGGGAGTTTTTCTTGAAACCCCCCGTCCCGCGCCAGGGTAGGGTGGCAGGGTGGGGCGGGGCAAAGTTTAACTGAAGTTCCACTTTAAAGTGGACCAAAACCCCCGCAATCGGCCTGGGAATCTATAAGGTTCCCGGGCCAATCAATTCCCTCCCCCTGGGGCATCCAAATCGAGATGCCCCACTGTGTGACACCGCCCAGGTCGCCCGAACACTTACCTTGTTTCCCGGTCCAACAGCGCATACGTGAGCCGCGTCCGCATCCCCTCTATCAGGCATTTATGAATGGCCGGCACAGGCACACTTCCTGTTAAAGGGTAGCGGGGGAAGTGACCGCCAGTGCATTTGGAGCCGCTGCTCTTAGACGAAGCCTTAGACGACGTGACATCAGTGGCTCCGAGCGCACATGCGCCGTAGGACCGGGAGTGTTTCCAGCGATCATACCCAAAGGAGAACTTGAATTTCCATCTACAGTGCCCATGAAAGGACATAGAGGCCGATTCATTAATAGCGGCAGGTAGCGACAGTTGAGCGACTGTAGCAGTATTTTCACAGCGCCCGCTAGTAGTCGCTGTGCTTGGCCGTTGTTCGGTTGTTGACAGCGACTCAGTCGGTGTGCAGTAATGTTGAATAATGGGTGAGGAGTCGCTATTTGACAGGTTCCGCGCTGTATGGGAGCGCATGACAGCGACTGGCCCTAGCGACCGGCTCCCACCATATTCATTAACAAATCACGCTCAACAAAATTCTCGCGCTGTAAAATGCATGTTTAAACCCCAGAGCGCTGGCGGCGATGGGTTAAAAGTATTTTTTTAACCCCCAAACAACCATATTTTTGGAAACCAAAAACAACAAGTTTTTTAAATAATTTTGTAATATGAATACATTAATATCAGACCTGTAATATCAATTCTGTACAATTTTTTTTTTTTTTACCTTAAAAAATTATCTAACATGGCAGAAGTGGTCACAGAATTTTTCACATTTAAAAAAAAAAAAAAAAAACATTAATAACAATTAATTATGAATATTTAAAGATTGTTCCATTGAAATGCATTGGAGAGCGCCAGGTAGCGAGAGGTCCTAACTGTCGCTGTTCAAGGTCGGACGCTGGCGCTGTGGGCTGAGGCTGGAATAATGATGAATGAGTCGCTATATGGCGCTATCTCAGTCGCTAAGCAGGATCGGCTTGATAAATGTGTGATTGTGGTGGGGAGCCGGCGTTCTCGTGGGCGGGGCCCGTCATTACCGGCCGCTCACCAGTCGCTACCTGTCGCTATTCCTTCATAAATAAGGGCCATAGTTGAGGATTCTCCTGCCTAGTATTCTGCTGCTCTACACACATATTGAATGATTTAATCAGAAATACCATGACAGGTCTGATCAGAACATAAGAAGTCATTACTGCCATTGTATAGATGATTGTACAATCATATTGTAAGGTCTGTGGCCACATTATAGAGGAGAGTCTGTTATTCTTTCTAGGTTTCCTTGGCCTTCCTGTCGGGATCCCAATGGAGGCATCAAATTCGACCCCCCGCCATGGACTGGCTGCTGTTTAACACTTTGTGCAACCAGACAGGAATGGCAGATGGTGATCCGCGCCCCCAGGAGCGACAATTTGCTCCACAGGAGAGCTGAGACCTCACAGACATGTTATTGTATCCACAGGACAGTCAGGTGTCTCACCCACCTGCCGCCACCAAGGATTCCTTTCAGTTCCTGTTCACTTTGTTTTTTTTTTTTTTCTTTTAATAAACCTGGATATAAGGTGCACACACCTGTCGCAACATGATCGATCATTCTCATTTAAATACATTTAATAATAAAAATAATTAATTATTAATTAAAATAAATAATAATTAAAATAAAAAGGTAGATAGATGTAATTCAATTATTTATATAAAAAATGGGAAGGAATGTAAATTTAATCAAATCTTTTTTTTCATCAAAAATAATCACATGGATTGGAAAATCCTCATCTCATTAATTAACACAAATTAGTCAAATCATTTCCTATTAAAAAAAACTGGTACATCTTTTGCTATTCTTAGGGTTGTTTTTTTAATTCGAAAAAACAACCAACCAAGAGGGAATCTGGTTTTTGCTCTGAGCCAAGATGTAGAGCGGGCAGGCTGATTCATTAATAGCGCCAGGTAGCGACAGATGAGCGACAGTAGCGTTATTTTCACACCGCCCGCTAGTATCCGCTGTGCTTGGCCGTTGTTCGGCTGTTGACAGCGACTCAGTCGGTGTGCGGTAATGTTGAATACGGGGTTAGGAGTCGCTGTTTGACAGGTTCCGCGCTGTATGGGAGCGCATGACAGCGAACGGCCATAGCGAACGGCTCCCAGCATATTCATTAACAAATCACGCTCCAAAAATTCTCGCGCTGTGAAATGCATGTTTAAACCCCAGAGCGCTGGCGGCGATGGGTTAAAAGTAGTTTTTTAACCCCCAAACAACCATATTTTTAGAAAAAAAAAACGTGTTTTTCAAAGCATTTTGCAATATGAATACATTAATATCAGACCTGTAATATCAATTCTGCACAATTTTTTTTTTTTTTAGCTTAACATTGCAGAAGTGGTCACAGAATTTTTGGCATTAAAAAAAATAAATAAATAAATAATAGCAATTAATTATGAATATTTAAAGTTAGCTCCATTGAAATGCATTGGAGAGCGCCAGGTAGCGAGAGGTCATACCTGTCGCTGTTCAAGGTCGCTCGCTGGCGCTGTGGGGTGAGGCTGGAATAATGATGAATGATTCGCTATCTGGCGCTCTGTCAGTCGCTAAGCAGGATCGGCTTGATAAATGTGTGATTGCGGAGGGGAGCCGGCGTTCTCGTGGCGGTGACCGTCATTACCGTTCGCTCACCATTCGCTACCTGGCGCTATCCCTTGTTAAATAAGGGCCAAAGACATCTGTGGGCTATGAAAGGATTGTGTTTCCCCAAAAGATGCGCTAGGGCTGCCCATTATTTTAATAGGCCAGTTCACATATATACGCTGCATATATATGTGAACCAGCCCATTCAAATGAATGGGCAGCATTTTCCCTTGTGAATAAAGCCTTATACTTATTTATATATTTTGTGTCTTCTATCCAAATTTAGGCCTTATTGAAACTGTAACATCTTAGCCTGGATGTTAATTAATTTCAATCTACCCTTAATTGTTTTAAGATTTGAACAATCGACAAAAAGTATAGGCAGAATGGGAGAACAAATTCCGTTTACGATTATTTTATCTGACCACATCCAAGATTTGAACAAACTTTTGAAATGAATATACAGAACTTTTTTTTATTGTATTTTGTTTGTTAAGTTGGCTTGTAAGAATGGCCAGCACACGGATTATAATAAGACCTGCTTGTTCAGTTGGGCTGTACAGCGATTGCTTATAGATATTTTTTTCTTTAACTGAAACGAAGTTTGATCATCAGATCTGATCAAGAAACAATCTAGTTGAAACATTCAGTTAGAGCTCTTATACTTTATTTTTATTGAAAAAACACAATCAGATTCTATAAAGTTATGGCTGGGGGTTGATTACAGTGTGAATAGCCAGTTTACTGTACATTTAGGCCCTTATTTAACAAGGGATAGCGCCAGGTAGCGAATGGTGAGCGAACGGTAATGACGCTCACCGCCACGAGAACGCCGGCTCCCCTCCGCAATCACACATTTATCAAGCCGATCCTGCTTAGCGACTGAGATAGCGCCAGATAGCCACTCATTCATCATTATTCCAGCCTCAGCCCACAGCGCCAGCGTCCGACCTTGAACAGCGACAGGTATGACCTCTCGCTACCTGGCGCTCTCCAATGCATTTCAATGGAACAATCTTTAAATATTTATAATTAATTGTTATTAATGTTTTTTTTTTTTTTTTTTTTTTTAATGTGAAAAATTCTGTGACCACTTCTGCCATGTTAGATAATTTTTTTAAGGTAAAAAAAAATAATAAAAAAAAAATTTGTGCAGAATTGATATTACAGGTCTGATATTATTGTATTCATATTACTAAATTCTTAAAAAAAAAAATGTATTTTTGGTTTCCAAAAATATGGTTGTTTGGGGGGTTAAAAAACTACTTTTAACACATCGCCGCCTGCGCTCTGGGGTTTAAACATGCATTTCACAGCGCGAGAATATTTTGAGCGTGATTTTTTGATGAATATGGTGGGAGCCGGTCGCTCTGACCAGTCGCTATCATGCGCTCCCATACATCGCGGAACCTGTCAAATAGCGACTCGTCACCCCGTATTCAACATTACTGCACACCGACTCAGTCGCTATCAACAACCGAACAATGGCCAAGCACAGCGACTACTAGCGGGCGCTGTGAAAATACTGCTACAGTCGCTCATCTGTCGCTACCTGCCGCTGTTAATGAATCGGCCTCCCCGTTACATTTAGTTTGATTGAATTATTGAATCAAAACATAATATCCAATTAATCTAATTGAAAGATATTATTATTTATTTATATGGCGCCATATTCCACTTATCGCTGTACAAGGTATAAAACACAAGGTAAAAAATACTATACAGGTACCATTACAATTTCCATTATATCACTTGTACAGTGTATGGCTGGAATGATTACAATCCTGTTTAATGAGGAACTTTACCAATTTTCATAAAAAAAAAGTTACTGGATCAAACCTTCAGATTCAAATAAGAAATACTAATTGGAAAATATTAAAGCTCTTACCATTTTATTTTCATTAACCTGCACAGTTGATCATACAATTAGATGTATGGCTGGAATGATTACAATGTTAGTAGCATGTTTAACGGGGACATTTCCCAATTTTCATTAAAAAAAAAAAAGCTCTTACGATTAAACTGCACAATTAATAGTACAATCAGTTCCTTTAATATAAACTCAGAATGATTATAATGTGAATATCCTGTTTAATGAGGACCCCATTGTGACAAAATGTTGGCACATTTGTACTGTTGTGTAATCATTTTCATTGAATAAATGATGGTTTGACTGATGGAATCAAATTAGATCCAGTCAAAAAAACCGTCTCAAATATAAGATCTTATCGCCACATTAGATGCTGTAATATTAAGTTGCTGTAACAATAACCATTTGCCCCAAATCAGTCTATAGATGGGATGGGGTGGGTGCCATCCCTGTTATTGTGTGCCCCCCTTCTCTCCATAGATGTCCGGCTTCACCCATCTGTTGGCAGCATCAGTCAATATCCGGCAATTATCCTGCTAGTTGTGCACATGGTGCTTCGAGTTCCACTTATTAGCGTTTCCGAGCAAACACAAGCTTATCTAATAAGGCAGAGTGTGATGCTGATGTGCATAGTATGGTATCCCATAGCAACCACAATCCATCTGGGATCTCCTCAGCACCAGGACAATGGGGGATGCTGCAAGCTGCGCTCAGCTGGTTTATGAAATAAGGGGAGATAAAGGGGTGAGGGTGCATTCCCTGATGGGTTACCTTGACCCATCTGTGGCCTGCATCAGTCAATATGCAGCAATTATGTCTCTGGTTGTGCACATGGTGCATGCCTTGTCCATTAAAAGCCACAGATCAATACTGATAATTGGGAATAATTAGGAAACCAGCATATCAGGTATGACCAGTGACATTCAAGAGAAGCCCTACATGGGCAGCCATGTGTAGCAGAGGAGTCTGGACAAGTCTGCGGCACTAAGAGGCTGATAACGAAGTGCACATTTCGGTGCCATTTTGTATCTTTTTTTGGCATTTGTGTACGGTTTTTATTTGCGGCGCTGTTTTTTCGTAAGTGTGCGTAGAATGGCACAGCAAGTCAAAATGAGCAACCCGATTCGGGATGCCCCGCTGTGTGAAAGCCCCACAGATGCCCAGAAAAACTCCCCTCTTCCTGGTAAAACAGCGCATTGTCCATTAAGGCCCTTATTTATGAAGGAATAGCGACAGGTAGCGACGGGGGAGCGGCCGGTAATGACGGGCCCCGCCACGAGAACGCCGGCTCCCCACCACAATCACACATTTATCAAGGCAATCCTGCTTAGCGACTGAGATAGCGCCATATAGCGACTCATTCATCATTATTCCAGCCTCAGCCCACAGCGCCAGTGTCCGACCTTGAACAGCGCCAGGTATGACCTCTCGCTACCTGGCGCTCTCCAATGCATTTCAATGGAACAATCTTTAAATATTCATAATTAATTGTTATTCATTTTTTTTTTTTTTTAAATGTGAAAAATTCTGTGACCACTTCTGCCATGTTAGATATTTTTTTTAAGGTAAAAAAAAAAAATTGTGCAGAATTGATATTACAGGTCTGATATTATTGTATTCATATTACTAAATTCTTAAAAAAAATTTTTTTGTTTTTGGTTTCCAAAAATATGGTGGTTTGGAGGTTAAAAAACTACTTTTAACACATCGCCGCCAGCGCTCTGGGGTTTAAACATGCATTTCACAGCGCGAGAATTTTTTGAGGGTGATTTTTTGATGAATATGGTGGGAGCCGGTCGCTCTGACCAGTCGCTATCATGCGCTCCCATACAGCGTGGAACCTGTCAAATAGCGACTCGTCACCCCGTATTCAGCATTACTGCACACTGACTCAGTCGCTATCAACAACCGAACAATGGGCAAGCACAGCGACTACTAGCGGGCGCTGTGAAAATACTGCTACAGTCGCTCAACTGTCTCTACCTGCCGCTATTAATGAATCGGCCTCCCCGAGCCGTTTGCAATGCATACGTATTGCTCTGTTTACATGCAGAGCGTCGGCAATTGGGAACGCAGCGGCCGCACCCCCAGCAGCAAACTCGCTCCCAACCCCAGTTTTTCTATTTATCTATTATGAAATCTAATATTTATTAGAGCCAAATTGTGTCCACATCATCGTCTATGTCTGATATGTTTTTTAAAACCTGTCATTTCTTGTCCTGTTTGTGTCTGTTTTATTTAAATTTGCATAATAAATATGAATAAAAATTACTTTATTTAATAATTTATTATTAAATGTAATTTATTTAATAAAATTAATTTATTTACTTTTGGCGTGAGCGAAACTTGCTTTGCGGGGTTTACTGTGGGTTCACCTGAGGTCTTACTGTATTTTCCCAAACCCAGTCTATCTGAAGGTTTTGTTCCGCTTTAAGTAATCAGCTTGCATTAGGCACGTTATTCTAAACTGTTTGAAACAAAAAATGATAAACTAACACAGTATTAAGAAGAGCTCCGGGCACCAGGAACTATAAGGCGCTGGTGATAAATGGGGAGGCCGATTCATTAATAGCGCCAGGTAGCGACAGATGAGCGACAGTATCGGCATTTTCAGAGCGCCCACTAGTAGTCGCTGTGCTTGGCTGTTGCTCTGTAGTTGACAGCGAATGGCCATAGCGAACGGCTCCCAGCATATTCATTAACAAACCACGCTCAAAAAATTCTTGCGCTGTGAAATGCTTGTTTAAACCCCAGAGCGCTGGCGGCGATGGGTTAAAAGTAGTTTTTTAACCCCCAACCATATTTTTGGGAGAAAAAAAAAACATGTTTTTCAAAACATTTTGTAATATGAATACATTAATATCAGACCTGTAATATCAGTTCTGCACAATTTTTTTTTTTTTTTACCTTAACAAAAATATCTAACATTGCAGAAGTGGTCACAGAATTTTTGACATTTAAAAAAAAAAAAACATTAATAGCAATTAATTATGAATATTTAAAGATTGCTCCATTGAAATGCATTGGAGAGCGCCAGGTAGCGAGAGGTCATACCTGTCGCTGTTCAAGGTCGGACGCTGGCGCTGTGGGGTGAGGCTGGAATAATGATGAATGATTCGCTATCTGGCGCTCTGTCAGTCGCTAAGCAGGATCGGCTTGATAAATGTGTGATTGTGGTGGGGAGCCGGCGTTCTCGTGGCGGGGCCCGTCATTACCGTTCGCTCACCATTCGCTACCTGGCGCTATCCCTTGTTAAATAAGGGCCAAAGACTCAGACTGGCAAATGCATTGGCACTGATTGTATTTTGTTTGCTAAAAGGGAAAATTTGTCTAAAAGACTCCATGGTCGTCTGAGTCCCACTCCTTGTGGGATCCCGAATTGAGATATCCTGCTGTCTGAAACCCTCCAGATACCCGCTTCACTTACCTGCTCCCGAAGCCCTCTCTGTGTTACAGCGCCACAGCCGCATCCCCATTCCCCTCTAGCAGTGCCTGTACCTGCTCCAGGCCTTTCTGAGTGGGCAGCTAGAAGCTGAGTGGGAGATGCGGCCGGAGGCGCACTTGGCTCTTCGGCTGCTTAGCTGGTAGCACGGCCGAAGAGAGACGAGCGAAACCTGGCTTAAAGTGGACCAAAACCCACACTTCGATGGCCCTGGAATCCAAAAGGTTCCAGTGCCGCTTGATTCCCTCCCATGCGGCATCCAAAACCGGGATGCCCTGCTGTGTGTTCCCCCGGTCGCCCAGAAAATCACCTTCTTTACCGGTGCATCGACGCATGTGCGAGCTGCGGCGGCATCCCCACTATCCCTTTAGCAGGGCACATGCCGTTAGAGGGTAGCAGGGGATGCAGCTGCTCGCCTTAGACCAAGGGGTGGGAGCGGATCCAATCGTGCTGATTAGACGAGCGGCCAAGCATGCGTCGTAGGACCCGGAAGAGGTGAGTTTGTTTGGGTGACCTGGGGGGTTTAGTCAAATCTCCTATAACCTTCAAATGGCACATGCAGCCCATCTCAAGTTCTACCACTTGTGATCCCGCCCCGTTGTCTCCACGCCCATCCTTAGACTGAAAACTCACAAGGGCGCGGCTCTCTTTCCTATTGTCTCCTGTGCTCACAACACTTGGTTTATACCTCGTAGCATTCGTTTGTATTGTTCCCTGTACTATATGTTTTACCTTGTCTGTAATCATACCTTGCAGAGTGCTACGGAAGATGATGGCGCTATACAAATAAACATTATTAATAATGATATGATCCCGGGGTCTGGTGATTTTCTATCGATTGGCCAATCTTTTACTTGTCTCCTAATTGTTTTTATGGTCTTTTCTTTTCACTTTTTCTAATTCTCTATACATTTGGTTGGTTTTTGAACTTACTCAGATGCTTGGTTGCGAAAGATCTTAGGGCTCAGCTTGTTTATCTGATTGGCCTAACTGTATGCTGTAGCTAACGAAATGTACTATTGTTATTTGTGGCCTTTATAATGTATTTCACTTCTATATAATGCCTGAGTTGTATTTGCCATCTTCTTTCAATACGAATATTGAAACTGAAAGAGTGAAACGATGAACCGCAGGAAGCTGAGATGTCACTAGTGAACAGTTGAAGCCTATTTGGTTAAAATGATTCAATCAATTGAACAATCAAGGTCTAATTGGCCCAGATAATAATTCAAATGGGCGATTGCATATAAAGCGGCCCAATGCCTGACAGGAGAGTTTTAGAATGAGAATGCAGATACATGGCTTTCCTGCTACATACTGACTTCCTTGCTGTCAAAGAAATTACAGTTGCAAAGGTATGATCCAGCGCCATGAATGATCCAGCGCCATGAATGATCCAGCGCCATGAATGATCCAGCGCCGTGAATGATCCAGCGCCGTGAATGATCCAGCGCCGTGAATGATCCAGCCCCGTGAATGATCCAGCGCCGTGAATGATCCAGCGCCGTGAATGATCCAGCGCCGTGAATGATCCAGCGCCGTGAATGATCCAGCGCCATGAATGATCCAGCGCCATGAATGATCCAGCGGCATGAATGATCCAGCGCCATGAATGATCCAGCGGCATGAATGATCCAGCGCCATGAATGATCCAGCGGCATGAATGATCCAGCGGCATGAATGATCCAGCGGCATGAATGATCCAGCCATGAATGATCCAGCGCCATGAATGATCCAGCGCCATGAATGATCCAGCGCCATGTATGATCCAGCGGCATGAATGATCCAGCGCCATGAATGATCCAGCGGCATGAATGATCCAGCGCCATGAATGATCCAGCGGCATGAATGATCCAGCGCCATGAATGATCCAGCGGCATGAATGATCCAGCGCCATGAATGATCCAGCGCCATGAATGATCCAGCGCCATGAATGATCCAGCGCCATGAATGATCCAGCGCCATGAATGATCCAGCGCCATGTATGATCCAGCGCCATGAATGATCCAGCCATGAATGATCCAGCGCCATGAATGATCCAGCGCCATGAATGATCCAGCGCCATGTATGATCCAGCGCCATGAATGATCCAGCGCCATGAATGATCCAGCCATGAATGATCCAGCGCCATGAATGATCCAGCGCCATGAATGATCCAGCGCCATGAATGATCCAGCGCCATGTATGATCCAGCGCCATGAATGATCCAGCGCCATGTATGATCCAGCGCCATGAATGATCCAGCCATGTATGATCCAGCGCCATGAATGATCCAGCCATGAATGATCCAGCCATGAATGATCCAGCCATGTATGATCCAGCGCCATGAATGATCCAGCCATGTATGATCCAGCACCATGAATGATCCAGCCATATATGATCCAGCCATGTATGATCCAGCCATGTATGATCCAGCCATGAATGATCCAGCGCCATGTATGATCCAGCCATGTATGATCCAGCCATGAATGATCCAGCACCATGAATGATCCAGCCATGAATGATCCAGCGCCATGAATGATCCAGCCATGAATGATCCAGCCATGAATGATCCAGCCATGAATGATCCAGCGCCATGAATGATCCAGCGCCATGAATGATCCAGCCATGAATGATCCAGCCATGAATGATCCAGCCATGAATGATCCAGCCATGTATGATCCAGCCATGTATGATCCAGCCATGAATGATCCAGCCATGAATGATCCAGCCATGTATGATCCAGCCATGTATGATCCAGCCATGAATGATCCAGCACCATGAATGATCCAGCCATGAATGATCCAGCGCCATGAATGATCCAGCGCCATGAATGATCCAGCGCCATGAATGATCCAGCCATGAATGATCCAGCCATGAATGATCCAGCGCCATGAATGATCCAGCGCCATGAATGATCCAGCGCCATGAATGATCCAGCCATGAATGATCCAGCCATGAATGATCCAGCGCCATGTATGATCCAGCGCCATTGATGATCCAGCGCCATGAATGATCCAGCGCCATGAATGATCCAGCGCCATGTATGATCCAGGGCCATGAATGATCCAGCCATGAATGATCCAGTGCCATGAATGATCCAGCCATGAATGATCCAGCGCCATGTATGATCCAGCGCCATGAATGATCCAGCGCCATGAATGATCCAGCGCCATGTATGATCCAGCGGCATGAATGATCCAGCGCCATGAATGATCCAGCGCCATGAATGATCCAGCGCCATGAATGATCCAGTGCCATGTATGATCCAGCGCCATGAATGATCCAGCGCCATGAATGATCCAGCGCCATGAATGATCCAGCGCCATGAATGATCCAGCGCCATGAATGATCCAGCGCCATGAATGATCCAGCACCATGAATGATCCAGCCATGAATGATCCAGCCATGAATGATCCAGCGCCATGAATGATCCAGCCATGAATGATCCAGCGCCATGAATGATCCAGCGCCATGAATGATCCAGCCATGAATGATCCAGCGCCATAAATGATCCAGCGCCATGTATGATCCAGCCATGAATGATCCAGCGCCATGAATGATCCAGCGCCATGTATGATCCAGCGCCATGAATGATCCAGCGCCATGAATGATCCAGCGCCATGTATGATCCAGCCATGTATGATCCAGCCATGTATGATCCAGCCATGAATGATCCAGCCATGAATGATCCAGCCATGTATGATCCAGCCATGTATGATCCAGCGCCATGTATGATCCAGCGCCATGTATGATCCAGCCATGAATGATCCAGCGCCATGAATGATCCAGCCATGAATGATCCAGCGCCATAAATGATCCAGCGCCATGTATGATCCAGCCATGAATGATCCAGCGCCATGAATGATCCAGCGCCATGTATGATCCAGCGCCATGAATGATCCAGCGCCATGTATGATCCAGCGCCATGAATGATCCAGCGCCATGAATGATCCAGCGCCATGAATGATCCAGCGCCATGAATGATCCAGCCATGTATGATCCAGCGCCATGTATGATCCAGCCATGTATGATCCAGCCATGAATGATCCAGCCATGTATGATCCAGCGCCATGTATGATCCAGCCATGAATGATCCAGCCATGTATGATCCAGCCATGAATGATCCAGCCATGTATGATCCAGCGCCATGTATGATCCAGCCATGTATGATCCAGCCATGTATGATCCAGCCATGTATGATCCAGCCATGTATGATCCAGCGCCATGAATGATCCAGCCATGTATGATCCAGCCATGTATGATCCAGCGCCATGAATGATCCAGCCATGTATGATCCAGCCATGTATGATCCAGCCATGTATGATCCAGCCATGAATGATCCAGCCATGAATGATCCAGCGCCATGAATGATCCAGCGCCATGAATGATCCAGCCATGAATGATCCAGCCATGTATGATCCAGCCATGAATGATCCAGCCATGTATGATCCAGCCATGTATGATCCAGCCATGAATGATCCAGCCATGAATGATCCAGCGCCATGTATGATCCAGCCATGTATGATCCAGCGCCATGTATGATCCAGCCATGAATGATCCAGCCATGTATGATCCAGCCATGTATGATCCAGCGCCATGTATGATCCAGCCATGTATGATCCAGCCATGAATGATCCAGCCATGAATGATCCAGCGCCATGTATGATCCAGCCATGAATGATCCAGCGCCATGTATGATCCAGCCATGAATGATCCAGCCATGAATGATCCAGCGCCATGAATGATCCAGCGCCATGAATGATCCAGCGCCATGAATGATCCAGCCATGAATGATCCAGCGCCATGAATGATCCAGCGCCATGTATGATCCAGCCATGTATGATCCAGCCATGTATGATCCAGCCATGAATGATCCAGCCATGAATGATCCAGCGCCATGAATGATCCAGCGCCATGAATGATCCAGCGCCATGTATGATCCAGCGCCATGAATGATCCAGCCATGAATGATCCAGCGCCATGAATGATCCAGCCATGTATGATCCAGCGCCATGTATGATCCAGCCATGAATGATCCAGCGCCATGAATGATCCAGCGCCATGTATGATCCAGCGCCATGAATGATCCAGCGCCATGTATGATCCAGCGCCATGAATGATCCAGCCATGAATGATCCAGCGCCATGAATGATCCAGCCATGTATGATCCAGCGCCATGTATGATCCAGCCATGAATGATCCAGCGCCATGAATGATCCAGCGCCATGTATGATCCAGCGCCATGAATGATCCAGCGCCATGTATGATCCAGCGCCATGAATGATCCAGCCATGAATGATCCAGCGCCATGAATGATCCAGCGCCATGAATGATCCAGCGCCATGAATGATCCAGCGCCATGAATGATCCAGCCATGTATGATCCAGCGCCATGAATGATCCAGCGCCATGAATGATCCAGCGCCATGAATGATCCAGCGCCATGAATGATCCAGCCATGTATGATCCAGCCATGAATGATCCAGCCATGAATGATCCAGCGCCATGAATGATCCAGCCATGAATGATCCAGCGCCATGTATGATCCAGCCATGAATGATCCAGCCATGAATGATCCAGCCATGAATGATCCAGCCATGAATGATCCAGCGCCATGTATGATCCAGCCATGAATGATCCAACCATGTATGATCCAGCGCCATGTATGATCCAGCGCCATGAATGATCCAGCCATGTATGATCCAGCCATGAATGATCCAGCGCCATGAATGATCCAGCGCCATGTATGATCCAGCCATGTATGATCCAGCCATGAATGATCCAGCCATGAATGATCCAGCGCCATGAATGATCCAGCCATGTATGATCCAGCCATGAATGATCCAGCGCCATGAATGATCCAGCCATGAATGATCCAGCCATGTATGATCCAGCCATGTATGATCCAGCGCCATGTATGATCCAGCCATGTATGATCCAGCCATGTATGATCCAGCCATGAATGATCCAGCGCCATGTATGATCCAGCCATGTATGATCCAGCCATGAATGATCCAGCCATGAATGATCCAGCCATGTATGATCCAGCCATGTATGATCCAGCGCCATGTATGATCCAGCGCCATGTATGATCCAGCGCCATGAATGATCCAGCGCCATGTATGATCCAGCCATGTATGATCCAGCGCCATGAATGATCCAGCCATGTATGATCCAGCCATGAATGATCCAGCGCCATGAATGATCCAGCCATGTATGATCCAGCCATGTATGATCCAGCCATGAATGATCCAGCCATGTATGATCCAGCCATGAATGATCCAGCGCCATGAATGATCCAGCCATGAATGATCCAGCCATGTATGATCCAGCCATGTATGATCCAGCGCCATGTATGATCCAGCCATGTATGATCCAGCCATGAATGATCCAGCCATGTATGATCCAGCCATGAATGATCCAGCGCCATGAATGATCCAGCGCCATGAATGATCCAGCCATGAATGATCCAGCCATGTATGATCCAGCCATGTATGATCCAGCGCCATGAATGATCCAGCCATGAATGATCCAGCCATGAATGATCCAGCCATGTATGATCCAGCGCCATGTATGATCCAGCCATGAATGATCCAGCCATGTATGATCCAGCCATGAATGATCCAGCCATGTATGATCCAGCCATGAATGATCCAGCGCCATGTATGATCCAGCCATGAATGATCCAGCGCCATGTATGATCCAGCCATGTATGATCCAGCCATGAATGATCCAGCGCCATGTATGATCCAGCCATGTATGATCCAGCCATGAATGATCCAGCGCCATGTATGATCCAGCCATGTATGATCCAGCCATGTATGATCCAGCCATGAATGATCCAGCGCCATGAATGATCCAGCGCCATGAATGATCCAGCCATGAATGATCCAGCCATGTATGATCCAGCCATGTATGATCCAGCGCCATGAATGATCCAGCCATGTATGATCCAGCCATGTATGATCCAGCCATGAATGATCCAGCGCCATGAATGATCCAGCGCCATGAATGATCCAGCCATGAATGATCCAGCCATGTATGATCCAGCCATGTATGATCCAGCGCCATGAATGATCCAGCCATGAATGATCCAGCCATGAATGATCCAGCCATGAATGATCCAGCCATGTATGATCCAGCGCCATGAATGATCCAGCCATGTATGATCCAGCGCCATGAATGATCCAGCCATGAATGATCCAGCCATGAATGATCCAGCCATGAATGATCCAGCCATGAATGATCCAGCCATGTATGATCCAGCCATGAATGATCCAGCGCCATGTATGATCCAGCCATGAATGATCCAGCCATGTATGATCCAGCCATGAATGATCCAGCCATGTATGATCCAGCCATGAATGATCCAGCGCCATGTATGATCCAGCCATGAATGATCCAGCGCCATGTATGATCCAGCCATGAATGATCCAGCGCCATGTATGATCCAGCCATGTATGATCCAGCCATGAATGATCCAGCCATGTATGATCCAGCCATGAATGATCCAGCGCCATGTATGATCCAGCCATGTATGATCCAGCCATGAATGATCCAGCGCCATGTATGATCCAGCCATGAATGATCCAGCCATGAATGATCCAGCCATGAATGATCCAGCCATGAATGATCCAGCCATGAATGATCCAGCGCCATGTATGATCCAGCCATGAATGATCCAGCCATGAATGATCCAGCGCCATGTATGATCCAGCCATGTATGATCCAGCCATGTATGATCCAGCCATGAATGATCCAGCGCCATGTATGATCCAGCCATGTATGATCCAGCCATGAATGATCCAGCCATGTATGATCCAGCCATGAATGATCCAGCGCCATGTATGATCCAGCCATGTATGATCCAGCCATGAATGATCCAGCGCCATGTATGATCCAGCCATGAATGATCCAGCCATGTATGATCCAGCCATGAATGATCCAGCGCCATGTATGATCCAGCCATGTATGATCCAGCCATGAATGATCCAGCGCCATGAATGATCCAGCCATGTATGATCCAGCCATGAATGATCCAGCCATGAATGATCCAGCCATGAATGATCCAGCGCCATGTATGATCCAGCCATGTATGATCCAGCCATGAATGATCCAGCGCCATGTATGATCCAGCCATGAATGATCCAGCGCCATGAATGATCCAGCCATGAATGATCCAGCGCCATGTATGATCCAGCCATGTATGATCCAGCCATGAATGATCCAGCCATGTATGATCCAGCCATGAATGATCCAGCGCCATGTATGATCCAGCCATGTATGATCCAGCCATGAATGATCCAGCGCCATGTATGATCCAGCCATGAATGATCCAGCCATGAATGATCCAGCCATGAATGATCCAGCCATGAATGATCCAGCGCCATGTATGATCCAGCCATGAATGATCCAGCCATGAATGATCCAGCCATGAATGATCCAGCCATGAATGATCCAGCGCCATGTATGATCCAGCCATGAATGATCCAGCCATGAATGATCCAGCGCCATGTATGATCCAGCCATGTATGATCCAGCCATGTATGATCCAGCCATGAATGATCCAGCGCCATGTATGATCCAGCCATGTATGATCCAGCCATGAATGATCCAGCCATGTATGATCCAGCCATGTATGATCCAGCCATGTATGATCCAGCCATGTATGATCCAGCGCCATGTATGATCCAGCGCCATGTATGATCCAGCCATGAATGATCCAGCGCCATGTATGATCCAGCCATGTATGATCCAGCCATGAATGATCCAGCGCCATGTATGATCCAGCCATGAATGATCCAGCCATGAATGATCCAGCCATGAATGATCCAGCGCCATGTATGATCCAGCCATGTATGATCCAGCCATGAATGATCCAGCGCCATGTATGATCCAGCCATGAATGATCCAGCGCCATGAATGATCCAGCCATGAATGATCCAGCGCCATGAATGATCCAGCCATGAATGATCCAGCGCCATGAATGATCCAGCCATGAATGATCCAGCGCCATGTATGATCCAGCCATGTATGATCCAGCCATGAATGATCCAGCCATGTATGATCCAGCCATGTATGATCCAGCCATGTATGATCCAGCCATGAATGATCCAGCGCCATGAATGATCCAGCCATGAATGATCCAGCGCCATGAATGATCCAGCCATGAATGATCCAGCGCCATGTATGATCCAGCCATGAATGATCCAGCCATGTATGATCCAGCCATGAATGATCCAGCGCCATGTATGATCCAGCCATGTATGATCCAGCCATGAATGATCCAGCGCCATGAATGATCCAGCCATGTATGATCCAGCCATGAATGATCCAGCGCCATGAATGATCCAGCCATGAATGATCCAGCCATGAATGATCCAGCGCCATGAATGATCCAGCGCCATGTATGATCCAGCCATGAATGATCCAGCGCCATGTATGATCCAGCCATGAATGATCCAGCCATGTATGATCCAGCCATGAATGATCCAGCGCCATGAATGATCCAGCGCCATGAATGATCCAGCGCCATGAATGATCCAGCGCCATGAATGATCCAGCCATGTATGATCCAGCCATGTATGATCCAGCGCCATGAATGATCCAGCGCCATGAATGATCCAGCGCCATGTATGATCCAGCCATGTATGATCCAGGGCCATGTATGATCCAGCCATGAATGATCCAGCCATGAATGATCCAGCCATGTATGATCCAGCGCCATGTATGATCCAGCCATGAATGATCCAGCCATGAATGATCCAGCGCCATGTATGATCCAGCCATGAATGATCCAGCGCCATGTATGATCCAGCCTTGAATGATCCAGCGCCATGAATGATCCAGCCATGAATGATCCAGCGCCATGTATGATCCAGCCATGAATGATCCAGCGCCATGAATGATCCAGCCATGAATGATCCAGCGCCATGAGTGATCCAGCGCCATGAATGATCCAGCGCCATGTATGATCCAGCCATGAATGATCCAGCGCCATGTATGATCCAGCCATGAATGATCCAGCCATGTATGATCCAGCCATGTATGATCCAGCCATGTATGATCCAGCCATGAATGATCCAGCCATGAATGATCCAGCCATGTATGATCCAGCCATGAATGATCCAGCCATGAATGATCCAGCGCCATGTATGATCCAGCCATGAATGATCCAGCGCCATGTATGATCCAGCCATGAATGATCCAGCACCATGTATGATCCAGCCATGAATGATCCAGCCATGAATGATCCAGCCATGAATGATCCAGCCATGAATGATCCAGCGCCATGAATGATCCAGCCATGTATGATCCAGCCATGAATGATCCAGCGCCATGTATGATCCAGCCATGAATGATCCAGCGCCATGTATGATCCAGCCATGAATGATCCAGCGCCATGTATGATCCAGCCATGAATGATCCAGCGCCATGTATGATCCAGCCATGAATGATCCAGCCATGTATGATCCAGCCATGAATGATCCAGCGCCATGAATGATCCAGCCATGTATGATCCAGCGCCATGTATGATCCAGCCATGAATGATCCAGCCATGAATGATCCAGCCATGTATGATCCAGCGCCATGTATGATCCAGCCATGAATGATCCAGCCATGAATGATCCAGCCATGTATGATCCAGCCATGAATGATCCAGCGCCATGTATGATCCAGCCATGAATGATCCAGCGCCATGTATGATCCAGCCATGAATGATCCAGCGCCATGTATGATCCAGCCATGAATGATCCAGCCATGAATGATCCAGCGCCATGAATGATCCAGCCATGTATGATCCAGCCATGAATGATCCAGCGCCATGTATGATCCAGCCATGAATGATCCAGCGCCATGTATGATCCAGCCATGAATGATCCAGCGCCATGTATGATCCAGCCATGAATGATCCAGCCATGAATGATCCAGCCATGTATGATCCAGCCATGAATGATCCAGCCATGTATGATCCAGCCATGAATGATCCAGCGCCATGTATGATCCAGCCATGAATGATCCAGCCATGTATGATCCAGCCATGTATGATCCAGCCATGAATGATCCAGCCATGAATGATCCAGCCATGTATGATCCAGCGCCATGAATGATCCAGCGCCATGTATGATCCAGCCATGTATGATCCAGCCATGTATGATCCAGCCATGAATGATCCAGCCATGTATGATCCAGCCATGTATGATCCAGCCATGTATGATCCAGCCATGTATGATCCAGCCATGTATGATCCAGCCATGTATGATCCAGCGCCATGAATGATCCAGCCATGAATGATCCAGCCATGAATGATCCAGCCATGAATGATCCAGCGCCATGAATGATCCAGCCATGAATGATCCAGCCATGAATGATCCAGCCATGAATGATCCAGCCATGTATGATCCAGCCATGAATGATCCAGCCATGTATGATCCAGCCATGAATGATCCAGCCATGAATGATCCAGCCATGAATGATCCAGCCATGAATGATCCAGCCATGTATGATCCAGCGCCATGAATGATCCAGCGCCATGTATGATCCAGCCATGAATGATCCAGCCATGTATGATCCAGCCATGAATGATCCAGCCATGAATGATCCAGCGCCATGAATGATCCAGCCATGTATGATCCAGCGCCATGAATGATCCAGCGCCATGAATGATCCAGCCATGAATGATCCAGCGCCATGAATGATCCAGCCATGAATGATCCAGCCATGTATGATCCAGCCATGAATGATCCAGCCATGAATGATCCAGCCATGAATGATCCAGCCATGTATGATCCAGCCATGAATGATCCAGCCATGAATGATCCAGCCATGTATGATCCAGCCATGAATGATCCAGCCATGAATGATCCAGCGCCATGAATGATCCAGCCATGAATGATCCAGCCATGTATGATCCAGCCATGAATGATCCAGCCATGAATGATCCAGCCATGTATGATCCAGCCATGAATGATCCAGCCATGAATGATCCAGCCATGTATGATCCAGCCATGTATGATCCAGCCATGAATGATCCAGCCATGTATGATCCAGCCATGAATGATCCAGCGCCATGTATGATCCAGCCATGTATGATCCAGCCATGTATGATCCAGCCATGTATGATCCAGCCATGTATGATCCAGCGCCATGAATGATCCAGCCATGAATGATCCAGCCATGAATGATCCAGCCATGAATGATCCAGCGCCATGAATGATCCAGCCATGAATGATCCAGCCATGAATGATCCAGCCATGAATGATCCAGCCATGTATGATCCAGCCATGAATGATCCAGCCATGTATGATCCAGCCATGAATGATCCAGCCATGAATGATCCAGCCATGAATGATCCAGCCATGAATGATCCAGCGCCATGTATGATCCAGCCATGAATGATCCAGCCATGTATGATCCAGCCATGAATGATCCAGCCATGAATGATCCAGCGCCATGAATGATCCAGCCATGTATGATCCAGCGCCATGAATGATCCAGCCATGAATGATCCAGCCATGAATGATCCAGCCATGAATGATCCAGCGCCATGAATGATCCAGCCATGAATGATCCAGCCATGAATGATCCAGCCATGAATGATCCAGCCATGAATGATCCAGCGCCATGAATGATCCAGCGCCATGAATGATCCAGCCATGAATGATCCAGCGCCATGAATGATCCAGCCATGAATGATCCAGCCATGTATGATCCAGCCATGAATGATCCAGCCATGAATGATCCAGCCATGAATGATCCAGCCATGTATGATCCAGCCATGAATGATCCAGCCATGAATGATCCAGCCATGTATGATCCAGCCATGAATGATCCAGCCATGAATGATCCAGCGCCATGAATGATCCAGCCATGAATGATCCAGCGCCATGAATGATCCAGCCATGTATGATCCAGCCATGTATGATCCAGCCATGAATGATCCAGCCATGTATGATCCAGCCATGAATGATCCAGCCATGAATGATCCAGCCATGTATGATCCAGCCATGTATGATCCAGCCATGAATGATCCAGCCATGTATGATCCAGCCATGAATGATCCAGCGCCATGTATGATCCAGCCATGAATGATCCAGCCATGTATGATCCAGCCATGAATGATCCAGCGCCATGTATGATCCAGCCATGTATGATCCAGCCATGAATGATCCAGCGCCATGAATGATCCAGCCATGAATGATCCAGCGCCATGAATGATCCAGCCATGAATGATCCAGCGCCATGAATGATCCAGCCATGAATGATCCAGCGCCATGAATGATCCAGCCATGTATGATCCAGCCATGTATGATCCAGCCATGAATGATCCAGCCATGTATGATCCAGCCATGTATGATCCAGCCATGTATGATCCAGCCATGAATGATCCAGCGCCATGAATGATCCAGCGCCATGAATGATCCAGCGCCATGAATGATCCAGCGCCATGTATGATCCAGCCATGAATGATCCAGCCATGTATGATCCAGCCATGAATGATCCAGCCATGAATGATCCAGCCATGAATGATCCAGCCATGTATGATCCAGCGCCATGAATGATCCAGCGCCATGTATGATCCAGCCATGTATGATCCAGCCATGTATGATCCAGCCATGAATGATCCAGCCATGTATGATCCAGCCATGTATGATCCAGCCATGAATGATCCAGCCATGTATGATCCAGCCATGAATGATCCAGCGCCATGTATGATCCAGCCATGAATGATCCAGCGCCATGTATGATCCAGCCATGTATGATCCAGCCATGTATGATCCAGCCATGAATGATCCAGCCATGTATGATCCAGCCATGTATGATCCAGCCATGTATGATCCAGCCATGTATGATCCAGCCACACCTGTGCACATGCCATAGATGGAGGAACAACACAATCAGAAGTGGAGGCTGATTCACTACTAACGCCAGGTATCAGCAGATGAGCGTTTGTATAGCGGCACTTAGAGCGACCGCTAGTAGACGCTGTATGCGGGTATTGGGTGCTGTAACAGAGCGTCTCGGTCACTTTAGTAACTTGGCCAGCATTGATGAATGTGATGCATGTTGGGCGCTGTAACACCAGTGCAGCGCTGCAGAGAGCGAAAGGTAGCGCCAACAAAATAGGACACACACACAGCGACGGCATTAAAGCTGGGCGCTGTAGCATAGAGCGCCAGATGCTGTGTGATTAAAGTCTGTTTTTGAACACATATCCACCAGTAACAAAGCGAAAACACATGGAATGACATTGTTTTATCACTGGGACATTAACACTTTAGTGCCAGACCTGTAATGACAATTCTGCATAAGAATATAAAAAGTCAAAAAAGTTTCTAAACTTTTCTGAAACCCCCTTGAAATATATGGCAGAGCGACACTGAGCGGCAGGTACTACATGGCGCTATACGCTGAGCCGCCTCTAGTAATACATGTGACGCTACATGGTGCTGTTACAGGCGCTCACCAGATTCGCTTTCTTAAATGTGGTTTTGCGCACAGAACCCGGCATTCAACAGACGCTGCCTGCCGCTACAAGGCGCTACCTGGCGCTATCCGTTCTTAAATAACCCCCTTAATGACACAAGAGGATTTGGTCGCTCCCACTCAACAGAGCCATATTAATGTGCACGGCATATGGCACTGACTGGACGAGACCCTGCACATGTGCCATAAGAAGACTGGGGAAAGGTGAGTTTTTATGGGCGGTCTGGGGGCAAGGAACAAATCTTGGGTTTTGTTCTGCTTTAAGAGCTTTCTGTTTGCACCTCCCTTGGGACATCCTGATTTGGGATGCCCTAAAGTGTGAAACCCCCTATGTTCTCAGTACAGGTGCTTTAGGACACAGCTCCCAAATCCAAACAGGGGGGTGGGGCTGACACTGCAAAAACACAAACGGAGTGGCGCCGTTAGATTATGGGTGTCAGCCCATCACTGTTGAACACTGTTGGTCCACTTTAAATTAGCCATCCGCTGGTATCTGAGGTTCCCAAATGATCAAGACTCATGGCCCAACTTAGAATCCTTTCAGCCTTTAACAGCAGAGGGCATAATGGAGGATCTTCTGATTACTACCTACAAAGCAGTATTGGAAATCTGACTTTGGCCCTTATTTAACAAGGGATAGCGCCAGGTAGCGACTGGTGAGCGAACGGTAATGACGGTCACCGCCACGAGAACGCCGGCTCCCCTCCGCTATCACACATTTATCAAGCCAATCCTGCTTAGCGACTGACAGAGCGCCAGATAGCCACTCATTCATCATTATTCCAGCCTCACCCCACAGCGCCAGCGTCCGACCTTGAACAGCGACAGGTATGACCTCTCGCTACCTGGCGCTCTCCAATGCATTTCAATGGAACAATCTTTAAATATTAATAATTAATTGTTAATATATATATATATTTTTTTTTTTTTAATGTGAAAATTTCTGTGACCACTTCTGCAATGTTAGATATTTTTTTTAAAGTAAGAAAAAAATAAAAAAAAAATTGTGCAGAATTGATATTACAGGTCTGATATTAATGTATTCATATTACTAAATTATTTTAAAAACTTATTTTTTTTTGGTTTCCAAAAATATGGTTGTTTGGGGGTTAAAAAACTACTTTTAGCCCATCGCCGCCAGCGCTCTGGGGTTTAAACATGCATTTCACAACGCGAGAATTTTTGGAGCGTGATTTGTTAATGAATATGGTGGGAGCCGGTCGCTCTGACCAGTCGCTATCATGCGCTCCCATACAGCGCGGAACCTGTCAAATAGCGACTCATCACCTTGTATTCAACATTACTGCACGCCGACTGAGTCGCTATCAACAACCGAACAACGGCCAAGCACAGCGACTACTAGCGGGCGCTGTGAAAATGCCGCTACAGTCGCTCAACTGTCGCTACCTGGCGCTATTAATAAATCAGCCTCTTAGAATCCTTTCAGCCTTTAACAGCAGAGGGCATAATGGAGGATCTTCTGATTACTACCTACAAAGCAGTATTGGAAATCTGACTTTGTTTTGCGCTTATTATTATCAATGATCATTTTTACAGCATTTTTATAGCTCGTGTTCCAGGTTGATGATGTGATCAGATGGCATTCACTGTATTTTCTCCCAAAGCCACCGGGAACAGCAGTATCAGCAAACGGGTTTATGTGTAATCAGTCTAAACCTTTGCACACACACATCAATTGTTTATGAAATGTATTTTAATCCATTCTAATCCAGGCATTGGCTCTAATAAGACTTAAAGCAGAACAAAACCCACCAACGGCTGACCCTAATCTAAAAGATTCCAGGGCCAGCCACTGGCTTTCCCAAATTGGAATGCCACGCTGTGTGAAACCCCCCAGGGTGCCGGTTATCACTCACCTTTACCTGGTCCAATGGTGCATGCTTGGGCTCTTGCCCAATGAGAGCCGCCCGCTGAACTGAGGTAATTTAGCAGACGGCTCTTGTTGTCAATGGGGGGGCGTGCACTGCCGCATCCCCTGGTATCGTACGCACACTCCTGCCCCCGCCATTCACAGGAGCGCCTACATGGCAGGGGATGCAAAAGTGCGCGCCCCCAATTATAGTCAATGAGAGCTGATTACCAAAAGATGGAAACATAGCAAATGGCTCTCATTGGCTGAGCGTTGCCAACCGAGAAGAGGTGAGTTTAACTGAGCGAACTGGGGTGTTTCACACAGCAGGGCATCCCAAATAGGAGAGTAAAAATCCTTGGTTTTGTTCTGCTTTAAATTAATTATATTGAATGGTCAATTGGCCAAATCAAATTCTCGCCTGTTAAAGGGCCATCAATGGCCGGTGGGCAATCAGGTCAGACAGGTTAAAGGAGATTTAAGGGGACAGGCTTCACCTCAAGGTGCAAGTGGTAAAGGAAAAGTCCTCCAACTTTTTAGTCCTTTTCAAGAGAAGTTCCCTCAGTTGTTCAGTATGAAATGATTAAACCTATGGGTGAATGGTCCTCGCCACATAAGCCTATTTACAGCTGGACGGGGTTGCCATGGCTACTGACACATCACGGCCCTTTGTATTCCACATCAGTATTTACAGACAATCTGACAGTTGGGAATGTGCGCCTGTGTTTACTCCCAACAGCCATTGCAGAAAAACCTGTCCACAGATACTGCTACCAGATGGGGCCACCATCCAAGGAGTTAGTAAACCTAGATCTGTATCTGTGTGGCCCGCCACCATCTTGATGTGTTATTGGATGCAGTGAGGCCGCCCTGGCTTGCAGAGCATGATCAGTGAGCAACTGCCACTGCCAAGTGGTTTGTTCCTCATTGTTAACAAACCCTCGAGCAAGCAGGCAATCCATGTGGGACCTGGTTGATTGTTGGCTGAACAATCAGACCTATGGGGGGGTTTAAAATCTGACTCCCCCCACTCCCTATGAGCAGCATAATGTGGTCCCCCAACACTCACCTCAAATAAAAATCACTATGCAGTCTCTCAAGACTTATTACACCTAATAAACCAAATAATCTCCCCCTTAAACTCCCTCACCCCTATAGGCAGGCCAATAACCCCCGTTTGCCCCCAAAAGTGACATAACCCGCATTCTTCCCAGTAAGCAGCATTATGTCGCCCTTCAAGTCTTATTATACCGAAAGCACCTATAGCAACCCCTTAAACAACATTATTCAGACCCTGATCCGCCCCAATATGCAGCATACTGCAACCCCCTCAACCTCCAATACCCTGCAATTAAACAGTATTAGAGGCCCACGCATTTTGTACCCCACTCACCTCTCACATCCCTGTTAAGACGGGGAGGCTGATTCATTAATAGCGCCAGGTAGCGCCAGATGAGCGACTGTAGCGTGTTTTTTTCAGCGCCAGCCAGTATTCGCTGTGCTTGGCCGGCGTTAGCTTGATGACAGCGACTCAGTCGGTGTGCGGTAATGTTGAATACGGGCTGGGGGGTCGCTGTTTCACCGGTTCAGCGTTGTATGTGAGCGCCTGACAACGAATGGCCAGAGCGAACGGCTAGCTTCATATTCATTAACAAATCACGCTCCGAATTTGCTGGCGCAGTCCATTCCTTGTTTAAACCCCAGTGCGCTGGCGGCGATGTGTATTAACTAGTTTTTAACCCCTAAACAACCATATTTTTTGAATGTAACATTATACATATCATTTTGTAATATGAATACATTAATATCAGACCTGTTAGATCAATTCTGCACAAATTTTTTTTTTAATTTTTTTTTACTTAAAAATAAATCCTAACATTGCAGAAGTGGTCTCCGAATTTTTGACATTAAAAAAAAAAAATTAATACCAATTAATTATGATGGGTTATAGATTGCTCCATTGAAATGCATTGGACATCGCCAGGGAGCGACAGCTCATACCTGGTGCTGTGAGGGAATTTGCAGCGGCGCTGTTCGGTCCAGGCGGCTTCATGATGAATGCCGCGCTAGCCGTCACTCTCGCCGGCGCTAGCCTCATTTTGCTTGATAAATGCGTCATTGTGACCGCCGCCGGGCGTACTTGAGTCGGTAGTCGCCGTTAGCTGCCGCTACCTGGCGCTCGTCAGACACTACCTGGTGCTAGCCCGTGATAAATAAGGGCCTAAGAGGCCGATTCATTAATAGCGCCAGGTAGCGACAGATGAGCGACAGTAGCGTTATTTTCACCGCGCCCGCTAGTATTCGCTGTGCTTGGCCGTTGTTCGGTTGTTGACAGCGACTCAGTCGGTGTGCGGTAATGTTGAATACGGGGTTAGGAGTCGCTGTTTGACAGGTTCCGCGCTGTATGGGAGCGCATGACAGCGAACGGCCATAGCGAACGGCTCCCAGCATATTCATTAACAAATCACGCTCCAAAAATTCTCGCACTGTAAAATGCTTGTTTAAACCCCAGAGCGCTGGCGGCGATGGGTTAAAAGTAGTTTTTTAACCCCCAAACAACCATATTTTTGGCTAAAAAAAAAACAAGTTTTTCAAAACATTTTGTAATATGAATTCATTAATATCAGACCTGTAATATCAATTCTGCACAAATTTTTTTTTTATTTTTTTTTTACCTTAAAAAAAATATCTAACATTGCAGAAGTGGTCACCGAATTATTCACATTTAACAAAAAAAAAAAAAAAAAAAACATTAATAGCAATTAATTATGAATATTTAAAGATTGTTCCATTGAAATGCATTGGAGAGCGCCAGGTAGCGAGAGGTCATACCTGTCGCTGTTCAAGGTCGCTCACTGGCGCTGTGGGGTGAGGCTGGAATAATGATGAATGATTCGCTCTCTGGCGCTCTGTCAGTCGCTAAGCCGGATCGGCTTGATAAATGTGTGATTCCGGAGGGGAGCCGGCGTTCTCGTGGCGGTGAGCGTCATTACCGTTCGCTCACCATTCGCTACCTGGCGCTGTCCCTTGTTAAATAAGGGCCTAATTCAATGGGGGAGGCGGGCAATCTACATGGAAGCTGAAGCTGGGACCTTGATTGACAGGACAGGTCACTCACCCAATACCATGCAGCAGAAATGATCGGGCTCCCTCTTTAATATGCAGAAGCAGGGTCAGGCTTTGCATTGCCTCCGCACAAATAATTGGGGGTCCTTTAAGAGTAGAGTGTTACAGGTTGACCCGTAGACACTATGGATGGTAAGAGGGCTGTTACATAATAAGCGGCACTCTTTATATTTTTTATTTGGAGGGGGTTTGGACGTATATACCAGTTGTATGTTTGCACACACATTGGAATTCTTCCTCCACATTTAACCCATCTGTGCAGTGAGAAAAAAGAAAGCAGTGTATAATAATGGTGACCCCAGAATAGTATATAAACATCGCCGAGCGCCGCGCAATGTCACCCCCCTCTAAGGCCAGCGGCTCCGATCGCGCTGGCGGCCGCATCCCCCTGCTTCCCTATAACAGGGAGCATGCCTGCGCTGGCCATAAACAAATGCCTGGCACAGCCACGCGCCCTGCTAGAGGGATAGCGGGGATGCGCCCGTGGCTCGCACATGCACCGTTGGACCAAGAAGCAAGGTAAGTGTATGGGGCAACCTGGGGGGTTTCACACAGCGGGGCATCCCAATTTCGGATGCCCCTGATGGGGGGGGGGGGGAAATCTTATAGATTCCCGGGTTGATCACGCTGGGTTTTGGTCCACTTTAATGGTATAGGGGGTATAAGAGTAGAATAGGAAGGAGTATAGAGGGGACCCAAACTATTTGCCTGCATAGGGCCCAGAAAGACGCGTGGGCCATGGCAAACCAGCTTTGTAATCTTGATACCAACCAAATAATGTAACGTAACCAAACCTACCACATTTGTTAAAATAGGCCATGCCCCCTCATTAATTGATGGATGGACAGTTAAAACAATAGAAAAACTTTAAATAGGCAAATAAATCATTTATTGATGCAGATCTGCATGTTAAACCTCAAAGGAGAACAACAAGGAGCAGGGGGACACAGACTAAAAAAAGAGGGACAGTCCCTCCAAATCAGGGACACTTGGGAGGTATGTGCAACATGTTAGTCATAGCAAACAGTAGAAAGAAAAAAAGATAAAGGCCCTTATTTAACAAGGGATAGCGCCAGGTAGCGAATGGTGAGCGAACGGTAATGACGGTCACAGCCACGAGAACGCCGCCTCCCCTCCGCAATCACACATTTATCAAGCCGATCCTGCTTAGCGACTGACAGAGCGCCAGATAGCGAATCATTCATCATTATTCCAGCCTCACCCCACAGCGCCAGCGAGCGACCTTGAACAGCGACAGGTATGACCTCTCGCTACCTGGCGCTCTCCAATGCATTTCAATGGAGCAATCTTTAAATATTCATAATTAATTGTTATTAATGTTTTTTTTTTTTTTTAAATGTCAAAAATGTTAGATATTTTTTTTAAGGTTAAAAAAAAAAAAAAAATTTGTGCAGAATTGATATTACAGGTCTGATATTAATGTATTCATATAACAAAATGTTTTGAAAAACATGTTTTTTTTTTTTCAAAAAATATGGTTGTTTGGGGGTTAAAAAACTACTTTTAACCCATCGCCGCCAGCGCTCTGGGGTTTAAACAAGCATTTCACAGCGCGAGAATTTTTTGAGCGTGATTTGTTAATGAATATGCTGGGAGCCGTTCGCTATGGCCATTCGCTGTCATGCGCTCCCATACAGCGCGGAACCTGTCAAACAGCGACTCCTCACCCAATATTCAACATTACCGCACACCGACTGAGTCGCTGTCAACAGCCGAACAACGGCCAAGCACAGCGAATACTAGCGTGCGCTGTGAAAATAACGCTACTGTCGCTCATCTGTCGCTACCTGGCGCTATTAATGAATCAGCCTCAAAGATACATTTTGTAGGCTGAGTATATTTAAGGGTAAAATCCCCCAAATACCTAGTTCTGTTCATCACACGTATTATACGAGGAAAAGAAAGATCACAGACCTTTATGCTCTAGATAGTGATAAGTCAACCGCATGGAGCTCCATATACAGTAGCAGCGATGCCTGTACTGCTCTGTTATTTAGCATGGAGAATGGAAGCAAAGCTTTCTCTACATATTGGATCAACTTGGCAAGGACATCATGGCAGATCCTTATTTAGGGACAGGCAGATGTCTCCCCATCCCCATTATCACCTTTCTAAGCCCATAGCCATTGTTACCAGCTCCATTCTAATGCTGGTTAATGGCAGCAGTAAAGCCTCCTAACAATAGGAAACATTATCACTGTTTGATACATTAGCGGTTCCCCCTTCCATGGGGCTAATGAAGGCTATCTCCCAGAAGCATCCCTGAATTACCCTCTTTTAAGACATATATATATAAGGGAAAGGGCCCGGGGTTGTAATTGGAAGCCTGCAAGAACACAGCACGTTCCTGAAGGCCAGTGCGTGTGTATGGGGAGGAGAAAAGGGAATAAAAGCGGGTTTAATGAGCTGGAAAGAGGATATCTCACTAAGCAGGGCCATAGAAAGACCTGAAAAGGCACATTTGGCACAATGCTAACCATAGCTGCCTCTCTTTCTTCTCTTTCTGCCTGTGATACAAAGAGAAATACAAACATGGCAAAGAATAAAAAAAGCTTTGTATCTTTCTGCCTAGATTACAAAAAAAAAAAAATATATATATATATATATATATATATATATATATATACATATATATATATACCGTATATATATATATATATATATATATACCGTATATATATATATATATATATATATATATAACCCATGCCTATTACTACCACTAACCACCTAATTCTTTATACTCTACCCTTTCACCTCTGACAAAGCCTTTGCTTGACCAGGCGAAAGGCCATGGTGACCTGTAATCAGCACTTAACCCGAGGTTTAGGAACCTTTTTTGGGTGACCACATGTGGCAGATGGGAAGGGGACAATGTAGGATATGGAGTGACCCTCCAACACCCCTTGCTCTATTGATCAGTCATGACCCAGTGGTCATCTCAGTTTTTACAGGTCCAAAACAACTTAATTATGGCAGTAATACATTTGTGACTGTTCCACAAACCATCAAAAAAAGGCCATGCTATGGTCTCAACCCATTTCTCCCAACCAATTGGAAAGATGTATCTATCTAACCCACCAATATGGTACAGCTGTCAAAAAATGTTTGGCCAAGTATTAATCAAAAATTTTAGCAACAACAACAGAGCGGCCATGCAAGAAAGCACACCTATCTCTATAAGGAGCACCAACAACCAATTATAAGGAAAAATATATACAAATCTTTATTAATACAAAAGCGCACACACAAAGCTAAAAACAATCAAGGACAAACAAATTTAAAAACAACCATGCTGGATCAATATTCAAAAATGATCAAACACCCTAACAGGTATAATATATGAACACTACCTCATGTGAATGGGCCCTCTGGGTATCCTTGATTGTTTTTAGCTTTGTGTGTGTGCTTTTGTATTAATAAAGATTTGTATATATTTTTCCTTATAATTGGTTGTTGGTGTGCTTTCTTGCATGGCCGCTCTGTTGTTGTTGCTATGGTTGTAATGTTTAGTGAGCACACGATTTATGGTACATATTATAATTGGTAATTAGTGGTGCACCCTTATTGTCTGTTGTATTAATCAGAATTTGATTCGATCTTTTAAATTGATCAAAACATTGTATTTACATATTGTTTGTTTTCATTGTACATTTATATTAAAAATCTAATCAAAAATGTTGGATCAAAACCTCAATGTCAATAAAAAATATCAAACGCAAATGATCAAACAATCGTTTCGATTTTGCAACATTTTAGATCTTAAATTTGATCCCAAGAATTGTAACAAATTAAAAGAAGAAAAAAGAATCTAAAGGAGTCCAGGGCCGGCTGCTGGCCATCCCCCCCGGTGATTGGGTGAAACTCCCCAGATCAGCAGTAACAGCTTAATTTTCTCCAGTCCAAAGGCACATGCACAGGCTCTCGTCCAATCAGAGCAGTTTGCTGTGGCGGGGAGGCCGATTCATTAATAGCGGCAGGTAGCGACAGTTGAGCGACTGTAGCGGCATTTTCAGAGCGCCCGCTAGTAGTCCGTTCTTCGGTAGTTGATAGCGACTCAGTCGGTTTGCCGTAATGTTGAATATTGGGTGAGGAGTCGCTATTTGACAGGTTCCGCGCTGTATGGGAGCGCATGATAGCGACTGGCCCTAGCGACCGACTTCCACCATATTCATTAAAAAATCACGCTCAATAAATTCTCGCGCTGTGAAATGCATGTTTAAACCCCAGAGCGCTGGCGGCGATGGGTTAAAAGTAGTTTTTTAACCCCCAAACAACCATATTTTTGGAAACCAAAAAAAAAAACAAGTTTTAAAAATAACTTGGTAATATGAATACATTAATATCAGACCTGTAATATCAATTCTGTACAATTTTTTTTTTTTTTACCTTAAAAAATTATCTAAAATGGCAGAAGTGGTCACAGAATTTTTCACATTAAAAAAAAAAAAAACAATTAATAACAATTAATTATGAATATTTAAAGATTGTTCCATTGAAATGCATTGGAGCGCGCCAGGTAGCGAGAGGTCATACCTGTCGCTGTTCAAGGTCGGACGCTGGCGCTGTCGGCTGAGGCTGGAATAATGATGAATGAGTCGCTATATGGCGCTATCTCAGTCGCTAAGCAGGATTGGCTTGATAAATGTGTGATTGTGGTGGGGAGCCGGCGTTCTCGTGGCGCGGCCCGTCATTACCGGCTGCTCACCAGTCGCTACCTGTCGATATTCCTTCATAAATAAGGGCCTAAGTAATTTGATAGTCTGGGATGGGAGCGCTCGCACAGTCTGAAGATTCTGGGGATGCAGCCAACTGGGCTCCTCATTGCAGACTATTAGAGCCATTAGAGACGGCTCTGGTTGGACGAGAGCCCACATATGCACCATTGGACCGGGGAGAGGTAAGCTGTTACTGACCATCTTGTGGTTTGACACAGCAGGGCACACCAATTTGGGATGCCCCTGGGGCATTGAACAAAACCTGGGATAGTCAAAATCCAGGGTTTATTCCGCTTTAAGTGATTTAATTAGTAATTTCATTTGTTTGAGATTAAAAGTTCCAATAGCTTCTTCTAGTAAATGTTTAACTGTATTGCCACATGTATGAGATTTGATCATTGCTTTTGCTTGTATATGCGTAAAGCATTTTTCTTAAAACCCTATTTTGACCTAAACCGTTAAGAATTGTCGAAATGTTGTATAGTAATTTGTCTATGTGTAATTTGTGTAACTTGGCTCTTTTTATGACTGAATTGAGCTTGAATCAACTAAAGGCTTTTATGTGAATGGTCAAATTATTTTAAAAATTGGAGAATGAAATCTCTGTGGTTCCTGCACAGGAACAGAATCAGTGTAAAAGATCTTTAGGTTGGTCATAATCAGGGCAACCTGGCTGAAAGGACCCAGGGTGATCTATACCACACTATGCGATATGAGAGCCTCCCTGTCTGAACATGAAATTTAAACTATTGATTACCATACATTCGCCCTATAAGACACACATCCCAATAAGCACCTAGGATTTGGAGCCTCCCCCAAGGACTAGATAATAGGCAGAATCCCCCAATTACAGACAGTGTGGCATCCCCCCACCCCCACATTCCCCATTTAGGCCGTGTGGCATTTCCTCCCTCCTATTTCCTATAAGCAGTGTGGCATACCCCAATCTCATTCCCCATATAGGCCGTGTGGCATCCCTCCCTCATTCCTCATAGACAGTGTGGTATCCCCCTCCCATTCCCCATATAGGCAGTGTGGCATTCCCCCCTCCCATTACCCTTATAGGCAGTGTGGCATTCTCTCCTCCCATTCCCCATATAGGCAGTGTGGCATTCTCTCCTCCCATTCCCCATATAGGCAGTGTGGCATTCCCCCCCTCCCATTCCCCATATAGGCAGTGTGGCATTCCCCCCTCCCATTCTCCATATAGGCAGTGTGGCATTCTCTCCTCCCATTCCCCATATAGGCAGTGTGGCATCCCCCCTCCCATTCCCCATATAGGCAGTGTGGCATCCCCCTCCTATCCCCATATAGGCAGTGTGGCATCCCCCTCCTATCCCCATATAGGCAGTGTGGCATTCCCCCCCTCCCATTCCCCATATAGGCAGTGTGGCATTCCCCCCTCCCATTCCCCATATAGGCAGTGTGGCATCCCCCCTCCCATTCCCCATATAGGCAGTGTGGCATCCCCCTCCTATCCCCATATAGGCAGTGTGGCATTCCCCCCCTCCCATTCCCCATATAGGCAGTGTGGCATCCCCCTCCTATCCCCATATAGGCAGTGTGGCATTCCCCCCTCCCATTCCCCATATAGGCAGTGTGGCATTCCCCCCCTCCCATTCCCCATATAGGCAATGTGGCATTCCCCCCTCCCATTCTCCATATAGGCAGTGTGGCATTCTCTCCTCCCATTCCCCATATAGGCAGTGTGGCATCCCCCCTCCCATTCCCCATATAGGCAGTGTGGCATCCCCCTCCTATCCCCATATAGGCAGTGTGGCATCCCCCTCCTATCCCCATATAGGCAGTGTGGCATTCCCCCCCTCCCATTCCCCATATAGGCAGTGTGGCATTCCCCCCTCCCATTCCCCATATAGGCAGTGTGGCATCCCCCCTCCCATTCCCCATATAGGCAGTGTGGCATCCCCCTCCTATCCCCATATAGGCAGTGTGGCATTCCCCCCTCCCATTCCCCATATAGGCAGTGTGGCATCCCCCCTCCCATTCCCCATATAGGCAGTGTGGCATCCCCCTCCTATCCCCATATAGGCAGTGTGGCATTCCCCCCCTCCCATTCCCCATATAGGCAGTGTGGCATCCCCCTCCTATCCCCATATAGGCAGTGTGGCATTCCCCCCTCCCATTCCCCATATAGGCAGTGTGGCATTCCCCCCCTCCCATTCCCCATATAGGCAGTGTGGCATTCCCCCCTCCCATTCTCCATATAGGCAGTGTGGCATTCTCTCCTCCCATTCCCCATATAGGCAGTGTGGCATCCCCCCTCCCATTCCCCATATAGGCAGTGTGGCATCCCCCTCCTATCCCCATATAGGCAGTGTGGCATCCCCCTCCTATCCCCATATAGGCAGTGTGGCATTCCCCCCCTCCCATTCCCCATATAGGCAGTGTGGCATTCCCCCCTCCCATTCTCCATATAGGCAGTGTGGCATTCTCTCCTCCCATTCCCCATATAGGCAGTGTGGCATCCCCCTCCTATCCCCATATAGGCAGTGTGGCATCCCCCTCCTATCCCCATATAGGCAGTGTGGCATTCCCCCCCTCCCATTCCCCATATAGGCAGTGTGGCATTCCCCCCTCCCATTCCCCATATAGGCAGTGTGGCATCCCCCCTCCCATTCCCCATATAGGCAGTGTGGCATTCTCTCCTCCCATTCCCCATATAGGCAGTGTAGCATTCCCCCCTCCCATTCTCCATATAGGCAGTGTGGCATTCTCTCCTCCCATTCCCCATATAGGCAGTGTGGCATCCCCCTCCTATCCCCATATAGGCAGTGTGGCATCCCCCTCCTATCCCCATATAGGCAGTGTGGCATTCCCCCCCTCCCATTCCCCATATAGGCAGTGTGGCATTCCCCCCTCCCATTCTCCATATAGGCAGTGTGGCATTCTCTCCTCCCATTCCCCATATAGGCAGTGTGGCATCCCCCCTCCCATTCCCCATATAGGCAGTGTGGCATCCCCCTCCTATCCCCATATAGGCAGTGTGGCATCCCCCTCCTATCCCCATATAGGCAGTGTGGCATTCCCCCCCTCCCATTCCCCATATAGGCAGTGTGGCATTCCCCCTCCCATTCCCCATATAGGCAGTGTGGCATTCCCCCCTCCCATTCTCCATATAGGCAGTGTGGCATTCTCTCCTCCCATTCCCCATATAGGCAGTGTGGCATCCCCCTCCTATCCCCATATAGGCAGTGTGGCATCCCCCTCCTATCCCCATATAGGCAGTGTGGCATTCCCCCCCTCCCATTCCCCATATAGGCAGTGTGGCATTCCCCCCTCCCATTCCCCATATAGGCAGTGTGGCATCCCCCCTCCCATTCCCCATATAGGCAGTGTGGCATTCTCTCCTCCCATTCCCCATATAGGCAGTGTGGCATTCCCCCCTCCCATTCCCCATATAGACAGTGTAGCATTCCCCCCTCCCATTCCCCATATAGGCAGTGTGGCATTCCCCCCTCTCATTCCCATAGGCAGTGTGGCATTCCCCCCTCCCATTCCCCATATAGGCAGTGTGGCATTCTCTCCTCCCATTCCCCATATAGGCAGTGTGGCATTCCACTCATCCATTCCTGATAGGCAGTGTGTCGTTCTCACCCCTCCCATTGCCCCCTGGGAGAAGCAGCAGGGAGACAGCGGACAGGCTTCAGTGCCCTACCCTGCCCATCCGCCACAGCTCGATCTTCTGGCCTCACAGCAGCTGTGGCAGCCCGGGCAGCAGCACATGTGAGTATAGTTTTCTAAATGTTCTTTTTGGAGAAAAGACGTGCGCACATAAGACATTCCACCCCCCTCCACACACACACTTTGGGGAATAAAAGTGCAACTTATGGGGCAAAAAATATGGTAGGTTTGCCTAGATTGCCAGTTGCTTGTACAGTGCCTGTATGGCCAGTATTGTTGCGGTTGCAAAATTACATTTTTTCATCTAATTTTTGTGGTGCAAATTTTTTTTTGTTTTTTTTTTATATACATTTTGATGTGCATTTATGTTCACTGTATTTTTAACACGTGATTTTACCTGTTGTTTGCACTTGATATGCCTGCACATGCATTCATTTTCCATGTGATGTCTAGCAGGATGCGTGCCCGTGCCAGACATTTTTGAATGCTCCCTATTAGAGGGAAGCAGGGGATGCGGCTGTCAGCGCGCTAGGAGCCGCTGGCCTTAGACGAAAGCTTAGACGACGTGATGTCAGAAGATCCGAGCGCACTGATAGGACGAGCAGCTGCACATGCTCCGTAGAACCGGGAAGAGGTAAGTTGGTTTCGGTGACCTGGGGGGGTTTCACACAGCGGGACACCCCCCGATTGGGGTGTCCTGGGGGCAAGGAACAAAACCAAGAATAGTCAAAATCCTGTGTTTTGGTCCAATTTAAGCAATTCTATAAAGGGCACATACCGCAAAGCTCAACACTGACCGACTGTTTGTGATCGTTCCATTTTGTCTCCACCTCTCATTCTATAGACTGTAAGCTCGCAAGGACAGGGCTCTCTCTATTGTATCTTGTATTCAGAATATTCATTGGGAACTCTGTAAAACCGCATTTGTAATAGTCTGTGTATTAATAATTAATTAATAATAATAAATTATAAAATAAATAACAATGCTTGAATGTATGTGGCTATTAGAAAACGAGTGACTGTTGTAGGTGGCCCCGTGCGCGTGCGCGCCGCCATGCTGTGGTTGGCTGTTTTCAGCCTACACAGTGGTGGCTGGCGCTCACGCCAGGAACATCCCGGAACAGGAAGTGACGCGGGATGACGCGGCCGGAAGACAGCGTCGTTGCGCGTCACGTGGCGCCAAAGGGAGAGGCACCAGGGCTGTATAAGGGTAACGGAGTTAGAGTTAGGATAGCAGACCTCTGAGGAAGGGCCGTCAGGGCCCGAAACGGCCATCAGGTAGTAGATGCTGAGGCATCGATTGGACTCGTGTGATGTAGTAGGTTATTATTGTCTATGTTTATGTGTGTGTAATTTCACATCCATTCATGTTTGTACGATTCACTGAGTGTTGTGGGCGGGACTTACTATATGCCAAATTGCTAACTAGCAGTGATCTAATGGCTTGCCTAGGAATTTGAGCGATAAGCTTGTTGTATGGTACATTTTGATTGCATAGGTGATATGATTTTCCAGGAACGCAAGGTATTGGCTCTCCTGGGCAGCCATTAGTCTATTGGGCTATTATATCATGTTTTGATTAATATTTTTACTGATTCTGGGGTTTAGGCCTCCCCCAGTATAATTCTAAACAGCCTATGACCAAGACCTCAAGTGCCGCCCGAGTGGCGCCGCCACATGCCCCTAGACAAACGAGCATGTAAGGCTTGATGAGAACCCAGGGAAGGTCAGAAGTGAAGATGGCATGAGGCGGGATGTCACTACTCTAGCGCAGCGCGATTCTGGGCACTTAAAGGTACAGTACGCAACAAATCCATAATAACATAAGCTCTGCTATTACCAAGGTAATTAGACTTTGGGATTATATGGAGTTTCTATTTACTCTTAGAAAGTGGCCAGTGACCGGCGAATGGGACATCATAAGCCTCATCATTCCCGGGCGAGACATTGGTGATGCAATCTGGGGAAGAAAGTAAGAAAACCTAGCCAGGCCAAAAGAGATGTTAATTATTTGTAAGTTTGACACAACATAAGTGCCTTATTACTGAAGGACCCTATCTTTTTCCAGGGCGGCCTTGAACTGGATCTCTAGGGGAACCTGTTATAACTGTAGCACACATGATACATTCGAATGTGATTTGATGAAATTCCCTTTATAGGTATACAAATATGTTTTTGAAAAACCACATAACTAAAAAATGCCGCATTCTTTTACTATCATCTGCTAACATATAGCTTTAATATATTTCCCACCAAATAAGGGGCACTGAGGAAGCCAAACGCCACAGGCGAAACATGTTTGCCCAGGGGAGGGAAGTCTGAAAAATCAGATGGAAGACAGAGAACACAGGGGAATATATATCACCTGATATCTGTAACACCATAGAACGATGTGCATACTGGAGATATTAATATGAAGAATCTAAATGAATTTAACATGACTGCATATGGATGTTAGCGATCATGACAATGTTTTTAAAGTGTATGTGGCATATTTATTTGTGAATAATCATATAACAATAAAACGTGATTGAACTTTAAATAGTGAGGTCTTGGTCATAGGCTGTTTAGAATTATACTGGGGGAGGCCTAAACCCCAGAATCAGTAAAAATATATATAGGCCTGACCCTGTACCCGCTGGACTAAACAGATACATGTTTAAAGTGGACCAACACCCAGGATTTTGACTATCCTGGGTTTTGGTCCACTTCGGCGGGGCACCCCGATCGGGGGTGCCCCGCTGTGTGAAACCCCCCAGAAAGCCCCAAAATCTTACCTGTCCCCGCTCCCATGTGACTGGACGGTCCAATCCCCGCCAACGTCCAGACGGGGATCAGGAACGTCCAAGCGGCTGCCGCCGCCGCCGCCTCCCTCGCGTCACTTTCGGCGCGCGCCCCCGCCGGCCATTCGCAGGCGGCCGGCGCGGGCGCACGCACGCCTACAGGGGGAAGATCAGGTAAGCGATTTGGGGTGTCTGGGGGGGTTTCACCCCGCGGGACATCCCGATCTCGGATGTCCCGCGGGGTGGGAGGTGATCGGCCCGGGAATCTTATAGATTTCCGGGCCGATCACCTCTCGGTGTTGGTCCACTTTAAAGGGTCGCACAAAAAACCCCATAAGTAGAGATTTATGTTTTGATTAAATTACGAGTTATTGTCGATTTGCTGCCCGCTCAAGCATACCCACAGTGGACTAGTACTGTGCATAAGTGGATCTACATGATGTTATATATGTTATGGACTAGTCTTAATGTAATGATGTATATAGATTGTAACGTGTTGTAATAAAAATTAATTGTGTGTAATATTTTAATAATTGTGTGCGCGCCTTCATTTATATAAAGTAATAATCTGTGTACTGTAAGATGGAAGAGCTTTATAAATATAATAATAATCATATAAAATAGTAATAATATTAGCCTAACCCTTTGGACCCTGAGACTTGTTGTTCAGCAGATGATAATGACATGGTGGCTGTCAGCTGTATGTGACGTCACAGATGGTTCCGGACAAGCAGGCAGGGAACCAGTGACAGCTGCCAGTTCCCAGCTCCGGGGGCACGGCCCCTCCCATGACACAAAACAAGGAAGTGTGTGCAGCCGCAGATCCCAGATCAAAAAAATAAAGAAAAAACAGCCCCTACCTTTGATGGCACAACAAACGGCTGCATGGGGCATTTAAAGAGATACTAACCTCCTGTATTAGGCTCTAAAAAGCACGCTGTTGGGATTGTTTGTAGTTATGTCTAGATTGACTTCCTTTAATCTTTTGAAGTGTTATTTTTCATTTCTGTGATGAGGCCGAGCTCCTCTGTTTCCCCTAATATGTCGCTCCCAGACGGGTGACGAAAGCACTTGTTTTGCTTCCTCCTACAATTAGTGACTAAAATAGGAAGTAGATTTTAAAGTAGACCTACACCCTGTTCAGTACAAAGGGGAAGCCTGTCCCAACGGAAGAGGAGATGGTCGCTACAGTCTTCCCAGTCTAAATGAAATCCAGCCTGACCAAGGTGAGTATAACTTTGGCCCTTATTTAATAAGGGATAGCGCCAGGTAGCGAATGGTGAGCGAACGGTAATGACGCTCACCGCCACGAGAACGCCGGCTCCCCTCCACAATCACACATTTATCAAGCCGATCCTGCTTAGCGACTGAGAGAGCGCCAGATAGCGAATTATTCATCATTATTCCAGCCTCACCCCACAGCGCCAGCGAGCGACAGGTATGACCTCTCGCTACCTGGCGCTCTCCAATGCATTTCAATGGAACAATCTTTAAATATTCATAATTAATTGCTATTAATTTTGTTTTTTTTTTTAAATGTCAAAAATTCTGTGACCACTTCTGACATGTTAGATTTTTTTTTTAAGGTAAAAAATAAATAAATAAATAAATTTGTGCAGAATTGATATTACAGGTCTGATATTAATGTATTCATATTACAAAATGTTTTGAAAAACATGTTTTTTTTTTTTCTAAAAATATGGTTGTTTGGGGGTTAAAAAACTACTTTTAACCCATCGCCGCCAGCGCTCTGGGGTTTAAACAAGCATTTCACAGCGCGAAAATTTTTGGAGCGTGATTTGTTAATGAATATGCTGGGAGCCGTTCGCTATGGCCGTTCGCTGTCATGCGCTCCCATACAGCGCGGAACCTGTCAAACAGCGACTCCTAACCCCGTATTCAACATTACCGCACACCGACTGAGTCGCTGTCAACAGCCGAACAACGGCCAAGCACAGCGAATACTAGCGGGCGCTGTGAAAATACCGCTACTGTCGCTCATCTGTCGCTACCTGGCGCTATTAATGAATCGGCCTCTTTATATGTCTGGGGACTGGAGGGAGGGGAGTCTTTATGCTTAAAGCGGACGTTCAGCGTGATTTAATGAAAAGCCCAAACTCTTAAAAAACAATTCCCCAGCATCTAAAATTAATATATTTAACGTTTTTAGTCGCTAACTTATTATTCTTTCCCCCACTGGGCTGCAACTCTGTTCAGGAATTTAGGATACGGGCGCCGCCATCTTGACTCAGAAGCATCACACTTACTGAGGAGAGGAGAGTGGGATAAGTTACAGGGGGGCGGGTTATAGCTGTGCTTTGCTCAGACAGAGCAGAGCTGGGGTCAGGTAACAGTCAGCAGTCCCAGAATGCAGAGCAGCACAGTCGGGAGGCACTTCCTGTTTGCAGGCCGCCATCTTGGATGTTTAATGGCTCATAACATGCAGTAGATGCAGGTAGGATGATTTTTAACGTGGACAATCTGTATGTACAGGGTGTGGGAAACATATAAGATAGACTCTTATTCAGAGTGAAAAGAATATAAGTGCCTATTGGAGTGTCAGACAAACAATAAAATTACAAGAAAAAGTCTGACACTCCCTATGGGGTGTATACTGGGAAAGGGGCGTGTCAGATGACCAATGAAAATGCTTGAATGTATCTGTATATGTGTGGCAACACCCACCCATATCATTGTATATTAGCAGCTGAAAATAAACAAAGGGGCGCATTTCTCTTCAGATGCCCTTTGAGTCTTTACTACACAGCGGTCTCTGTGTCTTATTCACTCTTAGAATGATTTGGACTCTGACAACAGAAGTAGAAGCTGTGCCCACTTAGGGTACGGACCTAACACTATCTTATAACAAAACTGCTAAGTTGGCTATTTTATGCACTTGGAGGCATACAGGTATTGATTGAAAAGTATTTATTCAACAATATAAATGACACCAATGTAAATGGTTTGATTTTAGTGTATACTCTGACTTCCCAATTCTCTTTAAAAAGGGCATTGAGAAAGCCAATAAAAAGTGGCGAAACATGTCTGCCCGTCAGGCAAGTTGAATGTGAAAAACTTTATTCATTTAACACCAATAAGAGAATGTGCGAATGAAGAATCATGTTTACATTATGTGGACCAATATTATATATGGAATCTAATATGTACATTTTTATAATGAAATCGTGTGTCAATATAATTTGATAAATAAATGTGAGGTTTAATCGAATTTAATTGAATTTTTTATGTGTAGTGGGGTCATGATCAAATGCTCAGAAAAAAGACCGGGTATGGCCTGAACCCGGAACCAGTAGAGTGCCAAAAGGAAGCCTGTCCCTGCAGAAGATATTCTGGTTACCACAATGGATGCAGTGGCTTCTGGTCCCCAGTCTCACTGAGACCCAGCATTAACATATTGAATATAACTGCAAGGCTGGGTGTCTTTATGCTTAATATGAATCTACACCCTGTTAGGTGCCAAATGAGAAGCCTGTCTCTGAGGAGAAGGTGGTGGTTACCATAGTGGGTGCCATGGCCGACCTTTGGGGTGTGCGGTTGCACAGGGCGCCATCACAACCTCTCTGTAAAGGGGTGCCAGGCGCTCTCAGTTGGCCCTGTAGACCTTTCATTAAAAAAAAATAAGGCCCTTATTTATCAAGGGATAGCGCCAGGTAGTGTCTCACTAGCGCCAGGTAGCGCCAGCTATCGGCGGCTACCGACTCCAGAACGCCAGGCTGCGAACACAATCACGCATTTATCACGCTAAATGAGGCTAGCGCCGGCGAGAGCGTCGGCTAGCACGGGATTCATCATGTTGCAGACTTCAGCGAACAGCGCCGCTGCTAATCCCATCACAGCGCCAGGTATGACCTCTCGCTACCTGGCGCTCTCCAATGCATTTCAATGGAGCAATCTTTAAATATTCATAATAAATTGATATTAATGTTTTTTTTTTTTTTTTTTTAAATGTCAAAAATTCTGTGACCACTTCTGCCATGTTATATCTTTTTTTTAAGGTCAAAAAAAAAAAAAAAAAAAAATTGTGCAGAATTGATATTACAGGTCTGATATTAATGTATTCATATTACAAAATGTTTTAAAAAAACTTGTTTATTATTTTTTTCCAAAAATATGGTTGTTTGGGGATTAAAAAACGACTTTTAACCCATCGCCGCCAGCGCTCTGGGGTTTAAACAAGCATTTCACAGCGCGAGAATTTTTGGAGCGTGATTTGTTAATGAATATGCTGGGAGCCGTTCGCTATGGCCAGTCGCTATCATGCGCTCCCATACAGCGCAGAACCTGTCAAACAGCGACTCCTAACCCCGTATTCAACATTACCGCACACCGACTGAGTCGCTGTCAACAACCGAACAACGGCCAAGCACAGCGACTACTAGCGTGCGCTGTGAAAATCACGCTACTGTCGCTCATCTGTCGCTACCTGGCGCTATTAATAAATCGGCCTCTAAATCTTTCGTATTTTTTGCACATTTCTTTAGAATCCTTTTTTCCTCTTTTTCCTTCTTGAATGTTCCTTTCTCCATCTTTCGCTTTTATTTGGCAATCGCTCCATTTCCCTCTCTTTTGGTAATCCCCCTTTTTTAAGTCGTTTCCAAATTCCCTCCATCTTTCTGTTGTCACCTTTCTCCCGTCAGTTTCTTTCTTTCAGTCTTTGTGCTGCATTCTCTTGTTTTTTTACATCTCTGCCATCTCGATCTCATTCCCTCAATCATTCTTTCTCTCTCTCTTTCCCATATTCACCCCATCTTGTTTTCATTTCCACGTTCCCTCCATCCTCTCTCTTTTCGCCTTCTATTCCTTTTTCCTTCTCTCGATCTCTTGTCCACATTTCTTTATTTCTCTCTTGTCTCCCTTGAGTCTTTCTTTTCCTGCATTCTCTCTTTTTTTTCGTGCCCCATCTTCCTCTTTTCCACGTTTCCTCTATTTCTCATTTTCAGTTTTTTGTCTGTGTGTCAGGGGGGGCATCCCGAAATCCTGCACAGGGCAACATTTACCATAAGGCCGGCCCTGGTGGGTGCAGTGGCTTCTGGTCCCCAGTATCACTAATGTTACATTTACACAGTACCCCTAGACAGACGAGCAATAAGGACGTGGGGAGAGCCCGGGGAGGCTGACATAACTAAGCGAGGGCATAACAGGCTGGACGCCATAACTGCGAGACACCGCGCGCTTAAAGAGCGGCGCGTGACTGAGAAATAGAACACCAGGAGCTACCATTGCCCTGGGTGGAATACGGAGAGGGTAAACCAGGCGCAACAAGGTTACCCTGAACCGGATCTCTAAGGGAAACTGCCACGATAAATGTATGACATACCTGAAATTGAATTGATGAACTTCCCTTCTAAGCTGAATTGCAGAGCCGTAGCAGCCATGAGGCGAATGAGGCACTGGCCTCGGGCGCAGCTACAGCTCTGATGCAAAGGGGCGCGTCCGCAGGTTGCCAAGCAGATCCGATCTACACCAGCGCACATACCATCTCCAGCCCGGCCCCGCGCCCCCACCCGCTGATCATCTGTCAGTTTCATTCTTAACTTAACAGGCGCGCATGCGCATGCCCGCGGGGTCGCCAGTGCGACCAAGAAGTGCCCCCGCCCCAACCGCCCCCCAATCAGCTGTCAGCTGCTTCGCTGTCCGCCTCCAGGAAGCAATGCCGGGCGGGACATGCGAGAGAGGCTGTTAGGCTCCACCCACCTGATGAGATTCGTGACTGCAGCAGAGACCAGAGGACCGCGGAGGAGAAGGTAAGGAGAAAATATAAAATGTTTAATATTAAAAAAAAATGTAAAAAAAAGATGATTTTTTTTAGAGGGAGGGAGTGTGTGTGTGTATATGTGTGTGTATGTATATATATATATATATATATACCGTGTTTCCCCGAAAGTAAGACACCGTCTTACTTTCTTTTTATCCCCAAAAGCCCCACTACGTCTTACTTTCGGGGTATGTCTTATATTGGAAAAAAATTGTCGAATTTTTTGTTTTAACCTTAAATATGCCGGATGACGTTGGTGAGCGAGCCCGTCATTTTCATGTGAGGGACAGAGCAGTGTGAGAGAAGGCCTTGTTGGCCAATAGGGGGAGACCTACTAATTACATCAGGTGGAGGGGCGGGGTTTAAAAAGCCGCAACAACTCACAGCGACAGCAGCTGTGAGCGGCGGTGCCGGCCGCCGCGGACTTCACTGGGGGGGGGTGATAGCCTATGCGCGGGGATGATCACCGGTGAGGGGGGCCCCCGGTCGGGGTTCAGCCACGTCGGGCTCCTCGCAGCGCCCGCAGCTCACCTCCGGTCACGGCGCTGCTCCCGCTCTGTGCTGCAGTGAGAGCCAGATGACAGACGCTCCTCTGCACCCGGCGCCGCTCGTCTTCTGTGGGTCACCCGCTGTCTCTGGGGCACAGGAAGGGGGAGACCGCCCAGCAAAGTGGACCTCCCGTACAGATGCCCCGGCCTCTACAGTCAGTGGGGGCGATAGGTCAGTGGCAAGATGGCGGCCGTGCCTCAGCTCCTGCGCTCGCAGCCCCGGATCCACCGCCGCCTCTCCTCCTCTCAGGTAGGTCCCGTCGGCGCAGGGGGATACACGCCGGGGGGGGTTGGGGCTATATCGCTTCCCTCAGCCCCGTTCGACAACAATGTTATTTCCCCGAAAGTAAGACATATGTCTTACTTTCGGGGTACGGCTTATATTAGGTGACCCCTCTGAAACTCCCCATACGTCTTACAATCGGGGGTGTCTTACTATCGGGGAAAGACGGTATATATATATATATATATATATATTATGTATATATAATATGAATATGTATATATATAATATGTGTGTATATATATATATATATATATATATATATTTATTTTTTTTTTTTTGCGGGGGGGGGGGCGCGATTTTCTGGGCTTGCCTCGGTCGCAAAAGAAGCTAGCTACAGCTCTGCTGAATTGTATTTCCCACCGAATAAGGGGCACTGAGGAAGCCAAAGATAACAGGCGAAACATGTCTGCCCAGGGGAGGGAACTCGGAATAGCCTGGTGAAAACCAGAGAATATGGGAATACTGACTACCCAATAGCTGCTACAATTGATAAACATAGGCATGTTGGAGGTACACTCCTGATGAATGTATATGAATGTAATATGTTTGCACGTATATGCAAGCAATTATGAATTGTTTTTAAATGTATGTAAAATATTTTATTTGTAAATCAAGTTCATAAATAAATGCAATTGAATCATAAACAGTGAAGTTTTGGAATCAAAAACAGTGAGGTCTTGGTCATAGGCTTTTGAAAAACACTGGGGGAGGCCTAAACCTCAGAAACAGTAAAATAGTTTATAGGCTTGACCCTGTGCCCACTACACAAAAGGAGATACATGTATAAAGGGTCGCACAACAAATCCCATGAGTAGAGATTTACACAGTGCGATTTGCAACCCAAAAAATCGCTAAAGCGGACTTGCATTTGCACTTTTTTCGGGCAAATATTGGCTATAGGGATCATAATTAGGATCACATTCAAACTGGACCAACAGTCAAAAAGTGACTTAAACCGGAGCAACGCCTGTCTTGTCACGGGTCTTGGTCCCGCTGTCTGTTCATTACAACAAGCTTGGGTGGGGGCATCCAGAATGCTGCGCCCCCCCCGCAGATAACCTCCCACACCACTCGTAATACTCACCTTCATTACGAGCCAGCGCCGCAAAAGGAGTCCCGCGATTGGCCGCTGGCTGGGCAGGTCCTGCCGGCGGGCAGTGCAGAGGACGCGACTATGGCCCACGTGACAGTGGAGTCCCGCGGCAGCCATTTGTGGGACTCCTTTCCCGGCGCTGGCTCGTAATGAAGGTATTACGAGCGGTTTGGGAAGTTATGTGCGAGGGGGGCTGCAGCATTCTGGATCCCCCCCCCCCCCCCCCCCCCGAGCTTGTTGTAATGAACAGACAGCAGGACCAACATCGTTAATGAAAAAACTGGTGTTGGTCCGGTTTAAACCAGACCAACACAACAAACGGTGCTCATATGCATCCCTCCCCAGGACAATTTAGATTGCTGCCCATAACTATTTTTTTTTAACTCCTGCTGTGGTAAATTTTAGAAACAAAATGACAGCTCATGTATCTGCAGGCCACCTGCAAACAGGAAGCGCTGATGGGTTTCCTGTTACTGTGCATTGTCAATTATGTCAGTTGAATCCAGGCAGCAGCACGGCTGAGATGCTGGGGGAGGAAGCTCCAAAATGGCCACTACCACTAGAAAATCTGTGAGGTGGCGTTTCAGCTTTGAGTGAGTGCAGGAGCAAATGTAAGTGCTGACAATGATTCAGTATCATGCATGAAGATGGGGCAAGGGAGTTTTCTTTTTCAACTGCTCCAGGCTGTTGGTCCTGTTTAAAGTGGACCAACACCCAGGGGTGATCGGCCCGGGAATCTATAAGATTCCCGGGCCGATCACCTCCCTCACTGCGGGACATCCGAGATCGGGATGTCCCGCGGTGAGGGACCCCCCCCAAAAAAACTCACCTGATCGGTGTGGACCAACACCCAGGATTTTCACTATGCTGGGTGTTGGTCCACCCCTATCGGGGCACCCCGCTGTGTGAAACCCCCCAAAAACGTACCTTTTAGGCAACGGACAAGTGACAGATAAGCCGCTGCCTCTCGCGCGTCCCTCTTACACGCCATCCATTCACAAACGGCCAGCGCGGGAGCGCGCCCTGCTAGAGGGACGTGCGGGAGGCGGCGGCGGCTTATCTGTCGCCTAAAAGGTAAGATTTTAGGGGCTTTCTGGGGGGTTTCACATAGCGGGGCATCCCGATTTCAGATGTCCCGCGGGGAGGGAGCTGATCGGCTTGAGAATCTTATAGATTCCCGGGTCAATCAGGGGTGGGCGTTGGTCCACTTTAAAGTGGACCAAAAACAAGGCTTTTATTCCTTGCACCTGGTTTTGGGATGCCCCACAGTGTGAACCCCACCCCCCGGTCCTACTGCGCATGCGCGGGATCTCATATCGGCGGGCTTGTCAATATCAGAAGACACGGCTAAGGGTTGAGCACGCCAACAGCAGGGTCTAACAGGGTGCGTGCCCGCAATGGACCTTAAAGTGGACCAACACCCAGGGGGGATCGGCCCTGGAATCTATAAGATTCCCGGGCCGATCAGATCCCTCCCCGCGGGGCATCTGCAATCGGGATGTCCCGTGGGGTGAAACCCCCCCAGGAAGCCCAGAAACCTTACCTTAACCCCGTTCCAACGGCGCATGTGCGGGCCGCGTCTCGCGCTTCCCTCTAGCAGGGCGGGCGTTTGTGAATGGCGCGCTCCCTGTTAGAAGGAAACGCGAGCCGCTGCCTCCAGCGCTCAGAGCCGCTGTGGTTGGACGCCGCTTGTACGTGCATACCACAGCTGCTCTGAGCGCTCTGATTGGACGAGCGCCCGCGTAGGAGCGTGGTGAGGTGAGTGTTTCCGGGTGTTCTGGGGGGTTTCACACTGCGGGGCCGATCGGGGTGCCCCACCGAAGTGGACCAAAACCCAGGATAGTCAAAATCCTGGTTGTTGGTCCACTTTAACAACAGCCTGGCATGAAACGGCGCTCAGGTAACGCTGATGGCAGCACCCGCATGTGGGAAGATACATTTTACAGGGGACTCGAGGTGGAGGATTCACACAGCAGGGCATCCCGAATATGAATGCCCGGGGGAAGGGTATCAGGCGGCTTTGGAGTCTTATAGATCTGCTTTTGGTCCGCACTTCTTAATTGATCAGCTAATTGATCAGACATTGATTGTTTATTTTCATTGATCAATCTGATTTTAATCCAGTCAGAAAAAGGTGGGCAGATTGAAAGATAAGCATTACATATATTTTAGCCCTTTCATGATATGAACATTAACTGATCAAAAATCTTTACGAGTGTGCCCATGTATTGATTTTTATTTTAATGTTTAATTGTGTTCAAACCAGGTCATCTATATATGGAAAGGATCGCATGAGCAACCTCTAGCATCTTTTTCTCAGGTGATCAGATGAATTGATCCGAAATGTCATGTGATCAATCTGATATCAGCAGATCAAAACATGAGGTTCACAAATATTTTAGCTGATCGGTTTGTGATATAAACAAAACATTCTAGGAATATGTAGAAGCCAAAGCTCTGTGTTATTATATTATTTGATTGATCCGAGTTATAAGAAAAAGGCTTGATAGGACAGGGGGCGAAATGCTATAGAGCAAAGGATCAGCTTGAAGCCAGTGACTGATCCATTCTTAATCTAATCACAATAATTAATTCAATCATCATAGGCATGCACTTTTTTTATTTGATCTGATTTGATTCAACTAGATGAAGTAATAAATATGATTAGGAAAAGATCAGGTTGTAATTTAATTATGTCAGGCCAGTCTGTTCTTAGTAAGATCACCCTTCACCAGAAAGCCACCCTTCATTAGAATTGTTCTTAGTAAGATTGGATTTAAATCAGATTTGATTTCACGGATCTGATTGATAAACTGATCGATCACACACGAGAGAAAGGCTGAGATTGGCTGTTTGTTTCCTCATTGATCGCCATGTAATGAGATGGATCGATGACATCCCTTATGTATAGGGGCAGCTGTACAGGTGACACATGGCCCCCTCGCCCTCTTCTTCCCTATCGGGCGCCAGTTTTCCCGCTGCTGGGGGCGAGTTCCCGGCACATGGCGTCCTCCGCCCGCCCTGAGGCTCCCGGGCTCTTCCCGCCCAGCCCCGCCCACTACTGGTCATGGCAGCCACACGTTAACCCCTGTCAGGCCGCTGCCCCGCCCGACCCTCTGCGGGCACAATGTCCTATTCATGGCGGCCCCGTGCTGTCCCCGCTCCTCACCCCGGGAGGCCTTTCCTCCCCCCGGGCCACACAGCGCCCTGTAAACAAACAATAAACAGCAGATGTGAATGAGGAGGAGGGGTTACCTCACAACATCTGGCGGGAGATTTAAAGCTGATGCCGGACACTGAGGAGAAGGTGGGGGGTCACCAGCTGGCTGCTCCCAATGCTCTCCTATGTGGAGGGACCCAAATGCCATTGTTCTTTCAGATCTGATGTGTATAACAATAAAGTGGACCAAAAGCCCTATATATTGCCCTATACCGCTCAGTTTTATGCCCTTGTGTTCACAGACTGAGGCATGAGGTGAGTAAATGGCGCGTCCACAGGGTTTTATACAAGGGGGCATCCCGATTCAGGATGCCCTCCTGTGTAAGACCTCCCCAGGAACCACCAAATAGATAGGGAGGGCTTCACTCATGTAAAAGACTCGAGACATATTTCTGTCCCATTTAAAGCATATTTCCAGTCATAAATCACTGGAGGTTTGCTGACCCCCTCCTCAGCTTGGGGTCATCCCAAAATCTCCACACTGTCAGTATCAGGATGCCCAAGATTGATGTGACTCACCTGCTTATGGCGGACCTTCACCATGTGTTCAGGACTTTAGGATACGGGCGCCGCCATCTTGACTCAGAAGCACCACACTTACTGAGGAGAGGAGAGTGGGAGAGAGTACAGAGGGGCAGGTTATAGCTGTGCTTTGCTCGGACAGAGCAGAGCTGGGGTCAGGAAAAGGTCAGAAATCACAGAATGCACAGCAGCACAGTCATAAGGCACTTCCTGTTTGCAGGCTGCCTGTTACATGAGCTGCCATCTTGGATGTTTAAAGTGGACCAACACCCAGGATTTTGACTATCCTGGGTTTTGGTCCGCTTCGGTGGGGCACCCCGATCGACCGCTGTGTGAAACCCCCCATAAAGCCCCGAAAACTCACCTCACCCCGTTCCCACGTGACCGCTGCATCCAATCCCCGCCGGCGGACAAGCGAGAGGCAGCGACGGACAAGCAGAGCGCGTCTGCCGCCGCCTCCCGCGCGTCCCTCTTACAGGGAGCGCACCCGTGCCGGCCATTCCCAAACGGCCAGCGCGGGAGCGCGCCCTGCTAGAGGGACGCGCGAGAGGCGGCGGACGCCCATGCGCCGCTGGAACAGGGAGAAGGTAGGATTGTGGGCTTCCTGGGGGGTTTCACCCCACGGGACATCCCGATTTCGGATGCCCCGCGGGGAGGGATCTGATCTGCCCGGGAATCTTATAGATTCCAGGGCCGATCCCCCCTGGGTGTTGGTCCACTTTAAAGGCTCATAACATGCAGTAGATGCAGGTAGGAGGATTTTTAATGTGGGCAATCTGTATGTACAGGGTGTGGGAAACATATAAGATAGACTCTTATTCAGAGTGAAGGACCGCTTTAAAGCGGACCAACAGTCAAAAATGACCTAAACAAGACCATCACAACAAACAGTGCTCATATGCATCACTCCCCAGGGCAATTTGAAATGCTGAGCATAAAAAAAAAAAAAAGGCATTTACCTTTTTTCTAACTCCTGCTGTGATACATTTTAGAAACAAAATACTGGCTCATATATCTGCAGGCCCACCTGCAAACAGGAAGTGCTGCTGGGCTTCCTGTTACTATGCATTGCCAGTTATGTCAGTTGAATCCAGGCAGCAGCATGGCTGAGATGCTGGGAGAGGAAGCTCCAAAATGGCCGCTACCTTTCTTTTCCAACTGTGCCAGGCTGTTGGTCCGGTTTAAGATCCCTGCCACCCACCTTGCCACCCTATATGGATGCTGTATACTATTGCGGGCAGTCACAGCGAGGGAAGTTGCTCTACCCAGCCTCAGGCATCCTGAGACTGTCAGCACCCCAAATTGGCATGAGAACTCACCTTCCTCCCCTAGTTGTGAGGGACAGCGGGCCACTAGTCATTCTTGAATGGAGGTTTGCTTTAAACCCTCAAAAATAAAAAAAAGGGGTGGGATGGGAGGCGGCAGCACAAATAGAACCTCCAACCAAAAACAAGCAGTGGGCCTCTGGGCTGCCGTCTCCCTCAGGCATCTCCAATTTCCATCTACAAAGTCTGAGAATCGGGCAGGAATGTTCACCCATCCACATAAAAACAAGCACGCCCGCCTGGTGGACCTAAACGCTCACAGGTGGAGAACTGGATCAGTGTGTTTAAAGTGATCCCAGGCCGACCCAATCCCTCCCCGCGGGGCATCCAAAATCGGGATGTATGAAACCCCCCAGGACGCCCGCAAACCTTAGCCGACACCCAGTCCAACGGCGCATGCGCGGGCCGCGCCCGCATCTCGCCCTTCTCTCTAGCAGGGCGCATTCACAAATGGCCGGCGCGGGCGCGCTCCCTGTTAGAGGGAAGTCGCTGAGCTTTGACACCGCTTTGATGCGCATAGCTCAGCGGCTCCAAGCTCGCCGATTGGACGAGCGGCCGCGCATGCGCCGTAGGAGCAGGGTGAGGTGAGTTGAATCCTGCGATCTGGGGGGTTTCCCATAGCGGGGTACCCCCAATCGGGGTGCCCTGGGGAAGTGGCCCAAAACCCAGGATAGTCAAAATCCTGGGTGTTGGTCCACTTTGCCCCCATCTGAGCTTTCTAAAGATACATAGGGATGCATGGGAGATAGAGAAGAAAATAGCCATTGTGACTTAGGTCTGCTTTAAAGCCCAATCAAAACTTCAGATGCCACATGCATCCTATTGGAGGAGCACTGGTATGGTGGATATTTCAAAGCAGAAGAGTTCGGAGCGCCAACAGAGAGGCGGGGTGCTGCCATGACGGGGAGGCCGATTCATTAATAGCGCCAGGTAGCGACAGATGAGCGACAGTAGCGGCATTTTCAGAGCGCCCGCTAGTATTCGCTGTGCTTGGCCGTTGTTCGGTAGTTGACAGCGACTCACTCGGTGTGCGGTAATGTTGAATATTGGGTGAGGAGTCGCTATTTGACAGGTTCCGCGCTGTATGGGAGCGCATGATAGCGACTGGCCATAGCGAACGGCTCCCACCATATTCATTAACAAATCACGCTCAAAAAATTCTCGCGCTGTGAAATGCATGTTTAAACCCCAGAGCGCTGGCGGCGATGGGTTAAAAGTAGTTTTTTAACCCCCAAACAACCATATTTTTGGATAAAAAAAAACAAGTTTTTCAAAACATTTTGTAATATGAATACCTTAATATCAGACCTGTAATATCAATTCTGCACAATTTTTTTTTTTTTTTTACCTTAAAAAAAAGATATAACATTGCAGAAGTGGTCACAGAATTTTTGACATTTAAAAAAAAAACAAAAAAAACATTAATATGAATTAATTATGAATATTTAAAGATTGCTCCATTGAAATGCATTGGAGAGCGCCAGGTAGCGAGAGGTCATACCTGTCGCTGTTCAAGGTCGGACGCTGGCGCTGTGGGGTGAGGCTGGAATAATGATGAATGAGTGGCTATATGGCGCTATCTCAGTCGCTAAGCAGGATCGGCTTGATAAATGTGTGATTGCGGAGGGGAGCCGGCGTTCTCGTGGCGGTGAGCGTCATTACCATTCGCTCACCATTCGCTACCTGGCGCTATCCCTTGTTAAATAAGGCCCTAAGTGTGCACGAGACTTTGTTCCTATCCAGGCACACATTAAAGTGACTCAACGGCAACAATAAAGCAGCAGGCAGCTCATCTCATTCCTGTCCCAGGTACCTTTCTATTCTGTGCATTGCTGGATAGAAGCTGTAGCAGGACTCCAATGTTTCCCCTCATTTCAATTTAATTTCTCCAGGACCACACAAAAAAGCTACTCTGTCCCTTGGTACTCACTGTATGAGCAAGTATGGCAAGCCATAGTGGCCCCACAGCTGTCTCTGACCACAGCAGAACATGACATGCATTTCCCAGCTTAGCCACAATCCAAAGATTGAAGCAAAGAAAGCGATTTTACTTAGAATATATATATATGGTATTTCCTTATAATCTGAGATTTTGAGATGCTTTGAATGGCTCATTTTACACTGTTCCCGAGGGGGATAAGGTGGGAGAAAGTTAGAGTTACTGTCCAGGCAAAATGTAAAAAAACATGATTCAGCAGCTTACCTCGTCATATCTGTCCTGTCACTTCCTGTTATGTCACAGCAGCACCTAGAAGCAGAAACTTCTCCTGATTCCCCCTAGCAGTAGACCACCAGTTTCCAGAGCTCAATGGTGGTCTATAACTCTGCCCCCTGTGTATTGTAGCATTGTGATTTAGATGTCAAATATACTGATATAAACACACTGCCTTCTAATGTCCTGGGACGTGGCCACGCCCACTGGGTGGAGAGTACAAAAATGAATGAAAACTTCAAAATTAGTTTTTTCTGCTTCGGGGAGTTTATTTTGAAAAAAAATAAATAAATGGTGAACATTCGAAGCTTCAGGGCTATCTGAGGGCCTTATTCATGAAGGGATAGCGCCAGGTAGCGGCAGGTGAACGCCGGACACGGCACGCAATTTCACATTTAAGAAGCCGAATCTGGTGAGCGACTGGGATAACACCATGTAGCGTCCGATTCATCATTATCCCAGGCTCAGCGTACAGCGCCAGCGTTCAGCCTTGCAGAGCGCCACGTCTTACCTCTCGCTACCTGGCGCTCTCCCATACATTTCTATGGACGATCCTTAAATCCCTTTCCTGATCCCAATTTTTTTTTTTTTTTTAAACTCAAATCTTACAGACATGTATCCTGGCCTAGAAAATGACATTTTTGAAAACTTTTTTTTAATAAATAATATTTTTATACCGAATTGTCATTACATGTCTGGTATTAAAGTGTTCATGTTACAATGTAATAACAATGTAATTCCATGTTTTCGCTTTGTTACTAGTGGATACATGTTCAAAATCAGACTTTAATCACACAGCCTCTAGCGCTATGAGCTACATCGACCCGATTTTGAGCGCCGGCGCTGTTTGAAGCTGTTTTTTTTTTATAATTATGGTGTGAGTCAGTCGCGCTGAGCTGGCGCTACCATTCGCACCAATACAGCGTAGTACTGCGAATCACATAACGTATTCAACAGCGCTCTGAAACAACCAACCATGGCCGAGCACAGCGACTACTAGCGGTCGCTCTGAAATCCGCTCATCTGTCGCTACCTGGCGCTAGTAAGGAATCAGCCTGCCAGTATATGGTCTTTTCTATGTAGTTGCCTGAACTAACCCTTTAAAGTAAACCAAAACCTAGGATTTTGACTATCCGATCAGGGATGCCCCGCTGCGTGAAACCCCCAAGATCGCCAAGCGCAACTCCTATTTCCGGCCCTACGGCACATGCGCAGCCGCTCGTCCAATCAGCACGCTCGGAGACGCTGATGTCACGTCGTCTAACCCTTCGTCTGAGGCCAGCTGCTCCGAGCGCGGGGGGGGGGGAGGGGGGGTTCACACAGCGGGGCATCTTATAGATTCCTGGGCTGATAACGCTGGGTTTTGGTCCTCTTTAGGGTTGATTTCATTCTTGGGAGTTCCGATGCAGTGGCAATTTCCTTTGGAAAACGTTACTACATTAGCGATCGTATAGCGTTTTGAAAGCGCTTGCGATTGCAGGAGCCATAACTCTTCTACACTACATAAAAAATGAAAACGAAAGAGGAGTTAAAGGATTCTGAAGATCAAATAAGAATGGCCGATCCAGGTTTCCACTGATCTGGTATAATGATCCAGTCACCCCCTCCTGCGCCTGCGCGGCAGCACAGTAATCCGGCCACACGCTGGGGATTTCTGCAGGGCGCCCTTTCAGATGTCTAATATTTATCTTTGGAAGATGAAAGAGAAGGGACAACATGGCCATGTGTGGTCTGAGGGACTTAAGGGAGAAGATATCAGCATTAAAGCAGGATAATCCTACGGCAGCAGCGGCTCAATGGCCTGTGGCCTGAATAAGGGGCGGCATTGTCTGCGGGCAGGAGGTGACCATCACCTGACTCGCACACGCTGGACAATCTCCTTGTGTGGTAACAAGCTCCTCCAGTAGCTGAAGATTTTCATGATTGCCTATAAGGGAGGGTTTAGACATCTGAAAAGTCACAAGTTACACCAAGCTAAATACTGAGCATCCGTGAATGGTAGAAGATCCCAGGATGCTTTATGGAGGAACTATGACCATAGGAAATGCAAGTGTTTGAACCCGACATCCAGCAATATATGGGGTCCACGAGATTTTGGTCTGGTAAACACGTGCATCACATGTAAGGAATACACCAGGATTTGATCCAACATACACATACACCCCCTATATAAAGGGCTCACCAGGATTTGATCCAACATGCACATACACCCCCTATGTAAAGGGCTCACCAGGATTTGATCCAACATGCACATACACCCCCTATGTAAAGAGCTCACCAGGATTTAATCCAACATACACATACACCCCTATATAAAGGGCTCACCAGGATTTGATCCAACATGCACATACACCCCCTATGTAAAGGGCTCACCAGGATTTGATCCAACATACACATACATCCCCTATATAAAGGGCTCACCAGGATTTGATCCAACATGCACATACACCCCTATATAAAGGGCTCACCAGGATTTGATCCAACATACACATACACCCCCTATGTAAAGGGCTCACCAGGATTTGATCCAACATACACATACACCCCTATGTAAAGGGCTCACCAAGATTTGATCCAACATACACATACACCCCTATATAAAGGGCTCACCAGGATTTGATCCAACATACACCCCCTATATAAAGGGCTCACCAGGATTTGATCCAACATACACATACACCCCTATATAAAGGGCTCTCCAGGATTTGATCAGACATACACATACACCCCTATATAAAGGGCTCACCAGGATTTGATCCAACATACACATACACATACCTCCCAACTTCTGAAAATGTCAAAGCAGGACAAGCCATGCCCCAGGCCACACCCCCGTCACGCCCCCGTCACGCCCCGGCCACGCCCCGTCACGCCCCGGCCACGCCCCCGTCACGCCCCGGCCACGCTCTCCAGCTCCAGCAATGTCGGCTGCCTTCACCCCTGCATGCGGTACGTATTATCCCCAAACCAGCATACCGCCCGCCCCCCCACCCCCGTGCGCCCGCCCCACTCTCTCACCCCACGCGCCAGGAAGTTAGCTTCGCGCCGGCGTCATTGCGGCCCTGGGCTGTCACAGCGCAGGGCGTCCCGGGACATTTGCTAATGTTCCGGGACCGCGGGATCCTTCTCAAAAATCGGGACAATCCCGGGAAAATCGGGACAGTTGGGAGGTATGCATACATCTCCATGTATAGAGTATGCCAGGATTTGACTTGTCATACACATGCATCCCTTTGTAAAGTGTCCACCAGGACTTGATCTAACATACACATGTCCCTCCACATAAATGGTCCACTAGAATTTGATCCAACATACACATCCATCCATCATGTATGTTCACCAAGCGTTCACCAGGATTTGATCCAACACATACCCTTCTATATAAAGGGTGCGGCAGGATTTTTTCCAAATACACATTATTATTATTATTGTTTATTTATATAGCGCCATCATCTTCCGTAGCGCTTTACAAAGTAGTAATTACAGACAGGGTAGAAACATACGGTACATATACTATTTCAAATGCAGTTTTACAGATTTGGCACATGTACATTTGTGTCAGTGGTCCACCAAAATTTGATCCAACAAACACATACATCCACATGTAAGGGTTCCACCAGAATTTGCATCCCTATGTAAGGGGTCAAAATCTCACCCGACCTAAAGCAGAACAAAACCCACTAGTGGTCGATCTAAAAGATTCCAGGGCTGTCCGCTGGATTTTCTCCAGAGCATCCAGAATCAGGATGCCCCGCTGTGTGAAACCCCCCAGGAACTCACCTCGCCACGCTCCAACGGCACATGCACAGGCTCACATTCAATGAAAGCCACCTGCTATGATTCATTCATTCCTGGCACCAGGATGGAGAGGATTGAAGGTGATAGCAAACTGCAGTATCTGGGGACCTTATCTTTCCTTGGATGGGCTAGCTTTTACATTCACTGGCTCATTCAAACCCTAGTCATAGTATGTGAATATCTTATATGGCAATAGTTCTGTAGTTGTGATGGTGCTAATCAGATGGCCTTCAGGCCGCCCATTCATTGATTTAAAGCAATAGGCCATAAACAGTGCTGAACTAAAGGAGGGAAATTCTTGAATAGGGACCTGAAGGACAAAGGAGATAATAGTTAAATACCCCCCTCCCCCCCACACACACACTGGAAACATCTGCATGGACAGAGGCGGGAGATTTAACTTACATTTTCCACCCAGTAAAAGGTCATCCCTGTGGCCAGCTGGCACCATAAAGCTGGCACTGTGATTTAGAGGGGTATGATGGATTCATATTCAGAGCTATGATGGATTCATAGGTCTGCTACATGAACAGACCCGGCTCTAAAAATAAAGCAGCACTGTACATTAAACAGCTGTACTGAATCCTTGTAAATGATAATTACCTGCTATAAACCGTCAGCAGCTGCCTGAGGCCATCCGCATAGCACAGGATGATTTTACACTGTATTGTCATAACCGCACAATACCAGAAAGTGCTGATCATGCAAAACTGCCACAATGGCGAATGAACAATGCAGGATCCACCCACACAATGCACAGGGGCCCTAGATAGATATTTCAGCTACCACCTAGAGCCACGAGGCATGTGATTCCTATATACTAAGGCCCTTGGATTCATAACCATGATTCATACAAAATATCAATGGGCCAAGTGGGTATAAATCATGGTTATTAATTCAAGGAGCATAGTCAAGGCAAAGCCAGGTTTTTGTGGGCCCCTTTGCAGCGTGTCGTATCACATGCCACCCTTCAGATCCGCTGCTTCTGATGAGTCCTTCTCAGCCTCATTGCCCTCTCCACTACCTCTGGTCTCCACTGTCTTCTCTACTGCTGCCATAGATCCTCTGGTCCTTGTCGCCTGTTCCACTGCTACCAATCCATCTTCCTTCTCTGCTGCTAATGGCTGGACCTCCAGTCCTCACTATATTCTAGTGGCTCTTACTGCTTTCTATACTGCTGCTGACTGGGCCTCCAGTCTACAACATATACTCAGCTGCTGCTAAAGGGCCATTGGCACCGATTGTCCTCTGGTTCTTGTGTCTTCTGAGGTGCCTCAGAAAGTGCTCTGGTACTTGCCTCGTTCACTACTGCTTCTGATTTCTCTTCAGTTGCTGTTGCCTTCATTCTTCATTCTTTGTCCCTCTTCAGATTCTTCCTTGGTCTCCCAAGGTCTTTTTCTTCGTATGTTGATCAAAAAAGGAGCTACAGAGGGGTTTCACTGACTGAAGGACCCCAGAAGTACTATTGGAGGACTGAACACCTGCACGTTTTTCTTCCTCCAAAAAGTTCGCTGGTTCATACACAAAGTACCATCAGGAGCTCCTTCTAGTGTTCACTTTGTGATATTACACACACCCTAATGCACATACCAAAGGGAGTATATGTGTATCACTAAGAAGAGAGGACTTTGGGATGGCAGTGCTGTCACCCTCTGACGAAGTTTTGATGTGGTAACCCTGGACAGTGTGGATAGTAGTAAAGCACTCTTTTCAGTTTGGTGGGGGGTCTCTTGGGCAGGAATGGGGAGCTACTAATACATATGTGGTACGGTTGTCATCAAGAGAAATGGGGCTTTCACTCGCAATTTGGTTTTCTTGAAGAGACAATATTTAAAAAACATTTATTTCTACATAATTCACCTAAAAATATTTCAGAAAAACTAGAAATGAAAACAAGGCATTTCATGATAAAGCCTAAACACTGATGAGAAAAAAAGTATATACATTTCCTGTATATTCCTTTAAAGGAGTGCAAAATACTTAAAAACTGACTGTCAACAGAAGGTGACAAAGGCTGGCAGTTAAAAGGGTTAAAAGAACCTATGCATGTTGGGCATTGTTCTGTTTGGAGGACCCTGTGCTTTCACATTTAGCTTGGGTTTTCTTGTTTGCATATTGATATTTTAGGTAAATGTGTTTATTCTGCTTTTTTATTATTTTTTTTTAGGTAAACCCTGTGCAACTAGTTAATTCCTTGAGGGTTTGCTTCCTGAAATATACGCCTACGACAACATGCCTGGTACCGCTAGAAAGCTTGAGGTGTGGACTTCCAGAGAATATATATTTGGAGGGTATTACAAATGTAAAGGGTTGTTTTTCTTGAAAAACTACAAGGTGTGGTTTCAGTTTGCCGTTTCTCAGTGTGTCTAGTGATACATATGTGGTACCGTGGTAAACAGAAGGAATGGGACTTTCACATGCAATATGATTTTCTTTTAAAAAATGACATTTTTTATTGAAAAAAGCTATAGCATTTTATTTTTTCTCCCAAATTTAATGTGAAAGCACTGAAAAAAATGACATACAAGACATTTCATGTTAAAGCCCAAACTCTTCGGAAAATAAACAAAATATTGCTGTCCTAGAAATCCCTGCAAGAATCACAGTATTAGTAGTAATTGTATAATGCAAAATAGTGAAAATGGTCTAGCAACAAAGGGTTAAACTAAAAAGTTTTTAGTTTAAACTAAACGAAACTGAAAAGCAGAGTAATAAATTGGATCTCCCCTCCAGACAGGTGTGGTGTGTCTCACACGGTCTGATGAAAGAAGGGGTGACAACAGGTCTACCTCTCAGCGCTAAAAAAGGTGGTCATGCATACATTGGCTACAGAGCAGGAGTGAGGCCTCAGCAGCCTTATACAACAACATACCAGGATGAATCGGCTGCATGGCAAGTAAGCAAAACCTGTTTTAATTTTACACTCTGAGGCCGATTCATTAATAGCGGCAGGTAGCGACAGTTGAGCGACTGTAGCAGTATTTTCACAGCGCCCGCTAGTAGTCGCTGTGCTTGGCCGTTGTTCGGTTGTTGACAGCGACTCAGTCGGTGTGCAGTAATGTTGAATATTGGGTGAGGAGTCGCTATTTGACAGCTTCTGCGCTGTATGGGAGCGCATGATAGCGACTGGCCATAGCGACCGTATTCATTAACAAATCACGCTCAAAAAATTCTCGCGCTGTGAAATGCTTGCTTAAACCCCAGAGCGCTGGCGGCGATGGGTTAAAAGTATTTTTGTTAACCCCCAACCATATTTTTGGAAACCAAAAAAAAACAAGTTTTTTAAAATAATTTTGTAATATGAATACATTAATATCAGACCTGTAATATCAATTCTTTTTTTCCTTAAAAAAAATATCTAACATGGCAGAAGTGGTCACAGAATTTTTTTCAAAAAAAAAAAAACATTAATAACAATTAATTATGAATATTTAAAGATTTTTCCATTGAAATGCATTGGAGAGCGCCAGGTAGCGAGAGGTCATACCTGTCGCTGTTCAAGGTCGGACGCTGGCGCTGTGGGGTGAGGCTGGAATAATGATGAATGATTCGCTATCTGGCGCTATCTCAGTCGCTAAGCAGGATCGGCTTGATAAATGTGTGATTGTGGTGGGGAGCCGGCGTTCTCGTGGCGGGGCCCGTCATTACCAGTCGCTCACCAGTCGCTACCTGTCGATATTCCTTCATAAATAAGGGCCTTAGCCTGGATGATCCCGTTGACACAAGAGAAGTAGTGATAAATATAACACAATTAGACAATGTTGATACAGACGTGGTGGTTTATCTAATGAAAACGATACTGACAGGGCAGGAATTTCTCATTTATTCACAGGCTATTTCTCCTAAACCAAAGGATTTTTGGTGCGGATAAGTACTTCTCTGTACCACACTGCTAGAGCATAACTATAGGAGGTTCAGAGGTTGTGACCGCACCGGGGTCCATAAGATCAGGGGGTCCATCATTGTTTCTCGGTTTTATTTTATATATGTGTGCCCTCATTGCATCATGTACAGAACAATTGTTTTGTCTCTCCTGTTTCGGTCTTTAATTGTATCCAATGTAGTTAAAATGACAGGAAAAAGGTTACTGTATGATGGGGCCCCATTTAATGTTTGCAACAGGGCCTGCTCACATTTAGTTATGCCGCTGTGTTCTGTAAGTGTGGTGCAGACAAAAGTACAAAGCATTAGTGTCTGGCCATACTTAGAGGCCGATTTATTAATAGCGCCAGGTAGCGACAGATGAGCGGCAGTAGCGGTATTTTCACAGCGCCCACTAGTATTCGCTGTGCTTGGCCGTTGTTCGGTTGTTGACAGCGACTCAGTCGGTGTGCGGTAATGTGGAATACGGGGTTAGGAGTCGCTGTTTGACAGGTTCCGCGCTGTATGGGAGCGCATGACAGCGAATGGCCATAGCGAACGGCTCCCAGCATATTCATTAACAAATCACGCTCCAAAAATTCTCGCACTGTGAATGTATGTTTAAACCCCAGAGCGCTGGCGGCGATGTGTTAAAGGTAGTTTTTTAACCCCCAAACAACCATATTTTTTGTAAAAAAAAAAAAAAAACAAGTTTTTCAAAACATTTTGTAATATGAATACATTAATATCAGACCTGTAATATCAATTCTGCACAATTTTTTTTTTTTTTTTTTACCTTAAAAAAAATATCTAACATTGCAGAAGTGGTCACAGAATTTTTGACATTTAACAAAAAAAAAAAACATTAATAGCAATTAATTATTAATATTTAAAGATTGCTCCATTGAAATGCATTGGAGAGCGCCAGGTAGCGAGAGGTCATACCTGTCGCTGTTCAAGGTCGCTAGCTGGCGCTGTGGGGTGAGGCTAGAATAATGATGAATGCTTCGCTATCTGGCGCTCTGTCAGTCGCTAAGCAGGATCGGCTTGATAAATGTGTGATTGCGGAGGGGAGCCGGCGTTCTGGTGACAGTGACCGTTATTACCGTTCGCTCACCATTCGCTACCTGGCGCTATCCCTTGTTAAATAAGGCCCTTAATCCTATCTGGTCAGCATTTGCGGTTCTTACATTGGAGACGACTATGAGGGGCAAGTGCACTGGGTTACTAGAATAATTTTAAAAACTAGGAGAAGATTGTGTTGCAAATGACCACAACAAAGAAGATATGGCGGGGGGGGGGGTGAAGAAGCATTTTTTGCTCATTGATTTAAGCTGGTTAAGATGGTTATTATTAAAAACCACAATAAAAAATGTGGCTGGAGTTGAGCTTTAAGGTTATGCTAACATTTTAGCTAACACTTTACAGACAGTCAAACTTTCAACTGTAATAAATGAAAACAAGTAGCGTGTACTGGCTGCTCCTAGTTACGGCTTTACACATTGTAGGAGTATTTGCTCTCCCGTTTGTCCAGAGTGATAAGAAAGTGCTATTTGTATTTTTGTAGGGAGCGTTCTGTATAGCAGTTGTGCTTTTATTGTATAAGTGCTGGGTGCAGCAGAGTCATAATCCAGATAGACAGAATTTACTGGAACATGAATGCAGTAAGAGAATGTCACCTTACATGGTGGCTAACACAGACAGGAAAAAGAAGGAAGTACTATAGAGCAACTGGAAGTGCAGGAGATAACACAGCAGTAAAATGCATAGACTCTACAGTTAAGCATAGGCCACAGCGCCATCTAGTGTCCTAACTTGTCATAGCTGTAAACTGCAGTAAATCTAGCAGAAGTCACTCCAACATAGACTAAGCTGGAAGTCTGTTGTACAGTCTCTCCAACACTAATCATTTCTTTACCACAGTAAATGCTCTGTCACATTTGATTGGCATGCACAGATTGACAGCCTCTGTTGTCATAGTTACTCAATGTAAAAAGACAAATATTTGTGAAGTTCAAGCAGATCAAACCACTTCTGGGGCTCCCTGTGCCTCCCCCCTACTCACTCCCCCTCCCCACCAGAGTACCTTGGGTGAAGCCGCTGCCTCTGCCTTTGCCCGGTTTAAAAAAACCAAGGCCACTTCCACTTGCCAATTTTGAGATTGCCATTTGGCAGATCTCAAGATTGCCGTAGGCCGGCTTCATCCTCGGCTTTCTATTTGAGTGCTCGTGCTCCCACGTATAGCTATCCATAAAGGCTGGGTGCAGGAGCATGCGCATCTACAGGGAAGCTGGGAAAACTGCAGAAGGCGATCACAGCATCACAGGAGGCCGCAGGGCTGGTAAAGGTAAGTTTGCAGGCGACCTTGGGGGGTTCACACAGTGCTATAGCATGCCCTGGGGGCAGGCTAGTGGCTGGCCATGGAGTCTTTTAGATTCCAGGGCTGCCCACAAGAGTTTTGATCCACTTTAAAGCAGACCTCCAACCTTAGTTTACATTTATAGGGGGTATACAGTAGATGGATATCCAGAGATGGGGGATACAACAGCCTTGTTGACATAGATGCATGCACACACATAATAGGATATACACCACTGAAATACCTGCAGAATACTCCTTCAGTTCTGTGTCCCCACTGTGTCTGCGGCCTAGGTGCACTGCTGGTGGATGCCTGCTATTCTTGCACCTGTTTTGCAAGCAGGGCAAGGTACCATTTTCTTGTGGGGCCTTCAGTGTGCCGTGAGTAATGAGTTGCTTCAGGTTAGGTGTTGGATGTTGTGGGGGCTTGAAATGTTTGTCACACAAACCTCAGATCAGAGGCGTGAGGCTCCCATCTTACCTGTCACCCATAGCCATGGTGGTGATCACGCCCCAGCAGTCCCAGTGTGTGACACCAGGTGCTGCTCTTCTGTGATCCAGGCTGCAGGTGGTCATCTCCAGTGTATGAGGTGTAGATGACTTTCACATACCAGGGAGAGTAATCACAACTATGGGAACGGGTGACTGGTAATCAGGGAGCCTCGTCCCCATAGAAATCACCTGATCTTAGGGCTGTGGGAAATCCAGGAAAGTAGACTTTTCCATATAAAGGGATAGATCTCCTACCCTGGCGATCAGCAACTCACATGGCGATATGTGGCGCTAGTCTTAAATCAGCCTCAGAGTTGCCATTGATCGCTTGGCGTGTTGTAAATTGCTCCTTTTTTATACATTGTTTTGATGGTCAGGCTCTTTTCAGATCAAGCCAATTATGCTCCAAGGCATAAGGTTTGCTTAGCAATCACTGCAGGGAAGCCATGCCTGCAGCGTTTTGCAGAGTGGAAATCAATATCGCAAACGCTTTCCACATGCTGAACACCAGCGATTGCGAGGCGCTTACCCTGAGAGTGTTCACCCCTGCAATTGCCAGGTCTGAACGCAGCCACACTGTTTTGTCTGTAACAGGGTCTGGGATTTTTCTGTTTTCTGTATAATTTCATGTCTGACAAAGTGAAGTATTCTCGAAAAAAAATACAGTTTCTTTACTTTTTAGAATTACAGAAAGAGAAGGCTATATCTCTGGTTGTTGATAATCTACCCAACCATTATTGTTAACCCCTTGGGTTTTCCAATCATTGTCTTGGGTTTGCCATTCATTACCTTGAGCTGTCCAATCATTATCTTGGGCTATCCAATCATTATCTTGGGTTATCCAACCATTATCTTGGGTTATCCAACCATTATCTTGGGTTATCCAATAATTGTCTTGGGTTATCCAATCATTGTCTTGGGTTATCCTATCTTTACCTTGGGCTATCAAATTATTATTTTGAGTTACCCAATCATTATATTGGGTTATTCTGACCACTCACAGTTTTACAGCTGACATTAGCACTAGTGAATCCTAAGATGAATCTATCACAGTTGCCTGACAGGGGCCATACATCACAGAAACAGCTGTAATCCACAATGGCAATTGAATGAGTGGGGGAAGTTAGGACTTTTAAGCCATATGCCATCACTGACAATTACAGTGACACACGTGCCATGAATTGAAAGGGAAGTCAGATGGTAACTAGTCATCATTGGATTATCTGCATCCGCTTCAGCGACATGTTTTCTAGCTTTTAAAGGCATTTTCTAGATAAAAAAAGCCTCTCAACGCCTTGTTGTTATGTGATGACTTCATTGAGCTTCGTACAAACAATACCAAAAAAGACAACACAGTGGTGAAAGAGGTTTGATTAAATAATTCAGGAAATTGTACCAGGTCTGGTGTTTTAGCGATACCCACACAGGAAAAGCGTAGGCTCAAATCGAAAGGGGGTGCACCACCAATATCAATACTTTAAAGAGGACCAACACCCAGGGGTGATCGGCCCGGAAATCTATAAGATTCCCGGGCCGATCACCTCCCACACCGCGGGATATCCGAGATCGGGATGTCCCGCGGGGTGAAACCCGCCAAAAACCCCAAAAAGACCTTACCTGATCCGCCGCCGCCTCCCGCGCACCCCTCTAGATGTGCGCACGCCCGCCGAGAGTGACGCGCGGGAGGCGGCGGCAGTGGAAGCGGCTTGGACGTTCCTGTGACCCGCTTGGACGTCGGCGGGGATTGGACGGCGCGGTCACGTGGGAGCGGGGAGAGGTGAGTTTTTTGGGGTTTCTGGGGGGTTTCAGGGAGTGGGACCCCCTCCGATCGGGGTGCCCCGCCGAAGTGGACCAAAACCCAGGATAGTCAAAATCCTGGGTGTTGGTCCACTTTAAGTAAGGTGTGCTCACTAAAATTATATACCAGCTAGTAAAAAATAGAGCGGACGTGCTTTTATGCACACCGATCTCTAAACAAGGAGCACTACAACTGTATAGAAAAATATTTACAACCCTTTATTAATACAATATCATACAAAGGACTAAAAAACATATGACACAGACATATTAAAAACAACCGTTCTTTGACCAATATTGTTCAATAATTGATACCCAATCGGGTGTATCCAAGTAATTAATACCCCATGTTAACATGGCCCACCATTTTCACCCCAAATAAATCTATCTTTTGTGCCGGCACAAAGAATTTTATTCCCTATGCTACCCAAACTCACCACTGAAGATGAATAATAAAGTGCTATAGTGAAACACCCATTACTAATAATTCATAAATATATCTATAAACATCTAATAGTGCAAAACCAAATCAATAAATAATAAATAATATAAGGTTATCACAGTGTCCTAAAATAAATAAACAAATACATATAAGTGTACTGAATATATTGCACAAAAATTATCCATAAAGTATGAATCAAAAGCAATGTGAAACAAAAACCTCAATAATTAAGCAATAAAAAGTGCCAACAAACCGTATAGCTGAGTTCTACCAAGTAAAGGGCCACACAGGGTATATACGCATATGGTCAAAAACGGTAAGTACCACCCGCGCACGCAGCTCCCATGCTGCTTCAAGGGTGAGGGTAGGCTCAAATCGATTTTGAATTGCAACCCTCTGCCACTGAAAAGAACCATAAACGTGCAAGGTGTGTGGTCCCACAGGGCACCATTCCAACCCCTCTGTGAGGTACTGAAATGCTACCTTTAAAAAAAAAAAAACACACACACAATGCGTATCACCATTTGCGGCACACCTTTTTAAATGAAAAATGCATGCCAGCTGGTGAAACGGACATTTACTCCTGCTTTTGGGAGGGGTAAAACGCCTTCACAGAAAATGAGCTCACTCTCCAAAAAAATCCTTCCCGGAATCCCACGAGGTTTAACTTTTTGCAAGTTATTCATGCAAGAAATTCACATTTTTGTGAGACTTTCTCACATGAGAGAAAAAGAAGCAGAGAAATTTTTACCTGTGCAAAAAGTATTAAATAAAAAATATGCACAGAAAAAGCCCTACATTATTGAGCAATCTAGTGCCTGCAATAAACTGATCACATGATCTATATTAGTTGTTTTCAATGAAATTTCCTCCATCAACAATCATTCTAGGTACAGCGCTACAGAGGATGATGACACTTAAATAATAATAAAACAGTACATACGGGTATTTATTCAATTTAACTTTTTTTTCAACTGTTCTGAAAGTGAACTATTGGCTCATTAGGTGACATAACGCTGGCAATGACCGGGTTGACCTTATAACATCCATCAGGCCATTGTAAGGCGAGGGAGCAATCAGAGAAGTGATCTGAGTGCTGTGGTGCACTGCCCAATGTCTGAAGCCATCAAGTGCCAGCTGCTGAAAGGTCGACATCGTCTCTTGAGAAAGGCCTGACCAGGCCGAAACGTCGAGTTTGTATCTGTTGTCCACCCGGTATCCTAGCTTGCTGCTTGTCTTTGTAAGTCGCTTCTCTGTGATCTCTGTAATTGCTGCGTTCTATGATATGTTATGCTGTATCAGGTCCACGGGTAATCTAGTATTGCAATGCACTATGTATACACTTTTCTACAATTTTCTACTTGCTGCCTGTCAGATCCGTGTGACCTGTTATATATGCTGGATATCTGTTGAGTTCTTGATTAATCTGCGGTCTATTGCTATACATTGTAATCTGTTGCTAGTTTGCACTTGTATATATTGCTTCACTTTTTTGTATACTGTATATATATTCACCAGCATTAAAATAACGCTATTTGGAATGCAGCATTGTGTTTTGGGTGTTCGATTCTCCTATTTTCTTATATAGACTGTTCCCCCATGTGCAAAGAGTGGTTGCACATTGGAGTCTCAGAACCCCTTTCTTTTTGGCTTATGCCTTATGTTAACTATACTTCTTGAGTTTTCTAGATTAAGTGTGCTACAACCTTTGTCTAATTCGACATCGTAAGTTGCCAGGCCCAACGACCGTCCGCCATCGGTCAGGCTCGGGATCGACAGTGGAGTAAAGCAAAATTCTAACTAACATATGTAAATTCTCACATAGCACCGGAGACTTGGCAGATAACTATAACATCACTACTGACATGTATGTATGCATGCAAAAAACATTCTATACATACTACAAAAACAACAATAGGAAAGAACAAGGCAAGGGTGAAGCTAAACATGATATCAGTAAGTTAGACGCACCAAGGATCGGCCTGGATGTAATAAATAGTGAGGTGTTAGCATTAATGATCCAAATGAAATGCTCCTAAAGTCTAAAAAGAAAAATGACTTATTATCGGAAAATTGCAAACATAACCTTAATATATATTACTATTGTTATTATTGATATTTAAATAATTACATCATACTGTGCAAAAGTGGTCATTGCAAACAAGAGTAGAGAAACTTGACTCCTGCCTGCTGATTCCTAGATGGTTGCCCGCCATGACACTCTGATATTGGTGTCTTCATTGTTTTGCAATGGTAGAGGCTGTGCAAAATCTCCAACCTTGACTTGTCTGACCATGGTCAGCGCTAAGCTCTGTTGCCAACTGGTGCCAAGTCTGACCAGGTCCAGTGCCAAGCACTGTTGCCAGCTCTTGCCCCATCTGACCCCATCCAGTGCTAAGCCCTGATGCTGATTCATGTCACATCTGACCTTGTCCATTGCCCTGTTGCTGACGCCATTGCTGAGGTCCCTGGTAGCCAGCCAGCCTAGGAAGCAGATGTTCCTGGGCAGCCTTATCTACATACAGTAGGCCTGTCTCCCACCATCTCAGCTTGCTATGCTTCAGTTATTCTAGAGCTCCAGTGAAGGTATGTGGCTTATAGACTGTCAATTATAGACTGTACTGGCAGTGACGTGATCCTGGAGATATCAACTGACCATTTTTGGCGCCGTCAAAGTGGGACAGTTTAAACCAGTTTGTGGGTGATGGATGTGGTAGTGGTGTGGTTTAGCATGTGGCTTAGTTACGGGTCACTTGCTCTAGGCAAATTTGGTCCATAAAAGATGTTGGTGATCAGAAGTCCATGCATTCCACTACCACTATTCAGCCAAAGAGTCAGAGCAGTTGTAAACCACCCAGAAATCGGTGAGACAGTTTTCCTGTGGGACTTTCCAGAGTTTTCAGACGGAAAATAGGCCTCAAAGTGGGACTGTCTCTCCAAAAAGGGGACATCTGGTCAGTTTATGGAGATAAGAGCCCCCCTTGTCTTGTCTCCTGATGCCAATGCCTTGGCCAATATGCAGCAGCTGTTGACTTTGGTGATCCTGGAGATAAGAGCAGGAAGAGGTGGCCAGTCAGGTGGAGGTTGGTGGAGGCCCCATTTGCATGGTAAGTGGGCAAGGCCCCAGGCCCTGCCCCACCCTTATAATCCGGCCCTGCCCAAATATGCTGGGGATGCCGCTGCTCTTGCTCCCCATTGTTTACAACACAGAGGGAGCCACTGGAAGAGCCCCTTGGGGGGTTCACACACCAGAGCATCTCAATTTGGGGTGCCCCAGGGGAAGGCCAGTGACCGGCCCTGGATTCATTTAGATTACAGGGTCGGCCACATTGGGTTTTGTTCCAGAAGAGCCAGGAGGTCTGAAAAGCAGAGCTGATGGACATTGTAAGACGAGATGATGCAACTTGGAAATGTAACATGTCATATGGATGCAGTAATCTGAAGAGTTTGGAGAATAAAGACATATTTGATTTGACTTCAACTAAGGTCCTTCCTGGATACGACCCAAGAGATCTACAAAGAGTAAGTGCACCTCTAGCCCACACCACATCTACTCCAGCATCACCCACCCCTGGTCCAAAAACCCCCCTCGTTCCTGAACCTGCTACCACCGGCCTGGTACAGGGGGCTGAACATTCCCCTTGGTGCTGTTCAGGTGAGAGCTGCTAATACTTGGACGCCCAAAATCAGATTTCCACCAGTATTAAGGTCTCCTCAGATTTCCACCAGTATTAAGGTCTCCTTGTTCCTCCAGAACACTGGGTAGGCCAATGCATTACACTGCTGCCTGCTGTAAGAATAAGCAGCACTGGCTTGTCCAGACTATTTTGACAAGATTGCTTTTCAGGTTTAGTTGGGGAAAGCAGAGCTATGCACAAGCAAAGAAAAGAAGAATGGCCCTTTAACCCCGTACATCCTGCAATCATACCTCAGGGCACAACAGTCTGGAAACTTCAAGTAGAGTACATCCAACTGACAAGAGGTCTGAATGAGCTGCTGGCCGGAGGTAAGTGTCAGCTACAACCTTTAAGTGGCAAGAACAATAAATGTCAATTTCATGGTTTTTTAGTTACCTGTATGGCTTTGAGCTATCTATATGCTTCCCTGTCTTCTCATTTTACCTGATGCCAATCAAGTGGACCAAAAATTGATAAGTCTGGCCGCAGGATTCCCTTCCCCCGGGGCATAGAGAATCGAGATGCCCCGCTATGTGAAACCCCAAGGTCGCCCAGAAACTCAGCTTCTTTCTTGGTCCAGCGTTGTGGGCACAAGCTGTAGCAGCATCCCACTATCCCTTTAGCAGGGCACGTGCCCGCACCAGCTATTTGTGATTGGCTGGCGTGGGCACACTCCCTGTTACAGGTCAGCAGGGGATCCAGTCGTCAGCACGCTCGGATCCACTCGCCTTGGACGACCTATTTGATCAAGGGGAAGGAGCGCTGATTGGACGAGAGGGCTGCACATGCTCCTTAGGACTTGGGAAGCGTGAGTGAGATTGTGGTGCCCTGCGGGCAAGGCCAAAAACCCAGGATAGTCAGTTAGTCAGATAGTTTTGACTACCCTAGGTTTTGTTTTTTTCCCGGGGCACCCCGATCTGTGTGAACCCCCCAGATCGCCAAGGCCAACTGACCTCTTCCCGGTCTTACGGTGCATGCTCGGCCGCTCATCCAATCAGCGCGCTCGGAGCCGCTGATGTCATGTCGTCTAAGCCTTCCTCTAAGGCCAGTGGCTCCGAGCGAGCTGGTGGTCACATACCCCGCTACCCTCTACAGGGAGCGTGCTCACGCCGCCCATTCACAAATGCCTGGCTCGGGCATGCTCCCTGCTAGAGGGATAACAGGGATGGGCCATGGCTCTCGCATGCGCCGTTGGACCAGAAAACAAGGTAAGTGTATGGGGCGACCTGGGGGAGTTTCACACAGCAGGGCATCCCGATTTTGGATCTTATAGATTCCCGGGCCGATCAGCGTGGGTTTTGGTCCACTTTAAAAAGACATTTATAATTAAACACCAAAATAAAAAGCAATTATATGGTTGACTGTGGGAATATTTGTCTATTATAACCTAATAAAAAAATCTTTCTATCTTTGTGTGTTTTCCACTTAAAGTCAGGAACATAAAAAACACTATACTCACCTTTTATCCCCTGCAGGCGATCACTGCTAGGCGCATTGAGAATGGAGGGGGCGTGCCGTAGTTCCTGTTCCTCCATTGTTTTCAATGCAAGAGTGGCCAGACGCATCCCCTGCATCCTCAGGGTGTGCCTGCCCTCTCATCCCATGTGACATAGGCCCTTATTTATGAAGGAATAGCGACAGGTAGCGACTGGTGAGCGGCCGGTAATGACGGGCCCCGCCACGAGAACGCCGGCTCCCCACCACAATCACACATTTATCAAGCCAATCCTGCTTAGCGACTGAGATAGCACCATATAGCCACTCATTCATCATTATTCCAGCCTCAGCCCACAGCGCCAGCGTCCGACCTTGAACAGAGGTATGACCTCTCGCTACCTGGCGCTCTCCAATGCATTTCAATGGAACAATCTTTAAATATTAATAATTAATTGTTATTAATGTTTGTTTGTTTTTTTAAATGTGAAAAATTCTGTGACCACTTCTGCCATTTTAGAAATTTTTTTTAAGGGAAAAAAAAAATTGTAAGAATTGATATTACAGGTCTGATATTAATGTATTCATATTACTAAATTATTTAAAATACGTATTTTTTTTGGTTTCCAAAAATATGGTGGTCTGGGGGTTAAAAAACTACTTTTAACACATCGCCTCCAGCGCTCTGGGGTTTAAACATGCATTTCACAGCGCTTGAATTTTTGGAGCGTGATTTTTTGATGAATATGGTGAAAGCCGGTCGCTCTGACCAGTCGCTATCATGCGCACCCATACATTGCGGAACCTGTCAAATAGCGACTCGTAACCTTGTATTCAACATTACGCCACACCGACTGAGTCGCTGTCAGCAACCGAACAACGGCCAAGCACAGCGACTACTAGCGGGCGCTGTGAAAATACCGCTACAGTCGCTCAACTGTCGCTACATGTCGCTATTAATAAATCAGCCTCTTTGTCACAGCAAACGTCTCTCTTTGAGAACCTGTGCCGTTGGACCCAGGAAAGGTCAGTGAATGCGAGGTTTCGCACAGCATGGAATCCCAAATTGGAATGCCCCCGGGGAAAATAAAATCTGGGAATGTCCCAATTTAAAGTTTGAAAACAGCACCCAGTCAGCAAAAAGTTACATTGTATCAGGTATTAGTTAACATTTACTTTTCTGTAACAGTTATTTTGACTGATACATTGTTTATCTTCTCGTAGATGAAGGTTGTTTCCCTCCTTTCACCACTATAGATTTCTTATGTGCAGTGACTGTGTGTAAGTGTTTGAGGGGCTTAAAGTGGACCAATAAGCAGGATTTGGACTCTCCTGGTGGTTGGTACTCTTACCTGTGGCACCCCGATTCAGGATGCCCCAATGTGTGAAACTTCCCAGATCGCCCGCAGTCACCTTTCATTTCTGCTGTACTGACTGTAATTGGTCCACATTAAAGCAGGCCTAAAATCAAAAATGATTTTGCATCCTACAATTTCCCCTGGGACGCCACTACAGTTAAAGTGGCCCAACACCCTCCTGGATCGGCCCAGGAATCTATAAGATTCCCAGGCCGTTCCGATCCCTCCCAAAATCAGGATGCCCCGCTGTGTAAAACCTCCCAGGACGCCCGCCCGGTCTAACGGCGCATGCACGGGCCGCATCTCGCGCTTCTCTCTAGCAGGGCATGTGCCCGCGCCAGCCATTTGTGAAGCGCGAGATGTGGCCGCCAGTGTGCTCAGAGCCGCTGGGGTTTGATGACGCTTTGACGCACACAGCACAGCGGCTCCGAGCGCGCTGATTGGACAAGCGGCCACGCATGCGCCGTAGGAGCGGGGTGAGGTGAGTTTTTTACGGAAATCTGGGGGGTTTCACATAGCGGGGCACCCCCGATCGGGGTGCCCTGGGGAAGTGGACCAAAACCCAGGATAGTCAAAATCCTGGGTGTTGGCCCACTGTAAAAATCCTTAGGAATATCAGGCATAGAGATATCTCCTATTGGAAAAGGTACAGCTGGAGCATGAGTGTGTAGCCGTTCCCTGGCCCCCATCCTATGGAGCACAGATAGGAAAAGTGTGAGTATGTCTCCAATTTGCGATGCCCCCATATATAAACATAGGGACATCCTGGGTTTTGGTCCTTGCCCCAGGCAACCCCACAGGTCGCTCAGTAAAACTCACCTTTCCCGGTCCTACGGCACAACAGCCGCTCTCATCTGCTGCCCGTACCTACTGCCAGCTATTCAAGCTCAGTTGGGTTCAGATATAACTAATAGCGAGGATATGGCTTACTGGGGGGGGGGCAATCCTGAGAAGCTGAATGGAGTCCTAGCTGCACTCATTGCGTGCTGCACCCCGTGCATCCCTTGGCTGTGTGTGGCCATGCCAGCTATTGCGAAAGATGCCAGAGATGGGCTAATAGGAGTGGCTGTGGGCTAATAGGAGAGGTAAGCATGTCTGGCAACTTGGGGGTTTCATACAGTGGGGCATGCCAAATGGGGATGCCCCACGGGGTGAATGTCAAACCGGACCTAGCATCTTATAATGTCTTTAAAGTGGATGTCCAGTATAAGTGGATTCCTATGGCTCTTAAACCTAGGCCCTTATTTAACAAGGGATAGCGCCAGGTAGCGAATGGTGAGCGAACGATAATGACGCTCACCGCCACGAGAACGCCGGCTCCCCTCCGCAATCACACATTTATCAAGCCGATCCTGCTTAGCGACTGACAGAGCGCCAGATATTCATCATTATTCCAGCCTCACCCCACAGCGCCAGCGTCCGACCTTGAACAGCAACAGGTATGACCTCTCGCTACCTGCCGCTCTCCAATGCATTTCAATGGAGCAATCTTTAAATATTCTTAATTAATTGCTATTAATGTTTTTTTTTTTTTTTTTTTTTTTTTAAATGTCAAAAATTCTGTGACCACTTCTGCAATGTTAGATATTTTTTTATGGTAAAAAAAAAAAAAAAATTGTGCAGAATTGATATTACAGGTCTGATATTAATGTATTCATATCACAAATTTTTTTTTTTTCAAAAAATATGGTTGTTTGGGGGTTAGAAAACTACTTTTAACCCATCGCCGCCAGCGCTCTGGGGTTTAAACAAGCATTTCACAGCGCGAGAATTTTTTGAGCGTGATTTGTTAATGAATATGGTGGGAGCCGTTCGCTATGGCCATTCGCTGTCATGCGCTCCCATACAGCGACTCCTAACCCCGTATTCAACATTACCGCACACCGACGGGGTCGCTGTCAACAGCCGAACAACGGCCAAGCACAGCGAATACTAGCGTGCGCTGTGAAAATAACGCTACTGTCGCTACCTGGCGCTATTAATGAATCGGCCTCCCCGATTCCTCCTGGGACAATTGTTAAATGGGACCTAAAGTCTTTCTTTACTGGAGGTCCACTTTAATGTATACTGAAGAACTGAGGTCAGAGAGAACCTCTCCTCATTTTAGTGACTTACCTCGCCATATGTCAGACCTGAAAGAGTGATATGGGACAGAGAGACAAGAAAGTAACAGTTGGGGTCTATACTTGTATCACTGGAAGAGGAAATGAGGATATGCCGCTAGAAAGTCTGTCAGCATCTACCACCCCTTCCCGAAATGGAAGGAAGAGTTCTCCTTAAACCCTTTCATGTATGTTGTTTGTTGTGTTGCTGCATGTTGCTGGGCCTTTAAGATAATTTTCATAGTAGAAGCTGCAGAGATGTGGCCATCAGAGGCTTTGCAGAGGCCGGAGAATCCTTCATCAGTCAGTCGCTGAGCAGAACTGTCATCCTCCAGCAGCTGACGGAAACCGGGAACGTGTCATTCCAGACAATACAAGAAAGGGCTTCTGTTTATCAGGGACATGCATCAGTTAAAGTAGACCTACACCCAAACCACCCACCTATACTCACCTGTAGTCCCTCACAGCCACTAGTGAGGCACCTGGTTATTGGTAACTTGCTGAACATGGAAAATGTGTCCCAGGTTGCTGGGTGGTGACTGTGTACAGAGAGGCAAAGCCTGGCCCACCTCCTATTACTGTAAATGGAGCAATGCCATCCAGTCACATTGACAGTGGAAGTATAGGGTGAAGAACTGGCATGAAGGCGCATTCTGTGGGACAAGAGACTAGTTAAGTGTTACAGAATCTGATCTATGAAGAAAAGGAAAGTATGGGATTTTTTTTTTATTTTGGGGGGGCATAGGTGGTCATTATATGCTTGCACACACATAGGAATTATTCCCAGGCATTTAATCCATCTGTGCAGTGTACACATGCCTGGAGTGGTGGGCTGCCCTAGCAATGGCGCCCCAGGAGCAGACCAAGTAGACCAAATTTTTGGTTTTGACTGTCCGGGGCTTTGGTCCTTGCCCCCAGGGCACCCCAATTTGGGAAACTCACCTTTTCCTGATCCTACGACGCATGTACTGGCTATCATCCAATCAGTGCGCTCAGCCGAGTGCGTCGTCGGCCGCCTTCTGGATGCCCTCTTACAGGGTGTGTGCCCGCGATGGACATTCACAAATGCTGATGGGTAAAGCTATAACTTTTGGTGGCTGTGGCTTGCACATGCGTTATTGGTTTGGGGAGAAGGTAGGTTTTACAGGAGACTCAGGGGGTTTCACAAAGCAGGGCATCTCGAATTTGGATGCCCAGGGGGAGAGAATCAGGCGGATCTGGAGTCTTCTGGTCAACTTTAATGCCCTGGGCCAGCTGCTGGCCTTTCCATGGGGCCCAAATTGGGATGCCCCCTATGTAACCCCCCCCCCCCGGGTCACAGCAAAACCCGCCCGGCTCTCACAATGCCGGCCACATCCCCAGCATCACTGGGCTGAGGCTCACTCCTGCGCCCGGCCATGTGGATAGGCTGGGGATGGGAGCGCTCCCCCATCTAATAGGAAACTGGGGATGCGGACGCTCTCTATTGCCTCTGTGTCTAAACAGAGCTGAATACCAGGAATTAATATGCATGACGTGGCACTGATTGGACCTGGGATAGTGAGATTCCTGGGTTTAGTTCCGCATTAACACTGTGTGTGAAACACCACTCCTCATGGCAAATACAGAGTCAGAATAGATTGTGGTACATATTAATGCCCATCAATCTATTCTAAATAAATGGATTGCAGAGGTACCTCCTGCTGGTTGCTCCCCTTCGGCTGTGTGCACCCACTGCCAGCCAATGGAGTGCTTAGGCCTACAAATGATCTAGATGCCCCAGGGGGGAGGGCTTTTACCAGGCCTCGGAGCCTGGTATGTGGGTCATGGTGCCATGGGCAGTGGGTGCTCAGTTTGTGGACCTGCTGCCAGTCAAGCAGAAACAGGCTCCTTCAATGACTGGCCACAGGGGGCGCATCATGTGAGTGTCCACTGCTGATATGAAGTCTATGCCAGGCGCTAATATGTGAATCTAGGGGCCGGCCAAAGTGCACTCTTAGCTTTGGAGCTGATTGCTCCACATGACCATGGGGAATTGAGTCTGCGTCCAGAAGGTAACTTCAGTTTATCTTTTTAAAGCGTAAAAAAACTTGGGACTTTTCAATGTTCCGGGTGTTGTTTCTTTCCCCAAGGGCATGCCGATTTGGGATGCCCCACTGTATGAAACCCCCTGAATCGACCATAAAACGGTACCTATCCCTAGTCACATGGCGCATGCACAGGCTCTAATTCTGATTTAGGATGCCCCAGGGGAAAGCAGTCTTTAAGACTCCGGGGCCAGAGTTTTGTTCCGCTTTAAGTTGCTTGGACTGCCCCTTTACATTTTTAGAGATCCCAAAACAGGCCAGTATACTCACCACCTGCCATTACAATCCTGCAACCTGCATGATGGCTGAAAACCAATGGGGATTGCCAGTTCTGTGCGTATGTACTATTGGGGAACGGTATGCCATGGTGTAAGGTGCACCTGCAGGTCGCTCTCTGGGACGCACCCCTGAGAGCTCTGAATTCTTTTAATGCAAATTTCATTAAAATTGAATTTTTTTATACAAAGAGTTGAAGCCGTCCTCATATTGTACTACACTGAACCCCATTGGCCACTGTAATCACTATGCGGCTACCGCCATGAGAAGAAGCTGCAGTAGCATTGAATTGTAAGTAAACATGTGGGTCGAGCTTTTAATATTTTTGAACATACAGTATGAGCATTGTAATTTACACAGTGTGAGCAATGAGGACAGGTGTGGCGTAACAAAATCAAGACCCTATATCAGGGTGTGCAGAAATATTAGGCAAAATGGACAAAATAGTCAACAGGGTCAAAAGAAACTTGAAAAAAGACACAAATAAACTGCCAAAGATTTGAGAAGAATCAAATGTAATGCACCCAGGAAGCCATTATGCTCCTATGCGGTCATATCCCAGAACTGCAACCTCCTCACTATCCAGAAGTACAAGGTGGTCAGTGCTCAGACACATGACCATGGTAAGGAAGCCTGAAACCCAAATCAATCAATCATTGTACAAGACACATACACTGAAACCTCAGGACTGGGCCAAAATATATAAAGACAGATTTTAGGGCTTTATGGACTGATGACACGAGACTCACTCTTGATGGATCAGTTGTATGGGCCTGGGAGTGGATCAGTAAGGGGCACAGAGCTCAGACGACAGAAAACTGGGGGTCAGGTATTGCTATGGGCTGCTATTATTAAAGACGAGCTAGTTGGGCCTTTTTGTGTTGATGGACTCATCTACCAAACCTACCTTTCTTCAAGCATTGGTACTAGAAGAATTCTGCATCTGTCTATGCAATACAATGGTCCATCCCATGTGTCGAACTACTCTACTGCAGCCGAGCGGCTCTAAAGATGAAAGAATAATGACATGGCCCCCTTTCTCATCTGACCTGAATCCTAGTGAGAACGTGTAGGCCCCTCTTAAAATGAAGATTTACAATGAAGGAAGACAGTACACAAGTTGATTGTCAAAATGAAAGATGCCATGGAGAGAAAGTAGTGCAACTGAGAAAAGTAATCTAAGGCTCTATTCACACCCATCCATTTGCGCTGTGTTGGGCAATGCAGTCACAATTCAAGGAAAAATGCTGCCATTATGTTTATGCAGCATATATATGTGAACTGTATGTGAAGTGGCCCATTAAAAATGCCCAAGGCAGCGCAAGCGGAAGGGTGTGAATAGACATTTACAGTTGTTTGTTATTTTAGTAATAATTCGGCACACTTAGGGTACTTGCACACTGGGACGATTGCAGGGCAATTACAAATCACTGAAGATCGCCCCGCAGTCGCCAGTGAATTGCAGCCCATAGAAATCTATTGCGGGGCAATTCCACACGTCTGCATAAAGTCCCCGCTTACAGCGTTTTTGCAGCAATTGCAATTGAAATCGCTACTAAAACGCTTCACCTCAGTTTAAGAGTCAATAACTAGGCAAAGTACGTCAAAGGGAAATTAAATGGAACGAGCACTGTTGATTGGCTCAGCAGTCCAGAAAGAGGTGATTTGTGGGGATGCAAACTGCGAGGCATCCCAAATAGGGACGCTCTGCCAGAGAGCAACAACACTTCAATGGAGTGTTGTTCCTCTGTAAAAGACTCCTCTCTAAAAGATTCTAGGCCTAGCATTAAAGTAGATCAAAACCATGGTCCGACATCCCTGGGGGTCGCTTGATTCCCTCCCCCTGGGGCATCCAGACTCCCCTACTCTAGCGGCGCATTTGCTCCCTGCTATACCTTTAGGCACCCTCCCTGTTAGAGGGTAGGGGGGATGCGGCCTCTGGCACGCTCGGGTCCGCTTGCTTACACGATTTCTTAGACAAACGGGCAGGAACGTATCAAAGCGCGTTGATTGTACAAGAGACGGCGCATGTTCCATAAGACCACTAAAGGTGAGTTAGAATGGGCGGGTTTCACACAGCGGGGCATCCCAGATCGGGGTGGCCCTGGGGCAAGGACCAAAACCCAGGATATACTGTAACCCTTCAGATTTGCGATGCCCTACAGTGTAAAACTCACCTAGTCCAGTAATGAAAGTTCAGCATTTCCATGGCTTCCCCGCTCCCTCTATTCTTCATGCACCCAGCAGCAGACATTAGCTGATGCCCCAGCATTTCAGTGACTACTGCTCTGCTGCGGCACCTGTCGCCAGCCATTCAGTTATGCCAGTGGGTATGCGCGCATCAGATAGGGGAATGCTAGGGATGCCCCCAGAGGTTTGCACATGTACAGTGGCCTAGGTGAGTATATGGGCGAGCCCAGGGAGGTTTCACTGAGTGAGGTTTCACTTGATTCTTTTAGAATCAAAACCGGGTTACCAGGGTTTTGCTCCGCACAAATATTGTATATTTACCTTGATTATAGAGGGTTAGTGGCGCACACATAGTAAGGCAATATCACCCCTCCCCACATATGAAAACAATTACCATGTGCTGCCTGACCCGATTCCAGCGAGCTCTCAGAAATCTGCTTTATGTGAGCGGTGATTTAAAGCCAAATGACCTTGTGCCTGTGTTTATTTACAAGGTGCTGGCGTGCTGCTCACATCTCTGCCCTGGGTGACTGCTTTATGGAGTGACAACCACTCATTTCCCCTGTTAATCCTTTATTGCCCCTCTTATCTACAAATCCCCCATCACCCCTCATCATGTTTGTTTCCTGGAGTCCTTCTTTAGCCAAAAAAAATCCCCCAGGACTACTTGTAACTACGGAGGTCATGTACTAAAGTATGAAAAGCTTCTTCACCTCACATAGCTGTTATTTACTAAAGTTTAGAGAACTTCTCAACCTCGCCTGGCTTGTATTTACAAAAGTTTTGAGAAGTTCTCCATTAAAAACAGACCAAAAATCACTGTTGGTCTGCTGAACTACAGACAGTGTTTTGTGCAGATCCACTTACCCACTTCCATGGGGCCTTACTGGATGGCCAACTGCCAGTGGTTAGTGACTGCCAGTAGCCAATCAGGTGCTGTGCGCCATATGCCCAGTGAACCGATTAGCTGCTGGCAGTCATGTGGATCCAGTGGCTGGAAGTGAGGTCTGTTTTTGTGCCATTTCTGTGGAGTTTTAATTCACAATCAAGTGTACTCAATTACATTGAAGTGTATTTTAATTAAATTCCTAAAATACAATATAAAAAATCCTAAAATACAATACAAGCATACAACCCCCCTATGAAGTGGACCTATGCCACTGCACACAGGGCCTGCTTTTTGCTGGAAAGTGCCCTGTTCCAGACTGTAGCATGTTGCCCCACCCAGGACAAAACAGACTGTGTCCCCAGATTCCCTTCTAATGAACCTCCCCACCCCTATAAAATAAATGGGTTAGCAGACGGGGCCCCCCTCTGCCAGGACAGAAATGCAATCTGTCCTCCAATGAACCCTACTTACCCCCCAAAATGCAAACTGGCAGGGCCTGAGCTGAGTAGGTCATATTCTCTTCCTTCTTGTCCCCACTCAGACCAAACCATGCAGGGCTATCTTGCAATATTAGAGACACCGGGCCTCCTGGGATGATGGTGTCCTGTGTGGTAACATCTTCTGAACATCCCAAAGGCCAGCCCTGACTGTAAGATATTAGAGTGGAGGTCTGCTCTGTAACATGTCCAAGCTGCCACCAGGCGGGTATGCACATTGTGCAAGGCACAATAGGCATCTGCTAAAAGCAAACCCTATTGGTCCGGGTGAGTAATCATGCCTGATTTTTAGACCTTCTAGATGCCCAGAGGTGAGAAGATGTAGCAGCCTTCAGCCTGTCCCCACTCTTCACATGAGGCTGTCATCTGGATGTCTGAATTAGGGATTGTGGAAGTAAGCAAGCACCTGGGCAGGATCTGTCCATTCAGACTCAGGAAACCCGGAAGTGAAATCAAGCCCAAGAGCTTACACTCTAGGCTTTGTGTACTTCCAATGGGCTGAACACCAGGTGTCACTGTGGAGCATGCGACAGGTGAACAGCCTGCTCTGTTATAAACATCCAGCTGAGCATGTCTGCTGCTGCATGCAGTCCGTGGCTCACGATGCTTTAAAGGGCAGGAAAGGCGAGGAGGCTGACATTGCCCCACCCTTAATAGACGCCTCCGGGCGGCCGACCTAGAGAGTCTTCGCTGAAAAGCTCTGATTATTGTGGAGCATTGAGATTACTAGATGGCTCCCAGGAATCTTCCTCTGGGCCGTAACCTTTCCAACGAACAAGATACTGAATGGAGGCACCTTTCTTCCATGAATCCAGGACTTGTTCGACCTCATATTCCTCTTCACCATCCACAATAATTGGATCAGGAGGTTTATCTTGGGAATCTCTAAAAGTTCCTTTCTTTAAAAGGGACACGTGAAAACTGGATGTATCTTCAGGCGATTAGGTAATTCCAATTCAAAGGCAACTTTGTTAATAGCTCTCTTGATCTTAAAAGGCCCGATAAATGTAGGACCCAACTTCTTTGAGGGAAGATGAAGCCTTAGATGAGTGGAAGAGAGCAGGACTTGATCTCCTACCGCAAAATTGGAAGCTGAGGACCGATGGGTGTCTGCTGTCCGTTTGTAACATTCTTGGGCAGCTCGAAGGGTTGTTCGGAGCATCTGATGAGTGGGAGTCAGATGAGCTCCTAAATATGCAGCTGCCGGTACATTCACTGGGATGCAGGTATCAGGCAAGGTCTTGGCATCAAATCCATAATTTGCAGCAAACGGAGTGAGGCAGGTCGAAGAATGGACAGAGTTTTTATAAGCTAGTTCAGCTAATGGAAGTAACTGTGTCCAATTGTCCTTCAGGGCCGAGGAGTAGCATCGTATGTACTGCTCCAGTGATTGATTCACCCGTTCAGTTTGTTTGTTGGTCTGAGGATGATAGGCTGATGAGTGGGCCAAAGTGATCCTACAGAGCACTGTCCAGAACCGGTCAGTAAATTGGGAACCGCAGTCAGACACAATCTTAGACGGCAGGCCATGTAAACGAACAATCTCTTTCACAAAAACTTGTGCTCACTTCAAGGCCGAAGGAAGGCTGGGGAGAGCTAAAAAATGAGCATACTTGGTTAAATAGTCCACAACCACCAATATAGTGTTGTTGTTGTCCGAAGGTAGAGGTTCTACAATAAAGTCCATAGAAATCTGTTCCCAGGGATGTTCTGGCACTGGGAGAGGCATGAGAAGACCTGCAGGTTTGGTGGTTATGTGTTTATTCCGGGCACACGTCCCACAAGAGGAAACATGTGATATACAGTCTGCTCTTAAGGTGGGCCACCAGAAATGACGTTGGATCAGATGTAGCGTCTTCTTGAGCCCGAAATGGCCTGCCAAGGGGTGATCATGGAATTCGGCCAGAACCCTGGAACGTAAAGATTCAGGAACAAAAATCTTTTCTTGATGGACAAGAATTCCATCTACTCGTGATAGTTCAGATTATAGGTTCTCTGGGATAGAATCGGATGATCGTCGAATCTCAGCAATGAGTTCGGATTCAAGTAACAAGAAATGGTTCGGTTGCAAAATAGTGGGTTCAGCAGGTTCAGGACCTTGGTCAGAAGGATGAAGACGGGAGAGTGCATCAGGTTTGGTATTTTTATTTCCTGGACGGTAAGAAATATGAAAGGAGAATCTGGAAAAGAAAAGTGACCACTAGAGATGAGCGAACTTTTGAAAAGTTCGATTCGGCCGATTCGCCGAATTTCACAAAGAAATTCGGGTTCGCCCGAATCAAACTTTTACGACGTTCCCCATCAAAAATGCCGGCAATGACTGGCCACAGGGGGCGCATCATGTGAGTGTCCACTGCTGATATGAAGTCTATGCCAGGCGCTAATATGTGAATCTAGGGGCCGGCCAAAGTGCACTCTTAGCTTTGGAGCTGATTGCTCCACATGACCATGGGGAATTGAGTCTGCGTCCAGAAGGTAACTTCAGTTTATCTTTTTAAAGCGTAAAAAAACTTGGGACTTTTCAATGTTCCGGGTGTTGTTTCTTTCCCCAAGGGCATGCCGATTTGGGATGCCCCACTGTATGAAACCCCCTGAATCGACCATAAAACGGTACCTATCCCTAGTCACATGGCGCATGCACAGGCTCTAATTCTGATTTAGGATGCCCCAGGGGAAAGCAGTCTTTAAGACTCCGGGGCCAGAGTTTTGTTCCGCTTTAAGTTGCTTGGACTGCCCCTTTACATTTTTAGAGATCCCAAAACAGGCCAGTATACTCACCACCTGCCATTACAATCCTGCAACCTGCATGATGGCTGAAAACCAATGGGGATTGCCAGTTCTGTGCGTATGTACTATTGGGGAACGGTATGCCATGGTGTAAGGTGCACCTGCAGGTCGCTCTCTGGGACGCACCCCTGAGAGCTCTGAATTCTTTTAATGCAAATTTCATTAAAATTGAATTTTTTTATACAAAGAGTTGAAGCCGTCCTCATATTGTACTACACTGAACCCCATTGGCCACTGTAATCACTATGCGGCTACCGCCATGAGAAGAAGCTGCAGTAGCATTGAATTGTAAGTAAACATGTGGGTCGAGCTTTTAATATTTTTGAACATACAGTATGAGCATTGTAATTTACACAGTGTGAGCAATGAGGACAGGTGTGGCGTAACAAAATCAAGACCCTATATCAGGGTGTGCAGAAATATTAGGCAAAATGGACAAAATAGTCAACAGGGTCAAAAGAAACTTGAAAAAAGACACAAATAAACTGCCAAAGATTTGAGAAGAATCAAATGTAATGCACCCAGGAAGCCATTATGCTCCTATGCGGTCATATCCCAGAACTGCAACCTCCTCACTATCCAGAAGTACAAGGTGGTCAGTGCTCAGACACATGACCATGGTAAGGAAGCCTGAAACCCAAATCAATCAATCATTGTACAAGACACATACACTGAAACCTCAGGACTGGGCCAAAATATATAAAGACAGATTTTAGGGCTTTATGGACTGATGACACGAGACTCACTCTTGATGGATCAGTTGTATGGGCCTGGGAGTGGATCAGTAAGGGGCACAGAGCTCAGACGACAGAAAACTGGGGGTCAGGTATTGCTATGGGCTGCTATTATTAAAGACGAGCTAGTTGGGCCTTTTTGTGTTGATGGACTCATCTACCAAACCTACCTTTCTTCAAGCATTGGTACTAGAAGAATTCTGCATCTGTCTATGCAATACAATGGTCCATCCCATGTGTCGAACTACTCTACTGCAGCCGAGCGGCTCTAAAGATGAAAGAATAATGACATGGCCCCCTTTCTCATCTGACCTGAATCCTAGTGAGAACGTGTAGGCCCCTCTTAAAATGAAGATTTACAATGAAGGAAGACAGTACACAAGTTGATTGTCAAAATGAAAGATGCCATGGAGAGAAAGTAGTGCAACTGAGAAAAGTAATCTAAGGCTCTATTCACACCCATCCATTTGCGCTGTGTTGGGCAATGCAGTCACAATTCAAGGAAAAATGCTGCCATTATGTTTATGCAGCATATATATGTGAACTGTATGTGAAGTGGCCCATTAAAAATGCCCAAGGCAGCGCAAGCGGAAGGGTGTGAATAGACATTTACAGTTGTTTGTTATTTTAGTAATAATTCGGCACACTTAGGGTACTTGCACACTGGGACGATTGCAGGGCAATTACAAATCACTGAAGATCGCCCCGCAGTCGCCAGTGAATTGCAGCCCATAGAAATCTATTGCGGGGCAATTCCACACGTCTGCATAAAGTCCCCGCTTACAGCGTTTTTGCAGCAATTGCAATTGAAATCGCTACTAAAACGCTTCACCTCAGTTTAAGAGTCAATAACTAGGCAAAGTACGTCAAAGGGAAATTAAATGGAACGAGCACTGTTGATTGGCTCAGCAGTCCAGAAAGAGGTGATTTGTGGGGATGCAAACTGCGAGGCATCCCAAATAGGGACGCTCTGCCAGAGAGCAACAACACTTCAATGGAGTGTTGTTCCTCTGTAAAAGACTCCTCTCTAAAAGATTCTAGGCCTAGCATTAAAGTAGATCAAAACCATGGTCCGACATCCCTGGGGGTCGCTTGATTCCCTCCCCCTGGGGCATCCAGACTCCCCTACTCTAGCGGCGCATTTGCTCCCTGCTATACCTTTAGGCACCCTCCCTGTTAGAGGGTAGGGGGGATGCGGCCTCTGGCACGCTCGGGTCCGCTTGCTTACACGATTTCTTAGACAAACGGGCAGGAACGTATCAAAGCGCGTTGATTGTACAAGAGACGGCGCATGTTCCATAAGACCACTAAAGGTGAGTTAGAATGGGCGGGTTTCACACAGCGGGGCATCCCAGATCGGGGTGGCCCTGGGGCAAGGACCAAAACCCAGGATATACTGTAACCCTTCAGATTTGCGATGCCCTACAGTGTAAAACTCACCTAGTCCAGTAATGAAAGTTCAGCATTTCCATGGCTTCCCCGCTCCCTCTATTCTTCATGCACCCAGCAGCAGACATTAGCTGATGCCCCAGCATTTCAGTGACTACTGCTCTGCTGCGGCACCTGTCGCCAGCCATTCAGTTATGCCAGTGGGTATGCGCGCATCAGATAGGGGAATGCTAGGGATGCCCCCAGAGGTTTGCACATGTACAGTGGCCTAGGTGAGTATATGGGCGAGCCCAGGGAGGTTTCACTGAGTGAGGTTTCACTTGATTCTTTTAGAATCAAAACCGGGTTACCAGGGTTTTGCTCCGCACAAATATTGTATATTTACCTTGATTATAGAGGGTTAGTGGCGCACACATAGTAAGGCAATATCACCCCTCCCCACATATGAAAACAATTACCATGTGCTGCCTGACCCGATTCCAGCGAGCTCTCAGAAATCTGCTTTATGTGAGCGGTGATTTAAAGCCAAATGACCTTGTGCCTGTGTTTATTTACAAGGTGCTGGCGTGCTGCTCACATCTCTGCCCTGGGTGACTGCTTTATGGAGTGACAACCACTCATTTCCCCTGTTAATCCTTTATTGCCCCTCTTATCTACAAATCCCCCATCACCCCTCATCATGTTTGTTTCCTGGAGTCCTTCTTTAGCCAAAAAAAATCCCCCAGGACTACTTGTAACTACGGAGGTCATGTACTAAAGTATGAAAAGCTTCTTCACCTCACATAGCTGTTATTTACTAAAGTTTAGAGAACTTCTCAACCTCGCCTGGCTTGTATTTACAAAAGTTTTGAGAAGTTCTCCATTAAAAACAGACCAAAAATCACTGTTGGTCTGCTGAACTACAGACAGTGTTTTGTGCAGATCCACTTACCCACTTCCATGGGGCCTTACTGGATGGCCAACTGCCAGTGGTTAGTGACTGCCAGTAGCCAATCAGGTGCTGTGCGCCATATGCCCAGTGAACCGATTAGCTGCTGGCAGTCATGTGGATCCAGTGGCTGGAAGTGAGGTCTGTTTTTGTGCCATTTCTGTGGAGTTTTAATTCACAATCAAGTGTACTCAATTACATTGAAGTGTATTTTAATTAAATTCCTAAAATACAATATAAAAAATCCTAAAATACAATACAAGCATACAACCCCCCTATGAAGTGGACCTATGCCACTGCACACAGGGCCTGCTTTTTGCTGGAAAGTGCCCTGTTCCAGACTGTAGCATGTTGCCCCACCCAGGACAAAACAGACTGTGTCCCCAGATTCCCTTCTAATGAACCTCCCCACCCCTATAAAATAAATGGGTTAGCAGACGGGGCCCCCCTCTGCCAGGACAGAAATGCAATCTGTCCTCCAATGAACCCTACTTACCCCCCAAAATGCAAACTGGCAGGGCCTGAGCTGAGTAGGTCATATTCTCTTCCTTCTTGTCCCCACTCAGACCAAACCATGCAGGGCTATCTTGCAATATTAGAGACACCGGGCCTCCTGGGATGATGGTGTCCTGTGTGGTAACATCTTCTGAACATCCCAAAGGCCAGCCCTGACTGTAAGATATTAGAGTGGAGGTCTGCTCTGTAACATGTCCAAGCTGCCACCAGGCGGGTATGCACATTGTGCAAGGCACAATAGGCATCTGCTAAAAGCAAACCCTATTGGTCCGGGTGAGTAATCATGCCTGATTTTTAGACCTTCTAGATGCCCAGAGGTGAGAAGATGTAGCAGCCTTCAGCCTGTCCCCACTCTTCACATGAGGCTGTCATCTGGATGTCTGAATTAGGGATTGTGGAAGTAAGCAAGCACCTGGGCAGGATCTGTCCATTCAGACTCAGGAAACCCGGAAGTGAAATCAAGCCCAAGAGCTTACACTCTAGGCTTTGTGTACTTCCAATGGGCTGAACACCAGGTGTCACTGTGGAGCATGCGACAGGTGAACAGCCTGCTCTGTTATAAACATCCAGCTGAGCATGTCTGCTGCTGCATGCAGTCCGTGGCTCACGATGCTTTAAAGGGCAGGAAAGGCGAGGAGGCTGACATTGCCCCACCCTTAATAGACGCCTCCGGGCGGCCGACCTAGAGAGTCTTCGCTGAAAAGCTCTGATTATTGTGGAGCATTGAGATTACTAGATGGCTCCCAGGAATCTTCCTCTGGGCCGTAACCTTTCCAACGAACAAGATACTGAATGGAGGCACCTTTCTTCCATGAATCCAGGACTTGTTCGACCTCATATTCCTCTTCACCATCCACAATAATTGGATCAGGAGGTTTATCTTGGGAATCTCTAAAAGTTCCTTTCTTTAAAAGGGACACGTGAAAACTGGATGTATCTTCAGGCGATTAGGTAATTCCAATTCAAAGGCAACTTTGTTAATAGCTCTCTTGATCTTAAAAGGCCCGATAAATGTAGGACCCAACTTCTTTGAGGGAAGATGAAGCCTTAGATGAGTGGAAGAGAGCAGGACTTGATCTCCTACCGCAAAATTGGAAGCTGAGGACCGATGGGTGTCTGCTGTCCGTTTGTAACATTCTTGGGCAGCTCGAAGGGTTGTTCGGAGCATCTGATGAGTGGGAGTCAGATGAGCTCCTAAATATGCAGCTGCCGGTACATTCACTGGGATGCAGGTATCAGGCAAGGTCTTGGCATCAAATCCATAATTTGCAGCAAACGGAGTGAGGCAGGTCGAAGAATGGACAGAGTTTTTATAAGCTAGTTCAGCTAATGGAAGTAACTGTGTCCAATTGTCCTTCAGGGCCGAGGAGTAGCATCGTATGTACTGCTCCAGTGATTGATTCACCCGTTCAGTTTGTTTGTTGGTCTGAGGATGATAGGCTGATGAGTGGGCCAAAGTGATCCTACAGAGCACTGTCCAGAACCGGTCAGTAAATTGGGAACCGCAGTCAGACACAATCTTAGACGGCAGGCCATGTAAACGAACAATCTCTTTCACAAAAACTTGTGCTCACTTCAAGGCCGAAGGAAGGCTGGGGAGAGCTAAAAAATGAGCATACTTGGTTAAATAGTCCACAACCACCAATATAGTGTTGTTGTTGTCCGAAGGTAGAGGTTCTACAATAAAGTCCATAGAAATCTGTTCCCAGGGATGTTCTGGCACTGGGAGAGGCATGAGAAGACCTGCAGGTTTGGTGGTTATGTGTTTATTCCGGGCACACGTCCCACAAGAGGAAACATGTGATATACAGTCTGCTCTTAAGGTGGGCCACCAGAAATGACGTTGGATCAGATGTAGCGTCTTCTTGAGCCCGAAATGGCCTGCCAAGGGGTGATCATGGAATTCGGCCAGAACCCTGGAACGTAAAGATTCAGGAACAAAAATCTTTTCTTGATGGACAAGAATTCCATCTACTCGTGATAGTTCAGATTATAGGTTCTCTGGGATAGAATCGGATGATCGTCGAATCTCAGCAATGAGTTCGGATTCAAGTAACAAGAAATGGTTCGGTTGCAAAATAGTGGGTTCAGCAGGTTCAGGACCTTGGTCAGAAGGATGAAGACGGGAGAGTGCATCAGGTTTGGTATTTTTATTTCCTGGACGGTAAGAAATATGAAAGGAGAATCTGGAAAAGAAAAGTGACCACTAGAGATGAGCGAACTTTTGAAAAGTTCGATTCGGCCGATTCGCCGAATTTCACAAAGAAATTCGGGTTCGCCCGAATCAAACTTTTACGACGTTCCCCATCAAAAATGCCGGCATGGTGGGAGCGGAGCCGGCCGACGGGCCGGTAAAGCCGGCCGGCCCGCTCCCACCATGCCGGCATTTAAAAAAAAAAAAAAGCATTTTTGCCGGCAGGTCCGGAGCGTGGAGGCCGGCGCCGCTCTCAGCTGTCATCTGAGGGCGCGTCATCAGAGGGCCCGCTCCCACCATGCCGGCAACAATGCTTTTTTTTTTTTTTTGTTTTTTAAATGCCGGCATGGAGGGAGCGGGCCGGCCGGCTTTACTGGCCCGCCGGCCGGCTCCGCTCCCACCATGCCGGCATTTTTTTTTTTTTATTTCAGGAATAATTCGATCGGCACGAACCACAAAATATTCGGGTTCGTGCCAAATCGAATACTTCCTGAAATTCGGAGCGAATTCCGGTTCATCTCTAGTGACCACCTTGCCTGACGTGGCCGGAGTCTTTTTGCAGACCGAAGGTACTCCAGGTTCTTGTGGTCCGTGAGGATCAGAATTGGATGTCTGGCAGCTTCCAATAGATAACGCCATTCCTCCAGGGCAAGTTTGATAACAAGAAGTTCTTGGTCACAAACATCGTAGTTTTGTTCTGCTGAAGGCAGTTTTCTGGAAAAGAAGGCTACGGGATGGAGTTCTCCTTGCTCAGATTCTCGTTGAGAGAGTACTGCTCCTACAGCATTGACGGAGGCATCTACTTCAAGTACAAAAGGGAGCTCAGGGTTGGCATGTCTCAAGAGGGGCAGAAGTGAAACGCTATATGAGATGAGAGAAGGCCTCTTCAGCAGCTTTAGACCAGACAAATGGAGTATTCTTACGGGTGAGATCTGTGATAGGGCGAACCATCCGTGAGAAATCTTTAATAAAACGTCTGTAAAGGTTGGCGAAAGCCAATGAAACGCTGTACTTCCTTGCGATTCATAGGTTGTGGCCAGTCCAATACGGCGGCCACCTTCTCAGGATCCATCACAATGCCGGTACTGGTGATAAGTAACCCCAAGAACTGAATAGAAGGTTGTTTAAACTGACATTTCTCCAGTTTTGCGTATAATTGATGCTCTTGAAGACACAGAAGGACATGACGGACATGTTCCCGATGTTCTGAGAGGGAGGAAGAGAAGACTAATATATCGTCCAAGTAGATGATGACGGAAATATCAAGATAATCCCGGAACACGTCATTTACAACGTGCTGGAATGTTGCAGGGGCAACAGCATGACCAGGTATTCAAAGTGACCATAACGTGTGCGGAAGGCCGTCTTCCATTCATCACCCTGATGGATCCGAATTAAGTTGTAGGCTCCCCTCAAGTCCAACTTGGTAAAGAACCGAGCGGACCCCAAACGCTGGAAGAGTTCAGAAATCAAGGGCAAAGGGTATCAGTTCTTGACTGTAATTATTTTCATCAATATATTCGCAGAGAGTCTGTAACTTGGCTTCAGACAACGGATAAATACGTCCAAAAGGGATGGCCGACCCAGGTAGAAGGTCTATTGGACAGTCATAAGAGCGGTAAGGAGGTAGCCGGTCTGCACCTTTTTTGTCAAACACATCCTGGAACTCTAGATACGCTGGCGGAAGAAAATCCGGTGGATTAAGGGTTAATACAGAGAGGTTACTCTCCTTCTGTCTGCAAAATTGGTTGCAATAGGGAGAGAACAAAGAAACTTAACCGGAAGACCAGTCGATGACGGGGTTATGTATTGAGAGCCACGGGAAACCCAAAATGATAGGGTACAAAGGAGAGTGCATTAAATCAAAGTGTAATAATTCTGAGTGTCCATCAGGAGTAGAGAAGCCGAGCGATTTAGTTCTATGGGACACCGGTCCGGACTTGACGGTGGTTCCGTTGGCCAAAGTGAGAAGCAGAGGGGTAGGCCGAACTTCACATGGAATATTGTGAGTCTGTGAGAATTCTAAGTCCATGAAACAGCTGCAGGCCCCGGAGTCAATCATGGCCCTGGTCTCAACCCTTCCTCCGGGAAGTTGTAAACTAAGAAGCACAGAGACGTGAGAACTAGGCACAGGAAGTGGTGTGCTCTTAACTAGAGGTGTTGATCTCTTCATAGCTGTGGGTCTGGTGGGACAATTAACCCGAAAGTGTCCCGGATTCCCGCAGTACATGCAAAGGTTTAGCTGCCTCCGGCACAGTCTTTCCTCTAGGGACAAAGCAGCCCGAATGTTTCCCAGTTGCATGGGCTTAATAACCCCCGAATCGGTCTGCGGAGAGTTAGGTGATGCAGACGAGGACCGTGGAGTAAACCTTTGGGCAGAGGCTGAACGCTCTTCACGGCATTCCCGCAGCCGGCGATCCACCTGAATGGCTGCAAGAATAAGTTCATTCAAAGTTTCAGGAGCGTCGAAGTGGGCCAGTTCATCCTTAATCAGTTCAGAAAGACCTAAACAAAACTGATGTTTTAAAGCTGGCTCATTCCACTGGGTGTCAAAACTCCAGCAATGAAAATCGGCAACATACTCCTCAACTGGGCGGCTACCCTGTCGCAAATTATGGAGAGCTGTCTCTGCAGATGCAACATGTCTATCATAGATGGCTGCCGTAGCAGAAAAGAAAAGATCAACAGAGGCCAGACAAGGATGATTTTGCTCCAGAAGACGATAGGCCCATGTTTGGGGAGGCCCTTGCAGAAGGGAAATAACAATTCTGACCCGGACTTTCTCAGCAGCATAGGTCCGTGGTTGCAGAGAAAATAATAACTGACAACTGTTCCTAAAAGCACAAAACTTCTGGCGATCTCCTGAGAAAAAGTCCGGGAAAGGAACTTGGGGTTCAGGGGTGACCCCGGAATCTTCCCCCTGTGTGGTAGCAAAAGCTGTAGCAGAAGATACTGTCAGGTGCGTGAGTTGATTTAGCCGATCCACAAGAGTAAAGCCTTCCTGTAAGCCCTGGATGCTGAACAGAGGGAAAAGACTTGCTGCATCAAATTATCAAATGGACAGGGTTCCCCACCGAAGCTCATGTTAAGGCTGTGTTATACTGTCAACAACCATGGGGAGAGCTGAGCTGAGCTCCAGGTATGGGGTGAAGTGAAGCAAAATAATCCCAAAGAGCAAAATAAAAGTCTGTGTAGAGTCCAAGGATGAATCCTGGGTCAGAGGCTGGCAGAAAACAAGCAAAGTCCACTGAGCAATCCGCGTCAAAACCAAGTTATCCGTCCATGTATAAATCCAGGTATTCAGATCAGGAATTCAGGAGTCAGGGAAAACAAAGTCCAGAAAGTAAGCTAAAAACACAGAATTGGCTGTAGGCCAGCTGTCCTCTTAAATAGGGCTATCAATCAGCACAGGGAGGGATGTGTCAGAGTCTAGTGAAGTCACCTCCTGTCCATTCAGACTCAGGAAACCCGGAAGTGAAATCAAGCCCAAAAGCTTACACTCTAGGCTTTGTGTACTTCCAGTGGGCTGAACACCAGGTGTCACTGTGGAGCATGCGACAGGTGAACAGCCTGCTCCGTTACAAACATCCAGCCGAGCATGTCTGCTGCTGCATGCAGTCCGTGGCATAGCGCGCTCACGATGCTTTAAAGGGCAGGAAAGGCGAGGAGACTGACACCATGGCCCTCAAGGGGGCGCTGATGGAGCCCCCTGGAATAAAGAGCTCGTGGAGGTTAGAGGCAGTGCCGCTGCGAAGGAACTCGCTTTGACCCTCTCGGGGTGATGAGTGAGCATCCCTGTGAGCACTTCCCACCTGAGGGGGCCCTGGAGTGAGGAGCACCCCTGGATGACCAAGTGCCTAACAAGCTGCCTAATAAAAGAGACTCCTTCCCCATTGAAAATCATCAAAAGCCTATGTTGTATTTTGTCCAACTACCCACTGAAGGTCCAGACCTGCTTTGGACAGGTGCCTGAAGCCAGGAGACTGAGTGAGTACCATTTACCATTTCCCTGGGCCACCAGAAGTTCCTCCATGGAACTAGATTCTAGTTCATGATCCACCCATACCCCCTCCTATGTCGACCTCCACCCCCCTGGGGGCATCCCAAAGCTTGTGGGTGTCCCCGAGTGTTACATGGGAAACTCCCCTCTAAAACATAAAGGTGAAGAAGAAATGCCTTCAATGAGCCAACACATGTCTCTGTGAATATTGTGTTCTTGGTGATTTGTATATAAAGCGTTCTCTCCCTCCCTGTACAGAGATCATTTTCTATGCACACTAGCAAATCAGATTAGCTGGCTGTGCCGGAATAGCTGACAGTATGATTAGTTCCACCTAGTAAACCGTCATCCCCTAACGTCCCCCAGCATTATGTCCATTGTCATCCCCCAACTGTAACTGATCTCATCTGTTTGATTTGTAACAGTCTGGGTATAAAGCTGCCTGTTCATCCTGATTGGTCATTCTGAGGACCCTCAGACAGTTTCTAGGGGATTCCAGGGGTTTGTTTCCTTATCGTCTATATGACAGCCAGCAATGCAATCAGGCCACGCAACCATACACAAGTCAGATCTGGTCAGATTCATTCTTCTGTGGATTTACACCTTAGGGAAAACACTGAAATAGGAGAAGCTGCCCAAATAACATGTTAACCCATAGCCTCGCATCCAATGACTTGTGTGGTGGCGTGTGTTTGTTAAATGTAACCTGACTTATAAAAGCATCGGGTTACATTACAGCTAGTGATGAGCTAGAACAGGGGCAATCCACGCAAGGTCCCTTGAACCCCTTACCAGTTCACCAACAGTGAAAAAAAGAAAAGAAAATACATTCTTCTTCCCTTATCTGTCCCCTGCCGCGTAGTGTCCTCTCTGCAAGTCTGCTGGGTGGGAGACTCCCCTGGTCCCATGAGCTGTGATCTTTTTGATGCCAGGGAGCATTGATGACAAATGATGTCACTGGAGGAAACGGACATGGAGGGAGATTATCCAGGTATCCCCCTCCAGTGACATCATTAGCCGTAGGGGGGATTCCACAGAGGCTCCTCCTCCCTGCTCTAATGGGCTGGTATTAGGCAGGAGGCCAAGGAGAAGGAGGAGGGGGGACCTGTTTCCCACCTCCCTACAATTTCAGCCAGGGAGACTAATAGCGGCTCCCCAGCATCAGGAAGATCATGGCCTGCTGGAGTAGGAGGGAGCCCCCGACCCAATGGACCTGCAGAGAGAATGTCACCCCGAGGGGAGGGGACCAGTTGAAGGAAGAGGCCGCAAAGTTTTTTTCCTTTTATTTTTTGTAAAATGTATTTTCTTTTTTATCTGTGGTGATGGGCACCATGTCACCTGCCAGCATTGGCAGAAGGCAAGCCAATCAATTTTATCTGGATCCTGCGATAGGGCAAATCGGAGCAAATTGGCAAGATCCGGGTTGGACCTAGCTTCAGCCCTATTTTGAAGGCCATCACTAATTAAGACCTGCGTTGGGGGCATTGCTTGAGGGGGTGCGCTACAGCAGCAGTACAGGTTGCTGTGACCACACAGTTGCTATATAGCTGCAATCACAGTGAAAACTACTGGAAACCAATCAACGTGGTTCCCGACCTTTTGATTACTCTGACAGCCTGTCAAAGTGATCAATGCTAAAAGGAACCACAAATAAATTATGTGTATAAAAAGGCTTTTGGAGCCTCTCTCTGCACAGATCTTTTCGGTTCTTTGTGAGAGAAAGCCTCTGCTAGCTACAAAGTTAGTTCAGGACACAGCAGATTTTTTCTACGGTAATAGCCATTTAACCTTTTCCTGGCATGACTGTGAAATTCACACTTTTTCCCCTACACATTTTTCTTTCATTAAAAAAAAAGGAGAAAAGTCTAAATATCTACCAGATGAATGGGGGTCAACACTTTATGGGTGTTTGATGTGTTCTGGAAGCATGGTTCCAATAAAACCAGCAATAGAAAAATAGGCCTCCAAAACTATATGGTGCTTCACCCATTTCAGGTCTCGTGATGAGCCTAGCCAGTAGGTAAACTGCACAAATCATCCATTTTCACAGTACATAGCACAGTACATAGCACAAAAAAGTTTAAAGAGGAGCTACCACCTCTCTATACAATACACTACATGTGGAAAACCATAGGGTTGATTCAGAGCCCCTTTCTCACCTTTTATTTTGCGTGAAATTTTCCATTTTTGTTCATTTTTTCCCCTCGTCTTATTCAGCAGAGCCTTTTTTCTGCGAGAACTTTAGTGTGAAATGTTTACATTTTTGCATGATTTTTATCTACAGTTTAAACTTCTAACCTTAACTTAGAATGCTCTCTCTGTCCAAGCCCAACCGTAAATTTCATCACTAGTCTAAAGATACTAACCCAGATGCAGCTTCTGCTCTTCCCACAACCGCCTACTGTCCCTAATCACCTCTTCCCATTATTCTCTTTCACATGTGCTGCTCCACCTCTCTGGAATGCCCTCCATCATTCAATTCACCACTCGCCAACCCTTCACAAATCCCCTTTACATTCACCTATCGTCTGGCTTGTAAAAATCCACCTTACAGTCTTGTCGCTCCTCAGTGCATCTGCCATCATGCTTACTATGCGTGATCCAACCTCTTCTCTCCACTCCCTTATCCTGTGGATTGTAAGCATCTCAAGGGCAGGGCTTCACTCCTGTTGTACGCCAGTATCCAGGTGTGTTTGCTGTCACAACTGACTCATAATACCCTGCTTATAAATAGCATATTATTTGTTGTCGCAGTTATGTAACACAATGCCTATTATAGTATATTTCTTGTCTTACCCTCCAGTACTCTATACCTTATAGAGCGCCACTGAAGATGAAGGCGGTCTATAAATAAATAAATAATGTTGGTTGAGGTTGCTTCTTGTTATAGCGACAGTGTGCCTGCTGTGTGTACAGGTGAGTACAAGTGAGGATCAGTGTCGGGCTGACACATGATGACAGGTTAAATCCTCTATGCACTGGGCTGGAAAGCAAAGCCTCCATGGACACGTACTGCCTGTAGGGTTGAGTGACCATGATCAATCGGGCCCAGCGACTTGCTTGGCCCCTCAGTCATAGGTGACGTAAGCACCTGTGTACACAGGATCTAAAGGTGTATGTAATGTGTGTACTGTGTGCTTTCATAAGTAAACCACATGCATAGTAAGACATAGATACAGGTACATACAAGGGATGCTTTTTGACGAGGAGATACATCACAAGAAAACATACGAAACAAGTTACAGTTACATGGACAAGATACAAGCCTGACAGTATACGTGTACAAGTATGTGCAAAGTAAGCACAAAGTAATGCATAAGAACTACAAAAAGAATTGTAGGGACAATTACCCCCCCCCCCCCCTTGGGAGTTAAGACACAGGAATAGTAAAAGAACAGAACTTGGTCTAAATTATGTTGAAGCAAACAAAACTAAGTGCAGTTTAATGGTTAGGCCACTGGAGGGCAGCATAGGATGAAAAATGATCATTTATTCTCAGAATATGCAGGAAGTTGTTTTGCAAGAGCAGGGTGAGTCAGGGGACCCAGAAAGGTTGTTGGTAGCAACAAAGTTTTCTATTATAAGTCATGGGCTCTAACAGACTGCTGGTGGCAATAATGTTAGGGAGATAAATAGGGAGGTTGGCCAGCTAGAAGTTGATAACTGCACCAACAAGAGAAAGGTTCTCAAAAGCAAGAAGGCCTGAATTGGAGTTATAGAATCCAGGATTGCACCACTGAAAGGCCCAGGAAGGAACCTGAGGGAACGAACCGCACAGTGCCAGCCCAAGAAACCTTCCTTGAGGATAAACTACATTCAGGGTAGGTCCAGAGCTTTCACGCCCCGCTGCTTGGGACTACTCAACATAGCTCTGGTCTTCCTTTGGTCGCCTGAGAAGCCTTACCAGGTGCCATCCTTACAGTGGGGGGGGGGTGGCGGGCACCAAACTGTACCTATGTGTACGATCCTATGCGATATGACACTGCCCTTTAAGGGGCCCCTGATTTGCAATGGCAGTGCTGTGTTTGTACTGAAAGAACGAAGTTTGAATTGTCACTCCCCGAAGGAGACCTTTTACCCCTGTCTGCACGCCCCTGTGGCGGGTTACAAATGTAGAGCAGTGTTTCTCAATCTATGGTACTAGTACCACTAGTGGTACATAACCTCCCCTCTGGGGGTACTCAAGGCCACTGAGAGTGAAAGCAGGGGGCATAAAGCACTGCAGACAAGCTCCTGCCCCAACAGGATGTGTCAGGTAGGCAAGTCTTGGCATCCTATCTTGGGATGAGTGCATTGCTGGTAAAAGAGCTGGCATTTTGGGCCAGTATAGGACCTTCACCTTCCCAGGGAATCTGAATTAGTGATGGTATCCACAGCATTCTATTCTACTCCTTTGTGTGTGTAGCCCTGACCCCGGGAATATGCTTAAAGCACAAAATCTCTAGCCTGTAAGGATATCGGTGATTGGCTTAGCCAGTCTATACATTTTACTCTCCCACCCAGCCAATGAGCCAGAGCACATCTTCAGTTGTAAACTGACTAGACCTCCTGCATTCGGTGACATGTTCGGAAGCTGAACCGGGGACCGCCAGGGACCACAGCAGCGGATGCGACCCAGTGGGTTAGAGTGGAGTGGGAAGTTGACTCCCTTTGGGAGTCTGAGCCAGCCAAGATGAGTCGTAATCGGACACCTGGAGACTAGCTGTTCAGTATGAATTCAGAAGTCTACAGTTTGGGTATGGTCATCAGTAGTTCTAAAGAAAATCTGAAATAGGGGATTTTCAAACTCAAGCTTATTCATGTGTAGTTAAAGAGGAACTTCATGCTTTTTGGAACCTCACTGCCACCCTGTGCTCCTCCTTTGCTAAACCCAATTTGGGGGTTCAGCACAATTGAAAATAAGGCTCTACTGCTGTGAGGAACTCTGCTGCTCTGAGGAACTCAGGGTACGTCTATCCCCCGACTCTTCCTGTTCTCCCCTTAGGAAAGGCGTGGTACTTGGGAAGCAGTACTCCATGAAAATGGTTGGGAAACCCTGATGTACAGTTTTTCAAATATTTACATCTTCAAAGTGTACCAGGATTTTCACCATCATGGCTTTTGGTTTGTCCCCCTGTGGCACCCCTGTTTGGGACGCCCTGCTGTGTGAAACCCTGGCATTCACAGAGAAAAATCACCTCTCCTCGGTCCAACTGTGCATGGCCTCTCGTCCAATCTTGTCCAGTCAGCCACACATCGGTGGCACACGATGTCACTCACATCCTTTGGCTGTGAGTGGCCATGCACATTCAGTCGCTCGAGTGTGACAGTGCACAGCTTAAAAAGGATGCAAATGATGCACCGTGGGCTCGTCGAACGGGTGAGACTTTGAGCGAACAGTTCCGGATGCCCTGGGGAGAGGGAATCTGCTGGCCCTGGTGTCTCAAAGGCCAGTTTTGGTCCACTTTAACTAAACTTGCTTAAGAGTGTAACAATTAACCAACCTAGCTGCAGATAAAATGAAAGAGGAACATCGAGGGAGGTTAACACCTTCCCCGGGGTGACCTCCCGACGGCGGCGCCATCTTGCATACCATCAGGCACTGTGCCCGGCCCCCAGTCCCGAGCCTGCACAGGGTCCATGAATGGAATGCAATGGAGCCGTCCGAAATCCTGCGAGGCTCTGCGGAGCTGCGAGATCGGCGTGGGACATTGAAGGAGATGGCTAAAGCAGTGCTTGACAATTAGTGAGGGCTAAGCAGGCGGCGAGGTGAGGATTGGGCCCTGAAGCAGCCGGATGTCGCCGCAGCAGGCAGAGGCGACATCCAAAAGGTAAGTAGCGGCTGTTGGGGGGGGAATCGGACCCTTTTTATTTTAGGTCTGATGTTCCTCTTTAAAGTCCATTCTCCAGGCCCTCCAGTCCCCTGAGTCCTACCGTTGTCTAATGGGAAATACATTAGGGTGTGGAACTTTTTGTTAGAGCTAACAAAGAAAAATAAACTTTACACAATTTTAACTTTATTTAACTTTAATTTTCACATCATCTGTTTTTTTTACTTGTAACCCTGAGAATATTCACACACATCTATTCCAAATGTCCCTCTTCACATTTAATTAGCTCTTTATCTTGTATATCTACTTCTCTTGCGAGTGGTGTGAGTGAGCCTTGCTGCACCACACTGTGCAAATGAGTAAATCTGTTTCTATGGCAGGGCTGTGGAGTCCTGGATTCAGAGTCTGACCTAGGCCCTTATTTAACAAGGGATAGCGCCAGGTAGCGAATGGTGAGCGAACGGTAATGCACAAGAACACTGGCCCCCCTCCGCAATCACAAATTTATCAAGCCGATCCTGCTTAGCGACTGACAGAGCGCCAGATAGCGAATCATTCATCATTATTCCAGCCTCACCCCACAGCACCAGTGAGCGACCTTGAACAGCGACAGGTATGACCTCTCGCTACCTGGCGCTCTCCAATGCATTTCAATGGAGCAATCTTTAAATAGTCTTAATTAATTGCTATTATTTATTTATTTTTTTTTTTAAATGTCAACAATTCTGTGACCACTTCTGCAATGTTAGATATTTTTTTAAAGGTAAAAAATAAAAAAAAAAAAATTGTGCAGAATTGATATTACAGGTCTGATATTAATGTATTCATATTACAAAATGTTTTGAAAAACTTTGTTTGGGGGTTAAAGAACTACTTTTAACCCATCGCCGCCAGCGCTCTGGGGTTTAAACAAGCATTTCACAGCGCGAGAATTTTTTGAGCGTGATTTGTTAATGAATATGCTGGGAGCCATTCGCTATGGCCATTCGCTGTCATGCGCTCCCATACAGCGCGGAACCTGTCAAACAGCGACTCCTAACCCCGTATTCAACATTACCGCACACCGACTGAGTCGCTGTCAACAGCCGAACAACTGCCAAGCACAGCGAATACTAGCGTGCGCTGTGAAAATAACGCTACTGTCGCTCATCTGTCGCTACCTGGCGCTATTAATGAATCGGCCTCCCCGTTCCAACTCCAGCATTGAAAAGAAAATTGCTTATGAATATTGTATAATGATGTCACTTGCATAGCACGTTTAAAATGTTAATCATAAAAATGTTTCATGTTCTCTCAATCTAAGGCCCTTTTTTATAAAAATCAGTGATAGCAGCAGCAGCAGCGGCTTGCTCTAGTGATAAAGACATATCTTCCAAATTTTCAGGGTGAGAAAGGAAGACAATTGTTAAATTAAGCCACGTCCTCTCATTGATTGATGGAGATATAGGCCCTTATTTATGAAGGAATAGCGACAGGTAGCGACTGGTGAGCGGCCGGTAATGACGGGCCCCGCCATGAGAACGCCGGCTCCCAACCACAATTACACATTTATCAAGCCGATCCTGCTTAGCGACTGAGATAGCGCCATATAGCCACTCATTCATCATTATTCCAGCCTCAGCCCACAGCGCCAGCGTCCGACCTTGAACAGCGACAGGTATGACCTCTCGCTACCTGGCGCTCTCCAATGCATTTCAATGGAACAATCTTTAAATATTAATAATTGTTATTATTATTATTTTATTTTTTTTTTTAAATGTGAAAAATTCTGTGACCACTTCTGCCATTTTAGATAATTTTTTTAAGGGAAAAAAAAATTGTACAGAATTGATATTACAGGTCTGATATTAATGTATTCATATTACAAAATTATTTTAAAAACTTGTTTTTTTTTGTTTCCAAAAATATGGTTGTTTGGGGGTTAAAAAAACTACTTTTAACCCATCGCTGCCAGCGCTCTGGGGTTTAAACATGCATTTTACAGCGCGAGAATTTTTGGAGCGTGATTTTTTAATGAATATGGTGGGAGCCGGTCGCTAGGGCCAGTCGCTATCATGCGCTCCCATACAGCGCAGAACCTGTCAAATAGCGACTCCTCACCTAATATTCAACATTACGGCAAACCGACTGAGTCGCTATAAACTACCGAACAACGGCCAAGCACAGCGACTACTAGCGGGCGCTCTGAAAAGGCCGCTACAGTCGCTCAACTGTCGCTACCTGCCGCTATTAATGAATCGGCCTCATAGTGTTACAGTTACAACAATATAAACACTTTGTATAGGCAAATTAATCATTTATTGATGCAGGTTACAACTCAAAGAGGGACAACTGAGAACAACGAGAGGCAAGGGGAAATGGACTCAAAAGAGGGACAGTCCCTCCAAATCAGGGACAGTTGGGAGGTATGGATAATGAGTTTTCCAAGCTCCTCTGTCCCGTACCCTGCATTCACACCTATGCAGTTGTAGTTGCCTTTTCTGTTCCAGTTGCAATTCAAGTGCAGCATACAAACAGGTGTGAGGGCAACCAAACTGGAACAGCAACTGCAACTACATCTACATAGGTGTGAACGCAGCGTTAGACGGGGAGGCCGATTCATTAATAGCGGCAGGTAGCGACAGTTGAGTGACTGTAGCAGTATTTTCACAGCGCCCGCTAGTAGTCGCTGTGCTTGGCCATTGTTCGGTTGTTGACAGCGACTCAGTCGGTGTGGCGTAATGTTGAATACAAGGTTACGAGTCGCTATTTGACAGGTTCCGCGATGTATGGGTGCGCATGATAGCGACTGGTCAGAGCGACCGGCTCCCACCACATTCATCAAAAAATCACGCTCAAAAAATGATCGCGCTGTGAAATGCATGTTTAAACCCCAGAGCGCTGGCGGCGATGTGTTAAAAGTAGTTTTTTAACCCCCAAACCACCATATTTTTGGAAACCAAAAAAAAAAAATTATAAAGAATTTAGTAATATGAATACAATAATATCAGACCTGTAATATCAATTCTGCACAATTTTTTTTTTTTTTTTACCTTAAAAAAATTAACTAACATGGCAGAAGTGGTCACAGAATTTTGCACATTAAAAAAAAAAAAACATTAATAACAATTAATTATGAATATTTAAAGATTGTTCCATTGAAATGCATTGGAGAGCGCCAGGTAGCGAGAGGTCATACGTGTCGCTGTTCAAGGTCGGACACTGGCGCTGTGGGCTGAGGCTGGAATAATGATGAATGAGTGGCTATATGGCGCTATCTCAGTCGCTAAGCAGGATCGGCTTGATAAATGTGTGATTGTGGTGGGGAGCCGGCGTTCTCGTGGCGGAGCCCGTCATTACCGGCTGCTCACCAGTCGCTACCTGTCGCTATTCCTTCATAAATAAGGGCCAAAGTAAATTCATGCTGCCCCATGGCCTTCTGTTACAATGCCTGGATTGCATAAGCTCAATAGTAAGTTCCTTGCTCCTCTAAAAACTAGAGGAAGTTCATCACTGAGTGTGTCTACAGTCATCTCAGAAGTGCTAGAAAGAACAGAAACTCTGTAAGTATTAACCTTTTAACACACTTTACATGAATCTGATCTGGATGTCTGATGTACACAATACATGCATACCAACTGTCCCTGATTTGCAGGGACTGTCCCTCTTTTGAGTCTGTGTTCCCCTCTCCCACGTTGTTCTAATTTGCCCCTCTTTGAGGTGTAACATGCAGATATACACCAATAAATGCTTAATTTGCCTATTCAAAGTGTTTATATTGTTTTAACTGTTACACTCTATCACCTATGCATCCCTTAATGAGGGGCGTGGCTTTATTTAACAGTTGTCCCTCTTTCCCACCATGAAAAGTCTGATCTGTTTTGCTGTGTATGCTGTGTATTTTGTTTACTGTTATCTGCATTCCTGTTGGTCACTCTTCTGCGCTCATGGCCAATATTTTTATTACCATCAATTAGGCATAAGGTCTGAGTTAATTCTATCTAATATCCCCACCCACCATCCAGTTGGCAATCCTCAGGTAAATTACAATTAGGAGTATTTTACTAAGCATTTGTAGCTGGCAGACAATTTCAAGTGCCAATTATAAGCGTCTTCTCGAATTATACCTGAATTGAAGTGAACTGAAGGGATTAAGCTTAAAGTGGACCAACACCCACGGGTGATCGGCCCGGGAATCTATAAGATTCCCGGGCTGATCACCTCCCCAAACACCCCAAACCCCCTTACCTTATCTTCGGGCCTCCCTCGCGCCCCTCTAGGCGTTCGCGCGCCCGCGCCGGCCGTCTGTGAATGGGGGACGCGCGGGAGGCGGTGGCGGAGGAGCCGCTTGTCCGGGACTGTCAGATTCCTTGTCCGTCGGCGCTGGGAGCGGGGAGAGGTGAGTTTTTCGGGTGATCGGGGGGGGGGGGTTTCACACAGCGGGGCACCCCGATCGGGGGTGCCCCACCGAAGTGGACCAAGACCCAGGATAGTCAAAATCCTGGGTGTTGGTCCACTTTAAGAACGTTGCTCCATTAACATCAGTTCTCAAAATGCTTACTTTAAAGTTTACCTTTGCAATACTTATACTCAGTGGCGTGCTTTGCCACCACACAAACCATGTAATTGCATAGGGCCCCCACCTCTCAGGGGCCCCACAGAACTCTGCAGAGTACACACGGGCATTACTCACCTTTCTGCCGATCCCACGCTGCATCTTCGGCCCGTGGTCGCATCTCTGCTATTCTTTTAGATGGAGTGCGTATCAGGCATTCTGAATGGTTGGCGGTGGCGTGCCAACAGATGGAGGTGAGCGGGGATGTGGCCAGCAGCATTTGCTCCATTCAGATTTTTTGCCACTGTGAGCTCAGAGCTGCAAAGAAAATCTGAATGAAATGGTGAGTCCCAAAGGTGCTTTCTCCACCGACATAGGAGGGGATTCTTCTCTGTAAGAGCAGTGAGACTATGGAACTCGCTGCCAGAGAAGGTAGTAATGTTGGATACAGTAAAAACGTTCAAAAGTGGCCTTGATGCTTTCCTGGCATGTAATAACATTTCCAGCTATAGCTACTAGACCACTGGAAGGAGTTAAACAGGCTGAACTGGATGGACTAAAGTCTTTATTCAGCCTTACATACTATGTTACTATGGCCCTTATTTATGAAGGAATAGCGACAGGTAGCGACTGGTGAGCGGCCGGTAATGACGGGCCCCGCCACGAGAACGCTGGCTCCCCACCACAATCACACATTTATCAAGCCAATCCTGCTTAGCGACTGAGATAGCGCCAGATAGCGACTCATTCATCATTATTCCAGCCTCAGCCCACAGCGCCAGCGTCCGACCTTGAACAGCGACAGGTATGACCTCTCGCTACCTGGCGCTCTCCAATGCATTTCAATGGAACAATCTTTAAATATTCATAATTCATTGTTATTAATGTTTTATTTTTTTTTGTTTTTTTTTTTTTTAAATGTGAAAAATTCTGTGACCACTTCTGCCATGTTAGATAATTTTTTTAAGGTAAAAAAAAAAATTGTGCAGAATTGATATTACAGGTCTGATATTATTGTATTCATATTACTAAATTCTTTAAAATGTTTTTTTTTTTGGTTTCCAAAAATATGGTGGTTTGGGGGTTAAAAAACTACTTTTAACACATCGCCGCCAGCGCTCTGGGGTTTAAACATGCATTTCACAGTGCGAGAATTTTTTGAGCGTGATTTTTTGATGAATATGGTGGGAGCCGGTCGCTCTGACAGTCGCTATCATGCGCACCCATACATCGCGGAACCTGTCAAATAGCGACTCGTCACCCCGTATTCAACATTACTGCACACCGACTGAGTCGCTATCAACAACCGAACAATGGCCAAGCACAGCGACTACTAGCGGGCGCTGTGAAAATACTGCTACAGTTGCTCAACTGTCGCTACCTGCCGCTATTAATGAATCGGCCCCTATGTTACTATGTAAATCAGGATGTCTCCAGCTAGAGGAACAAAACCAAGATATTAAAAATCTTTGGTTCTGTTCCTTTTTCATAATGTATTTTATTATATAAAAATGCCTTTGATTAGGGCCCCCAGACACAGCTTTGCTTGGGGCCCCAGAAATGATAAGCCTGTCATTGCTTATACTGCTCAGAGCGCAACTCACACTTTCTTCCACTGGTAAGTCTATCAACTTTTCCCCATCCCTTTTACCTGCCCCATAACTCAGTAGCCATGCTGTCATCTCCTTATTTCTTCAACATCACAGACCAAATGCCCTGCTACTTTGCAATCACTAACCCACCTCCTCTCACCTTTTCTGCTCTTTCTGGTTGCAGGAGATATCTCTTTAAACCCTGGCCCTCCTTTCCCCCTTCAGCCACCTGCAAAGTCCATCTCCACGCTCCCTTTTAACACTCATTGCTGCAAATACTCCAATCAATCCTGTAACCCTAATAACCTCATCCAGCCATACTTCACGTTCCACCAACACTGCTGCTTGTGCACTCTGGAATGCACACGCTCTGTGTATAACAAACTCACATCTATCCATGATCTGTTCATGACTAACTCCCTCACCATCCTTGCCCTAACTGAAACACGGCTGACCCCTCCCCGACACAGTCTCGCCTGCTGCTTTGTCATATAGGGTCTCCATTCAACCACCCCCCCCAGACCTGGCAACAAACAAGGTGGGGTGCTGGTGTCCTGCTTTCCAACCGCTGCTCCTTTAACCCAATCCCTCCCTTGCCTTCACAATCCTTTTCTACGTTTTAAACTTACAGCATTGGCTTATACTCCCTCCTCCACCTTAGCATTGCAGTCATCTATCGTCCTCCAGGCCCTGTTAATCTTTTCTTAGATCACTTCTCAACCTGGCTTCTTCACTTTCTATCAAGCGACATACCGGCAATAATCATGGGAGACTTCAAAATTCCCAATGACATTAACAGTCCTGCTGCCGTCAGACTTCTCTCTCTCTCACCTCCTCTTCTGGCCTGCGCTGCTCCCAACCATAGAGATTGCCACATTCTAGACCATTTTTTCACCAACCTTTGCACTGTTACCAATTTAAACTCCAGTGCCCCTCTCTGACCACATCCTAATAATGTTGACTCTTTCCCCCTTTTCCCCTGCTCCAAACAACAAACTTACAGCCACTCCTATGTAGAAACCTACGTGCTCTGGACCGCCAATGCCTTTCTAACTCTCTGAACCTCTCCAAACATTGTCCTCTTTCACCAGCACAGACTCCGCAGCCCTGCAGTACTATAACACACTATCCTTTGCTCTGGACTAAGTCACCCCCCTCTCCTAGATTCTCCCTCGTCGTACAGACAACTTTGGTTCAACACAGATATTGCCAGATTGAAAAGGCACTCTAGAGTCATTGAAAGAAAAGAGCGGAAGACCAAAAGCAATAGTGAATTCCTGCTATACAAAAATGCACTTCAGAAACTCGGGACTGCCCTTTCATCTGCTAAACAGGCACACTTCTCTTCCCTCAAATCCTCACAGGCTCAAAACCCCAAACAACTGTTCAACACATTAAACACTCCACTCCGCCCACAACCCCCTCTTCGCACCTCCCTAATCACAGCAGAGTAACTTGCCACTTTATTTAAGGACAAAATTGACACTATCCGTGCAGGCTTTGCCTCCCAAATCCACTCACCCTACTCAACTCTGCCCCTATCTACTCCCCTATCCCAGTTCCCTTTGCTCTCTGAACAGCAACTGTCCTCCCTCATATGTAAGTCTTGCCTCGCTGCTTGCTTCCTTGATCCTATTCCTTTCCACCTAATCTCACAACTGTCCTCCTCCATCACCTTTTCTCTTACTTCTCAATTCATCCTCTCCTATCAACAGGCATCTGCCCATCACAAGCATGCGATTGTAACTCTATTAATAGAAAAAAAACCCTTCCTAGACCCCTTTGTCCTCACCAACTCCCGGCCCATCTCACTGCTCCCTCTCACATCCAAACTCATAGAAAAGCATGTCCACGCACACCATATCTCTGATAACTCCTTGCTAGATCCCTTCCTGTCTGGTTTTGGCTCTAATCATTCCACTGAAACTGCCCTCACCAAAGTCACTAACAATCTACTAACTGAAAAATCCAAGGGCCACTTTTCCATTCTCATCCTTCTTGACTTATCCTCTGCATTTGACACTGTCGACCACTCACTCTTACTCCAACTACTCGCCTCCCTTGGAATCCAAAACCTTGCTCTCTCATGGCTCTCCTCCTACCTCTCAGATCACACTTTTATTTTTTCCCACTCTGACATGGTATCCTCTCCTCTGTCTTTATCTGTTGGGGTACCACAAGGATCTGTCCTCAGACTCTTAATCTTTTCAATCTATACCTATGGCCTTGGACAACTCATAAACACTTTTGGCTTCCAACTACTTCTATACAGAATACACCCTAAGCTACATCTCAGGCCCTGACCTCTCCTCCCTCCTATTTTGGGCCCCTGACTGTCTAATGACTTTCTCTTCATCCATGTCCTCTCGTTCTCTTAAACTGAACATGGACAAAACAGAACTTGTCATTTTCCCACCATCCAATTCTGCTCCCATCTCCAACATCAATATATCTGTTAGTGACCTCTCTATCATGGCATCCCCTCAAGCACATTGTCTCGGCGCAATACTGGACCCTCTCTTTCATTTACACCTCACATTCAGTCACTAGCCAACTCCTGTCGCCTCCAACTCAGAAATATTGCCCGTATTCGCCCCCTCCACTCACCTGATACCACTAAAATTCTAGTACATACCCTGATCATCTCCCGCCTAGACTACTGCAACACCCTCCTCAGTCCACTGGCCAACAGAATGGCACCCTGCAGTTAATCCTCAGCTCTGCTGCCCGCCTCATCTGCTTATCCTCTCACTCTTCCTCGGCTCTTCTCTGTCATTCACTCAACTGGTTCCCACTTTCTGTAAGAATTTAGCATCACTCCCCTTACCTTAAAACCTTCAAAACTGCCCTTCAAACCCATCTATTTAGAAGAGCCTATTATATGACTTAACCCACCCGACCCAACTTACCGTCTTATCATCCCTCAGAACATTGGGCACCTGCTTAGTGCACACTCTTTGCGACCCGGCCTATTGTCTTATCCCCTTTACCTTTAGATTGTAAGCTCGCAAGGGCAGAGTCCTCTCTTCTAATGTATTTCTGCATCTATGTGTTTATTTACTTGCCTGTAATATTTGATTCATAATATCATGTGCTTTATATGCATTTTTGTATTATTTACTTGGCTTACCTCTGTACTTGTACCTTGTACAGCGCCACAGAATACGATGTGGCTTTATAAATAAACAATCAACAGTTGTGTGTGTTTATATGAGGAACACCCATATTTCTGGCCATTGTATTACTTGTATCTGGCATTTTTAGCAAACTTTCTCTGTGCTTGCTGAACATATAGCTGCATTTCTCTTGGCTAGAAACAAGCTACCATCCACTGTACAGAGAAAGAGAAGAGTGTGATTCCTAGTCTTCCTTTATGCACCCAGAAAAGCCAAACGATGATGGAAGGCATTGCAGTAGCTGGAGCTGTGCCCAGTGTCCTTCTGAGCTATGTGGGCTGGTAGCCTTTGGGGGGGGGACAGCTCGGCCTCGGGGGGCAACTACTGGTACCCGGGTTGGTTTTTGCTGGAGAGGGGGGTCCCCATGCCATTATTTTTACATTTTTAAGGGTTTAGCCCTTGATAGTTAATGACAATCTCATAAAGCACCCTTTTAAATTTGGGGCTGTCCTGGGCAGGAACAGGTGTCTACCGATACATATGTGGTACCATTGTTATTATGAGGAATGGAGCTTTTACAAGCAATATTGTTTTCTTGCAAAACTTACATTTTGAATAAAAAAATGCAAAACTATAAAAATTGAATTTTTAAATTTTTTCACATATTTCACCCAAAAATATTGAGAAAGCACCGAAAAAAAATGACAAACAAGACATTTCATGTTAAAGGCCAAACTCTGCTGAAAAAAACAAAATCCCTGCAAAAATCACAGTTAAACATTAAAATAATTGCTTGGCAACAAAAGGTGAAAACATGTCTAGGTAGGCTGGTACTGAAAGGGTTAATCTTATTTTGGCTATATGCATCCAAATCATCTGCAGGTCTGCATGGAAATGTTTAGGCAAAGATAGTATGAGTGACACAGGTAATTATGCTTTCATAGTGCGATTCCCCAAACTGTCACGGTGTATTCATGGAGTTTATTTATTCTGTGGGTTGAGTATAGTTCACTGCCGATGGCTGACATTATTTTTCCAGAAGCTCCTGTGTCACCGCCATCTTGTACAGCAAATAAACATTGTTGAGGAGAAAAAAATGCTGCCATCTCTGATGTATGTTCCAGTTATATGGGGGGGGGGGGGGGGGTCAAGGCCTGGCTGAGGCAGGTGGAAGAAACAGCCCACTTTGGCTAAACTCGGGTTCCACTATCACACTGGCAGGGACTAGAGTCACATTAAGAAATATCATGCGATATATTAGGGTATAGAAAAGAATACAGAAGGAGAACCAGTTTATATTCTATAAGGGTATAAGGGAGATACAGAAGTAGAAGATCTTACAACCTTTTAGGGTATAGACGTTAATACAGAAGGAGAACCAGCCTATAATCTATAAGGGTTTAAGGGGGTACAGAAGTAGAAGAGCTTACAATCTATTAGGGTATAAAAGAGAATACAGAAGGAGAACCAGCCTATAATCTATAAGGGTATAAGGGGTATACAGAAGTAGAAGAGCTTACAATCTATTAGGGTATAAAGGCAGAATACAGAAGGAGAACCAGCCTATAATCTATAAGGGTATAAGGGGGATACAGAAGTAGAAGAGCTTACAATCTATTAGGGTATAAAGAGAGAATACAGAAGGAGAACCAGCCTATAATCTATAAGGGTATAAGGGGGATACAGAAGTAGAAGAGCTTACAATCTATTAGGGTATAAAGAGAGAATACAGAAGGAGAACCAGTCTATAATCTATAAGGGTATATGGGGATACAGAAGTAGAAGAGCTTACAATCTATTAGGGTATAAAGAGAGAATACAGAAGGAGAACCAGTCTATAATCTATTAGGGTATAAGGGAGGATACATAAGGAGAATAGCTTACAATCTATTAGATTATAAAGGAGGATACAGAAGTAGAAGAGCTTACAATTTATTAGGGTATAAGGGAGGATACAGAAGTAGAAGAGCTTACAATCTATTAGGGTATAAGGGAGGATACAGAAGAAGAGCTTACACTCTATTCGGGTATAAGGGAGGATACAGAAGGAGAAGAGCTTACAATCTATTAAGGTATAAGGGAGGATACAGAAGGAGAACCAGCCTATAATCTATAAGGTTATAAGGGAGGATACAGAAGTAGAAGAGCTTACAATCTATTAGGGTATAAAGGGAGAATACAGAAGGAGAACCAACCTATAATCTTTAAGGGTATAAGGGAGGATACAGAAGGAGAAGAGCTTACAATCTATTAGGGTACAAGGGAGGATACAGAAGGGGAAGAGCTTACAATCTATTAAGGTATAAGGGAGGATACAGAAGGAGAACCAGCCTATAATCTATAAGGGTACAGAATACAGTAGAAGAGCTTACAATCGGCGTTCCCCAACTTTTTTAGCACCAGGGACCACTTTAATGGGAGGCAATTGTTCCAGAGCCTGGTGGGGGTTGGGTTGTGGCGGGGAGTGGGACAGATATAGGGGGGGCTGGGGCATGCAGTTACAAATGCCTGGGCACGCAGCTGGTTAAAGGTAAAGCGTAGCGCTGCCCGCAAATGAGCCATTGGATTGGGGGCCAAGTACGTTTTACCAAGGGCCAAGGGTCGACTAAGTTTCTCTTTAAAGTAGACATACACTGAGCACTGAGGGAGGGGAGTGGAGAGGGGGCACTGCTTTCACTTTAGGTCCTATTTACATACATTACTGGCCTGTATGTGGCCATTTGGACTGCAGGAGTCTGGAAGTGTTACAGACACAACTTTGGGCCAAATGTTAGGGTTGACTGACTGAGGGTTTTCACTATACTAGATTTTGTTCCTCAGCAAAGCTTGGCTATTTAGTATGCCCTGCTATGTGAAACCCCAGATAACAATTATCTGCGAACCCAGGGGTTTCACACAGTGGGGCATCCCAAATCAAGATGCTCCATTACTGAGAAAAAATACCCAGGACAGTGAAAATCCCTGGTTTTGTTCCTCCTTAATATGGCTAGCCTGAGCCAGGCAGCCATGAAGTAGGGCCTTAAGTAGTGACACTTCCAGGAAGTTCCTCTTTAAAAAAAGGCTTCCAGTGCAGACCTAGACTCACTGTGCTACTTACCTTGCCACCCTCCATGGCGGCTCCACAGCTTCCATTCACTGTGCTTGTGAGTGACTGTGGTGCAATATCCACATACATATACGAATGTGTGGCAACCAAGACGCCTGCTTTTAACCACATTTTAGAAACAAATTATAGGACTGCTAACTGGTAACAAGGTTTGAGTGCTGTGGTTCCTTTAGGATAAGTTCTATACTACCCTGTTCAGTAGCCATAGTTAGAAACCTAAGATGCCTCTGTAGTACGCTGTGTGTGATATTCTGAGTTACTGCTCTGCTTGCCTGTGTATTCGATCCAGATTTGGAAGCTGTGCCGCAGGGTCAGGCTTCTCCATAAGGTGTAGCTACAGAGTCGGCTCCAGGTTTACGTGGGCCCTTGGGCAACATGGTCTCAGTGGGCCCCTTTGTGGTGAAGAGTCGCGTCACATCACTGAGGGAAGTCTCAAATCTGGATGGTCCCTAAGGATCAAAAAAAAAAGAAAAAGAAGGAAAGCTTTCCCTCCCGGCACACACTCCTGGTCTCCTTGCCGCCTGCTGTTTGATTGCGCGCAGCCCGTCGGCGCACCTGTCACGTGGTGTGGAGGCCCCTTCACCTCTATCCCCAGTGGGGACAGCACATGCAGCAGTGGAACCTTACTGCTGCATACTGTTTTCCCCGCCCTGTTGTACCGCCACCTTGGTCATCGCTGGCGCAGCGCGAGTAGATGTAGGCACCAGCTGTAGCAGTGCTCTCCCAGTCCGCTGCCGGTCAAGCACTATCGCACACCCCAAAGGCCAGCCCTGTCAGTTGGCCTCTCTGGAGGCCGGGAGCCCCCAGCAGCTGCCCCATCTTGCCGGGTGCTGACGCCAGCTCTGTGTAGCTAGGACGTGTACATGTGTTGGTGATGAAGTGTTCACACTGTAAAAAGAAGCCTGTGCTACATGGCCACGCTTCCCAATATTGAATAGGTTTGTTGTAAGATTGTTGCCATCATTACACTCATACACCAATGGGTCTTCTTAATATAATAAAATGTGGTTAGTTTTAAGCTAAAGGGCCGTGCTCACCATCACTTCTTATCCCAGCCTCTTCCTTTGGAACAAGCTCAGAATAAGCACAATTATATCAATGGACTGCTGGCCCTGGAACGATTTATCACAGACTGAGATATAAATGCGGGGCCTATAATGGTGTGTGTCTGTATCGTGTTGTTCAGCCAGCACCTGTGTAAATGCTGCCAAAGCAGACACCCGCTCTCTAATCGCACCAGATAAATCCTCCACATGACAGGCGTGACAGCACCTCATTGTAAATTACAACCAGTGCCAGAATGCCGGGGTGCTGGCCAAAAATCAGTTCATTTGGAAAAGAGGATTGCTTAGCACCACCCCAAGAATGAAATATATATATCTACTAAGCAACTGAAATAGATGACTTTACTTTTTTTTAAACATACTGATCTTTATTCCAAAAATGTTTCCGAGGCAAGAGACATGGTGTACCAACATTTGACCTTCTGGCCATGGCATCAAGAAAGGTTCAGGTCGCAGCCTCCTAAGACAGTACATATAGCAATTTAAGACATCAAGACGACCAAATTTGTGAGTTTTACAGTACAGGGTAACCAGTTCGCCTGCGAGACTGATGCTCTCCACCAATCTTCTCTGTGAGCTATACTGCTGCCTGTCTGGAGCCCCTGCCATGGGATCCCATGGGCACTGTGCTGAAGTAAGCTACAACCTATTATACAGAGCATCTTCAATGACTTGCCACCACTGCCTCATCTTTAAATATAGAACTAGATCAAGAAGGAAAAGAACAAGGAGCAGATAGCCAGCCATTCAGAGAAGGGCCAACATTGAAACAAAAATAGATGTGGGGAGGAAAGGAAAAAAGACAAAGACACCAGGGAAAAGGAAGGGGGAAAGAAGAAAGGGACAAGCATAGGGTCCCCGGGGCAAGGGGGGGGGGGGAGATAGAGGAGCCCCACGAGGACCCAGCCCGCCACCCCAGCTGTAAACGTACAAAGTGGAATCCAGTTAGTGAGTCTCTACGACTAATCTATTGCCGAGCTGTTGAATCCATCACTACCCTATACTCTTGAGGGGTCTTAAAAAGGGACCAAATTGTCCAGATTTTCCTGTACGCCTCAACCCTGTCTTGCTTTAAATGTAAAACTTCTTCCATTTCCTCCACATGATTTAGTTGTTGGAACCAATCCTTCACTGTTGGGACGTCTTTTGATCTCCATCTCCTAGGTATTACCCTTCTGGCAGCATTGGTTAGGTGAATACCTAAAGGGCCGAGGTCCTGTGGCCTAGCCCCCTCTCTTCTCCAATTCAGCAGGTAGTAGGCTGGGTCCCACTCTGGGGTGAAACCCCAAATTTTTCCAACCATGCTATGTATCTCCTTCCAGAAAGGGACTATACATGGGCACGACCACCATACATGCAACATGTCCGCCCCCTTATGATTACACCTCCAGCAATTATCCGGGGTGGACGGGAACATTCTATGTAGCACATCCGGAGTCCTGTACCACCTAGTGATTAGTTTATAATTCGTCTCTTGAGTAGAGGAATTGCCCATTCCTTTGTGCGATCTCTGATATATCTTTTCCCAATCCTCCTTAGTCAGTTCTAGATTCAGATCTTTCTCCCATCTTCCTTCCCAGGATTTCTTCGGAGCCGGACCCCCCTCCAATATGCCCAAGACATGAGATGGTTCCTAGGACCTTTCCCCAAAATAGTTCTCTCAAACGTAGTGAGTTCCCTCTCAACCTTGCCCTTCAAACTCTTAGACTTAACAAAGTGTCGCATTTGAAGATATTCCAGATGGAGCATTTGCCCCCCCAATTTTTCTTGTAGGTCCTGCTTCTGCATAAACTCACCTTGTGAGAGTAAGTGAGTGACTCTAAGCTGGCTTGGACCACTGCAATGGCAAAAATCTATCCTGACCAGGAGCGAAGCCCAGATTGTTGTGAAGTGGAAGGAGAGGTCCAGGCACTGAGGAGACCCCCTTATACCATTTGCAGACGTGTCTAAATATGTCTACGGTAGCTCCAATGATTAGGTGAGATCTAGCCTTTTCTGGGATGTCTACCCTCTTTAGGGCACTTCCTTAAGCAAACAGGGAATTGAAACCCAAGGGGACGTAAGAAAGAACAGCATATCGTCCGCGTAAGCAGCCACCTTTTGCTCCTTACCCCCCACCTGGATCCCCTTGATGTCAGGGTTCAAGTTCACCATCCTCAAGAATGGCTCCAAGGTTATTGCGAAAATCAACGGGGATAGGGGGCAACCCTGCCTAGTTCCTTTTTGAATCAGAAACCCGTTCGAGGTCATATTATTCACCCTAACTCTCGCCCGAGGATTTGAGTATAGGGCCAAGATCCTGTTCCGGGCCATCTTCCCCAGGCCAATGTGCTCCAAAACTGACCCAATCCACTCCCAATCAACCCTATCAAATGCCTTTTCGGTGTCTGTGGAAAGCATCATGGCATTTAGCCTGTGGGAGGTGGCCCACCAGTGTACATTCAGCGCTTTCATTGTGTTATCACAGGCCTCCCTACCGGGAATGAAGCCCGCCTGATCTTGCTGGACCAGTGCTGGCAGGAATCCAGCCAATCTTCTCGCCAGCACTTTCGCATATAGCTTTACATCCACATTTAGCAGGGATATTGGTCTATAATTTTGGCACTGACTCTCATCTTTTCCCACCTTCGGAATGACCACAATACAGGCCTCCAGGGAGTTCGGCGGGAGGAGCCTGTTTTTTGTGACACTCTCAAAGGCTCGCACCATATGTGGAAACAACTGGGGAGCAAACGCCTTGTAATACTGACTGGGGAATCCATCCGGACCCGGTGCCCTACCTGGCCTGGTTTCCTTAATAGCTAGCTGACACTCTTCAACTGATATTGGGCTTTCCAACTGGTCAATGGCATCCTTAGGTAGTTGGGGTATTTGGGCTGCTCTACAGTACTCCACTATCTGGGTTTTGCATCCTCCCTTCGAGGCATGGCCAGGTATATTGTAAAGAGCCAAGTAATATCTCCTAAACTGTTCTGCGATATCTTTCTCTGACTGATGCAAGACTCCAACTGGGTCTCTGATCACGGCCATCTGGGCCATGAGGCCTCTCAGGTTAAGGGCACCCGCCAGTAGTCTACCCGGCTTATTACTCTGTTCATAATAGAGCCCATTAATTAACATAAAGGCCCTGCTGGCGGCCCCTAAGAGGGCATTCCTGAGCTCCTTTCTTTTTTCCACCAGTTCCTGTAGGTGCCTCTCCAGAAGTGATTTTTTATGTTGAGACTCTAGGAAGGCCACTCTCTAGGTAAGCCCCTCAATTTTAGCCAATCTTTCCCTTTTTAATCTCGCTCCCTCTTGTATGAAAAACCCCCGCACTGTGCACTTGTGTGCTTCCCAAATTGTAAGAGGATCCATGTCTTCCACCACATTTTCTCTAAAATACTGGGTGATCTGTTCTTTCACTCTGTCAGCCACTACCGCATCCTTTAGGATGCTAGTATTTAGTCTCCAATTCCAATCCCTGTGGATCCTCCCCAGGAGCACTATTCTAAGGACCACCGGCGCATGATCCGTGAAGGTAATCTCAACCGCTTTAATCCATTCGAGGTCCCTTTGGGACAGAAATAAATAATCTATCCTTGAGTATTTTGAATGAATGGGAGAGAAATAAGTACAGTCCCTGCCATCTGGGTGAGCAAATCTCCAGGCGTCCACCACTTGTACACTCTGAAGAGCCAGTTTAATCCGCTTCAGAGATCTGTAGGCAATGGTGGAGCTTGCCTTAGAAGTGTCTACTAGAGGGTTTAAGGCGCAGTTCAGGTCCCCTCCCACAACCAGCGAGCCCTCCTTGAAGGTCTGTAGTTTGTCAATAGTGGAAGCAAGAAATTGGTGCTGTAGCCTGTTAGGCGCATAAATGTTGGCCAATGTAAGGATCCTTCCAGATGGGAGGCTCCCCTTCAGGAAAATGTAGCGCCCTTTTTATCAATAACTTCGGATGTCACAGAAAAAGCAAGGGTTCTATCCATAAAGATAGACACCCCCTTTGTTTTAGAAGTAGGGGAGGGAGCTGTCCAATGAAAGGGATATGTCCTGTTCCCCAAATAGGGTACCTTGCCCCTCTGGAAGTGTGTCTCCTGAATTAGTGCGATGTGCACTTTGTGTTTCCCCAGTTCTCTCAAAGGGCATGTCGTTTTTCGGTGAATTAAAGCCTTTCGCGTTATGGTCATTATGTTCACCTCTATCCCATTCACTGTAGTCATCTCTGCCGAGGAATAACCAGACCCGTCCAGGGGCCCCAAACCCCCCCCCCCCAGCCCCCGGAGCAGGAGGGGAAAGGGTGAGTCAAGGAAAAACAAGGAGCGGGGTAAGAAGAGGGGGGTTGAAGGATAAGGAAGGAGGGACTGAGATGGGGCGAGGAAAGGCAGAAATAGAGAAAAAAGAAGAAAGAAGTAAGAATGAACAACAAAAACACCCCACCGGGGTGTAGAAGCACGGGTGGAAACTAAGAGAGAGGTATATTAAATATAAGCCTAAAACCCCTCTACTTTACCTGAAGCTATGCGCAGGGCAAAACACCCTAGATTTCTCCAGGAGACAGGAACCTAGAGAAAGTTCCTATATAATCCACTTACCGTGAAAAGATCACAAAAAGTGGGGGACCATGGAAGGCCAGCCAGGCAGCAGCTCTATAGACATTACAATCAAGAAAAATGACAGGTAATCAGCTACGTTCATTTATTTAGCCCAGTGAAGTGCCCGCATATCGCCCTACACCAACCCCTGATTTCTGCATTCTCTTCGGGTCACTCCAATATTCCAAAATGCCCTCCATGCGTATATCAACCTGCTGGAGCCTCATCTCGCCAGACCCCAGAAGCCACGGCGGTACCCCCCTCCTGATCCCTCTCAAGAGATATCCCGAGAAGGAAGATTATCCCCTTCTAATGTGTCCCTGACCACCTCCAGACTCCCCGTAGTGGGATTCCATGCCACCACGATAAAGAGTGATAAGTCACAGCAGGCAGCGCTTAATGCTTCCTATACCTTTAACAAGAAACCAGGCTGGAGCAGGATCTCTCTCCCAGCACCGCATCCATTACTTCTAGAAACAGGCCCGCCCCTATCACCACCCAGGAAGGCCCCACACGGACCCCACAGAGCCCTCCCCGCGAGACTTTACTTTTAGAATAGTCTTTATAAATATCATAAGGAACTGAACAACTTTGCTAGTATAACCACTAACATCTACTCTACATTTACCCTGTTGTTTAGATAGAAACCAAACTATAGTAAGTTCTCCAAATGTGCCCATATCAGAGTTGTCAGCTGGTTAGACCATTTTGTAGTAAAGAAAATGCAGGCGGCTTGTTATTAAGCGTGTGGCTATGAATAACTAGAAACTCACCTGATCGCTGGATCCAAGCACAAGGTGCAGCCCGCATTTCCTGAAGGTCCAAAATGGGGGTTGTAATTGATGGTGTCAGGCTCGCAACCTGCCATCAGTCACAGGAGCACTGCCACACCCTCTCCATTCATTGCAATGTAGGGGGTGTGCAGAGGCCTGACACCTGTCCATTGTTGTAAATGGAGAGCGCTTGGCCACGCCCCTGTGACTGATGGCGGGAGGGCGGAAGTCGGCACAGAAGCGCTAGTAAATGGAGTAGGGGCCCCGGGCGGCGCAGGAAGTGCAGTAATCAGGTGAGTTGCTGATCGTCAGACTAGCACCAATCAGCTGCAGGGGAGGAAAGGTGAATACCCTTATGTTTTTTTTGTTTACTTCTAGGATTACTTCTAGGATTACTAACAGTGGCAAAGAAGTGTCAAAACTAGGTCAGTTAGAGTCAAATAAAATCCATTTTAAATCAGATTAGTAGTTGAGGGATGAAATTTTGGTGTGAATTTTAAAGACCTGGCCAAATGGTCACCGAAAACTGATATCAAAGCAAAGTTAAAGTTGGCTGCAAGATATTGAAATAATAATTATATAGCACATATAGGAGCCAAGGTGGTTGTAGTCAGGAAGCAATCATGGAAGTCAAGTTAAGATTAAGGTTAGAGGTGCAGGTAAGGCCGCAATCAGGGCATTGCAGGGATAACTATGCCATCAGGTCGGTTTAGATGAAAGATTGTTTAGACACTATTGACAGTTGGATACATGGATTGTATGATGTTTCTTGTGGTTGTATAGGAAGGTTACAGGTTTGGGACCCTTGAGCAGAATGGATGGACCACATGGAGGTAGGAGGCCCCCTTGGCTAATAGGTTGGACATTAGCATAGTAGGTTGTGGTACAACTATTTGGTTGTATGCAATCCTTGGAGGAGGGGGGGGGTAGGTGTGGGTACTACACAGGGCACTACTTAAGGTAACCTCCAATAAAAAACTGAAATCTGACCATAAATGCAAGATGGTCCAACCATCGCCAGCAAGCGCCTGGGCTAACCATTGGACTATATAAGTACCCCCCAAAACATTATAAGAAAATAATCTGGATATTATTGCAACTATAATAACATAACACTCTAATGACCACAGACACAGGGCCCTTACTGTACTTGCTACAAACGCCCACAGAGGGTAAAAGCTTGCTACAATGGGACAATATAAACCCAACCTAGCTACAAACAAGAGGGCATTACCCCACAACTACATGAAATTACCCTCACAACGGCAATTGGGGGATACCCAATAAACCTTGGTATCATTATTTCCCTCATCAGGGACTTACAATAATCAATTTTTTTGTGATAATACTTTGCTGATATGTTTGAAGTTTGAATTTTGAATGTGTCTTTTTATGAATACACATAAAATGTGTTGTTCTGTAATTGATGTATACTATGTAAATAAATCACATGCTTAAATAAAAACACAGTGAGTGACTTAAGGCACTATAGAATTCACTGCCACCCCTGGAGACCCATACAAGGACTCGCAGGAATCAGAAGTGGACCCTACCCCCCTTTTCTTTGTATGCAATCCACTATTTCCCGATGGTGGCCCTGTTTGCAGCTAACTATGGCAACAAGTATAAAAAATACTGAACACACGGAGAACCCTCAAAAGCCATAATGGACTCATCACAAGCATAGTTAGACTGGTAGAATGTCCTTTAAATCTCCTAAAAGCCAAACAAAGTGCGCAGGGGAACCAATTCTTGGGCACCATCTCAGTATCTCTCTAGTACTAGTGTGGAGAAACACACCCTACTTTGAGAAGAACTGTGTAAGTCAGAGGGCAGTGTCACATTATAACATCTGCAAAGTGGAGCTCTGTTGGTGGAAACTACAGACCTATAGTGCACCACTGAAACTGGTGTCCCAAGCCTAAGAGTAACCCTTGTCTTTGCCCCCAATGGCAGGGATAGACTGAAGCTGAAGGGAAGCTTCGGGTCATAAAACCAAGGAACAGATCCTGAAGAGAGGGGCGAAGCGGCACCAGATATTTTTCTTATTTGGCAAGGTGTGTAGACAGTGTTTTCTGGGGCCACCTGCTTACCTCTTCCAGATTTCATTTTTTAGTTGTGGGAGGTCCTTTGGAGTATGGTCTATTTAGTCCTCTGATGCGCCATCCTGCAGTCTTGCCCAGGCCTCCTTCCAAAATAAGGCCAGCCCTGGCAGGACTGATAAGCCAAAGGACAGACTGGAACGTAGGCGGAAGATACGTTTCAAGCCGAAGTCAACAGGCAGAAGCAGAGGCTGAAATTCAGGCTTAGGTTGGATGCAGGCAGATCACATCGGGGAGCAATACAAGCGTAGAGGTACTGTACAGTAGGCTGGTCATACATCAAGAGTTTAGGGATGGAATGGCAGGCACATGCTAGGAGCAAAGTTGACCCTCTGGTGCTATAGGCCAGGACTGGCCCCTTTTTAGGCAGGTACTAATGCACACTAGATTCCAATGTTTCCCCTGTGCTGAATGATGGTCAGGTAAGTATCTTACCCAAGCTTAGATTCCTTTAAGGACCAGAGCTGGAATGGACTTCATCAAAGCATGTGCTGGGTTGGGTCAGGATAGCGTGGCATCTACCGAAAGTTTACTATGGGAGGAGGATTGGACTTCTATCTTTAATTTGGGAAGGGGATTCCAGTCAATAGTACTCAAGCACTCCTGTGGTGGGGAGGGGAGTGAGGGAACATGATGGACAAGCTACTGCTCCAAAAGGATGTGTCACCAAGCTTCAGAAGTGTAGGACTGAAGCATCTCATCTCATGACTTCATTGCTGGCAGTGGAACTTGCATTCTTGGGCCAGTATAGAACCCTGTTCCTCCTAGTGGTACTCCATAAATAAAAGATTTGAGAAACCCTGATCTAGAGGAAGAGCAACCTGTCAAAAAATTGATTGTTCCAGTATGTTCAGTCGAGCAACCTGCGATGTGTGTGCCTGCCTGCAAGTAAAGCAACCATTAAACCACATCCTTGCCACGCCCAACACCCTGTAAGCTGGTCTCCAACGTTGGCATCTCTGTCTTCAGGTTAACACAACACAATCAAGAATCAATCCCCAGCATGTGACAAACTTCACGTCTTGGCCAGATTGTTGGTTACGCCCAAGGGTGTAAGGGAGGAGTTGAAGTGCCACATCCTTTAGCAAGAATTGGGTGACTTGTTGGTTGGTGGCTTTCAAATTTTTTGACCCTCTATATATATGACCATTCTAATAATGCTAAATTATATTTGCTATTTTTATAGGAATGATCAGAGCTTTTAAATACATCCAAATATGATTCATTAAGCTTAGGTAGAACTTAAGTTTGATGTTTCTGAGGTTTCCATGATGGAAATGCCCAGTATGTGGAAACATTATGAACCTTAAAGTAGAGTGACTTTGAAGTGATTTTGACCATCCTGGGTTTGGTCCACTCCCCCGGGGGCACCCCGATCTGGGATGCGGCCCCGGCCTGCGCATGCGCCGTTGGACCGGAATTCAGGTAAGTGTAGCCGGCGACCTGGGGGGTTTCACACAGCGGGGCATCCCGATTTTTATAGAATCTTATAGATTCCCGGGCCGATCCAGCAGGGTTTTGGTCCACTTTAAAGGGATTCACAACTCACTCGTTAACTGTGATTAGCAACTCAGCCAATAGCTAGATCGCATCCCATGCCAGCTTGGACCAAACACTTGCACTTCCATGTTGGACTTGCGCCATCAGTCACAGGGGTGCTGTCACGCCCTCTTCATTCACTACAGTGGAGTGGGAGAGGAGTGTCAGGCTTCAACACACCCCTCTCCATTGCAATGCATGTAAAGGTTGTGGCAGTGTCTCTGTGACTGTTGGCAGAAGAGTCCAACAAAGAAGTGCCGGTGACAGGAGCTCAGGACTGGCAGATGCGGGAAGTGATCCAGCGATTGGATAAGTTGTTGTTCGCCGGAGTAGGACTGATCAGCTGCTGGGGACAAAAAGTGAGTGCACTTATGTTTTTTTATTTGGGTGGTCAATCCCTTTAAAGAGGACCAAAACCCAGGATTTTGACTATCCTGGGTTTTGGTCCTTGACCCTGGGGCACCCCACTGTGTGAAACACCCCAAGTCACCCGAAGGAACTCACTTCTCCCTGGTCCTACGGCGCATGCGCAGCATCTCATTCAATCAGCGAGCTCGGATCTGCTCCCGCCCCTTAATTTAAGCTTACATCTAAGGCGACTGGATCCGAGCACGCTGGTGGCTGTATCCCTAGTAGTAACCCCCACAGGAACCGTGCCCGCGCCGGCCATTCACAAATGCCTGGAAATGGGGCCGCAGCTCGTGCCGTTGCACCAGGAAGGAAGGTGAGTTTCTGGGTGACCTGGGGGGTTTCACACAGTGGGGCATTCTGGATGCCCCGGGGGAGGTAATCAAGTGGTCCTGGAAACTTATAGATTCCCGGGCTGATCTCTGTGGGTTTTGGTCTACTTTAAGGTTCCCAAAATATATTAGTAGTAATAGTAAAATGCTATCATGACTCATTTGAATTATGCAACAAATTAATCTTGTGACCCTTGTTTCATTGTACACTAAACACAAATGGCTTTGAATCAAGTTTCTGATGCAACTCAGCTATTTTTATGACCCTCTCTCCAGACTGCTCCTGCTCAAAGGACCAAACCATGGTCCCATTCTCTTTGGGAAGTCAAATAAAAGGGGAAAAAAGTACACGAAATAAGGAAAGAAAATATGACACAGAATGTCACACACCCTATTAATGGTCCAAAATAAGTCAGACATATTCCAAATTTAGAAGGTTTCAGACATCAGAGAATCTGTGGCTCTGGCACATATCCAGTCCTTGCGCTGTGTTTGAATTTGGATGAAGAAGGCGAGTGTGGCGGCGATTCCCTTTTCAGAACAGAGCGGTGAACCTACACTCGGCATTTTCCTCATTCCTCTAAAAATAAATCACACAAATAAATAAAGGACGCTTTGGAAACTTTCGCGTCTGAAAAAATCTTCCACAGGTTTCATCTGTTAGATGAGCTCTTCCTGAAACACGTTTTTTCCGCTGTAATAAAACTCCCGTCTCCTCTGATGCCAACCACGGTTACTTTTGGCATCCTGAGAGTCTGACCGCCTTAGATGCTGCAAAACAAAAAAAATAAAACGGAAATTTGTGTAATCCAAACACGTGGATAGAATGTCTAGAGGGGAAATTTGTGTTTATAAAATGACCAGTAGACATATTTGCCTGCTATAGCCAGAGCCAGAAGATAGAGCAGGTTCTTTTGCCAATTGGAGGGACTGGGGTCCAGCCTGGACTTGATGAGAACCCTTAGCTCAGGGTGGCTAGTCAAGAACACCTCTGAGCAGGCTGTGGAGTCGGTAAGCCAAAACCCAACTCCAACACCATCTCCGACTCCTTCATAAATGGCCAATAATTAGTAAGAAATTTCCTGTAGTAAAATGGCCACATGGGGCTTTTTCTTACCATGTTATAAGCAATAGTGCGGCGTATATAAAACATAAAGAATATTTTTTGGAATACAAATTCGGAACAAATAACTTAAAGCGGGGTGCTCATCCTTTTGAAGAGAGCAGGCCATACATGCAATTTGAAAACTGGTCGAAGGCCACAATGAATAGGTTCAAAATTTCACATTTTTCATTTCAAATATGATATCAAAAATTTTCTACAACAATCAGGATCCACATACTCCTTAGATTTGTTTTACTCATAAGTTTTTCCATCACCGCCACCCCATTACCACATTTATATCCACAAATTCCCGCATGTTGATGCTGATTGCCTCACCTCTCCAAAAATATATGGGTCCCATATTTACGATATAGCCGATCTTCCCAACAATCCCAAATTGTAACCATATTTCCAATACTTAACCCATCTATATGCTTACCAATGATAAACATACAATGGAATACAGAGAAACAGTTCTTGGTATGGTTCCAGAGATTTCACCCAGGGTGGTGTTGTCATTCACTTTGGAGGGACTGTCACACTAAAGAATTTATGTGTTGCCCACATGCCACTAACAGGACTGGGCGGCGTGCGGGTATTGTTCACGGATTTGTTAGAATTCTGAGGGAACTTGGATTGGGGCCTGTGGAGTCATTAAACACCCAGTTCAATAATCTCTTGTTTTCACACAGCAACACTCTGTTCATTAACTTCAGTTTAAAAAATGACAGTCTCTGTATCCATGGTCTCACTAGGGGCTGGGACTATACAACATCCGGTACCTTTCCAACTTTCGTCTTCAGTGTACTGCTCTTGGATCCTCCCTATTCCACGTGGATTCTCTCAGAGTCACACTGTCTTGTCCTACTTGCTTGGCAGGATCTCTTGCTCCACTTTTCTTCCCCAAAAGGTGCTCTCGATTCCACGCTCTCTCTCTCGTTGCTTCACTAAGCCTTGTACACACTCTGGGTTTAGGCTGGCTCCCGTGCACTGTAACTCTAACACTGGTGCACTACATACTGCTCTGTACTGTACTGGACTCTTACACTCCACAACTGGCAATACCAGGAAGTAGCAGAGATATTTATCATCTCTGTTTACCCAGACTGCATTGGGCCTCTTACCGTAATGTTACCTCCAGCTTCTGCTTATTAACTGAGTAGCTGCTGTTCCTTATTATATGTAGCTTTACTGTTTACTGTACAGGGATATTTGTAATGTTTTATGTACCCTTGTTTCCTGTCGGGCCACACATGGATGTGTCATCTGCTGCTGCTGAGGAGGCCCAGCAGAAGGGAGGGAGTTCACTAGACCTTGTGAAGAAAAATAAAGCATGCTGAATAAAAGATGCAGCCCCTCACATCCACAATGGAGAGATCAGAAAACAGGCTCAGGTGTCTCTTTGCCTGCAATGTCCCTTTAAGGTTCCTGTCTAGGCAATAACATAAAAAGTCTATACTCACCTTTTCCCCCACAGCTCCTCCATGCAGTGCTGCCATTTTCATACTTACCAATAAGGGAAAACCAGCAATTCCATCCTCCATCTCTGGGAAGACACAGTGGCATCTATTATTAGGGCCGATTCATGGTCATGGGCACACTTTTCATGCGCAAAAATGGTTACCTCACGTTTTTCCCCTTCCTCCCGATTCATGGGTCACAATTTTCGTGCGCCTATTTTTGCTTGTAAATTTGTGTATGGAGTAGGATTTCATGTGCAAATTTACTGAGCGTTGTTCTGAGGTGTGAAAAATGTGTTTATTTAATGAGCCATTTTCCCCTAGCAAAAAAATGCTGACTTCACTAACATGCTTATTTAATTCATTAAACACATACCGGCAATAGCAGGCATGTTTATTATGAATTAAAGTGTCATATGCCATTTATTTTTCAGTATTTTTGTTTTTTTTTTTTACAATTTTTGGTAAAAAGTTGAAATGTGGACAAATATAATATTGTTTGAAGCTAAAAAAACAAAAAGGATGACATTTAGCCACAAATGTATTATTAAAAAAAGGAAACAATACATTTGTAGATCCATTATTAAGCACTAAGACACTAAACAAAGAAGGCAGTGAGGGAGGGATATAGGGAACATCTGGTACAAAAAAAAATTGGGAACCACAACACTGTAGGTCAACAGGAATCAAAATATCACCAAATAAAACACTACACATAAAAACAAGGAAAACCAAGGCGCCACAAGGAAAACCACTACAGATTGGAGAATAGAGATTTGCCATAAACAGAAGCTGGAGAGACAAGTTTGCCACTGCCGTAACACGGGGGGGAAACATGGGGACCAGTGACTGCCTTAGCCTGCACAATGCGCATGGAGTGTGGCATTCAAATAGCAGAATTTCATGAACAATGCGCAAGTTTGGGCATGAATCAAAAACTTGCGTCTGCACTTCACGCATGGCATTTGGTGCAGTGCGCATGTGTGCGAAACTTGCACACAGTCCCATGACTAGTGCGCTAATGCGCAAGTTTCCGCATGTAGATTAATTTGGGCTTTTTGGAGCACAGCCATGAATCGACCCTGTTGTGCGCCAAAATAATGTCCGCAAGATGTTACGCTTATCTGTTATTTTTTTCTTTTTTGTGATATAAAATAAATCAGTTTTCCATAGCAACTTTGTGTTTACCTTATCAGTGTACATCAACTGGTGCATTTGATGTACAGATTAGAGACTTCCTCACTCTGACTGGCTAAGGCAGACAGGTTTAACCCCTTCTGCTGTAATTCAACTTCTTCAGATAGGGGTGGATCACAATCTTGTGTTCTAGTAGCCAAAGGGTTACTGGCACCTGGGGAGGTGATTACTGCTGCTTGACTTGGCCAAAGCTGCTGATGAGCTCACCTGTTACAGTGGAAGGATTCTCGAATTTGTAATCAGTAGTTTTTATTCAAGGCCAGGAAAACCACTCCCACCTTAGGATCACAGACACACAGGAATATAGGAAACAGCATGCTGGTATATTACAGGTCTGGGGGCACAATCCTAACACACAAGTTCACTTTACATACCAGAATAGGAAAACAAAAAGAGAGAACACCAAAAACGATTATCAAATAATACCAACCCGGACGCAACCTCCTCTCTGCCCAGGACCTCTTCCTGTCCTCAACCCTAATCACCTCTTCCCACTCTCGCCTTCAGAACTTCACATGTGCTGCCCTATTCCTCTGAAACGCTCTCCCCTATACAATTTGCCACTCCCTAAGCCTTCAAGGGTGCCCATAATACTCATCAATTCAGATTATCCTATTACCTGGCCTAAGTAACCAAAATTCCAGACCACTTGCCATCATACTTAGGACATACTACATGTGACCTGCTCTTGTCCCCACCCCTTATCGTTTATAGCATGGATGCACAACCTGCAGCCCGCACTGCCCTCACTTGCTGCCCCCAGCACCCCTAAGGAGTTAGTGTAAGCGGCTGACCACTAGAGAGCAGTGTGTCTCTAATTTCCAAAGCAAAAAGTGGTCCACCAATGAACTTCTCCGTAGAGGTGGGTGACACATGTGCAACTGGAGTGTTGTTTGTGCTGGCTGTGTCTGAAGATGCCCATGTAGACTCTTCCCAGCTCACCTCTGCCCACCTCTTTCCTCCTTACCTGTGTTCATTTTACCTCTACCTACCTCTACTCTACCTATTTTCGCCTTGTCCCGTCTTACCTCTTCTCCCCTCACCTTTGCCTACCTCTTCCCTCCTTACCTGTGTTCATTTTACCTCTGCCTACCTCTACTCACCTCTTTATGCTATGTCCCATCTTACCTCTGCTCCCCTCACCTCTATCTATATTCACCTTTTGCCACCTCACTTCTATCCATCACTTCTCTTACCATCTCACCGCTGCACCCCACCTCTACTCAACCCCTGACTCTGCTCTGCTCACCTCACCTTTTCCTGCCTCACCTCTGCTCAATTCTCCTCTCTGCCTTTCCTCTGCCCACTCCTTCTCACCTCTTCCTATCTCCCCTCTTTCCACCTGACCTCTGTCCATCGCTTCTCTTAACATCTTGCTTCTGCCCACCTCGACTCACCTCACCTCTGCTTACCTCTACCCACCTCTACCCATCTAATCTCTGCTGAAATTCCCTTTCCCTGCCTCACCTCGACTCACCTCACATCTGCCTACCTCTACTCACCTCAACTCTACCCACCTAATCTCTGCTGAAATGACCTTTCCCTGCCTTACCTCTGCCCACTCCTTCTCACCTCACCTCTTCCATTCTCCCCTCTATCCACCTTACCTCTGTCCATTGCTTCACTTACCATCTCGCTTTTGCACACCTCGACTCACCTTACCTCTTCCTACCTCTGCTCACCTCACCTCTACCCACCTAATCTCCCTTTCCCTGCCTTACCTTTGCCCAATCCTTCTCACCTCACATCTACCTACCTCTGGTAACCTTACCTCTTCCACTTCATTTCACCCCACCTATTCCTTCCACCTCTGCTCATCTTTTTTTGCGGCCCCTTGAAGTGGAACAATATTACAGTGGTTGTGAATGTAAGCTCACAAGGTCAGGGCCCTCTCTGCTAGTGTATTTCAGTAATACTATGTGCTCTGCTATGTCTGACTCATAATGTATTGAAAATTGTTATTTGTTTTACCCCGTTTGTAATTACTTTATAGAAGAAGACTATGGGTGGCACCAAACAATAAATTACTAATAATAATATAGGTGCCCTGCTCTGGTGAATCCCAATTAATACGAAATAATACAACCACAGGGGGTGCCCCAAAACGGGATATATCCAGAGACTAACAATGGCACTCTATTTAATATAATTTATAACAAGTTTATTAGATGATCCAAATTACATACAAGGACACATTAAAAAGAATTTCTTTAAAAAACATATAACACACATATAAACTGCCATCAAATGGGAGGGAGGGTTTTTTTTTCCTATTGTATCCCAGTGGGGTACCCTAATATCTGTGCAAAAATTCATGATACTGTATAAATGAATACATAAAATGTCAAAGTGCTTCCAAGTGCATCAGCATCAAGTATAAACAAACAATATCCTGTGAGTAACTCTAGCAATGAGGTAGGTGCAAATCATAAACAAAATACAAAAACATGAAAGCTTACTTGTCCAATAAAGTGCAACGTGCAGACCCACTGGGACCCCCAGAAAAAGATCCCTGCAACGCGTTTCGTGACAAGACGTCACTTCTTCAGGCAGAGTACGCAGTGGGTAGGTGCTGGCTGCCCTTGTTTTATACTCACCCTTCCCGGTTCCCTAGCCCCGCGCTTCTGCGAGACCGGCGGGCGCAGTGGGGTACCCTAATATCTGTGCAAAAATTAATGATACTGTATAAATGAATACATAAAATGTCAAAGTGCTTCCAAGCGCATCAGCATCAAGAATAAACAAACAATATCCTGTGAGTAACTCTAGCAATGAGGTAGGTGCAAATCATAAACAAAATACAAAAACATGAAAGCTTACTTGTCCAATAAAGTGCAACGTGCAGACCCACTGGGACCCCCAGAAAAAGATCCCTGCAACGCGCTTCGTGACGTGACGTCACTTCTTCAGGCAGAGTACGCAGCGGGTAGGTGCTGGCTGCCCTTGTTTTATACTCACCCTTCCCCGTTCCCCAGCCCCGCGCTTCTGCGAGACCGGCGGGCGCACCCGTCCGGAAGTGCGTCACCGCACTCACCCTTCCCTGTTCCCCAACCCCGCGCCTCTGCGAGAGCGGAAGGCGCACTCCGGCCCAGAAGCGTCTCTTCCACCAGCCGCCCAGAAGCGTCTCTTCCACCAGCTACCTTCCACTTATGTGATAGACGACAGGCCACTGCCCAGAAGCGTCTCTTCCACCAGCTGCGTAGGCCTGCGCTCCAGTCCGGAATTCGGCCACGTCACTTCCGGTGAGTCGGCGGTGACGCACTTCCGGCCGGAGTGCGCCCGCCGCTCGCCGGTCTCGCAGAAGCGCGGGGCTAGGGAATGGGGAAGGGTGAGTATAAAACAAGGGCAGCCAGCACCTACCCACTGCGTACTCTGCCTGAAGAAGTGACGTCACGTCACGAAACGCGCTGCAGGGATCTTTTTCTGAGGGTCCCAGTGGGTCTGCATGTTGCACTTTATTGGACAAGTAAGCTTTCATGTTTTTGTATTTTGTTTATGATTTGTACCTACCTCATTGCTAGTGTTAATCACAGGATATTGTTTGTTTATACTTGATGCTGATACACTTGGAAGCACTTTGACATTTTATGTATTCATTTATACAGTATCATGAATTTTTGCACAGATATTAGGGTACCCCACTGGGATACAATAGGATAACCCCCCCTCCCTCCCATTTGATGGAAGTTTATATGTGTGTTAAATAGAGTGCCATTGTTAGTCTCTGGATATATCCCATTTTGGGGCACCCCCTGTGGTTGTATTATTCAGTTTGTAATTACTACGTTGCACAGCACCATAGAAGATGATGATGCTTCATTATAGCCAAAATCCTGGGTTTTGGTCCTTTTCTCCAGGCACCCCGATCGGGGGTGCCCTGCTGTGTGAAACCTTCCAGATCGCAACCCACCTCCTCCTGGTCCTACGGCCATGCGCGGCCGCTCGTCCAAATAGTGCGCTCAGAGCAGCTGACGTCACATTGTCTAAGGCTTCGTCTAAGAGCAGTGGCTCCGAGCGCGCTGACGGCCGCATCCCCCGCTTTCCTCTAACAGGGAGAGTAATAATAATAATAGTGGCTACTGATCACCCAGGAACACAGATGTCTGATATTTTACCAATCCTAGGGGACAGTTATCAGCCAGTATCCCAAATCAGGATACCCAGGGCTGGGGAATTAAACAAACCAGTGGGCTGTTTTGTTTTTAGATCTGCTTTAAGTCATTAGTAAAACTATTAGTACATAATAAAAACCATAAATGATGATATTGAAACGTAAAAAAAAAGCAGGGCGCCCAGAAACAAAAAGCAGACATAGTTAACTAAGTTGTCCTTAAAACACACACACACACACGCTTGTCCCTTGTGCAGCAATTTGCTCTGTGTATATCTGTTAATAATTGTAATTGTATAGCAGTTCTATATTCCATGAATGGTGAGCAGTGTAACAAGATCTTCCGCTGGCCCCAGAGCAAATACACCATACTATAGGCCACTGAAAGGCTACATAGAAGAAGGGGGGGTTGCACAGGGCCCCCCTTGTTCCATAATAGCCATGTGGCTAGCGATGGCTGCGGTTACACCATTTAAATGCAATCGGTAACTTAACACATGCTCAGACGCACAATCAGACTATTCTTGTTAACGCTGAAATGACAGAACATAGAATAAGCATACGTGTCCACTGGCTGCATGGCACACCTGCCTTCCATGTGCGCGACTCCACAACAGCCATGTACAACATTAGAATTAATGATAGCGCTATACTGAAATCCAAATACTTAGAGCTTTTTCTTCTTATTCTTCTCTTTTCCTGCAAAAATACAATACAAAGCTCAAAACATACAGATGCGGATAATACTGCATTTCACAGACTTTGGCTCTGACAGGTGTGCTATGTATTTATGGAGCCGGATTTGTTGTTTTATGAATATTTACTTTTGATAAAGTCAAACTTCGATAGAAATATATGGCTAGTAACCAGTCTCCCAGACAAAGCACGCAAGGTTCACTTTAAAGTGGAACAAAACGGAGTGTGGCCGGCTCTAGAATCTAAGAGGCCGATTTATTAACAGCGACAGATGAGCAACAGTAGCGTGATTTTCACAGCGCCGGCTAGTATTCGCTGTGCTTGCCCGTTGTTCGGCTGTTGACAGCGACTCAGTCGGTGTGCGGTAATGTTGATTACGGGGTTAGGAGTCGCTGTTTGACAGGTTCTGCGCTGTATGGGAGCGCATGACAGCGAATGGCCATAGCGAACGGCTCCCAGCATATTCATTAACAAATCACGCTCAAAAAATTCTCGCGCTGTAAAATGCATGTTAAAACCCCAGAGCGCTGGCGGCGATGTGTTAAAAGTAGTTTTTTAACCCCCAAACAACCTTATTTTTGGAAAAAAATAATAAACAAGTTTTTATAAACATTTTGTAATATGAATACATTAATATCAGACCTGTAATATCAATTCTGCACAATTTTTTTTTTTTTTACCTTAAAAAAAAGATATAACATTGCAGAAGTGGTCACCGAATTTTTGACATTTAAAAAAAAACAAAACATTAATATCAATTAATTATGAATATTTAAAGATTGCTCCATTGAAATGCATTGGAGAGCGCCAGGTAGCGAGAGGTCATACCTGGCGCTGTGATGGGATTAGCAGCGGCGCTGTTCGCTGAAGTCTGCAACATGATGAATCCCGCGCTAGCTGACGCTCTCGCCGGCGCTAGCCTCATTTAGCGTGATAAATGCGTGATTGTGTTCGCAGCCTGGCGTTCTGGAGTCGGTAGCCGCCGATAGCTGGCGCTACCTGGCGCTAGTGAGACACTACCTGGCGCTATCCCTTGATAAATAAGGGCCCAAGCCCTCGTTCCCCGGTGCAGCTGCGTCTGCCGCAAATGCAGAAGAAATAAAATCCAGCAATGGCTCCTCTATAGCCCCTTTCACACCCCTCCGGTGCGGCAGGGAGGAGAAAATCGTGGCCGCAAAAAGTCCTGATTTTGGATGCCCCAGGGGGAGAGAATCGATTGGCCCGGGAATCTATAAGATTACGCTGGGTTTTGGTCCGCTTTAAAGTTTATGGGGCTGCAAGCACGAACGTGAGTGCATTTTTTCATGCAGTACCACATGCATTTTGCCATTGTGGTACCATAGATTTTAATAGGATTCAATACACAGAAAGGCAGGGCATTATATTATAATGCAAGCACAAATACAAATGCAAACAAAACGCAAAGCAAAATGGAATTCCTGTCGCAAAACGCATGCCGCAAACGCGACCAGACAGGTGTGAATGAGGGCTTAAATATTGCAGGGCCTTCCCCGAATTGGAATGCCCTGCTGTGTGAAACCCCCTAGTTTGCTTGTAACAGCTTACCTTTCCCTGGTCCAATATGCGGGGCTCTCATCCAATCAGAGCCGTTGCTGTGCCTAGGTCATTAGGCAAAGGGCTCCTTATCTTTGATAGGCTGGGGCAGGATCGCATGTGCTGCTGGGGATGTGGCCACTTGTAGAAGGGCAGAGCCATTTGCTGAATGACACAGGCAAAGAAAACAGGGATTATGAGTCATAGAGGCCGATTCATTAATAGCGCCAGGTAGCGACAGATGAGCGACAGTAGCGTTATTTTCACAGCGCACGCTAGTATTCGCTGTGCTTGACCGTTGTTCGGCTGTTGACAGCGACTCAGTCGGTGTGCGGTAATGTTGAATACGGGGTTAGGAGTCGCTGTTTGACAGGTTCCGCGCTGTATGGGAGCGCATGACAGCGAATGGCCATAGCCAGAGCGCTGGCGGCGATGGGTTAAAAGTAGTTTTTTAACCCCCAAACAACCATATTTGAATACATTAATATCAGACCTGTAATATCAATTCTGCACAATTTTTTTTTTTTTTTTAACCTTAAAAAAAAATATCTAACATGGCAGAAGTGGTCACAGAATTTTTGACATTTAAAAAAAAAAAAAAAAATTAATAGCAATTAATTATGAATATTTAAAGATTGCTCCATTGAAATGCATTGGAGAGCGCCAGGTAGCGAGAGGTCATACCTGTCGCTGTTCAAGGTCGCTCGCTGGCGCTGTGGGGTGAGGCTGGAATAATGATGAATGATTCGCTATCTGGCGCTCTGTCAGTCGCTAAGCAGGATCGGCTTGATAAATGTGTGATTGCGGAGGGGAGCCGGCGTACTCGTGGCGGTGACCGTCATTACCGTTCGCTCACCATTCGCTACCTGGCGCTATCCCTTGTTAAATAAGGGCCCAAATTTAATGGCCATTGATGATATTAGAGTCTAACTACCACCGTCTCATGGACACAGCACACAAACATAGTCCCTCTCATAATTCCACACATAGGGACTTACGGTCCACTTTAAAGTGGATTGTAAGCTCTTTTCTTAATGACTATATATTATTATTGCACTGTCTTAATGATATTAGAGTCCAAACCCATGCCGATTCCCTCCACCTGGGGTATCCAACATCGGGATCGCCACATACTCTTACCTTGTTTCCCGGTCCAATGCCGCATGCGTGAGCTGCGGCCGCATCCCCGCTATCCCTCTAGCAGGACGCATGCCAGCGCCAGGCTTCTGTGAATGGCCGGCTCCCTGTTAGAGGGAAGTGGGGGATGCGGCCATAGAACCTGGAAGTGGTGAGTTGGTATCGGCAATCTGGGGGGTTTCACACAGTGGGGCACCCCCGATCGGGGTGCCCCAGGATTAAGGACCAAAACCCAGGATAGTCAAAATCTTGGGTTCTGCTCCACTTTAAAGCAGGCCCCTGCATATGTCTCTTTGCGTATGAACAAATACTAACCCTAGACACAGCCTCTACTCTATGCAAGACCCTACTCCTGTCCTCATCCCTATCCACCTCCTTCCACGCTCGACTTCAGGACCTTACAGGCACCGCCCCATTGGAATAAGGAAAGGTGAATTTTGCTGTGCTTTCTGGGGGGTTTCACACAGGGGACACGGGACAAAACCCAGGAAAGTCAAAATCAAAATCACGGGTTTTGTTCTGCTTTAAGATTGAGTGAGCACAGTAGCCGGGGAGGCCGATTCATTAATAGCGGCAGGTAGCGACAGTTGAGCGACTGTAGCAGTATTTTCACAGCGCCCGCTAGTAGTCGCTGTGCTTGGCCATTGTTCGGTTGTTGACAGCGACTCAGTCGGTGTGCAGTAATGTTGAATATTGGGTGAGGAGTCGCTATTTGACAGGTTCCGCGCTGTATGGGAGCGCATGATAGCGACTGGCCATAGCGACCAGCTTCCACCATATTCATTAACAAATCACGCTCAAAAAATTCTCGCGCTGTGAAATGCATGTTTAAACCCCAGAGCGCTGGCGGCGATGGGTTAAAAGTAGTTTTTTAACCCCCAAACAACCATATTTTTGGAAACCAAAAAAAACAAGTTTTTTAAATAATTTTGTAATATGAATACATTAATATCAGACCTGTAATATCAATTCTGCACAATTTTTTTTTTTTTTAACTTAAAAAAAATATCTAACATGGAAGAAGTGGTCACAGAATTTTCCACATTTAAAAAAAAAAAAAAAAAACCATTAATAACAATTAATTATGAATATTTAAAGATTGTTCCATTGAAATGCATTGGAGAGCGCCAGGTAGCGAGAGGTCATAGGTCAGACGCTGGCGCTGAGGCTGGAATAATGATGAATGAGTGGCTATATGGCGCTATCTCAGTCGCTAAGCCGGATCAGCTTGATAAATGTGTGATTGTGGTGGGGAGCCGGCGTTTCGTGGCGGTGCCCGTCATTACCGGTCGCTCACCAGTCGCTACCTGTCGCTATTTCTTCATAAATAAGGGCCATAGCATCAGTATTCTGTGTATACAGGACTCACTGCTCTCTTCTTGGTGTGCAGGTTGGTGTACATTGCCAATAGCAAAGGAATGTAGGAAGCGAAAACTGCTTCTATAAAACACACCTTAACATAGGAAAAAGTGTAAAAAATGCAAGATCAGTTCAGCACCTTGAGCACATCCTTTTGACACCAAAAAGTCCATCGAAGGTGGACATTCCATTAAAGTGGACCAAAACCCAGGATTTTGACTATCCTGGGTCTTGGCCCTTTCCCCCTGGGCACCCCAATCCGAGGTGTCCCTCGCTAAGGCTTTGTCTATGGCCAGCAGCTCTGAGTGCGTTGACAACCGCCGCATCCCCTGCTACCCTTTAACAGGGAGCGTGCCCACGCTGACCATTCACAAATGCTGGGCGCGGGCACGTGCCCTGCTAGAGGAATAGCAGTGATGTAGCAGCAGCTTACGCATGCGCCATTGGACCGGAAAACGAGGTAAGTATATGGGGTGACCTGGGGGGTTTCACACAGCGGGGCATCCAAAACTGGGATGGGGGGAGGGAATCGTTTGGCCCTGGAATCTTATAGATTACGGGGCCGATCATGGTGAGCAGGGCCGGCTCCAGGTTTATGTGGGCCCTCAGGCGGCATGGTCTGAGTGGGTCCCTTTGTGGTGGAGAGTCGCGGGTCCGGGGTCTATAAATTCTATGGCATAGAACAGGGTGCAAGGACCAGCCTCTGTGCCCCCCCCCCTTCCTGCAGGCTACAAACCCGCACTTGCCAGCCCTCTAAGCCTTGTGAACTAATATAGGGGTCACCTGGACCCCTTACCAGTTCACAAAGGGTTGAAAGTAAAGAAAAAACACACACACAAAAAACATTATTTTATTTGTTTTTTTAATACTTACCTCCCATCACTCCTGCTGCTGCTGGAAGCCTTTAATATCTTCTGGCTGCCAGAACATAAGGGGTTAATTAAAAAAAAAATGACATAGGGTCCCCCCTCCTTGGGGGATATTTTAAGGGTTAAATACCCTTAAAAATCCAGAAAAAATATCCAGTCCCCCCTCACCCAGCATAAACAGCTCAGGGACCAGCTATGGGGGCTTGTAGGACAGGGTGCAGGGGCCAGCTTTGGTGGCTCCCCACCCTGCCGGATACAAACCCGCATAGCCTTTGTGGGCCGGGCTCTTCTGCGCTCCCTGGCCTTTGGGGAGGCAGGTAATTGGGGGGCCGGGGGTTAATGGCAGCTAGCTGCAGGTCACTTGCCAGCCCCTAAGCCTTGTGAACTGGTATGAGGGTCTCATGGATCCCTTACCAGTTCACAATGGGTTAACAGTAAAAAAGGCACACTGACAGAAAAAAATGACATTTATTAAATTTTTTTTTACTTTTACTTTTTTTTTTTTTACTCACCTCCGCTGTCCCTCGGCGATCCTGTCTCACGAAGCTCCGATGACAGCTGCCAGGTGCTCGGTGGATGGGGGGGAGAGGGGCTGTGATCCCTTACCCTCCGCCACCAATCTCCCGACAGCCGTCATTGACCCTCTTACCTACGCTCACCCAGCGCTACTGTGCCCCTTGCGGCGGGTGTGAGATGATGTCAGATGACAAAAGGTGGGACTATTCGTCCTCTCCTCACCAGTGTCAGAGCTCGGGGGGGGGGGATGATCCGATGCCCCACCAGGTGTTGCCCTCCCCAGATTGCCCTCCCCCGGGCTCCGTGGTGAGGAGAGGGCGAAATACGAGGGATCGCGGTCGCAGGTGAGTAAAAGTTTTTCCTTTTTTTCTTTTTCCTACAGTATTGTGCCAGCTGCCAGTGGGCCCCCTTGGGAGTGGGGGCCCTCAGCAGCTGACTGGATTTGCCAGGTGCCGACGCCGGCCCTGGTGGTAGGTTTTGGTCCACTTGAAACCAGACCTTCAGCATCATTTAATGAAAAGCCCAAACCCTTGAAAGAAAACAATTTCCTAGCATCTAAAATTAATATAGTTTTAGAGGCCGATTCATTAATAGCGCCAGGTAGCGACAGATGAGCTCCAGTAGCGTGATTTTCACAGCGCCAGCTGGTAGTCGCTGTGCTTGGCCGGGGTTTGCTTGTTGACAGCGACTCAGTCGGTGTGCGGTAATGTTGAATACGGGGTTAGGGGTCGATGTTTCACAGGTTCCGCGTTGTATGGGTGCGCCTGACAGCGAATGGCCAGAGCGAACGGCTTGCTGCAGATTCATTAACAAATCACGCTCAAAAATTTCTCGCGCTGTGAATTCCTTGTTTAAACCCCAGAGCGCTGGCGGCGATGTGTGTAAAGTAGTTTTTAACCCCCAAACAACCTTTTTTTTTATATGTAAAAATTATACAAGTTTTTCTAAACATTTTGTAATATGAATACATGAATATCAGACCTGTAATATCAATTCTGCACAATTTTTTTTTTTTTTTAACTTTAAAAAAAAACCTAACATTGCAGAAGTGGTCACAGAATTTTTGACATTAAAAAAAAAAAAAAAAACATTAATAGCAATTAATTATGAATATTTAAAGATTGCTCCATTGAAATGCATTGGACCACGCCAGGGAGCGCCAGGTCATACCTGTCGCTGTGATGGGATTATCAGCGGCGCTGTTCGTTGCAGTCGGCTACATGATGAATCCCGCGCTAGCTGACGCTCTCGCCGGCGCTAGCCTCATTTAGCGTGATAAATGCGTCATTGTGACCGCCGCCGGCCGTACTTGATTCGGTAGCCGCCGTTAGCTGGCGGTACCTGGCGCTCGTCAGACACTACCTGGCGCTAGCCCTTGATAAATAAGGCCGTAAGTTGCTTACTTATTATTTTTTCCCCCGCTGGGCTTCAACTTTGTTCAGGACTCGGGCACCGCCATCTTGCCTCAGATGCATCACATACTGAGGAGATGGGTGAAAAGTGCATGGGGGCGGGTTATAACTGTGCTTTGCACAGAAAGAGCAGAGCTGGGGTCAGGAAAAGGGCAGCAATCCCAGAATGCAGAGCGGCACAGTCAAAAGACACTTCCTGAGACTCCATAGGCTGCCATCTTGGATGTTTAAAGGCTCAGAAAATGCCGTAGATGCAGGTATTATGATTTTTAAAGTGGACAATCTGTATGTACAGGGTGGGGGAAACATATAAGATAAGATAGTATTCAGGGTGAAGGTCCACTTTAAGCATCATTATGTATTTGTGCTTGTCTGTCACATCCGACTCATAACACTCATAATGTAAGTTGTTATTTGTTTTACCCTGTTTGTAATTCCACATTGTACAGCACCATGGTAGATGATGGCACTTTATCAATAATAATAATAAAAATAATAATAATGAATGAAGGGGGCTAAGACATATGCAAGGTGCTCAGGAGTTTATCTTACGGAATAAACCAGCCGGCATGGGGCAAATTATCAGTTTTAGTAAAAAGAGAGGCGCCCTAAAATCTTTCCTCCATTTATTTTATTATACATGTCATTAGTTGGTAGAAAGTGACATCATGCTCTTCTATGGCTGCCCCTATAATGTTGCTCGGAAAATTCTGCATTTTCCTTTAGTCCTCCGCTGACCTCATATGGCCCCTTGAATTCAAATGCGCTGGTGTTGTGCTGTATCTCGATTAAGGTCTTTCTCATGGCAGGCAGGCGGCCAGGCACTGAAACACAATCCGCCGCTATAGCTCCCTGGCGTGATGCGAGCAACTCAGCTGTATCGGGTTAGAAAAGTTTATTGTGAAGTTGAAAAAAAAAAGTGACCTAAATGTTCCCCTGCGCTGGTGTACAATTACGCACCCTCCTTGGCTCGTTTTGGAATCTCATCCCTTATGTGTCCTGTGTTGCATGAAACAAAAACACACTGTCCTGCCAAAAGTAAGTGTATACTTCTTAGTGCGCTGTAATGGCTTGCGCTGAAGGGGGCGCTCAGGTGCAGTCTATGGTGTATCTGTGGAATCGCCCTCCAGTCCTTGTCAGCTGTCACCTGGTTCTCACCACCTTCTGCGCTTCCATCAGTTGCTCTCCATTCCATGCCACCTTCTCCATTGTTGCTGAGGCCAGCCATGAGCAGGTCTGCACACAGCACCTGGCATTCGGTGGTTGGGTCCACTGTTAAATAATACCATAGCCAAGTTGGCTATGGTTGACTGGGCCCCTGAAGGTCCCCGGGGCACCTGGCAATTGCCTAGGCCCTGCCGGCAGCCGGCACAGAGGAAGCGACAACAGCCCACGTGACAGCCCGGCGGCCAACCGCGGGACTCCTTTCCCAGCGCTGGCACGTAATGAAGGTGAGTATACTCAGCGATCTGTGCAGTTAGGTGCGAGGGGGCTCCAGCGTCCTGGATGCCCCTCTGAGGTTCTTGCTGTCAGCAGAGGGAGGGACCAACACCCGTTAAAGTAATAATGGGTGTTGGTCTGGTTTAAGTAAAAAAAAGAAACACTCAGGCTGTTCTGAGGCACTGAGTTGGGGATAGAAGTTGATGGTTTAAACTTCTTTTCTGGGTATAGGTGCACTTTAACATCCTGAACTGCTACTTCTTTGGTACCCCCCACAGCAGGTCGTCCCAGCACCTGGCGCCACTGCGCACGCATGACAGCAAGGAACCAGCAGAACTAGAGCATCAAAGATGGTACATGGCTATTTACAAAGACTGTATTGCTTAGGGACTCTGTGCTCATTACCAGAATACCAGATTGCCTCACCAGCAGAGCTGTTTATGATGTGCTTAGTGAACTTAGGGCCTTATTTATCACGGGCTAGCGCCAGGTAGTGTCTGACGAGCGACAGGTACCGCCAGCTATCGGCGGCTACCAACTCAAGTACGCCCGGCGGCGGTCACAATGACGCATTTATCAAGCTAAATGAGGCTAGCGCCGGCGAGAGCGACGGCTAGCGCGGGATTCATCATGTAGCCGACTGGAACGAACAGCGCTGCTGCAAATTCCTTCACAGCGCCAGGTATGACCTGTCGCTCCCTGGCATTGTCCAATGCATTTCAATGGAGCAATGTTTAATTAATCATAATTAATTGGTAATAATTTTTTTTTTTAATGTCAAAAATTCTGAGACCACTTCTGCAATGTTCGGTTTTTTTTTAAAGTAAAAAAAATTAAAAAAAAAAATTTGTGCAGAATTGATCTTACAGGTCTGATATTAATATATTCATATTACAAAATGATTCAAAAAACATGTATAATGTTACAATCCAAAAATATGGTTGTTTAGGGGTTAAAAACTAGTTAACACCCATCGCCGCCAGCGCTCTGGGGTTTAAACAAGGAATGGACAGCGCCAGCAAATTCGGAGCGTGATTTTTTAATGAATATGAAGCAAGCCGTTCGCTCTGGCCATTCGTTGTCAGGCGCTCACATACAACGCTGAACCTGTGAAACAGCGACCCCTAAGCCCGTATTCAACATTACCGCACACCGACTGAGTCGCTGTCATCAAGCAAACACCGGCCAAGCACAGCGAATACTGGTTGGCGCTGTACAAATCACGCTACAGTCGCTCATCTGTCGCTACCTGGCGCTATTAATGAATCGGCCTCTTGATTTCTGTGGCCAAGCAAAGTGCTTGCAAGCTCATCATGCACTTTAGACATTGTGTAGTGCAGTGTTTCCTAACCCTCTCTTCAACAGCAAACAGACTGGCATCCTCCAATCTATTCTGAACTCTGGTGCTCGACTCATGTAGATATTCTCTTGTCTCTCCGGTGCTGCTCCCCTTTGTCAGTCCATCCACTGGTTGCCAACATCCGACTGAATGTCAGTTGTAGAAAGTACACAACCAGGTCCCTTCCTACATTTCTTCACTAGTCTTAAAATACCAACCCAGATGCAGCCTCTGCTCTCCAAGGACTAGTGATGGGAACTCTTATGTCAGAGTGGCTTACTAAAGCTGAATGGAGCACTCGCCACTGATTGCAGGAGAGCATGTGCATGGTGATTATTCCTCTTTAACCATCACTCTTCTGCCCCTTCAGTGCAAAGGTACCTACCTATTTCTCCTGGTGCTCTATTTGAAGGGGGACCTGTAAATGGTTGCACGCTGGGCTAGGTGTATTTACAGTTATCTACTTTGTAATGCATTGTGGGTCAGTCTCTCAGTACTCACCACCACCTCCAGATCCTCATCGGTCTCCCTTCTCTGCTGCTGATTGTCCTCTGGTACTTGCTGCACCCGTCTGGTCCTCCAATCCCCCCGCTGCTGAGCCTTCTGCTAGGTTACATCAGAGACGCAGGTTTCTGAGGAGGGGTTAGGTGAGTAGTAGAGGACAGTAGCAAGGGGTGGATTGGCTAAGTAAGTGGTAAAGGACAGTAACAGGGGGTGAAAGGGTTAGGTCAGGGGTAGAGAGGGGAGGGGTTAGGTGAGCGGTAGAGGATAGTGGTAGGGGGTGGAGGACAGTGAGTCCGGGTTCGTACCGAACTTTGCGAGTTCGGGTTCCCAAACCTGAACACGGACATCAGCCAGAAGTCCCACCGATCTGCTGCGCCCCCTCCAGTTTTACCTTTAGCCACTTTTTACTCACCTCCCCGGGGGATCCGTCTTCTGCGTCCGCCGATCTTCCGACAGGCAGCTCTATAGTGCATCTCATGAGAGACTGCGCAGGGCCCCCGATCCTGCGCCTGCGCAGTGCCGGTGAATGGGATGCAATTGAGCCGCGCGTAATCTCGCGAAAGTTCGGTGAGTGGCGCAGGGATTTGAAGAGGCCGGCTAAAGCCATTCTGTCACTAACAGGCGACTAAGCCGGTGGGGGGGGGGGGGGCAGCGATCAGGCCCTGAAGCAGCCGGATGTCACCACAGCAGGCTGCAGCAACATTCAAAAGGTAAGTAGGGGCCAATGGGGAGGGAATCGGCCCCTTTTTGTTTTTAGTCCGATGTTCCCCTTTAAAGTGGACCAACACCCAGGATTTTGACTATCCTGGGTCTTGGTCCACTTCGGTGGGGCACCCCCGATCGGGGTGCCCCGCTGTGTGAAACCCCCCCGTACCCCCCAAACTCACCTCTCCCCGCGCCGACGGACAAGCCGCGGACAAGCGGCTCCTCCGCCTCCCGCGCGTCCCTCTTGACGCACGTCATTCACAGACGGCCGGTGCGGGCGCGCGCACGTCTAGAGGGGCGCGAGGGACGCGGCGGCGGCCGGCTGCCGCCGAAGATAAGGTAAGGAGTTTGGGGTGTTTGGGGGGGTTTCACCCCGCGGGACATCCCGATCTCGGGAGGTGATCGGCCCGCGAATCTTATAGATTCCCGGGCCGATCACCGGTGGGTGTTGGTCCACTTTAAGAATGCCCTCAAAACTCACCTATTCAGATGAGCCTATTACCTGATCTACACAATTCGGTTCACAGTCTTGAGACTTTCAGAACACCTGTGACCTTAGTAATTGCCATTTTTAACCTACCTTTCATCTCCACCCCTTTATCGTTTAGATTGTAAGCTTGCAAGGCCAGGCCCCTCAATCCTTGTGTATTCCAGTATCATAGAGTATTGGTGCACCTCTGAGATATATAACTTACAATGCTTGTGTATTATATTTATATTATTTGTATTACCCTGTCTGTAATTCCTACTTTGTCCAGCTTGACAGAAGACGATATTGTTTATAAATAAGAAGATATTGTTTATAAATGAACAATAATAATAGTTATTATAAAGCACATATCAATGTGGCCTTCGTGTGTTCACATGCTTTGTTCATGTCTGGCCTGTCATTTTTGTTACTTGCCAGCTCAAGGTGAAATCTGTTAAATTCTCTGACGCAATGCACAACATTTACTATGAGCCGGTTGTATAACGTTTCCAAGAAGCTGGCCATCCCCTGTGTGTGTGAGAGCGGCCCATCTGCACACTAGTAATGCATTATGCATGGAGAGTCCTTCACCTCCCGCGGCCCCCTTGTAAACCCCACAGAGGGGCCCACATCCTGTGATTAGATTACGTGGCAAACATAGTCAGCACGAGGGAAACCCAGAGGCTCCCATTCAGATGACAGCATGCACTTACATATGACAGAAGTCCCATTTATCGCCTCCAGAGACTAGAAGACTCTGCTTGGAGAAAGGGTGGCCGCCTTCAAGCTAATTGCTCTGAATATAGAAAGATCTACAAAGCTCCTTTCAGTGCTGTGCAGGAAACTACCAAGCATGGGGCCCCATAGTGATATTTTTATGGGAACCCATGCTTGCTCCTTCCTTTCCCCATCTGTGATCTAGCAGAGCAAAGGTGAAGTTCCAGGTGGGATTCTCCCCTCCTTGGGAATCTTTGGAGTAGAGGCCTCACTGACTTTGTGCCAAACTTCAAGAGTCGAAAATGTTACATTTCAGCATGCTGGCTTTTGGTCTAGGGACATTTGAGCTTAAAACTTTAACATGAGCTGAGTTATCATTGTGGTGGAAAACTCTGGAGACCCAAAACCTCTACACCAGCAAGCATACATACCATAGAGGCAGCAAAAGCAGGTGCCCCCTGGCCCATGGCACAAGGGTGCCTGGCGCTAGCGTCCTCTACCTCCCTTTGTCTAGGACCGGGCTGGTGAGTGTATGCCCCGGGGAGGGGTTGATTCGATTTGTACGCCCCTGTACACCAGTGTTCCCAAACCCTTTTCTCGAGAGCCACCAACAGGCCAGGTTTTTCAGAGCTCCACACAGATTCACTGATGGAGGAATTGGTGCTAAGACAAAGCTATAGAGCTGCATGTGTGGAGATCCACAAAACATGACCTGTTGGTGGCTTGGAGCAGAGGGTTGGGGAACACTTCTCTACACTTATGAAAACTATTCTGCCCCTATGTAGCAGGCTTCACTTTAGGAGCCCACACCTCCTCCCAGACACACCTTCAACAGCGTTTTGGTTGCACATCTAAGGTCTCAATTTGGGATGACCAGCAGGTACAGAATGCCAAATGCAACAGAGAGCTTGGCGCACTATAGAGCAGCACCAATCTCAGCATGTCCTGCAACCTGACAATCCGCCAAGACCTCTGGGTGAAAGAGGGGTTCTGGTCCACAGGGTTCTTAAAGACTCCAGGGCCCGCTGATTCCCTATCCCAAATTGGGATGCCCCTCTGTGTGAAATGCCTAGTATAATCACCTCACCAAGGTTCCCACAATGCACTTGTGGGCTGCACTGCCATTTCTGGCTTTCCTCTGACTGGTGCCCATATCCATGCCAAGCATATCTGAATGGTTGGCACTGTGCACAGCCAAAGGTGAGCAGACAGCTGCTCAGACTCTATTCATCAGCTCTGTCACAGTGGCTTACTGAAGCTGAATGGAGCACTAGTCACTGATTGGAGGAGAGCATGTGGATGGTGATTGTTCCTCTTTAACCATCACTCCTCTGCCACCTGTGAGCCCTGCAGTGCAAAGAAACGACCTATTTCTCTTGGTGCTTTATTTGAAGGGGGACTTGGAAATGGTTGCACACCGGGTGAGGTGTATTTACAGTTACCTGCTTTGTATTGCATTGGGAGTCAGTCTCTCCGTACTCACCACCACCTCCAGATCCTTGTCGGTCTCCCTTCTCTGCTGCTGATTGTCCTCTGGTACCTGCTGCACTCGTCTGGTCCTCCAATCCCCCCCCCCCCCCCCTGCTGCTGAGCCTTCTGCTAGATTATGTCAGAGTTGCAGGTTAGCTGCCTGGGAGGGGTCAGGTGAGTGGTAGAGGACAGTGGCAGGGGGTGAATTGGCTAGGTAAAAGGTAAAGGACAGTAACGGGGGGAGGGGATAGTTGAGGGGTGGAGGGGTTAGGTGAGAGGTAGAGGATAGTGGCAGTGGGTGGAGGAGTCGGGTTAGTGGTGGAGGACAGCAGCAGGGGTGAAAGGTTTAGGTAAGCAGTGAAGGACAACAGCACTGGGTGGATGGGTTTAGCGATTAGTAGAGGAGAGCAGCATGGGGTAGAGGGCAGTGGAAGGGGGTTAGGGATTAGATAAGTGGAGGAGGAGAATGGTAGGCAGGGGAGGAAGAGGTTCACACATTGGGGCATCCTAAATCATACAGAGATAGTCAAAATCACAGGATTCTTGATTAGGGATGCTCCACAGTCAGACTCACATAGTCATATAATTTCGGGATTCTACGCTGTTCAAATGCAACATCAGAGGGGCTTTCCTCTGCAGTGTTGTCCCTGCCTTGTGCTGGTTTTCTGGGGGACACATAGTGGAGGGATGGGGATGAGGCTGCATGTGGCCACATTAGGCCTTAATGACAAAGTAAATCTCAGACCATATTTCTTATTCTCATCCCCTGATCAGGAATAGTAAGTGATGGAGATAGTGTATGTGGAGAGGCAGTCTACCCTTGCAATAAAGACTTTGTATTATCTCTGTAAATAGCTCATTTTTTAACCCTGATAGGATCAGATGATGTAATTGTAAATAAATGTTCATAGTCTCTTCTTTTTTTGGTATTATTTTTAGTAGTTTTTTTTTTTTTTGCAGTGGATTGTAAATCCAGAGTGTGAACTTGGAGCTATACATTGTATCAGACACAACATGATTCTTGGCAGCTTTCCAAATGGATTGTTTACATATAATGTATCTTTATTTTTGTTACATTCGTCAGACGTCAGACAAAGCTGCTTCTATAATTATATGATTATTTACATTGAAAAGTGCTACAATCTCTCATAGTGATCACCTCTGTATTACAATATGTATCTGAATGTCCAAATCTTATTTCTTTGTTTAAAGTGGACCAAAACCCACGGCAATAGGTTCCCGGGCCGATCGATTCCCTCCCCCCAGGGCATCCAAAAATCCCGCTGTGTGAAACCCCTCAGTTCGCCCTTACACTTACCTTCTTTTCCAGTCCAATGGCTCATGCGTGAGCCGGGGGTGCATCCCCGCTATACCTCTAGCAGGGTGCATGCCCGCGCCAGGCATTTATGAATGGCCGACTCAGGCACGCTCCCTGTTAGACAGTAGCAGGGGATGTGGCCAGCAGCGTGCTCAGAGTCACACGCTTTGACAAAGCGACGTCAGTGGATCTGAACGCGCTGATTGGACAAGTGGCCACGCATGTGCCGTAGGACGAGGAAGAGGGGAGTTTGTTTTGGCGACCTGGGGGGTTTCACACAGTGGGGCAAGTACCAAAACCCAGTCAAAATCCTGTGTCTTGGTTCACTTTAAAGCATGTGTGGACCCCACCCCTAAGGAGTTAGAGAGCAGAGATTGCTTTTCAGTGCAAGGGGCTGACCAGTAGAGAGCATTGTGTCTCTAATTTCTGAAGCACAAAGTGGGTCACTGATGAACTTCTCTGTAGAGATGGGTGACACATGTGCTACTGGAGTCTCGTATGTGCTTGATGGAGATGCCGCGTGGACTCTTCCCCGCTCATCCCTGCCCATCTCACCTTTGCCTCTTCCCTTCTTACCTGTGTTCATTTTACCTCCCCACCATCCTAAAAGTTGGTCATCTCTGCAGATTAGTAACCAGAGGTGGTGTTGGGCCTGGCCAGGCAGACAGGTAAACATTGGTCCTTTGTAGGCTGTATTGCAGACCCCCACCCTAAACCACACCCACACCATCCTAATAATTGGTCTTCAACGTTGACCAGTGACTTAATGTGTTATTGTTGGGTCTGACATGCGTCCTGAGATTAACAGAGTGCAGACCCAAATTCTCAGATCCTACTAGAGGAAGCCTGTCCAGGTGGCCAGCAGTGTGTGTTGAAGCTTCCAGGCTCACAGTGAAGAGGAGAGGGTGGTAAAAAGCTGAATGGGGAGGCAGTTGGACGGTGGGAGAGGCACTTTGGGGTGACAAGGTAAAGTCTGTCCTGTAGATTGCATTCATGCAATTACAGTATAACGTGGCATGGCCGACAGATGTGGTTGGGTGTGTTTATTTTTTCCCTAATGTCTGGGATTCATTTCCACTGGTAACAATATCAGCGTTTGCAGATCCTACATATCACATCACAGATGGTATCGCGGAGATTCCCCAACATCCTTGCTGAGGTTACTGTCAGCGGTGAGAGAGCTTAGTTGTGGCTTTATTAGTGTTTGATTTTCCTTGTGCCTTTTAAAAATAAAATGGTGATCTTTTCATCGCATATGAGAGAGCAGGAGGCCTCGTATGCCAAGCTGTCCACACTTGTGCATACCTCATAGGGGAAAGTTCTTCCATATTGGAAAACATCTCCCCCCTCAATACCCAAACAGGTTACTTAAAGTGCACCTATACTCAGAGGGAGGTTTATGTAGTCAGCTTCCATCCAAAGCCCAGTGCCCCAAAACAGGAAGTAGTATTATGGTTATATGCTAATCCGTATGCTAATTAGTTTAGTTACAACTAAACTGTCACATAATGGCAGTTAGGTTGAAGTATTCCCCAGTGCTGAGCTGTGTGTACTGTAACTGAATGTATCATTGTTGGAGTAGGGCTGCATCCAGTTCATGTTCTTATCAATATTGGGCAAAGGCTTTAGGAAAAAAAGAAACACAGGCTGTTTTAGGGCACTGGGCTGGGGATGGAAGGTGACAACATAACTTTCCCTCCGATTATTAGCACACTTTAAAGCAGAACAAAACCCAGCCTGGAACCTAAAAGATTCCAGGGCCTGTAGCTAGCTTTTCCCCGGGACCTCCCAAATCAGGCATCAGGGGAGGATTTCATTGATCAGGTGAGCTATTTTTATTATTTTAACATCCAAATTAGGCTTAGCACAGGGGGAGGAAGGGGTGGCCAGGCGTTACAAAAAGCTTGTACCTGTTAAGGCTGTTTATGGAGTTCTATTTCCACATAGCATGACATGTTCCTCGAATTACTGTGCAGGTCTGTCCACCATATGCATGTGCTGGGTGCTACTGTACATATTCATCACCCATCTGCCATCATCTAGGACTGTTCCTCTCTGGAACTCTGTGAAACTGTTTTTTTAGCTCTATCGCCACCTAGTGTATTATTTATAAACTACACTGAAAAGTAAAAAAAAAAAAAAGTAACTCCATCCAAAACTGCTTTTTAAAAAAGGGGATGCTCCGCTACCAATACCAGCTCAGGATTGTCAGTTGATTGCCAGTCCTTATCATTGCCTGGCGGCCAGTGTGGCTCATGGTTGGTGGCAGTCACGTGGGGCTTATGGTTGGTGGCAGTCACGTGGGGCTTATGGTTGGTGGCAGTCACGTGGGGCTTATGGTTGGTGGCAGTCACGTGCGGCTTATGGTTGGTGGCAGTCACGTGCGGCTCATGGTTGGTGGCAGTCACGTGCGGCTTATGGTTGGTGGCAGTCACGTGCGGCTCATGGTTGGTGGCAGTCACGTGCGGCTCATGGTTGGTGGCAGTCACGTGCGGCTTATGGTTGGTGGCAGTCACGTGCGGCACATGGTTGGTGGCAGTCACGTGCAGCTCATGGTTGGTGGCAGTCACGTGGGGCTTATGGTTGGTGGCAGTCACGTGCGGCTTATGGTTGGTGGCAGTCACGTGCGGCTTATGGTTGGTGGCAGTCACGTGCGGCTCATGGTTGGTGCGGGTCACGTGGGGCTTATGGTTGGTGCGGGTCACGTGGGGCTTATGGTTGGTGGCAGTCACGTGGGGCTTATGGTTGGTGGCAGTCACGTGCGGCTCATGGTTGGTGCGGGTCACGTGGGGCTTATGGTTGGTGGCAGTCACGTGCGGCACATGGTTGGTGGCAGTCACGTGCGGCTCATGGTTGGTGCGGGTCACGTGGGGCTTATGGTTGGTGGCAGTCACGTGGGGCTTATGGTTGGTGGCAGTCACGTGCGGCTTATGGTTGGTGGCAGTCACGTGCGGCTCATGGTTGGTGGCAGTCACGTGCGGCTCATGGTTGGTGGCAGTCACGTGGGGCTTATGGTTGGTGCGGGTCACGTGGGGCTTATGGTTGGTGGCAGTCACGTGGGGCTTATGGTTGGTGGCAGTCACGTGCGGCTCATGGTTGGTGCGGGTCACGTGAGGCTTATGGCTGGTGGCAGTCACGTGGGGCTTATGGTTGGTGGCAGTCACGTGCGGCTCATGGTTGGTGCGGGTCACGTGGGGCTTATGGTTGGTGGCAGTCACGTGCGGCTTATGGTTGGTGGCAGTCACGTGCAGCTCATGGTTGGTGGCAGTCACGTGGGGCTTATGGTTGGTGCGGGTCACGTGGGGCTTATGGTTGGTGGCAGTCACGTGGGGCTTATGGTTGGTGGCAGTCACGTGCGGCTCATGGTTGGTGCGGGTCACGTGAGGCTTATGGCTGGTGGCAGTCACGTGGGGCTTATGGTTGGTGGCAGTCACGTGCGGCTCATGGTTGGTGCGGGTCACGTGGGGCTTATGGTTGGTGGCAGTCACGTGCGGCTTATGGTTGGTGGCAGTCACGTGCAGCTCATGGTTGGTGGCAGTCACGTGGGGCTTATGGTTGGTGGCAGTCACGTGGGGCTTATGGTTGGTGGCAGTCACGTGGGGCTTATGGTTGGTGGCAGTCACGTGGGGCTTATGGTTGGTGGCAGTCACGTGCAGCTCATGGTTGGTGGCAGTCACGTGGGGCTTATGGTTGGTGGCAGTCACGTGGGGCTTATGGTTGGTGGCAGTCACGTGGGGCTCATGGTTGGTGGCAGTCACGTGGGGCTTATGGTTGGTGGCAGTCACGTGCGGCTCATGGTTGGTGCGGGTCACGTGCGGCACATGGTTGGTGCGGGTCACGTGGGGCTTATGGTTGGTGGCAGTCACGTGCGGCTCATGGTTGGTGCGGGTCACGTGGGGCTTATGGTTGGTGGCAGTCACGTGCGGCTTATGGTTGGTGGCAGTCACGTGCAGCTCATGGTTGGTGGCAGTCACGTGGGGCTTATGGTTGGTGGCAGTCACGTGGGGCTTATGGTTGGTGGCAGTCACGTGGGGCTTATGGTTGGTGGCAGTCACGTGGGGCTTATGGTTGGTGGCAGTCACGTGGGGCTCATGGTTGGTGGCAGTCACGTGGGGCTTATGGTTGGTGGCAGTCACGTGCGGCTCATGGTTGGTGCGGGTCACGTGCGGCACATGGTTGGTGCGGGTCACGTGGGGCTTATGGTTGGTGGCAGTCACGTGGGGCTCTTATAGCACATCCCTCAGTCTAACTAACTCTCTATCTCTAGGAGGGGAATGGCCAGTACTGGCACCACTGGATTAGGGGAGGGGTGTCCTCACTAACTGCCCCACCTCTATGGCAAATGCTGGCCCTAAGATACATGGCAAGATGGTCAGCATACTCCAGAGCCTATGGCCAGAATGCAGAACAAAGATGACTCTTCTTATCAGATCCAGGACATATTTATCACAAGATTAATTGCAAACTAATCATATGTTTCATCATCAACCATTTCTCAAAAGAAAGAGAAAGAGCTGCCTGCAGCTATTTCTGAGGAATCACAGGAACATGTGTTATATCAGGCTTCAAGCAATGGTCCTCTGGATAGTAATGGAGACCAGTTAGGAGACAAGCGTCCATTCATTCTGACTTAGAACAATTCAATATAATAAGCTTTTCACAGAACGTTCCTGAGCTATAAATGTATAAACTAAAGCAGACCTTTAGTCTCTGTGTGAAACCCTGCTGATCTCATAGACGCCAGGGTCGGTTTTGGTCTACTTTAACACCCCCCCCCCCCCCCCCGGGCAGTCCCTGTGAAGCAACACACTAACTTCCTCAGACCTATCACCATTGGGAACAGTGTAAAAAGAGTCATTTCAAAGCATTGCAAAAGCTCATATTTAAATGCCTTTTGCATTTTAAGTGGATGTCCAGTCTAACTTTAAAGGGACAGTCCAGGCAAAGGGTTAAACTAGTCAATTTTTTGCTTGCCCCGTGCTGGCTGTCGGGGGGGGGGGGGGGGGGGGCATCTTTCATTTCCCAGGACTTTGTATTCCCTGATAAACCCTATAAAACTTGCTCCCTTCTGCTGACTCATTTTTCTTGGTCCCGGAAAGAAATTGACTTCTGAAGGAACATACCTGTATGAGGCATCATCTGCTGCTGAGGTATCCCAAATTGGGATGCCCCCCGGGGCAGGGAACAAAACCTAGGGTATTTAAAATCCCCAGTTTTGTCCTGCTTTAACCCTTTCAGTGCCAGCCTACCTAAAGATTTTGTCACCCTCTGTTGCCAGACCATTTTCACCATTTTGTGCTATATATGTTTAACTGTGGTTTTTGCGGAAATTTCCAGGAAATTTATATCTTTTTTGGCACAGTTTGGGCCTTAACATGAAATGCCTTGTTTGTCATTTTCTCTGTGTTTTCTTTATATTTTTAGGTAATACATTAAATTTTTTTTTTATTTGTTGCTTTTTTTTATAGCCAGGAGGGACTAAAGGGTAGACTAGGTCGTGGAGGCTACCAGCCCACATAGCCCATATGGGCTGCAGGTAATGGGGCAGCGGGTTAATGCCAAGTCAAGTGCTAATGTGCTGCAGGTCCAGCTCACCAAGTGTGATAAAACATAACATTTAATGTAACATTTTAAAATATAGCATATATAGCAATATAGCATCCTACCTCCTCAAGGTAGGATTAAGGGGTGAGGTAACCCCGAAACGCGTTACCTTTGAATGGGGAGCCCAGGATATTCACTCCACACAGGTCATGCTATATTTTAAAATGTTACATTAAATGTTATGTTTTATCACACTTGGTGAGCTGGACCTGCAGCACATTACTACAATTGGGACTTACAGAGGTCTGTCCGTGCTCCCAGGTGAAATATCTCAGGGGATTTCTGAGCTGTCTATCTTCTTGGGACTACTAATGCCAAGTCACCACTTACCAGCCCCTCCTGCCCTGTGAACTGATTTAGGGGTCTTGAGGACCCCTTACCAGTTCACAAAGGGTAAAAATCACACAGGCATTATCATTTTATTTTTTCTACTTACCTCAGTGATCATCAGAAGCCAGGCACACGGCAGGGGATCAGAGTCCGCTGATCACTCCCAGCTTCTGACACTCCCGCCACTGGGAGAGGCCTTTTTTATACTCCCAAGTATAAAAGGTCCCTCCCTGCGGCAGGAGCGAGCTGTCAGAGAACTGGTGTTCTCTGCCCACTGAAGATCCGGGGGGGCACCCCGGGAAGAGGAGACCCCTGGGGCTGGATCCTGGATGGAGGTGGGCTTTCTTTGTGGCAGCCATTAGGGGGAAACGCCAGCTACGTGAAATCTAAGTAGCTGGATATTAATGGTCGGAGAGGCAGCTATGTAGATTGAATGTAGCTGGCACTTAAGGGGTTAAAGTGGATCAAAACCCACTGAGATCAGCCCAGGAATCTATAAGATTCCTACGCCACTTGACTCCCTCCCCTCAAGAGGGATGTCCAGCTGTGTGAAACCCTCCAGGTCAAGAACGCATCAGCACAGTCGAGTGCGCTGATTGGACGGGAGGTTGCGCATGCGCCCTAGGAGCGGTGAAAGATGAGTCAGTTGGGCGGGGGGTTTACACATCAGGGCATTCCTGATCGCGGTGCCCCTGCGGCAAGGACCAAAACCCAGGATAGCCAGAATCCTGGGTTTTGGTCCACTTTAAGGAAGGCTGGATGCAAGATGGAGCCCCTGACAGCTAGCATGGTAAGAGCAGAAAGCACAATCATTTAACCCTTTGCCTGGAATGTCCCTTTAACCCCCACTGCCTGCTTCCCCTGAAGCTGAGGTTACAACAAAAATAACTCCTTACCCTGCAGGTTCTCCTGCTCCGTGCGCATCCCCGTCCTCCAATCCAAGTAAATAGGTGGGGGGGGGGGGGGCACACACTGTGCAGCAGATCCAAGATGGTTATGAGTTTTTTGTTGTTCTAACCTCTCAGCCTGCTTTAGCGCTAGGGGAGGGTGGCAGGGCAGGGCAGTGGGGGTTACACTTAGAGTTGACCATTTCTGGGTGATGGCTTATAGCTTCAAAATTACTTTAGGTCCCATTTAACAATCACACCCGTGGCATCCTGATTTTGGATCCATAGGAAATCAGGTTTAGCTTTTGGGAGGAGGGGGTGTTTTGTTTAATTTAACTGCACTTTAGATCTGATTTAATGTAGTGTTCAGCTACCACCTAGTGGCCAACTAGTAACATCACAAGGACATAAAAGTAATAATACATAATTAATATACAGTAAGGCAACACACTGCACAGCCCTGCACACACACAGCCCTGCAGGCTACAAACCGGCATAGCTATGGCCATGGGCTCTTCTGTCCCCCCCCCCCCCCGGGCTTTGAGTAGGCAGGTAATGGGGGGGGGTTAATGGCAAGTCACCCGCTAGCCACAGGTGACTTGCCAGACTCAGAGCCTTGTGAACTGGTATAGGGGTCTCATAGATCCCTTACCAGTTCACAAAGGGTTGAATTTGAAAAAAAAACACAGACACGTAGAAAAAATATTTTATTATTTTTTTTTTTAATACTTACCTCCCATGCATCCTAGAGCACTGTGTCCCAGCTGATCACTTTGGCTTCTGCTCTCATGCTGATGCTGGAAGCCTTTTATACCTGCTGGGTGACAGGTAACATGGGGTTAATAAAAAAAAAAAATGACATAGGGTCTCCCCTCCCAGGAAGGGGGACCCCATTTTTTGGTGGGAATTTTAAAGTGGACCAACACCCAGGGGGGATCGGCCCGGGAATCTATAAGATTCCCGGACCGATCAGATCCCTTCCCGCGGGGCATCTGAAATCGGGATGTCCCGCGGGGAGGAACCCCCCAGGAGGCCCACAATCCTTACCTTACCGGCGATCCAACGGCGCATGCGCGAGACGCGGCCGCGTCTCTCGCTTCCCTCTAGCAGGGCGCGCTCCCGCGCCGGCCGTTTTGTGAATGGCCGGCGCAGGAGCGCTCCCTGTTAGAGGGAAGCGAGAGACGCAGCCAATGACAGCGCTCTGGTATGTGCGTCCAAGCGGCTTTGGACGTGCATACCAGAGCGGCTCTGAGCGCTGTCATTGGCCGGACGAGGTCACGTGGGAGCGGGGAGAGGTGAGTTTTTGCGGCGATCGGGGGGGTTTCACACAGCGGGGCACCCCCGATCGGGGTGCCCCACCTAAGTGGACCAACACCCAGGATAGTCAAAATCCTGGGTGTTGGTCCACTTTAAGGGTTTTTGGCAAGTCACCCGCTAGCCTCAGGTGACTTGTCAGACCCTTGTGAACTGGTCTCATGGGCCCCATACCAGTTCACAAAGGGTTAACATTAAAAAAAATACACAACACACAGTAAAAATGACTTTATTTAAAAAAAAATAATAAATTATTTACTCACCTACGATCATCAGCTCTTGTGTCCCTCCTGTGTTATTTCTTTTACATGAAATACTGGCGGCTGCTGAAACGGGGGGGGGGGGGCCTATTCCGGGCACTTCCCTGCAGCCGGGGGTCCTAGGTGGGGCATCAAAGCCCCCCCCCCCCCCCCCCCCCCCGGATGAAGAGGAGTCCCGGCCGGTTCCATAGAGGAGTCAGGTAAGTGACTTTTTTTGCAGTTAACGACAGGAGAGACAGCTACGTAAATTTTACTTAGCTGGTATTACAGGGGTTTCAGTTGTCTTCTTTCTTGCAAAGTTATAATAAAATGAAATGTATAGCCCCCAAAAGATAACTAGTTCTTATTGCAAACAGCAGCAAGAATTTTCTCCGGACGGTCACGTGGCCATAGTCACGTGCCAGCCACCAGAACGACCTGCCACTGTGACCACCCGCCGGCCTTTTTCTGCTGTCCAGGACTAACCAGGAACATCTGCCTCACTGGAGTCTAAAAGATCCCCATGGATACACACATTGGGGCATCCCATCAGGATACCCTGCCAGAGGAACGATACATCAGGGTAAACCCAACAGCAATAATAGAACAGGAAGCAGCTCACCTGCCGGCCTATCCCATGTGTCTCCTTCATTTACAGCAGTGTCAGGTAGAAGCTGTAGCCAAAGTTTACCCCCCCCCCCATTTAATTTAATTTATCCAGGACCTCAAAAAGAAGTGGTCTAAACAGCCACTCTGTTTCTTGATACTGTCAGTGTGGGTGAGCATGGCAAGTCACAGTGGTCCCACAGCTGTTCTGATCACAGCAGAGTATGCTCAGTACTCATAAAGCTGTGCCATGACACACCCTTCCCAGCTAAGCCACAAATTGGAGCTTAGAATACATGAGGTATTTAGATATAATCAGAGATTTTGAGATGCTTATTGCCACTGCTTTCATGGAGTGGGAGAAAGTTAGTGTGTGACTGGATGGGAACTTTAAAAAGTCCACTTTAATTGGCATTTTTGAATGTGTATAAATTATGTCCTAAAGGTGCTGAGCTGATCTAGTATTTTTTTTTTATCTAGTTGGCTAATGTGTGTCTTATGGGAGCAGTTTTTACTACCTGCAATCTTCTGCTACAATTCTGCTATTGTACACCAAGATCTACAAGAAGAGAGCAGTCAGCCTGGTACACACAGAACGCTGCTGCTGGGCATGTGTAGGTGGGAGTGAGCTCCCTCACCTCAGCAGCGGCCATAGCAGCAGTGTTGTGTGTGTACAGGACTCACTGCTCTCTTCATGTAGATCTTGGTGTATAGACTTGGTGTATGGTTGCCAGTAGCAACAGATTACAGGTAGTGAAAACTGCTTCCATAAAACCCACATTTACCAACATAAGAAAAATAAAACAATAGATTAGCTCAGCACCTTGAGGACATAATTTTGGCACAAAAAAAAATACACTTTCAAAAATGCCATTGCAAGTGGACTCTAAGGTGGAACAAAACCCAGGAAAGTGTGCCTCCGGGGCATCCCGAATTGGCATGCCCTGCTGTGTGAAACCCCCCAGTTCGCCCAGTAAAACACACCTCTCCTCGGTCCAGAAGCGCAAATGCAGGCTCTTATCCAATCAGAACTCTTTGACGTGTTTACATGCTTCGGCAAAGGGCTCTGATTGCCTGCAATGGGAAGCCCGCAAATGCTCCATCGGACCGGGGAAAGGTGAGTTATTACTGGCGCTCCAGGGCATTTCACACAGCAGAGCATCCCGATTCTGGATGCCCTGTGGGAAAGCCAGCAGCTGGCCCTGGAATCTTTTAGATTTCAGGCCGCGGCTGGTGGGTTTTGTTCCGCTTTAAAGAGGAGCAACCACCAGCATACAGTCTGTAACTCTAGGGCCGGTGGTCTCCCTCTTTGTTTTACATACTGATTTGGGATGCCCCTATGTGTGAAATCCCCCAGATTGCTGTAAACTCGCCTCACTGGTGATCATATGATGCGTGCTGCATCCCTGCTCACCTCCAGCCGAGGCGTGTACCAGCGCCAGGCTTTTCATCTTGCGCTCTGAGCTCCTCAGGGGAGTAGCAGGGAGCTTTACATAGGGGTTGGAGTTCCTCCTTAACACTGTATTGTTAATTAACTGATGTTCAAACACAAGAATGAAAGAGGAATGATTAAACAATAATGGACCGGCGAACAAGGTGCCATCCCGGGGGGGGGGGAATGAACCTAGAATCCTGCCCCTGTGGCATTGCTGGAGGACACAAGTGTTTACATCTCTATCTCATACTTGTCCTGTTTCTTCTGTTTTCCTCTTTATTGCTTCTCTCATTTTGTATTACTTTTCCACACTTCTGCATGCCCTCCTTCTTTCTTTCGTTTTTTTTTTACCTTCCCTTCATCTTTCAGTCATTCTCGCCCCTATTTTCCACATTCTCTGTCTCTATTTTCCACATGACCTCATTCTTTTTCTTTCCACAGTCCTTCTCGCCATCCCCTTCACCTTTTCTCTTTTCCACGTTCCATGTCTCCTCCCCACCTTTCTCTTTTCCATTTTCCTTTCTCCTCCTCCCTATTTTTTTCTCCATCTTTTTCTGTTGCGCATGCCTACTCTCCACCCCCTGCATCCTTCTCTCTTTTCCATATTACTGCCCCCTCCTAATCTTTTCTTCATCCCTCCATCTTTCTCTTTTCCTTATTCATTTCTCCTCCCTATCTTTTCTCCACCCCTCCATCTTTTTCTTTTGCACATTCCTTCTCTCCACCCCCTGCATCCTTCTCTCTTTTCCATATTACTCCCCCCTCCTGATCTTTTCTCCATCCCTCCATCTTTCTCTATTTTTCACATTCCATGTCTCCTATCTTTTCTCCATCCCCTCAATTTTTCTCTCTTTTGCACATTCCTTCTCTATCTTTTCTCCACTCCATCCATCTTTCTCTCTCCTCCCTATGCTTTCTCAATCCAATCCATCACACTGTCTCATTCCAATCTTTTCTTTATCCCATCCATGACACTGTTTCCTCCATCCTTCTCTTTTCTCCTCCCTATCTTTCTCTTTTCCATATTCCTTCTCTCCACCTCCTCCTTCTTTCTCTTTTCCACATTCCATGTCTCCTCCCTATTTTTTCTCCATCATTCTCTCTTTTCAACATTCCCTCTCTCCTCTTTATCTTTTCACCTTCTCCCTTTTTCCTATTGTCACCATCTGTCTATATTCCACATTCTATTCATCTTTCTACCTTGTCCCCAATTGTATCGTCCATATTTATTTTCCACATTCCCACCATTTCCCTTCCTCCCCATTCCCTTCATATTTCTATTATTTCCTCAATTCTAGCTCTTTTGGTGCAAAAAAGCTGCTTTTTACATTGCCTCCCCCTCTTTTTCATTCCCTCCTATATCTTTCACATGACTTTGTCTATCGCACATTAGCTTCAGGTTGTTCCTGTGTTCACACACACATACACACCACTAAAGAAGAGAATAGACGTGAGGCTTCACCACGCATGCTCACTTTGCTGCATTACATGTCACATGACTAGCCCGGCTGCTGGTCACGTGACAACGCCGTCCACCTCCTCGTTGTACCCACAGGGCTCTGGCAAGCACTGTAAGTAGAAGGGGGCTACTAGTCACGTGCTGTTGGGCGCATGTTGGGATTGGAGGGGACGCACAGCGCGGCAGTAGCGCGCCGCAGTGTGTGTGAGGCAGTTTCTCGTACCGTTACAGGACATGTTGGGGCATGCAGAAGTGACCGCCCGGCATTGCTCTACATATCCGCTTAGCTGTTGGTTTATTTGAACCTAAATGTAGTGGAGGGTGACTTCACCGGCCGAGCACCCCGCTCATGGGATAGTGGAACAATCCGAAATTGGCGGCAAGCTCCCTGAGGTGTCGGAGGTGTGTGTTCTGGAGCAGTGCGGGCATTGTGTAACCGAGCTGTTTGCATTCATTTGTATCATAAATATATATATATAATTATTTATATTTTATAGCTCCAGTGAAACCTGTCTCTAAGCAGGACTTTTGATTATGTCTTAAAGTGGACCAAAACCCAAGTTGATGTCCGATCGGTTCCCTTCCCATCCAAAACTGGGATGCCCCGCTGTGTGAAACCCCTCAGATCACCCCATACACTTACTTTGTTTCCCGGTCCAATGGCGCGAGCCGCATCGTCGCTAAAGCTCATGCAATCAGCCCTGGAACCGAGTGTGTTGGAGGCCACATCCCCGCTACCCTCTAACAGGATGTGTGCCCATGCCGGCCATTCACAAATAGCTGGTGCAGATGCACGTGCCCTGCTGAAGGTATAGCAAACGGTGGCTCCCGCATGCACCGTTTGATCGGGGGGGGGGGGAGGTGAGTTTTTTGGGGGGATTCACACAGTGGACATCCTGAACCTGGATACTCTGGGTGTAGGGAATCAGGCAGCTCTGGAATCCTATAAACTCCAGGGCTGTCAGTTATGGGTTTTGGTTCCACTTTAAAGTGGCTCAAAACCCACGCCCCCCAACGGCCCTGAAATCTATGAGATTCCAAGGCCACTGAATTTCCACCCCCTCAGGGCACCCAGAATCGGGATGCCCCGCTGTGTGAAACCCCCCAGGTTGCCCGGAAACTCACTTCCTTTCCTGGTCCAACAATGCATGCGAGAGCTGCGGTCGCATCCCCGCTATCCTTTTAGCAGCACACTCGGATCCGCTCTCCTTGGACAAGCTATTAGACAAAGGGGTGGAAGACAATCCGAGTGTGCTGATTGGACGAGAGACTGCGCATGTGCCGTAGGACTGGGGAAGGGTGAGTGAGATTGGGCGACCTGGGAGGTTTCACACAGTGGGGCATCCCTGATCGGGCAATGGCGGGGTTTGACAGAGCAGGGCATCCCATTTTGGGATGCCTCGGGGGAGAAGAAATCAGCCAGCCCTGGGGTCTCAGACTCCAGGCCTGGTTTTGGTCCACTTTAACGTGGACCCAAACCCAAGATTTTCACTCATCTCGGGTTTTGGTCTGCCCCCCGTGCATCCCCATATGGGATTCCCTGCTGAGTGAAAGTTAAGCATATTGGGGGGGGGGGGGGGGGTTCACACAGCAGGCATCCCAAATAGGGATACCCCAGGCAGGGGTGGAATGCAAACCGGACCTAGTGTCTTTTTGAGATTAGGCCTGGTTTTGGTCGTCTTTAAGCTGTCACAGTTTAGGCATCCCAAATGTATTCCTTAGCTTAACCAAACCTGGCCCCGTATCCCAGTGCAACCTGATTTGGGATGCCCTGCTGTGTGAATCCTTCTGTTCACAGGGTTTCCTTACCTTTTCAGCGATTCAGCAGTGCATGCACAGGTTCATTCCTAACCATTAATAACCAGCAACGAAATCAGCAGTTAGAGGGATACAGAGAGTGCTGCTGGTGACCCGCACATGCACCTTGGGATCGCCTGAAAGCTAAGATTTCTGAGGGTGCACACAGCAGGACTTATGGACTCTAAGGCTAGAGCTGTTTAAAGCAGACCGAAACCAGTTTCGGCTGATCCTGACGTCTAAAATATTTGCAGGGGACTCCTTCTCCCCAGGGCATTCCATTTGCTGCTTGTGTAAAATCCAGTGTGAAAAGTGCATGTGTGGGACATGGCAGCATCCTGGGTCTATCTAGAGCATGGATGCACAACCAGCGGCCCACCGGCGCCCCTAAGGAGTTAGCGAGCGGAGCTTTCCTTGCAGTGCAAGTGGCTGACCACCAGAGAGCAGTGTCTCTTTGATTTCAAAAGCAGAAAGTGGTTCACCGATAATCTTCTCTGTGGAGGTGGGTGACACACGTGCTCCTGGAGTGTTGTTTGTGTTGGCTGTGTCTGGAGTTGCCTAAGTAGACTCTTCCCAGCTCACCTTTGTCCTCCTTACCTGTGTTCAATTTGGAATGGGGTATATAAAAGAGGTGTAATATTAAAATCCATATAAACATGTCAAGGGTATGGAGGGGGGGGGGGGGGGGAACAGGACCTGCCCCCCGTTTTTTTTCTTCCAGTAAAAGAAAGAAGCATGACTGGATAATTCTTGAAGCCGGGTGTATAAGTGACCCCTCTTCCTGCCATCCAGGGGATTTTTATAATTGGGTCATTTTTTGGCGCAACCCCAGCTTTCACATTGGGCGCTCCTAAGCCCAGCCATTTAGATAGACTGGGCTCACACAGCTACAGGGCAGCCGGTGATTGCAGCATCACGGGAGTCACCGGTAACATTCTAACTTTGGACCACTTTAAAGCGGACCTTCACTCTGAATAAGAGTCTATCTTATATGTTTCCCACACCCTGTACATACAGATTGGCCACTTTAAAAATCATCCTACCTGCATCTACTGCATGGTATGAGCCTTTAAACATCCAAGATGGCGGCTTATGGAAGCCGCCATCTTATCAGGCAGCCTGCAAACAGGAAGTGCCTCCTGACTGTGCTGCTCTGCATTCTGGGACTGCTGACCTTTACCTGACCCCAGCTCTGCTCTGTCTGAGCAAAGCACAGCTATAACCTGCCCCCCTGTACCGTATCCCACTCTCCTCTCCTCAGTAAGTGTGATGCTTCTGAGTCAAGATGGCGGCGCCCGTATCCTAAATTCCTGAACAGAGTTGCAGCCCAGTGGGGGAAAGAATAATAAGTTAGTGACTAAAAATGTAAAATATATTAATTTTAGATGCTGGGGAACCGTTTTTTAAGAGTTTGGGCTTTTCATTAAATCACGCTGAAGGTCCGGTTTAAATGCTAGAATTACCAGGATTTTGGTGCGCTTTAAAAAACCCACAAGACAAGCCGAAAGGATGCTCTATAGACAATATATATTATTCCCTTTTATTATTATTATTGCAGAGTGGTCTGGAAATGAAGTGCTACATAGAAAGTGTTGATGGGAAGCATTCCGCTATCGAGCTCCCAGATGGTGTTGCGGTTACTCTAGGGAGAGGTCCTCAGACCTGCATCACAGACAGGAAATGTTCTAAGAACCAAGGTAGGTACCGATACCAAAATCCTTTTTGGACCATCCCCTTTCTCTCCAAAGTGTAACTGTACATTCACTATTAAGGGATTATCCGGGCTAACACAGAAAAAAAGTCCATATTCACTTTTTGTTATGAACAGCTCTTCTTCTTCCTCCTCATCTGTAGGAGCTGCCGGGATCAAAAGGTGAGTATAGACTTTTTTTTTTTAAAGCCTGGCCAGGAGCTTCAAAGGGTTTCCATGCTGTATTCAAGTAGGCTTTGTATGGGAGTGTTACCAATTCTACAGGGAAGCCTCGATGTACTCAGCCGGGGAGTGACCTCATGTCCAGCAGGACTGCGCCTTCTGGAAATGATTGCTTCTTTCTCCTATATTTCCTCCACCATGGGCACATGAGATTATGCTCCTTCCAGACATTTCAGAAATGCCTTGCATGAATATGTGCCCAGCTAAAGGTATTGTAGGGACATTGTCCATGAGGTGAGTGTGCTGGGGGATCCATAGGGATACACCAGGTGGGGCATCCCAATTTGGAATGCCCCATAAAGAGGGACTTCACCAGTCCTAGTGTCTTATAGATTGTAGAGAGATGGTTGAACTACAAAGCTCTTTCTGGCCGAGCCCCTTCCTACGCTTCATCACCCACAGTGCATTACACTCAAAACGTGCCTTTCCACTCAAGCCTATGATCTAGCTTAAAGAGGACCAACCTCCTGACAGCCAGCCAGCAATCATTTACCTATTCTACGTATGCATCACACCCTGCTCCAGAATAATTAATTACGTCTGGGTTATAGTCCACAAGAGGGCGCTTTACTGCAAAGATGGCAAAAAAGAGGCCCCTCCCGACCCATATATACCCGGGACCTCCCACTCATTCCCCAGTTTAGTCTCTGCAGTCGGCATCGGTGGTCAAGATGATGGCTCTCTCTCTCTCCTTACAGGTAAGCCGGGCTGCACAGCCCCCGGCACTTTTGTCCTATTTCCACCCGGGCCATTTTAAAAATGCCTCCCAGCTACGGCTGCATGGTCTGGGTGATGGTAGGAGCGCCTATTAGAGGTGTTTTTTACAATGGAGCTAGACTCCACCGCAAATCCCCCACCAACGGGCAGGCGGCTCAGGTTGGCGATCCTGATATGGGATGTCCATTTTATAGCCCTCATTACATGGCTCCAAATGTAACCATGGGCTTTTCCCTCTGCCTCCCTGTTCCCGGTTAGGGGGGGGGGGGGGGGGGCGGTCATTCATTTGTAATGTGATGTGTGCTGTTTTACTTTCACCTTGTATGTGTGTTTGAGTGTGTATGTTTGTACTGTCTCGCGCTGGCATTTCTTCCCCTCTCCTCCATTCTGCTATTCCGGTCTGGCGGACCGGTGACGTCACGGCCGGCTCTGCAGCCCTATTGGCTGGGGAGCGCGGCCTGTGGTTGGTCCCTGCATTTTGGAGGGGGAGGGGCCTAGCACTCGGCGCGCTCCGCAGCGGCCCGCCCCCGTCCTCCTTTTCACGGCCGGCTCCCAGCCCTATTGGCTGGGGAGCGCGGCCTGTGGTTGGTTCCAGCGTTTTGGAGGGGGCGGGGCATAGCGCTCGGCGCGCTCCGCAGCGACCCGCCCCCGTCCTCCTTCTCTTCCTGCGGTCCTTCCGGCGCCATCTTATCCCTGACGGTGCTTGTGAGTGCCCCATGCGCGCTTATATCATTATGTGTATATTGGTAATTGTCTTTGGGCTGCCAGGCGATTGTTAAGGCTCTGCGGGCAGCATTTGTTGGTACATTTATTAGTATTGTAACTACAACTACTTGTATGCGGGTGCTTGCTTGTTTTTGCTTACGCTGGTTTCCCTATTATGTCTTCCAGGCGGGACAACCCTAATTAGAGGTTTCTCCTGGTCCTGTGGCCCTATCCCTCAAATTTAAGGGTACCACTATTACCATTGGCCCTTTTTAAATCCTCCCACTAACGGACATTTAAGGGGCATCCCGGGTAGCTGAACAGCGTAATTCCCATTGGTCATGGCGACTACCAAAATCACCATACGGAGGCTTCCCAAGATACTGTGCTCGGGGCCCCCTTGGGGCAAGCCTGGCTGTGTGTGGTATGTGGGGCATCCCTTGTGGGCTATAATGTGCTGATTGTGTTCAATGTGCACAGAAGGCGCTTACGCTGCAAGCTGGGCCATGTGCGGCTGGTTCAGCTCTGCTGGTCTCATCCCCCATGCCCCCGCGCCTGGTTTATGACCCCTAGTGACATTAACACTAGCGGGGAGTCGCTATATGATGTTTGCGCTAGATTGGCCAACATTGAGATATTGATTTCTAGCTCTGCAGCCCGGTTGGCTCCAGCTTAAGGACGGCACATGTCACCAGCAGCGCCGGCCTTTACGTTAACATCATGATGATTAAATCATTGTCTGTCTGTACCCCTCTAGTGGAAGGGAAAATTGTTCAGATTCTGATCCCTCTGATGATCAGCCTGCCATGGCACTGATGCCGCCTCAGAGCAGTGGGATGCTGATGACACCCATGGGCTTCTTACTCAGAATTTTGAGGTACTTGCCATTGTCCCTCCTGCAGCGGCTCCTAAGCAGCAGGGGGAATTGTTTGGTACCGCAGAACCGCGGTCAGAATTGCCAAAACAGACGCCTTTTTGTTATCTGGTTCTCTAGGAATGGGAGCGGCTTGTCGGTTCTCGGTATACCTACGGGGTGGGATAGAGGTATCCTTTCCCCGCGGATTGGTCTAGTGTTGGTCAATTTCCCCTGAGGTGGACGCCCCCATCCTGGGGTTGTCTGTTACGTCTGTGGCGCATTCCCTCGCTTCCACTACCTGATGGATAGTGAGGACTGATGTATTGAGTAACGGGACTCCCATGCACTTGCCTGTGTGGATTCGGCCTTGCGCCCGGTGGGTGCCTTTGTTATTACGGCCGTGGCTATTAGGACCTTATTTAGGGGGTTCTTTAAGGCTTCCATGTGGATCCTTCTAGGGCTGAATTAGAGCTTGTCACAATGTGAGCTGATTATCCCCGCCTTAGATGACACCATTCGGTGGTATAGCAGAACCTCGGCTTGGTGGTCTCTTCCAGTTGTTCGGTCTGGTGGCGCCAGTGGGCAGCTGATAATGCTGTTAGGAAGGTGTTCAAGGGGCTTCCCTCTGTTGGGTTGCACCTGTTGGTGATCGTTGGATCTCTGGCTAAGGGAGGTAAGTTTCCCCAACGCAATATGCAGCCACGACCCTTTCGGGGGTCAGAGTCCTTCAATCCCTCCTTTCATGGGCCTGGGTCAGACAGGAAGGTACCCTTTGCGGGACAAAGGGGAGATTTTGGGGCAGAGGCAGTTGCCGTGCCCGATCTGGATCCTTATGGGGTGCTATGCTAGTCCGCTCAGCATTGAGGGGGCGCCTTCACCCTTCTGGTGGAGGACGGCTGCTGCTCTTCACTCCTTCTCAGATTCTTATCACGGGTTCCTACAGACCCTTGGGCTGCTCAGGGCCTGTTGCTGGCGGTACAAAGCCTTCTGGCCATGGGAGCCGTCCATCAGGTCCCCCCGGGAGATAGAGGTCAGTGTTAACAATCTCTTTACAGTGCCCAAAAGGGATGGTCCCGTCAGTCCCATCCGAGAACTAATCTTCTCAACAAGTTCATCAGAACCTGACTTGTCGCATGGTAACGCTGCGCTACGTCTTCAGTTCCCTGCGCCCGGGGAACTTTATGACTTCGACAGACATCTTGGATGCTTATCCTCACTTGCTGTTTTTTTCCAGGGCACCAGCGGTTCCTCAGGTTTGCAATAGAGGAACGACACTGCCATTTGTGGCACTCCTCTTCGGGCACACCTTGCCCACAGGGGTTACTCAAGGTGTTGGCAAGCGTGATGGCCTTCTCAGAGCCCGTAGTTATTCACATTCTTCTCATTAAGTCTCCTTCACTCCAACTGGCGGAGCTGGACACCTGGACGGTGGTGACGACACTGGAGTGGTTCAGGTGGGTGATCAATTACCACAAGTTCTCTCTCTCTCCCCATCCCGGGTGATCGCCTTCCTGGGTATGACTCTGGATACCACTCAGGCCAGGGTTTTTCCTCCCTCAGCAGAAAGTGGTCACCTTTCAAGCACCAATTAATGTTCTGCTGTCCAACCCTCATCCATCCTTCCAGTAAGGGATGCAGCTGGTGGGACATATGGTGGCCTGCTTCTAGGCAGTGCCCTATGCTCAATTTCACATGTGGCTTTCTTCAGATCCATCTTCTTTCAGCCTGGGAAAGGAATTGTCCCCGTCTCTGGTTCAGGCCTTTGCTTTAAATAGGTATCCTCTGGTCCGGCGGTCCCCCCTCAAGTGGCTGGACTTGAGAATCTTCTGGGGGCAGATCATTCCTGACACAGTACTGGGAGACGGTCACTACGGTTGCCAGACTGTCAGGCTGGGGGGGGGGGGGGGGCTCCTGGGTGAGCCCTCCAAAATTTTAGGGGCTGTGGGGCCCTCAGGAGGCACACGCCCCTATTAATGTTCTGGAGTTGAGGGCGGTTCGGTTGGCGCTAGCGCAGCTGACGCCTCACCTCCAGGGCCTACCGGTTCAGGTTCGTTCCGACTACTGGGCTGCGGTCGCTTGCATCAATTATCAGGGAGGGACTCAGAGCAAGAGTGTCCTCCAGGAGGTGTCGTTGGTCCTATCCTAGGTCTAGGACAATTTTCTGTGCATCTTGGCGGTTACATTCCGGAAGCGGGAAACCTGGAAGCGGATCCCCTGAGCGGGGGAGGGGCTTCTGGCTGGGGAGAATGGTACCTTAACAGCGAGGTCTTCCTATCTCTCTGTCACAGGTGGGGGATGCCGGTTGTTGATCTGTTTGATCTCTTGTCACAATCGCTTGCTTCCAGCATTTGTGTCACTGTCCCAGGATCTTCTGGCTCTGGCGGTGGATGCCATGTCTCTGTCCTGGCCGGGGTTCGGTCTCCTGTACCTTTTTTACCTCCGTTCCTCTTCTGGACTAATTCTTACGTAAGCTGATTCAAGGATTGCCAGTTGTTCTGGTGGCCCCCAGGTGGCCAAGACAGGTGTGGTTCGCAGACGTCGTGCAGCTGATGGTCGATTAGTACCCTCTGCCCTGGTTCTGGATCTTCTCACTCAAGGACGGCTCTGTTTCCCCAATGTACATACGCTGGCTTTGACTGCATGGCTGCTGTTACCTCCATCCTAGAAGAAAGGGTATGTCTGATGCTGTTGTTCAGACTCTGGTCAGAGCTAGGAAGAAATTTTCTTCTAGCAGCTTCTACAGGACCTGGTGGATCTACATTGTCTTGTGTGAGGCTGGTGCCTTCCCCTGTCGGGGGTTCCTCTTTCCTCGGATACTGGAGTTCCTTCAAGATGGTCCTGATTTTGGATTTTTAAGCTCAGCGCTCTGAAGAGGCATGTTTCCGCCTTGGCTGTTCTCTTCCAGAGGTCCTTGCTCTTTATCCTTGTTTCCGGTTTGGATTTGAGTTTGGTATTGTCTGCCCTTCGGGATCCTCCTTAGAATCTGTGCATGAGACTGCACTGTTTATTCTCACCTTGAAAGTTGCCTCCTTGGTGGCTATTTCTTCTGTCTGACGTGTTTCTGAGTTGGTGGCTCTGTCCATTCAGGCCCCCTACTTTGAGAGACACTAGAACAGGGTGTTTTTTTCCGTTTTGAACCGGAATTCTTGCATAAGGTTGTCCCTGCCTTTCACTTTATTCAGAACATTGTGCTTCCTTCCTTATGTCCTAATCCCGGTAATGACAAGGACGGGGCCTTGCTTCTCTGAACGTTGTCAGAAACTTGAAATACTACCTGGTGGCCTCTTTTCAGGAAGACCGGCACATTGTTTGGGGTACCCTTTGGTCCAAAGAAAGGTTTTTGGCGCCGGTCAGGTCTACCATTAGCATATGGATTCGTCAGGCCGTTGTTAGGGCCTATTCTGTTTCCGAGTTACTGTTCATTTTACTCGTGCGGTTTGGGCCTTTAGGCCTTTTTAGCAGCAGGCTTTGGTTGAATGAGTTTCTAAGACTGCTACTTGGTCTTCTGTTCATACCTTTTCCAAGGTTGATGTTCGGGCCTCAGCGGATTCTGTTTTGGCCGCAAAGGTCTAGAAGTTGCAGTGTTTTGAACTGCGCATTGTTGCCTTTTTTTTGAGATCCCCACTCGTTGTTGGACACTGCTACTGGATGTCCCAGACGTAATGAATTATTCTGGAGCAGGGTGTGATGCATACTTAAAATAAATACCATTCTGTGAATACTCACCTGTAGAATGGATATTATCAGTATGCATCACACCCTGCTCCATCCTGCCCTGAGTTGTATTCTGGATCCTCTCTGGTGAATTTTTCCTTGTTAATGTTGTTAATTTGTTTTTGGCTTCTCCTGGTTCCTTACTGGGGAATGAGTGGAAGGTCCCGGGTATATGTGGATCGGGAGGGGCCTCTCTTTTGCCATCTCTGCAGTAAAGCGCCCTCTTGTGGACTATAACCCAGACGTAATGAATTATTCTGGAGCAGGGTGTGATGCATACTGATAATATCCATTCTACAGGTGAGTATTCACAGAATGGTATTTTCTGTCGTACCTATGCTGCGGCCATATCCCCAGGTCTCCCTGTGCTATACCACGTGCACGCTGCATACCATGCATAGACTTGGCTTTTCCCTATGACAACGCTTTCTCCTAAACAGTGCTTTATGCTGTGCCTTAATAAACATGGCACATAAAGCATTGATTGGCTGAGAGCCCGCGCATGTGCTGTGGGACTGTTACAAAGGTAAATTTGTCGGGCGACCCCAGGGGTTGCAACTAGTGGGAGAAAAGGACAAAACCCATGATTATCAATCCTGGCTTTTGGTTCACTTTAAGCAGCCTACTTAACACTCAAAAGAGTTCAAAGCACTTGTGTTCCCATGTTTAGGACATGCTACTGGTGACTTGACCTCTTGTCTCCACCCTCATCCTTTAGATTGCAAGCGTGTAAGGGAAGGGCCCTCACTCCTAATGTATATATCAATGTGTGTTTAATGTTACATCAGACCCATAAACCTCGATGTAAGTTTATCTTTTTATGCTGTCTGTATTTTCTATCTTGTACAGCACCACGTAAGTTGATAGTGCTTTATAAATAAACAATAAGGACAGTAGCTAAATCTTTTGGAGCAGAACTTCAGTTAAAATTGTCCCCTGCCCCCCCACCCTGCCATCCTACCCTGCCATCCTACCCTGCCATCCTACCCTGCCATCCTACCCTGGTGCTGAGGCAGGACGGGGGGGGGGGGGTTCCAAAAAAAAAAAAAACGATCTTAGCCAGGCACCCGCACCATACTTCAGGTCTACGACAGCCGCTGTGGGAAAAGAAGCAAAGCCGGGCCCCTCGGCTCTGCGTATGCTTGTGCCACCCATTCACTTAATTGGGCTGGAGCGCGCATGGAGCCAGGGAATGTGGGTCTGCATCTTCCTTGCAAGATAATGGTGCACAGGATCCGAAGCGGTGCAAGCACCTGGGTAAGGTAAGGGTTTTATTCTAAGCATACAGCGCGGTGAGCGGGCTATTACAGCCTGCGGCCCTGCGGGGCTATTTCCACCCGTCCTCTTCGATACAGATGTGCCTCCCAGCCTGGGCTGCGCTGGTCGGGTGAAGGTAGGCAATCCCCCACCATAGGGTATGCGGTTTAGGCCGATGGTGAGCCTCCATTAGATGCCCCTCCCGCATTGTTGCCCGTGCCCCTCATAGCGATAATTCCTGGGTGCAGGTCCGCTTCTCCCTCGTTTCCTCCCGTAGCTCGGGGGGGGGGGGGGGGGTATGTGTGGCAGTCCTGGTGAATCATAACACGTTTAAGGCCATTGAGTTTTCATTTGACTTTGGGTGTCAGTGCCGCGCTCCTCGCTCCACATAAGGTTGCGCGCGTGTTTGTCCTTTCATACATTAGTGTGCAGCCTGGGCGGCAGCATCATTCTCTAGTGTGAGAGCAATCTCCTTAATTACATTATGTATGTGTGTATATCCACTACTGTTATTCACGTTGCGCTGGTTAGAGCTTCGCACTCTTTGGGGGAGGCAGGGACTCTGCATGACGCGTCACAGCCAGATCAGGCCCGCCCCTCGAGGTTCGCTTGGCGCCATTGTGACGGTCTTCGCGATCCTCCTCCTCCTCATGTAAGTGCCCTCCGGGGCGGCTTTTGTTCCTATCATTCTTTTATTCGAGCTGCGCATGGCACTGACACCCCCCCTCTTATCCCATTATGTCTTTCAGACGCCAGGATTTCGGTGGCTTCTCCCGGCCTGACATAATATAGCGGGTCCACATAACAAATTCTCCCACTTCCTAGCGGGTTTTGGGGCATCCAGGGTTGCCTATTGCGCAAATCCCTGCGGGCATACTGCTCAGATAATCACCATATGGAGGCATCTCAGAATTATGTACCCGGGGTCCCTTGGGGACATGACCGTCTGTGTACTGTGTGTGGTCAGCCCCATGCTGATGCTGACAGAGACCGGGTCTGCGGACCGTGTGCTGAACAGGCACTGACCCTGCAATCAGGTTTGCCAGTGGCTGCACCTCACTTCAATACACCCGTCTCCCCGGACCTAAATCTCACCCCTGATGAGTCTCACTCGAGCGGGGATGACCAGCAAGTGCTGCCGCGCAGGCTGCCTACGGCTGAGCAGGTGCTGTCTAGTTTGGTGGAGCGCTTGGGCCCAGGAAAGAAGCGGTCCCTGACGCCTCCTGGCTCTCCGGTTCCTAACGATACGGATGACTCTGCTGCTATGCAGGACCTTGATCCTTCTGATGAAGGTGAGTTATTCTCCGATTCGGGCTCCTCGGATGAAATGCCCGGGAGCCATGACGATTCTGGGCCCGGTTCTTGGGGACTGTGTGACACAGATGAACTACTTATTAAGATCTTTGAGGTCTTGTCCATCTTCCCTCCTGGAGAGGCTTCCAAGTCTAAGAAGGAGAGTTTCCACACATCGCCACCGCGCTTGGAATTCCTGGAACAGGAGAATTTCCAGAATCTTATATCCCAAGAATGGGAATCGCCTTGTAAACTTAAAGGGGTCCCGGGTGTCTGGGATTGGAAGTACCCTTTCCCTCCTGATGTGGTTAACTTTTGGTCAGCACCTCCTGTGGTGGATGCACCGATTATAGGGGTTACTAACCCCCCCTTCATGACGGCTCCTTATTACCGTACCCTTCGGGATGCTGAGGACCGGCGCATTGAAAGACTGGCTTCCCACGCCTTTTCGTGTGCAGGGACGGCTCTGCGCCCGGTCTGTGGCGCGGCCATCACTGCAGTGGCCGCCAGGTCTCTCATTAGAAAAGTACTTGACCACCGACCTGAGGACCTCCCCTGGGGGGTATTTAATGCGCTCTCAGACTGTGATGTGTTTGTGAGGTTTATCCTCTCAGTGCTGGATGACACCATTAAGATGTGTGCTAGAACCTCTGCCCTTGTAGTAGCTATTCGCCGCCTGGTCTGGCTGCGACAGTGGGGTGCTGACGATGCTACGAAAAAGGCTCTCACTGGCCTTCCCTTCAGAGGACGGCGTCTATTTGGGGCCCGTTTGGACCTTTTTGGAAAAAAGGCTAAGGCACCCCTACGCAGAAGGCCGTCCCGGCCTCCTCGGGGCAGGGACACCCCTCCCCCTCCCTACGTTAGTGTCAAACACGAACCTGAGGTGTGCTTCCAACTTTTCGGAGTGGATTTCCACCACGGGGTGGGCAGGCAACGCCCTGGGCCCTCTGGCAGGACTAAGTCCAAATCTGCCAAGACTTCCCAAGCATGAAGGGACGCCCTTGCCCTTCTGGGCGAGGGGACTGCTACAGCGGCTGACTCCTATCTAGGAATGTATCTTCTCCTTCTGGTGGTTCCAGGAGGTAGCTCCCCTGGACACAGGATAACATTTGCTGGGCGGTCCCTCTCAGAGGTTGTCAGGGTGCTTCTAGCCCCTGTTTTCCCATCAGGAATTGGTGCAGGCCGTACTAGGCCTACAGAGTTTGGGCTTACTTACAGGTTGCCCTCAACAGAATGGGGCTATGGCCTCTATATTAACCCTCCTCCTTCCCTCAACAGTATGAGACGGTCTGGGCCATGCTGGCCTATGGTAGGCCTGGCAATTCTACTCTCACAGGTAGTCCCTATATGACATCTCTGTCTTGGGACACAGGCGCCCTGTGCAAGGAGTGCTTCCGGCCTCCCGTGGAGTTCTAGATCTTATTAGTTCCCCCTGTGTCTTCTGGACACCAAGACCGTTACTAGTCGGTGTTGCAGGACCAACCCTGCGGATTGAGGCATTGTTTTTGGCCTCTTCGCTCCCAGGCTACTCACCATGGCGCGAATGGGGCTGATGTCTCGGACATGCCTGGGGGGCGTCCGCACTAGAACCTACCGGGTCGTCCTTCCCTACGTCAATCTCTACGTCAGGCCGAGTGGGTTAGTCGGCCGGGGGTGTCCCCTGGGAGTTACTGGATGGGTGCTCAGTCACCTCAATCCCCCATGGTCCCTTACCCACTATCTCCATTCCTTGGATTCGGTTCAGGCTTGAGCCTTCTTCCTTGGCAACAGGTGGACTCCTGGTTACGGGGGCTCTGCCCCCCTTTGCTGACATCTTACCTTCACCAGGCAGGATTGCAGCTGGTGGGCCCGTTGGTGGCGTATCAGATGATGTCCCTTATATACCGAGCCCTTGGGCTCTTCGGCACAGTAGGTTATGGATCCTACATGGGTTCCAGCACCCCTGGAGCTAGGTCTGTGCTCATTCCCCCTTGGTACGGTGGTCCCTCTTGAGCTGATTATATTCAAGGACCCTGTCAGGGGGCACCCCCTTCATTGCTTGCATCTTCCTGTGAATGGTCACCTTGGGTACCAAGTCTCGCAGGTTGGCGGGGGGGGGATTTCTTCCAAAACCCCCTGTGGCTCCTGGGTAGGGTTCCTTAGAGGGTCTTACCTAATGGCCTTGTTAAAACAATGAGCCTTCCGTGGACTCTATACGGCTGGACTTCTCCTCTTTTAGGACCTGTCTATTTGGGGAATCTTGGCCTGTTGGAAGACAATGGCCTGTTTTATTATTGTTCTGGAGCTTGAAGCAGGATGATCCCTCTGGAGGGTTCCTGATCCTGATCTGGGCGGGGGTCTACGCCCCCTGCTCCTCAGCGGTATTCGCTCCAATGGATGCCTTTCAGTGGCAGGTTATGCTATCCTGGTGTCACTCTGAGAGCCAACTAGGGTGGCTCTGTTGGGTCTCGCTTATACCACAGGGGCCCTGCCCTTGTTTTTACTGTCCCAGAATATTTTGACTCTGGTCATGGGGGCTTAGTAAAATTATGCATAGACTTTCTATTTTATGCCTTCTCTTCATTCACCCTACTATGTGGGGTTCTGCGCACGATTGTGCTGATAGAGACCCGTGAGATTGATGGCCCCTGGGTGGCCTAGTGAACTGTGGTTCGCAGATGCTTCTGCTGAGGTCTGCTGACCTGTTCGCTCTCTCAGGAGTGCGGTTCTGCCCTTGTCAGGCTCCTTCTTATGTCGTCCCAATCTACAGGCTCTAGTCTGGGGCTTGACAGCTGATTCATTCACCCCTTGGAGACGGGCTTATCTTCTGGGTGACTTGGTCTATGGGGGGCTAGGAGCAAGCTTCCTTGGTTTCTTCTTCCTCCGTCTATTGTGGGTTATGGTGTACCCATATTGATTGGCATGAGTCTTGGTCTCTTCCCTGTTGGACGGTCTCAGTTTCCAGGGTTCTAGAGTCATTACAGCATAGGTTGGGGATGGCTCCCCATCTAGGACTCTGAAGGTTCAGGTTCTGTCCTGTCTGTCTTCCTGTAGAAGTCTGGTTCAGTCCTCCTTGTGAGGAGTTCTCTAGGGCAGTGGTCCACAACCTTTTTTCTTCACCGTGGACCGGTTCAGGATTTGGCAATTTTACCGTGGCCCGGTGGGGCACTGGGGGGGGGGGGGGGGGGGGGGTGACTAGGGGTGGGGCTGAGGGTGTGGCTGGGGGCGGGGCAAGGAGAAAATGAAGGAAGAAAAAAAGAGAGGGAACATAGGGTGGGGAACAGAGAAAAAGAAAGTTAGAGAAAAAAAGGAGAAAGTTAGGAGGTTGGGAAGAAGAGTAAAGAAAGGCAAGGAGAGAAAAAAGGTGAGAAATAGAGAGAAGGGAAAATAAAAAGAAGGAAGTTAGTGAAGCAAGGAAGAGAGGGAAACAGAAGTGGGGGAGGTAATGAAAAAAAGAGAGAGAATGTATAGCAGAAGTGAGTGAAAGAAAAGAGAAAGGGAAGAAGAAAGGAAAAAAGAGGGGGAAGGAGAGGGGGAGTGAGAAATAAATAAGAGAAAGAGAGAGAGTAAAGAGACAGGATGGAAAGAGGAGAGGAGGAATGGAATAAGAGAAACAGGGAGGGAAGGGAAGGAGGGAGATAAGGAAGTGAGAACTGAAAAAAGGGAGAGAGAGAAGAGCAAGGACAGAGAATAAGAAATAGGAAGGGGGAGTGAAAAAGCAAAAGGAAGGAAGAAGGCAGTATGGGGGTGAGGGAGAAAGAGAGTGAAAGGCAGAAAGGGAAGAATTTAAGGAAGAAAGAAAAGGTGAGAAAAAGAGAGGATGGAAGGAAGGAGTGGGAGAAGAAAAAAGAGAGGAAATGCAGAAAGGATGGGAAAGAGGGAAGGATGAAAGGAAGGAGTGAGGAAAAGGATGAAGGAGAGAGAAAGAGAGAAGGAACGTTGAGAAAGAGATAGAATAAAGTGTGGTGGAGAGAGAGAGAAAGAGAGGCAGGGAAGAAGGGAGAAAAAAAAAAGAAAAAGAGAAGGACACAGGAAGAAAGATAGAGGAAGAGAAAAAGGGAAGGAATGGACAAATAAAAGAAGCAAGAGAGGACAAAAAATTAAAGCAGGGAGAAAGAGAGAGAGAGAGAGATGGGGAAGGAAGGGAGAAAAAAAAGGACAGTGATAAAGTGAGAGAGGGAGAAAAAGACAGAAAATGGAAAGGAAACACAGAATAGAAGAGAATGAGGCAGACTGGCCACAACTAATACATCATGGGTGGGACTTGCCTTTTCTCTCCTTTACTGTTGTGTCCTGCCAGTCTGACACCTCCAGGACACTGATGATCGCAGAGCGGGGGGGAGAGCAGTCTCCGACGGCTGGTGGGAGCTCTGAAGCTTTTTTACCTTATCTTCCCTGTCATCGGCAGAGCCCGGGCACACCGCAATTGTGCCCCGCCCACTCCTCCATCATTGGCCCAGCCGTGATTGGGCCTCCCTCAGCCTCTACAAAGCACCTCCTCCAGTTCTGCTGATGCCGCCGCACGGCGCGATATTACCCCCGGGCACACCACTCCACAGCGGGGGCAGCTGGGACATCTCTTAAAGGGGCAGGACCGCGGGACATGGGGGGGATCCTGCCTCAGGGCCCGGTACCATTTGAGCCACGGACCGGTAGCGGCCCGGGGGTTGGGGACCACTGCTCTAGGGGATTGCTCAAGGGCATCTCCCAAGTAGTTCTATGGTCCCTGTTGGGATCAATTTTCATTCTGTTTGCCCTGCGGATTGTTCCCTTGGGACTTATTCTGGATGCTGTCTGAGCTGTTTTGTAGTCCAAGTTGCTTCTCAGGGGGCTCTTGCTTCAGTCAGACGTGTGCCTGAGAAGGTGGATCTGATTACTTAGCCTTCGCTCGTTATATATATATATATATATATATATATATTATACACACACCATGACGTGGTGGTATTCCGCCTTACGCCGGACCCCTTGTCCAAGTGGTGTTTTATGAGCATTATTTAAGTCCTTTTAGTCTGCCTATGGGCCTTATTCTTAATAATGCTGAAGTAAGGGGTCTACATTCCCTCAACAGGTGTTGAAATTTTCCTTGTTGTTTTCTTGTCCCTTAGGGGGACTGATGCCCTTTGGGGTGTGCGGGCGCCTCCTTATGTATGCGCCTGATATCGTTTGCTTCCAGGGCCTATGCGCCCTTTGGACTGATCTGACTTGGATGGTTTGCCTTCCTGGTCCTGAGTAAAGGTTTCGGCTTCTTGCTGATCCTTGTTAGTGAAGAGGTCAGTATCCCCGCCTGTCTGACGGGAGACCAGTTTTCATTTCCCGTTGGGGAGAGTTCTAAGTTTTACCGAGGCTTCTGTTGCCTGTGGGCTGGTTGGGCCGTTACACTGGCCTATTCCTTTAAGGGGGAAGAATCTCTCGTTTATTCTGTTATATTGGTGTTTGGGTACCTTTGGCCCTTCAGCACCAGGTTTTTTCTGTTGAATAAGTTGCTAGACCGCTGCTTGTCTCTGTTCATACCTTTTCAAAGGTTTTGTTATGGGATTGACGTTAGAGCCTTGCTCATGTCGCACTTGGTAGCAAGGTTTGCAGGTGACAGCGCCTTTACTGTCTGCTGTGCCTTTTTTGGACTTTATGGACACTGCTATTGGATGTCCCATGTGTAAGTATTATAGATGGAGCAGGACGTGCTGTATGCTTAGAATAATACAATTCTGTGAAATACTCACCTGTAGAATTGGTATTATACGCATACAGTACGTCCTGCTCCACCCCACCCTGGTTTTACATTTTTCTGGATCCCCTGTATGGTGATTGTTATCATTACTATTGTTACCAGTTGGTGGTTGGTTTCTCCCGGCTTCTTTTTCTCACTGCTTTTCAATACTGGGGATTTGTGGGAGGTCCCTGGGTATATGAAGGGCCGGGAGGAGCCTGTTTTTTGCATGTCTGCAGTGAACAACGCCCTCTAGCGGAGGATTACCCACGTGTAAGTATTATAGATGGAGCAGGACGTGCTGTATGCGTATAATACCAATTCTACAGGTGAGTATTTCACAGAATTGTATTTTTTCTTTGTAACCCCCCCCCCCCCACCTCAATTGTAACTGAAGGTTTGTGTTAAAGTGGACAAAACCCATGATTTTGACTATCCTAGGTTTTGGTCCTTTCCCCCAGTGCACCGCGATCGGGGTGCCCCGCTGTGTGAAACCCCCCAAATCGGGGGGCTCAGAGCCCCCACTTCCCTCTAACGGAGCGTGTCTGCGTCAGCCATTCACAAATGCTGCGCTTCTGCATGCATGCGCTGCTGGACCGGGAAGCAACCTGGGGGGGTTTCACACACTGGGGCATCCCGATTTTGGATGCCCGGGGCAGAGGGAATCGATCAGCCCGGGAATCTTATAGCTTCCTCGGCCGATCGTGCTGGGTTTTGGTTTACTTTAATGAGTTGGAAAGAGCTCCATCACTAAATTGTCTAATATTAGAAATCTATACAAAACCTGTTAGAAAGTGAGAGGAGTTTTACTTTTACAGCCCACCAAGCTGGTGGTTTTCTTTCAATATTTAAACCAACATTTAGTTAATAAAAGCAGCCCCATGAAATCAGTGCAGATCTACATATAACAATTTTTTCTCTTGCAGTGGAACTTGTGGCAAATCTGGAAAGAAGGGGTGTGCGTGTTACTCAGGTAGCAGTGTTCTCATTATCTCTATCTCTGCATATCTCATACTTTGAACCGTTTATCATGGTTAGTAATGACAGTAATATACATTTATTGTATCAGGCTCACATCCTCTTATTTGTACCATTGACCTAATGCAAGTCGTGGAAAATCACTCAGATAATGAGTCCCAAGATAAAGGATTCCAGTGTGTAAAGGCTTTGTATGTATCCGCGCACTGGTTACTAGCAAACCCGATTGTTCATTCAGATGATAGACAGGCCTCCATGCAAGGGGGGCCCAGGTGAACATATGTTACTGTAGTGCAGGAGGGAAAAGACTAGAAAATAGCGGGTTCAAGGGGGCAGGTGGACAAATCAGGGGAGCAGAGTGGACAGGACAGGAAATCTCCCGCCCTTAGATTGTTTTAGACTCTAGGGCCAGACGTACACAGGTTTGGGTCCTCTTTAATCAAACAGTTATCAGCTGTAACTCTGGGAAGAATAGGCCAGTTACCAAAATAGAGTGACTGTTTAAAAAGGTACAAGTCTCTGGATTCTTTAAAATTGCCAAGGGTCTGATTTCCTCCTTCCTAGGGAATCCTGATTTGGCATGCCCCACTGTGTGTTCGCTTCAGGATCGCACAGTAAATTAACATAGCCGGCCACATCCCTGCTATACCTCATTCTGAGACGCGTGCCCTCGATGGCTGGCGCATGTGTGCAGGGGCAAAGCCAGCTGTGCACTCACTCCATTCGGCTTGATCGCTAATCTGATGTTAGAGGGGCTAACAAGATAAATGGAGCCGATTGTGCTAGTTGGCTGCCTGTGCATGCCCCACACGAAAGGTGAGTACGCCTCCAAGTGTAAAAGCTGGCTCCCCCGGCCCTCACTTTAGTCCCTCGCTGGGTAGCAAAGATGAAAGAAGGGGGAACCATTGTTCATCTTCATCCAAATGGCCACTTCTACACACTGGAGAGGGCCCCGGAAAAGCCCCAGGTGCCCAGGGCACCCTGGAAGAGCTCCCACCCGGCCCATACCAAAGAGCATAAGAGTTTGTAAATTGCAGGGACAGGGTCCGCCAATAGCGTTGCCTCATAGCCTTGGGTTTAAAGCCCTAACGCTTGATGCATAGGCTGGTAGCCTTTGGAGGGGGGGTACCTCGCTTTTTTTGTTTTACGTGTAAGAAACATTTTTAAAAAATAAGATCCGTCACTTTCCCAGCTTTAACAAATTCTATTTAAGTGGAATTTTCCCTATATAGTCCAGGTCGTCCCAGTGATGACAGGGGGCGCTCGACTGCAAGATCAAAGATGTAGCTCCTCCCGGCCCCCTATAAAAGCAGGTGTCCCTCTATCATTCTCCAGTTGTAAATCTTGCAGTCTTGGCTGCAGAAGATCGTTTGACACTCTCTCAGTTAAAGGCAGCAGAGCAGGGCCATCTAGCCCGTCGGCCGCTGCGGGCCCTATTTCCACGGATCCCTTCTGACCCACTCCTGCCTCCCAGCCAGGGTCTGTTGGCGTTCGGCAGAGCTAGGCTCTGGGCCACAGACCCTATGCTAAATGGTAGCTTATGGGGGGGTGGGGGGGGACCACTTGTTTGGCCATTAGTGCATTGTACCTTCCCTGCCCACAAGCTTTATTAGATGTTGTGTGTGTTTTTACTGTGTCGGTGGTTTCTTCTCTCAGCTCCTCGCTGGCCCAGCATGGGCATGTGGTGGAGCTTTCTGCTTACTCACCCCCCTCGCTCCCTCGTTGTCGCTGGGTGAGGGGCCTCCGTACCCCGCAGGCCTCCGCATTGCCGCTGGTGCGGCGCTGTCTGTGACGGGGGGGGTCGCCGCGGTGCGGCATTGTAATGCTAGGCGCAGGGAGCCGCTGTTTCCCCGCGGCCATTTTACTGCCCCAGCAGCTTGGAAAGGGGGCGGGCGCGTCATCTCATGTGCCGTTGGAGGGGGCGGAGCCAGGCACGCTTAGCGTCATCATGGCGCCGCACGCCCCTCTAGGTTTGTTCTGGAACTGGCCTGCGCACTCTGCTGCTTGGGGCCCACCGGACGCTGTGGAGCCTGGTCCTTTCCTTCTACTGCTGCTGCGGGGGGATCTCGCTTGTCATCAGAGGATGCGCGTCACTCTGTCAGTGTCGTGAGTCCCTCTCTTTATGGCTGTGTATTATGACCAATTGCATTTTCATTATTCTGATCATGGGCATTTCTCCCCCTTCTTGCATAGGTTGTGGGCTTAAGGTTGAGGGTTGTGGTTCCTCTCGGTCCCCCTTTTTAATAAGAGGGATCACTTATAGGTTTGGGCCATTAGTGTCTTGTAACCTTACTGATTTTGACCATTTTTAATCACCATAATAGAGGCATCAGGGGACAGTGAGCTAGGGGCCCCATTTGGGCAGGAAAGGCTCTGCCCCTTGTGCAGTAGGAATCCTCTGGGCGGATTCAGCACTGTCTGTACCACTTGCGCCAGAGGCGTTATTTTGGACCAAGAAGTCACTTACGAGTATCCCCTTTGTGGGACACAGGTGTTTGGGGAGCACCTGGACCTTTTGGTCAAGGATGGTAGACTCCCTCAGAGACGGAAACCTGCTTAGTCCTTTTGGAATCCCTCTGCCTATCGTTCCTTTCGAGGAGGAAGAGGCTCTTCATTTTCAGGTGGCCGCAGAGATACCTGGGGTAGAGGTAGGTCTCGCGGCCAACCCAATCCCTCCTGGGGGGGGCAAATCCAAGCCCCCTGCCAAGTCCCCTCAGGCATGAAGGGGCGCCCTCACCCATCTGGGTGGGGGGATGGCTTCTGCTCTTTGCTCGGGTCTGGAGGCAGCGCGTCTCGGATCGGTGGATTCAGGAGGTAGTGTCCTCCGGTTACAAGATAGCGCTGGCAGTCAGGCCGCCCACAAAATTTCTCCGTTCACGGATATCCCGAAACCCACTAAGGGCACAGGGCTTGAGAATGGCCGTGCAACACCACCTGCGGTTAGGTGTGATTTGCCCTGTACCTCGGCAGGAACAGGGTCAAGGATTTTACTCCAACCTGTTCATGGTTCCCAAGCAGGGGAACGCAAAGACGAATCCTGGACCTGAAGGGTCTCAACAGGTTTGTAAGAGTCAGACACTTCAGCATGGAAACCTTACGGTCGGCGGTGAGCTTGCTTCGGCCCGTCGACTTCATGACCACGGTGGACATCAGGGATGCTTATCTGCACATCCCGATTTTCCAGGGGTATCAGAAGTTCCTGAGGTTTGCTCTGGAGGATTAGCATTACCAGTTTGTGGCACTTCCATTCGGGATATCCTCAGCCCACCAAGGTGCTGGCAGGCATCATGGCTATCCTGAGGAACCAGGGCATTCGTGTGCTGCCCTATCTGGACGACTTGCTGATTGCACCCCGTCCCTTCAGCAGGGATACTCGGACGCTGTTGGCAACCCTGGAGGCCTTCGGCTGGGTAATCAATTACCCAAAGTCATTTATCACTCCCTCAACAGTGAGATCCTTCCTGGGAATGACGAGAGACACCGCTCAGGTCAAGGTTTTTCTGCCACAGCAGAAGGTTTTGGGTCTCCAGACGCAAGTGCAGGTCCTGCTGCCTTGTCGACGCCTGTCAATATGTCTGGGGATTAGATTGGTAGGCCTAATGGTGTCATGCTTCGAGGCAGTGCCCTTCGCCCAATTTCACATGAGACCTCTACAATTGAACCGGCTGGACTAGGATGCAGGAATCTCTGGAACAAGAATTTTCGCTGTCCCCCCTGGCCAGGCAGTCCCTCGTGTGGTGGTTGGACTCCAGAACCTTGGCAGACTCAGAAGATCCAGGGTCAGTGGGGTCCGCAGGAGAACCGCTTACCCATAAATCTCTTGGAGCTGAGAGCAAGTGAGTGCTTCTTCGCTTGACTTCCCATTTAAGGGGTCGTATGATCCAGGTTCACTCGGACAATCAGACGGCTGTCGCCTACATGGATAAGCCCTTATTTGTACAAGATACCGCGTATAACAAAATTTCAAAACCTTTCCCATTTATTCAGCACTTAAGGATATTAAAGTGGACCAACACCCAGGATTTTGACTATCCTGGGTATTGGTCCACTTCCCCGGGGCGCCCCGATCGGGGGTGCCCCGCTGTGTGAAACCCCCCAGAAAGCCCCCAAAACTCCCCGCTCCCACGTGGCCGCGCCGTCCAATCGGCGCCGACGTACAAGCTGATTGACAGCAACGTACAAGCAGCTTGCCCGTCGACGCCTCCCGCGCGTCACTCTTGCCGTGTGCGCGCCGGCCATTCAGAGACGGCCGGCGCGCGCGCACGCACGTCTAGAGGAGCGCGAGTGAGGCGGCGGAAGCAGCGGCTGGAGAGGTAAGGCTTTTCGGGGGTTTTGGGGGGTTTACACCCCGCGGGACATCCCGATCTCGGATGTCCCGCGGTGTGTGAGGTGATCGGCCCGGGAATCTTATAGATTCCCGGGCCGATCACCTCAGGGTGTTGGTCCACTTTAAGTCTGAATGGATGTACCCAGAAAAATACAATTCTGTGATTACTCACCTGTAGAATTTATTTTATGGTAATCCAGCACGGGTTGCTTCATCTGTAATTCTTCACATTTGGGTAATCCGCCACCAGGTGGCTCATTCGACTGCAGGAAGACTTGTGGCTCCTCCCGGCCCATAGAAGGGCAGGAAGTACTCATAAGACCCAGTGTTTGAAAAGCAGTAATGCAAGAAGCCGGGAGGCAAAGACCATGTTAAGAAAAAACACAGCCCACTAAAAACGAACTCTCTCAACAAAAATCACCATAACAAGGCAAAAGAGGATAACGATAACAAGGGTGGGATGAAGCAACCCGTGCTGGATTACCATGAAAACAATTCGACAGGTGAGTAATCACAGAATTGTATTTTTCTGGTATCCAGCACGGGTTGCTTCATCTGTAATTCTTCACATTTGGGACATCCAACAGCAGTGTCCAGGAAGAAGGGTGGGATCCCCAGTGAGCAACGGCAGGAAGTTCAAGCCACTACCGCCTGAAGCACCTTACGGCCAAAAACGGCATCAGCTGAGGCCCTAACATCAACCTTGTAAAACTTACAACTTACAAACCTGTTCAACAGAAGCCTGGTGCTGAAAAGCCCAAGACGCTCCAATAGCTCTAGTGGAGTGAGCAGTAACACGAAAAGGGGGTTCCTTCCCCTTGGCAGAATATGTTTGCACCACCGCCTGTCTGATCCATTTGCTAATAGTGGATTTGGCCGGAGGCAAACCCTTCCTAGGACCAGCAGGGAGCACAAACAGAGAATCTGACTTCCGAAAAGACTCACTGGCGATCAAATAGTATTTGAGCGCCCTGACCACATCCAGAGAATGAAGGCTTCGTTCCTTAGAATTAGTAGGGGCAGGACACAAGTAGGGCAAGACAATGTCCTCATTGAGATGAAAGGCAGAAACAACCTTGGGCAAAAATTTTGGTTTAAGACGGAATACCACCTTATCCTGATGCCGTTCAAAATACGGAGGCTTAATAGAAAGCGCCGCCAGCTCAGAGACGCGATGCACCGAAGTGATAGCAACCAAGAAGGCCACCTTAAGAGTCAGAATGGACAGAGTGGCATCGCGCAGGGGATCAAAGGGAGGACCCTGGAAAGCAGAAAGCACCAAGTTCAAATCCCACACCAGTAGCAGGGTCTTACGCGGTGGACGTACATGAGTAACTCCCTGGAAAAAAGTCTTGACAAGCCTATGACTGGTGAAAGATCTTTGGAAAAAGATTGCCAAGGCCGAAACCTGTCCTTTGAGGGTACTCAGTTGTAGACCCCAGACCATGTTGTAAAAACTCCAAAATATTGGAAATGGAGAAAGTGCGACAAGGAAAAGACCTAGACTCGCACCAGGCAATGTAAGCATTCCAGACCCTATAATAAATCAAAGAAGAGGATTTCTTCCAAGCCTAAATCATACCGACGACCGAGGCCGGCAATCCCTTATCCATCAGGATGGAGGTTTCAGCAGCCAAGCCGGCAAAACCAGCGTCTGTAAATTGGGATGGCGCAACTGTCCCTGAGTGAGGAGCCCTGGATCGTCAGGTATGACGAAGTGATCCACCGCCATCTGGACGACGTCCGCGAACCATACTCTCCTCGGCCAGCGGGGGGCCACCAGAATGGTCGGTACCCCCTCCTGGGCTATCTTGCGCAGCATCCTTACCCAGGAGAGGAAAGGGAGGAAATGCATAGAGGAGCCGGTAGTCCGTCCAGGTAATGGCTAGAACGTCTGTGGTGACAGCCAGAGGATCTCTTGACAATCTGACAATTGACGAATCTTGGAAGATTGTGACGGGACGCAAACAGGTCCACGTCCGGCTGACCACAGCGGCGACACAGGGCATGAAAGATCTTGTTGTCGAGAGACCATTCCCCTAGGCGAGATGTCCCCCTGCTCAGGGAGTCCGTCTCCTGGTTCTCCACTCCTGGGATGTAAACCGCTGAGATGCAGGGAACATTCTCCTCTGCCCAAGACAATATCAGGGACACCTCCTTGAGGGCTCGTTTGCCCCCGAGTCCCGCCCTGATGATTGATGTAAGCGACAGCCGTCTGATTGTCCGAGCGGTGGGGAGTCAACTGGAAGAGAACCAACCTTGATCGCTCTCAGCTCCATGAGATTGATAGGCGTGTGGGCCTCCTGAGGGCCCCACTGGCCCTGGAACTTCAGTGATTGCCAAAACCCTCCCCAACTGGTCAGACACTGGCGTCCGTGGTGACAATCTCCCAGCACGGAGGCAGAAAGGACCTGCCCGCTAGAAGATTCCTCGAGTCCAACCACCACGAGAGGGACTGTCTGGCCAGAGGGGACAGAGCAAATTCCTGCTCCAGGGATTCCTGCTTCCGATCCCAAACGGTCAAGAGGTTCAACTGAAGAGGTCTCATGTGGAACTGGGCGAAGGGTACAGCCTCGAAGCAAGACACCATGAGTCCCACCAACTGCATCCCCAGACGGATGGAGGGATGAGGACACGACCGCAGGGCTCCCGCCTGCATCTGAAGGCCCTCCACCTTCTGCTGAGGAAGAAACACCTTGACTTGAGAAGTATCTATGTTATGCCCAGGAAGGACTTCACCAATGACTGAGTGAGCGAAGACTTGGAATAAGTCTCGAGGACTCGAGGGTGGACACAACCACCTGAGTATCCCTCTCGGCCTGATGAAAGGATGGAGCAGCAATCAACAGGTCGTCCTGGTAAGGAAGAATGCGAATGCCCTGGCTCCTTAGGGCCATGACACCCGCCAGCACCTTGGCGAACACCCTAGGGGCCGAAGTGATACCGAACGGCAAGGCCACAAACTGGTAGTGCCGATCCCCCAGAGCGTACCTCAGGAACTTCTGATGCCCCAGGAAGATAGGAACGTGCAGGTAGGCATCCTTGACATCCACAGTGGTCATAAAGTCGCCTGGCCGAAGAGAGCTCACCGCCGACCGTAAGGTCTCCATGCGGAAATGTTTGAACCTGACAAATCGGTTGAGACCCTTTAGATCCAGAATGGGTCTCAGGAAGCCGTCCTTGGGCACCGTGAACAGATTGGAGTAGAACCCCTGACCCCGTTCTTGAAGAGGCACAGGACAAGCCACTCCCGACAATAGAAGACGTTGGACAGCCAACCTCAGGCCCTGCACCGGATTTTGGGAGATCCGGGACCGAAGGAATCTTGGGGGTGGCCAAGCAGCCAGCTCTATCTTGTAGCCGGCGGACACCACCTCCTGAATCCACCGGTCCGAGACGTGTTGTCCCCAGACGTGAGCAAAGAGCCGAAGTCGTCCCCCCACCTGGATGGGTGAGGGGGCCTTGGTGGGGGGCTTGGGCTTGGACCCCCAGGAGAGACCGGGACGACCGCGGGCCCTACCTCGCCCCCAGGATTCCCTATGACCGCCAGGGAAGGAGGAGCCACGTCCCCCCTCGGAAGGGACAAAAGGAAGAAGACCCCCGAAAGGGCAGAGAATGCTTTCTACGCTGAGGGAGCCGACCATCCTTGGCCAATACATCAAGACGCTCCCAAAAAAGACGGAGTCCCGTGAAGGGAAGCCTAGTGAGGGACTTCTTAGCGGCAGCGTCGGCCGCCAACTGCCACAGCCAGACAGACCGACGCATGGCTACCAACAGGGCAGAAGCCCTACCGCCAAGCCGGACAGCATCATCCATGGCAGATAGCACAAAGGCAATAAAGTAAATTCAAAGCAAAAGGTCCTTATACTCGTCCGCTCGCTTGCGGGATCTGGCGGCCTCAACAAGGCGCTTAAAGTGAACCAACACCCAGGATTTTGACTATCCTGGGTTTTGGTCCACTTCCGTGGGGCACCCCGATTCACCCAGAACGCCCCAAAAACTCACCTCTCCCCGCTCCCACGTGACCGCTCCAGCCAATCACAGCGCACGTCCAAGGCCGCTTGGACGCGCATAGCAGCTCAGCGGCTCTGAGCGCTGGAGGCCGCGTCTCGCGCTTCCCTCTAACAGGGAGCGCGCCCTGCTAGAGGGAATGCATGCGCCGATGGAACGGGGCTGAGGTAAGGTTTGTGGGCCTCCTTGGGGGTTCCTCCCCGCGGGACATCCCGATTTCTTATAGATTCCCGGGCCGATCCCCCCTGGGTGTTGGTCCACTTTAATCTTCTTCTTGATAGCAATGGCAACAATAGCCGTGGCGCTGACCGGGCGAAGACCGGCCCCCACAAAGGTGAAAGCATGGCAAGCTAGTTGATCCATGCGCCGATCAGCATTGTCGTGTAAGGTAGTGGTGTCAGGGGCAGGCATAACCGAAGAATTGGAAAGCCCCAGGACGGGAGCGTCCATCTCCGGGGGACAAGACCAACTTAGCAGAGAAGGTATACCGTCTATCCAGTCCCTTAGGCACTGAAGGCAACCTGTTGGGACGTTCCCATTCTTTAAGGACCATGTTGAACAAATGTCTCTGGAAACTCTAGGCGTAGTCTATCAGGACGGAAAAGCTCACCCTGTTTCTTTTTTGCCGCCTTAGGGGAACAATATGCAAGGTCTCAAAAACCGCCGACAACATTCTATCCGTATCGTCGGGGAGCCAAGTGTCCTCGTCCGAGGAAAACCCAAGATCACTGTCAAAAACGCCCTGACGTTCCCCGGAGAAGTCGGAATCATGAAACAACTCCCCCTCCTCCATGAAGTCTCGGCCGCCAAAAGTATCATAAACGTCATCCTCGTCGGCAATGAGGGAATAAGCCGGTTCCAAATGCCTCTTCTTACTAGATGCCTTGCCAGCGGCCGGACGGGCCAACTGCCGCTCAAGGCTGGCCACGTGCAGCGCCAGTTCCGAATGGGACCCCCTGCTGGCTTCCCCCTCGCTGCTGTAGGCAGTATAGGACTGCGGAGAGTAGCGCTCGCCCCTTCCTGTTCCGCAATGACACTTTCGGCGCAGGGGACACAGACTGCGCTGTGACCGCTCAAAGGGGATGCCCCGCACATGAGGCACAACTGAGCCCGCCCCAAAGGGCCCCCAAGCTTGCTAACCTCAGAAGCCTCCATATGGTGATTGTAGCAATAGAGAAGATATGCCAATACACGGGTAAACAGGGCTAAGGCCCTACCCGGGATCCCCCCACAGGGTCCCTTAGCAAAAATATTGTGGGAAGTGGCGGGAGTGGGGTACTGGACCAGGCGAAACCACAAGCAAAGAAAAACAAGGGAAGCCCGTCTGAAAAACATTAGCAAAGGGGCCCATGAGCATCCCACAGCACATGCACAGCACGGATTGATACACAAATACAATAGGATCAGACCAGACTCACGGACCAGCAAGGAAGAATTCCTCTCCGAATCTGGACGTTGTCCCCCCACGACAATGCAGACCAGAGCACTGCAGCAGAAGCACGGTGCGTTCAGTCGATGGCAGCGTGAAACCGGCCCAGCACGCAGCAGGCCGAAGCAGAGACCTGCGGGAAGCGCAGGCAGCCCAGCAAAATGGCGCCGGGACAATGAGAACCTCGAGGGGCGAGCCGTGCGATGACGCGATCCGCCCCCGGCAACACGTGGCGCCCGGGGAAGAAATAGAGGAGGGGGAAGGCCACCCCTCTCCAAGACGCCCCCACTGCGGGGCGCAAGTGCGCCCGCAACAACGGAAAAAAGGGGCGGATGGTCGCGGTAATGCGGCCGCCCCCCGCCCGGTCCGCAGGCCAGAGGACGGGAAAGAAGGGAATGGGGGGCGCGAGGGGGGGGGGGGAAGAGAGGGCGCAGGGGAGAAGGGGGAACATGGAGACAGTGAACATAGATCAAAAGTGACAATCATAAAAGTCAGATAAGACATTTCCCCAACAGAATAAAGCATGTGGGATGACAGGCTAAGTGGTTTCTCCCCCTCGCAATAGGCTCACCATTTGCCTATGGCCGGCTACCCTTTAGATCCAGGGTCTGCGGCCCAGAGCATAGCTCTGTGAACACCCGACCCTAGGTGTTCCCCTACCGTCACCTGAACCGTCAGCCGGGGCTGGGAGGCAGACAAGGGTCTGGAACAGGTGGGAATAGGCCTGCAGGGCCGACGGGCTTGAGATGCCCCGCTCACCTGCGAACAATCAGAGAGAGAAAATCTTCTTTCTTCGCAGTCAGGACTGCAGAAAAACTCTGGGTCTTCTGGGTAATTCCTGCCCTTTTATGGGCCGGGAGGAGCCACAAGTCTTCCTGCAGTCGACTGCGCCACCTTGTGGCGGATTACCCAAATGTGAAGAATTACAGATGAAGCAACCCGTGCTGGATACCAGAAAAGCCATTTTTCATGCCAGGCTCACTCAAATGGAAATTTCCCTTTCAGGAGCTGGACATGGAGCCCTGGAGCAAATGTCCAAACTTAGATGCACCACTGGGTTAGATGTCCAGAGCAGCAGATCTAAGTTTTGAAGATATAGGAGGAATGCGTGATCCAATGGATCGCAGGACAGAAGGCATCCTAAAAAAAGCTTGGGATGCTGCATCCTTCCCATTCAGGCCTGCCCTGGCACCTGATGGTCTGATTTTTAGAAAATGAGACTCCTAAGTATTCTGGAGATGTTACCTACCCTCTTTAGAGCGTTTCCTTCCTAGCTAATGCTTCAGAGGAGACCATCAGAGCCACGGCTAAGTCAGCTGCCTTATTAACCTGTGCCAGAAAAGCACTTTTGCTTAAAACATGGTCAGATGATCTGGTTTCCAAAGCCAAGTTGTGTGGCATTCCATTTCATAGTAATCTCCTGTTTGGAGAAGACTTAAATACTATTCAGACTCTTTCTAGTGGAACAGGTAAGATAAAACTTTCATAAGGCAGTTTCAGGGCAGATAGAACGAGCAGAGGACAAGATGGGCACACACTAGGCCTCAGTGAAAGGGTAGTTTGAAAGGCCCTAAGTCTCAGTCCTGACAGACACTGCCTGATGGGAGGGAGGCTCGCCTGGTTGTAGCCGCCTAAAGAAGCAGTCCCCCAAAATCATTGTGTGCTGCAGATGTTGCAAAGGGGATATCGCTTAGAATTTTTGTCCAGCCCTCAAGGTTTCTTTCTGGTGACCAAATTACCAAGGGACAACAGGAAGAGGGAGGTCTTTCCACTAGTCTTACAAGAACTAATTCAAAAGAACATGATAGAAGTAGTTCAGCTCCATTTTGAGGGGCAGGGTTTTTATTCTCACATTTTCCTAGTGCAAAAGCCATCGGAACCTATTGGAATAATTCAAGAGAAGAAGCCTAGCTGCCTCTAAATCCACTATTGCCAGATGGATAAACAGACTATAGTACAGGCCTACACATCCATAAGAGTTCCCCCGTCCACAGGTCTGGGCACATTCAACAAGAGCTATGTCAGCTCCTTGGGCAAAGAGGACCCCCACACCTTCCTCAAATACTATAGACTAGATCTACTTTCTGCGAACCATCAGGCCTTTGATAGAAAGGTCTTACTAGCAGATTCCCAACAAGGTCTAGTTACTTGCTAATCCTCTCCGTGGGTCGTAATAAAGGACGAAGGAAGAAAATCCCCCATTAGACCTGGTATCTATAAGATTCCCAGGCCGATCGATTCCCTCCCCGGGGCATCCAAAATCGGGATGCCCCACTGTGTGAAACCCCCTCCAGGTTGCCCCGTACTCTTACCTTGCTTCCCGGTTCAACGGTGCATGCATGAGGCAGGGGATGCGGCCGCCAGCACGCTCGGAGCCGCTGGCTTAAACAGTGTGACGTCAGCAGCTCCCAGCTCGCTGATTGGACGAGCAGCTGCGCATGCACTGTAGGACTGGGAAGAGGTGAGTTGCGCTCGGCGATCTGGGGGGTTTCACACAGCCGGGCACCCAGATCGGGGGGGGGGGGGGGGGGGAGGACCAAAACCCAGGAATTTGGGGTTTTGGTCCACTTCAACTCTTAACACTGCAGCTGCATCCTTGTGTTCCCATCATAAAAGGTTGTTTACTTCTGACCCCATATAAAATAGCTCAAGATATAAGTCTTTAGTTGGGTTTTATATAGCTTTTATAATGGATATCATTTGGATTTTTTGTTCTGTCTTTTTTCTACTGCATTGTGTGTGTGTATATGTTTTTACAGAAGCCATGCTCTCTTCTAGCTGGGCCTTAATCCTACCGTAGTTGGAGAGATGAAGTTAAAAGTAGGGGAGAGTACACTGATGAAAGAAGATCAGACGCTGTATCTGGTGAACACTCTATACCCGTACACTATAACATTTACCAATGCCGCTCCTGTCTATGCCACACCGGCTGCAAAACCCAAGACTATCTCACACACGAGCAGAAATTCTAAACGTGCCGCCTCCCCAAAGAAAACCATCACAGACTTCTTTGGTGGATCAACATCTGAAAGCCAGAAGAGAAGTCAGCGAGAAGAGGACGATGACCTGGAGCCAAGCAGTAAGAGATCAAAGCCTCAGGAATCGGGGTCAAAGGCTACAGAGTACAGTGGCGATTCAGAAGAGGAAGAAATCTCCCGGAAGCTGAAAGAACTACAGGAGACGGCAGCCAAGGCAAACCGCACTAATGCCATAAATGACCATAAACCCTCAGACGCTTCGAGAGGTGGTATTTGCAGCAAAGATTGTTGGGAAGAACATGGAAAGCTGCTGGTGTTCACAAAGAAAGGGGTCCAAGCTTCTTCTAAGGTTCATAAATTGTTTATTATTATTATTGTCTAAATTACCAAAAATATTCAAAAAGCAAAGATCCTGCCGGATCTTCTTCAACATCAAATATGTTAAAGATATTGTCCACCCCAAATAGGTTAAAGATATTGTCCCCTCTAATGTGAAAAATCAAGTGTGTGTAGGAGACATATAGGCAGTAATGACTGCTGGATTTCACAATTTTCTTTCCTGAAATGTTGTTTTTTCCCTTTGCTAACCCCCCCGCCTCTGTACTTGTGTCCAGTCCATCACCTTTTACAGTGACTGCCCCCTCTCAATGTCTCCACACTCTAGAACAAGTCATGTAGCTTGTAGGTTCTCAGGGACACATCTGCGTCGCATTAGTGGTTTGCTGAAGTATGACATTGGATGGGAGAGATTTGCAGCCAGAACATAGCATAGATCAGCAATGTTGGCCCCCATATGTTACTTGCTTAACACATGCCTGGCTTAAAGCTGGCTAAGAGTCAAGAATTACTTTATATCCATTTTACACTCTTCCCTTGTTTGAGATACCGCTACAATTAAAGGGCCAGTCCAGGCATTTTTTCTAGTATTCAACGTCCACTAACCTAACATACCCCCATCACACCATAAGTGAGCCCTGCATTACAGAGATACTATTAACTAGCAGAGCTGTGTCCGTTGGGAGACGCCCTTTATGATGGGGACAAAAAGTTGCTGGGCAGTTTAGTGAAGCATTTCTCCTATTGTTTTAGCTGTGGATTCCGCATATGTGTGTAACGATTAAAGCAGGTCAAAAGTCAATTTTTTTTTTTTAAATCTAAAAAAAAAAAAGGTAATAAGCATGTAAACCTCTGCATGCTTATTAATGAACTACTCATTAGAGGGAGTTTACCAGGTCTTCACATGCCATCTTCATACCTCCATTGATTGAATTGTAGTGGGTGTCCTCTGGATGCTATAATGAAAAGTGGGGGGCTGGAGGCAGATGTGACAGAGGATCGGGGGCCCCCCATCCGTCAAAGTGTCCAAAGCACTCTCTAAATGCAATGGAGGGGACATGTAAAGACCTTGCACCCCCCCACCACTGCATTGAATTGAGGAGGTGGACCAGCACCAAAATAGATTTGGTTACTCAGTTTGAACCATAAAAAGTCGCCACACCACTGGGTCTCTGAAGTCCAGCACCACTACTGTACTTGGAATGCTATTCCACCCTTGTCCCAGCCCTTCCCACTTTCTGGTCATACACATTTGCTAATATGCATTGAGAGCAGTAATCCTAAGCCAATATGTTTCAGCCTTGAACATATAGATTTTCCTTACACTTGGGTTATACATCCAGTAGATGGCGCTGGACTGCAGAGACAGAAAAGGGGCTCCTCCCGGCCCCATATATACCAGGGACCTACCACAAAATCCCCAGTTCTTCTCTCTACTCGCAGGTGAGCGGGGCTATTAGCCTGCGGCCCTGTAGGACTATTCCCACCAGTTTCCTTTTACTGCCTCCCAGCTCAGGCTGCTCTGGTTCGGGTGAAGGTAGGCAGGACCGCTGTCAGGTGCTAAGGAGCGCTGCTCCAACCGCAGTCCCCCACCAAAGGGTAGGCGGTATAGGCCCATGGTGAGCCTTATGGGATGCTCCTCCCGCGCCTTATGCCCCTCGCCCCCTGTCCCTGCAGTTGGCTCCCTTTAGGCTGGCCGTCGCTTCCGCTTTGCTCTCCCTGGTACATCTTGGTATATACCTCGAGGTATATGCGGGTATATTAGTTCTCTGCCGCGTGTGCCTGGCGTCTCCCTATCGCGGTCCGTAAGTGCCCCTGCGGGCTGATTTATTTTGTTTTTCTCTGTATTGCATATTGCTTATGAGATCTTTTTTCTTATGTCTTGCAGGCGGGTCAGACTTTCTCCCGGTCCTATCCCCTCTATTTAGTGTTAACTCTTGTTGGAGGGCTATTATATTCCCTTACTCCCACTTCCCTAGCGGGTTATTGGGGCATCCCGGGTTGCTATTATTAGCGTCAATCCCTATTGGCCTGTTGTGCCGTGATAATCACCATATGGAGGCTTCTCAGGATAATGTGTTCGGGGTTCCTTCGGGACAAGCCCGGCTGTGTGTGGCGAGTGGGATATCCCCTATAAGTGATTATGTCAGGGTGTGTGTACCCTGCGCCCAGCAGACGCTTGCACTGCAGTCTGGGTTACCTGCGGTTGGGCCTAGGGCTGCGCCCCCTCTGGCTTCGCCTACCCCCCCACGCTTACATCTGACTCCCAGTGAAGTGCATACCAGTAGGGAGTCTCAACCTGATTTAGCTGCCCGGGTAGCCAGCATTGAAAGGCATATTGCCTGGTCTGGTCCGCGTAAGGCTCCTGCCAAGCGGCGGCATCTGGCACCCGGTGTTATACTCTTTCCTGTGGAAACTGAGGAGTTTTTTGACATTACTGGTTATACCCCCCTGGAAGAAGAGGAATTATTCTCTGATCATCAAGGATCAGCCTAGGGGTTAAGCGGAGTCTGGGTCTGACCCATAGGCTTCTGATGATACTGACAGACTATTCTAAGTATGTCACACACCCCACTTCAGACTTAATAATTACACTAGGGTTAACGCACCTCTAGGTGGCAGCATTGCAGAGAACTTCTCCAAAAAACTTCAACAGGCCCCTCCCGGTCTATACATACCTGGTACCTCCCAAGAACCTCCCAGTGTTGTTCTCTGCAAGGTGGCGACAAGACAGAAGAAAGAAGTCTCCTGCTTGCAGGTAGCCGGGGTATCCCCCCGCCCCCCCCCCCCCCGTGGTCTATTTCTGCCCGGCTTTTGTTTGAATGTATTCTATGTAATGGCAGCCTCCCAGCTTCGGCTGTAGGCCGGGCAATAAGGTAGCCGGCACCATTGGTGCCTAGGAGATTAGCTCCTCCGCTCGACCCTTCATTGCGGGGCATAGCGGGATTCCCGGAGTGGTGATCCGGATGTGGGATGCCCCATTTTATAGGAGTTAGTGGTCAGGTTATGTCTTGCCCTGGGTTATTGTGTCTCTTCCGGGGTGTGGGACGCGCTGGGGACAGTGTCATGCTTTTAATATGTACATGCTGTGTGAGTGTGCTGCTGCGCCCTTCCTTGTGATTCCCTTTGTGATTTTACTTGGTCTGATTTCACTGTCTGTTCTCCGTTTTTTTTTTTCCTTTGTCCCATGGCTGTGTGTATCTCCCCTCAGGAGCCGGGGGGGGCGGGGCCTCTCGGCGTGCTGTGCCGCGGTCCCGCTGGTGGCTGAGCGCCGTACCCGGCGCTTGCAGCCTGCTTGCCCGGCTGCTCAGGGGGGACCTTTTATCAGTGTGTGGGTCTGTGTTTACTCCGGCGCTGTACTCCGGGAGCCGGCGGGTGGCGCCGCCGGTCCCGTTATCGAGGTCTGATTGCGGTCCCCGCAGGCAGACGCTGACGCTGCCTGGGGGCGGGGCCGCGCACGGATTGGACGCCCGGAGGGGCGGGGCCTTCTCGTCTCCTGCGCTCCCGGAGCTTCTCTCTTCCTCCGTCCACTGAGTGCTGGCCGCCATCTTCTGCTGGCTGCGCGGTTCCTCTCCTCTCCAGGTAGGCGTTCTTAGGCTGGTATGTCAGTGACCCCTCGGATCCTTTCCTCCTCCTTTTCCTCCCTCCTCGCCCCGGCGCATCTTGATGGTGCTGGTTGGCATTAACCATTTCCGTTGCTCTGGTTAATGAGGGGGGGGGGGGGTGGTGTAAGGGGGGTTCTGTATATTATGTGGTGTTTTGGCATGGTGCTGATTGACACCTGTCCCTCTCCCTTTGTGTTTTTCAGATCCTGGGATCCCGTCTGGCAGGGCTCTCCCGGTCATATACCTGGCTCGTGGGGGGTGTTTTTTCTTTGCAATATATTTATATATATACACTTATTTGTATTCTTATAAGGGTCTTATGCTATTCCCCTGGGTCAGGATCTTGTGACTGTCCTTAGACAAGTGTTAGGTTATTAAGGGGCATCCCGGGTCGCGTACCGCATAAATCCCTGGGTTCTGCAAATACCATAATTTCACCACATGGAGGTTGCCACAGATACCGGGAATGGTTCTTTGGGACAATCCAAGGTGTGCGGGGGTTGTGGGGCTCCGCTCCAGGGAGATGATGTCATTTTGTGTATCCCTTGTGCACAGCAGAACATTGCACGGCAGTCCAGTACTCCGGTGCCTAGCACTTCGTCAGCCGCGCCATCTCCCTCTCCCCCTCGCTTATTCCGGACCCCGTGTGACGTTGTCCTGGGCGGGGATTCGCAGGCTGAGGTATGTGCCCGTTTGACCAGCCTTGAGAAGCGGTTTTCTGCTATAGCCGCTCAGAAGGCTTCAGCTAAGCGGAAGCATCTGTCTCCGCCTCCGCCGGATTCAGATGAGGAAGTTGTGGGAGATCTGGATTGGTCGGATCGTCCCCGTGAAGAAGGTGAGCTCATTGAGGATGAAGATTCTGATGTTCAGCAGTTGCTGGGTTCTGAGGGGGATCAGGATGATGGCCTCCCTCTCGATTCCTCTACCATTTTGAGCCAGATGTTTGAGGTTTTGGATTTGGAGCCTCCGGTGGTTGCTCCCAGGCCCAAGGGTCAGCTTTTTGGGGTGTCCAAGCAGCGTCTGGAATTTCCCAGCCAACAGCATTTTGAAGAAATTGTCTTCAAGCAATGGGAGCAACCTACACGTCTTGTTGGTGTGCCGTCTAGCTGGGATAGGAAGTATCCTTTTCCGGCGGAATTGATGAAGCGTTGGTCTGTCCCCCCTGAGGTAGATACTCCGGTCTTGGGACTGTCCAACACGGCGGTCGTGCATTCCCCTGACACGACTTCGCTCAGGGACGGTGAGGATCGCCGGGTTGATCAGCTTGCCCGTCATGGTTTTGTATGTGCGGGTTCGGTGTTAAGGCCTGTCTGTGCTTCGGCTCTTTTGACTTTTGCTGTCAGGTCTATTGTCAGGGACTTGGGGGTGGATCTCGAGCCCACCAGTGATGAGTCCCTTGGGCTTAAGCGCTGTGATGCTTTTTTGTCCTTTATCCTGGCCGCTCAGGAGGATGCCATGCTGATGTGTGGCAGGGCTACTGCCTTGCTGGTGGCTATCCGGCGCTGTGTGTGGTTGAGACAGTGGACGGCCGATTTTAATTCTAAAAGATCGCTCACGGCTCTGCCCTTTCTGGGTTTGAGGCTTTTTGGTGAGAGGCTGGACTCTGTTGCCAAGGGAGGTAAGTTACCTCAGCGCAAGAAATTTCGCCGTTCCTTTCGGGGGATGGTCTCGTTCAATCCGTCCTTTCGGGGAGTTGGCGCCGGTAGAGGTGCGGGCTCCTCGGCCCCCAGGGGCGGCAGTTGGAATAGGGGCAGAGGCCGTGGCCGCCCCACTCGCGTCTGGGGTGCCAAGCCCAAGCCGGCTGCCAAGCCCATCCAGCAATGAGGGGGCGCCCTCAACCGTTCGGGTGGGGGGACGGTTGCAACTTTTCTCCCGGGTGTGGGACCAGGAGGTCCCAGACAGATGGATCCGGGAGGTGGTTTCGGCCTGTTACAAGTTGGAGTTCGAGTCCCTTCCTCCTCCAAGGTTCTTCAGGTCTCGGGTGTCTTTGGATCCTTTGGCCGCGCAGGGGCTCCTGGCGGCAGTAAGGAATCTTCTGGATTTAGCCGTCGTTTGCCCGGTTCCTCCTTCAGAGGTGGGGCGCAGGTTTTATTCCAATCTCTTCACGGTCCCCAAAAAGGACGGGTCCTTACGTCCTATTCTGGATTTGAAGTTTCTCAACAGGTTTATTCGTCCTCGGAAGTTTCGCATGGAAACCCTGCGGTCGGCGATCGGTTCGCTTCGGCAGGGGGACTTTATGACGTCCATAGACATCAAGGATGCGTACCTGCACGTGCCGATCTTTCCTGCTCATCAGCGGTTCCTCCGTTTCGTGGTGGGGGATCGGCATTTTCAGTTTGTGGCTCTTCCATTCGGTCTCACCTCTGTTCCGAGAGTGTTCACCAAGGTGTTGGCGGGGGTGATGGCCCTGCTCAGAGCTTAGGGGATTCGCATTGTGCCTTACCTGGACGATCTTCTCATCATGGCTCCTTCCTTCAGTCAAGCAGAGGGGGACACCAGCACGGTGGTGTCTATGTTGGAGAGGTTCGGCTGGGTGATCAATTACCCCAAGTCCTCGCTGGTTCCGGCCAGGGTGGTGACCTTTCTGGGGATGTCGTTGGACTCCTGCCAGCACAGAGTGTTTCTTCCTCAGGCCAAGGTTCTGATGATTCAGGAATTGGCCCAGCTGCTCCTCTCCCATCCTCATCCGTCCATTCGTCTGGGGATGAGACTGGTGGGGTTGATGGTGGCCTCGTTCGAGGCAGTTCCCTTTGCTCAGTTTCATACGAGGACTCTTCAACTTCATCTTTTGGCGTCTTGGAACCGGTGTCCGGGGTCGTTGGATCAGTCCTTCCGGTTGTCCCCTCGGGTTCGGCAGTCCCTTCTGTGGTGGTTGGTCTCGGACAACCTTCTGAAGGGCAGGTCTTTTCTGACTCCACTTTGGGAGACTGTCACCACGGATGCCAGTTTGTCAGGCTGGGGAGGTTATTGGAAGGATCTTCGGTTTCAGGGGCAGTGGGACCCTCAGGAGGCCCACTTGCCCATCAATGTTCTGGAACTGCGAGCCATCAGGTTGGTTCTGTCTCACTTGACGCATCATTTACAGGGTCTGCCGGTTCAGGTTCGCTCAGACAATCAGACGGCGGTTGCTTACATCAATCATCAAGGAGGGACTCGCAGTCTGGGTGCCCACAGGGAAGTGTCTCTGATTTTGGTCTGGGCGGAGACTCATGTCCCTTGCATCTCGGCAGTTTACATTCCGGGAGTGGAAAACACGGAGGCGGATTTTCTGAGCCGGTGTGCGTCCCGTCGGGGGGAGTGGTCTCTCCATCCCCAGGTTTTTCGGTCACTTTGTCTCCGGTGGGGGACGCCGGAGGTGGATCTGTTTGCCTCTCATCACAATCACAAGCTTCCGTCCTTTGTGTCCCTGTCCCGGGACCCTCTGGCTCTGGTGGTGGATGCCATGTCCCTGAGCTGGAGGGACCTGGGGTTTCTTTATCTGTTTCCTCCGATTCCCATGCTAGGCAGGGTTCTGCGAAAGTTGGTTCTGGAAGGAGTTCCCGCCATTCTCGTGGCTCCAAGGTGGCCAAGGCGGGTGTGGTTCGCGGACATCGTTCGTCTGGCCGTAGATCAGTTCGATCTGCCTCTTCGGCCAGATCTTCTCACTCAGGGTCAACTCTGTTACCCCAGTTTACAAACGCTGGCTTTGACGGCTTGGCTGCTGAAACCTCCATCTTAAAGGAGGAGGGTCTTTCGGATGCGGTCATTCAGACTCTTATTAGTGCTAGGAAGAGATCTTCTTCTTCCATCTATTACAGGTATTGGAGATCTTATATTGATTGGTGTGAGGCTAGGTCTTTGCCCTGCTGGGTCTTTTCTGTGTCTAGGAATTTGGAGTTCCTTCAGGCGGGTCTGGACTCTGGTCTTCAGTTGAGTACCTTGAAGGGGCAGGTTTCTGCTTTGTCAATTTTTTTCCAGAAATCTTTTGCTAATCATTCCTTGGTCAAGACTTTTTTCCAGGGGGTTTCGCATGTGCGGCCTCCTAGGAAGCCTTTGCTCCCAGTGTGGGATTTGAATTTGGTTCTTTCTGCTCTTAAGGCTCCTCCTTTTGAGCCTTTGCGGGATGTTGCTTTGTCCATTCTTACTCAGAAGGTTGCCTTTCTGGTGGCCATTACTTCGGTTAGGCGTGTTTCAGAGCTGGCTGCTTTGTCTATTCAGGCTCCTTATTTTGAGGATCATCAGGACAAAGTGGTTTTTCGTTACAAGTCAGATTTTCTCCCTAAAGTGGTCTCTGCTTTTCATCTTAACCAGGACATTGTTCTTCCTTCTTTGTGTCCTAAGCCTAAGAATGTCAAGGAGAGTGCTTTGCACTGCTTGGATGTGGTACGTTGTGTCAGGTACTATCTACGCGCGACGTCTTCTTTTCATAAGACTGATGCCTTTTTCGTTGTGCCATGTGGGCCTAGGAAGGGTTTGGCTCCGGCCAAGTCCTCCATTAGTAAATGGATTCGTCAGGCCATTGTTGGTGCTTATTCGGCCAAGGGGAAGGATCCCCCTTTCCGAGTTACTGCTCATTCTACCCGTGCGGTTGGTGCGTCCTGGGCTTTTCAGCACCAGGCTTCGGTTGAACAAGTGTGTAAGGCTGCAACTTGGTCTTCTGTTCATACCTTTTCTAAGTTCTATAAGGTTGATGTGCGGGCTTCAGCGGATGCTGTTTTTGGCCGCAAGGTTTTGCAGGCTGCAGTGGTTTGAATTTTTTCTGCGTTATTGCCTGTTCGGATACCCACCCTTTTCTGGACACTGCTGTTGGATGTCCCTAGTGTAATTATTAAGTCTGAAGTGGGGTGTGTGACATACTTAGAATAATACCATTTTGTGAATACTCACCTGTAAAATGGGTATTATAAGTATGTCACACACCCCACTTCACCCGCCCTTTTTGGTATCCTGGCTCTCTATTTGGTGAAGTTTGGTTCTTTACGTTGAGGGTTACATTGTTTGGTTCTGGTACCTTGTCTTACTGCTGTTCTAATACTGGGAGGTTCTTGGGAGGTACCAGGTATGTATAGACCGGGAGGGGCCTGTTGAAGTTTTTTGGAGAAGTTCTCTGCAATGCTGCCACCTAGAGGTGCGTTAACCCTAGTGTAATTATTAAGTCTGAAGTGGGGTGTGTGACATACTTATAATACCCATTTTACAGGTGAGTATTCACAAAATGGTATTTTTGGCTCACATTTATGAAGTGCTCTGTATCTCTCCTCCTGCCGTGGCCCCGCGGCAGCAGGGGGAGCTGTTTCACACTGTTAAACCAAGCTTGGAGTTTCCTGAACAAACTCACTTTAATAATCTGGTGCTCAGAGTGGGAACGGCCTAGCTGGCTTCCCGGGGTACCAAAGAGTTGGGATAAGAGGTATCCCTTTCCTGCTGAAATGGTTAAACGTTGGTCATGTCCTCCAGAGGTGGATGCACCAGTTCTGGGGCTGTCTAACACATCCGTCATGCATTCCCCTGACTCTACTACACTGAGGGATGGGGAGGACAGGCGCATTGATCAGCTGGCTTGCCATGCCTTTGCCTGTGTGGGGACCGCGCTCCGTCCGGTCTGTGCCTCTGCTATTACGGCTGTTGATATTAAAAGCCTGCTCAGGGGTCTCTTAGATGGGGCCCCTGACGATGCTGGTAGTGAAGAGTATAGAGCTCTTCTGCGTTGTGAGGAATTTGTTGCATATGTTCTCTCTGCCCTGGATGATACAATTAGAATGTGTGGCAGGGCTTCTGCCTTATTGGTGGCAATACGCCGCTCGGTCTGGCTGCGCCAGTGGGCAGCTGACAACGCTGCCAAAAAGGCTCTCACTGGGTTTCCCTTCAAGGGGCTGCGCCTCTTTGGGGAACGTTTGGACTTGTTTGCTAAAGGAGGCAAGTTACCTCAGCGTAGGAGGCAGCCCCGGTCCTTTCGGGGTTCAGGTGCCTTTTCTCCTTCCTTCGGGGGTTCCAGAATTGGACGGGGAGCTTCCTTTGCTGGAGCCCGTGGAGATTTTTGGGGCAGGGGCAGAGGACGTGGCCGCCCTGGCCCCCCCCTGGGGTCCCAAGACTAAGTCCTTCCCCAAGCCCCCCCAGGCATGAAGGGGCGCCCTCACCTATCCGGGTGGGGGGATGGCTTCGGCCCTTGGCTCACGTCTGGAGGCGTCATGTCTCAGATTATCTTGTAATCCTCCGGTTACAAGATAGAGTTTGCAGCCTGGCCGCCCCCAAGATTCATAAAATCTCGGTTAGCTCAAAATCCCTTGTCAGCTCAGCATCTCTCCCTGGCTGTCCAAGGCCTTCTAGATCTACCGTAGGTGTCATCTGCCGGATGCCCTTGAAGGAAAGGGGCAAAGGCTATTATTCCAATCTTTTCATTGTGCCCAAAAAGGATGGGTCCATCAGACCTATTCTGGATTTAAAGCTTCTCAACAAATTTGTCAGATTCAGACACTTTCGCATGGAGACTCTGCGCTCAGCTGTGACTTTCCTACGCCCAGGGGACTTCATGACCTCTGTAGATATCAAGGATGCTTACCTTCACGTACCTATCTTTCCAGGTCATCAGAGATTCCTCAGGTTCGCTCTGGAGGATCAGCACTACCAATTTGTGGCCTTGCCCTTCGGTCTCCCCTCGGCTCCCAGGGTATTCACCAAGGTGCTGGCAGGAGTGATGGCCCTGCTGAGATCTCGGGGCATTCGCATTTTTCCCTACCTGGACGACATGCTTATCGCTTCTCAGTCCTTCCATCATGCAGAGCTGGACACTCAGCGGGTGGTGTCCACACTGGAATCATTCGGCTGTGTGATCAATCACCCCAAATCTTCCCTGTCTCCTTCCATGGTGAAGTCTTTTCTGGGTATGATTCTGGATTCAGCTCAGGTCAAGATCTTTCTTCCTCAGCAGAAGGTGGAAGTCCTTCAAGAGAAAGCTCAGCTCCTGCTGTCTTGTCCTCATCCATCCATCAGGCAGGGAATGCAGCTGGTGGGCCTGATGGTGTCCTGCTTCGAGGCGGTTTCATATTCAGTTCCACATGAGCCTCTTCAACTTCATCTCTTGTCAGTATGGGATCGGAACACTGTGTCCTTGGATAAGGTCCTTTCTGTCCCCCTGCTGGGAGACTGTCACCACAGATGCCAGTCTTGACAGGTTGGGGGTGGGGCTGTTCAGGTCCGCTCGGACAACCAGACAGCGGTTGCCTACATCAATCATCAGGGAGGGCCCTCAAGGAAGTGTCCCTGATACTGTCCTGGGCGGAGGAAAATGTTCCCTGCATCTCAGATGTGTATATCCCGGGGGTGGAGAATCTGGAGGCAGGCTTTCTGAGCAGGGGGACCTCTCGTCTGGGAGAGTGGTCCCTCAGCAGCAGGGTGTTTCACTCCCTGTGCCACCGCTGGGGTCAGCCGGATGTGGATCTGTTTGCATCCCGTCACAATCACAAGCTTCCAGTCTTTGTCTCTCTGTCCCAGGATCCTCTGGCCTTGGCCACGGATGCCCTGGCATTGTCTTGGACAAGGTTCCAGCTCCTGTATGTGTTTCCCCCGTTTCCACTGCTGGGCAGGGTGCTGCGCAAGATAGTTCAGGAACGGGTGCCAGCCATACTGGTGGCCCCCTGTTGGCCAAGAAGAGTGTGGTTAGCAGACATCGTGCAGTTGGCAGTAGATCAGTACGCCCTGCCACGGGTTCCAGATCTGCTCACTCAGGGACACCTACGCCACCCCAATTTACAAATGTTGGCTTTGATGGCCTGGCTGTTGAAACCTCCATCTTGATGGAAAAAGGGCTGCCTGCCTCGGTGGTGAATACCATGATCAGGGCTAGGAAATGGTCCTCTTCTTCCATCTATTACAGGGTTTGGCGTACTTACATTGACTGGTGCGAGTCCCACTCGCTTCCCTGTCGTGTGTTTTCTATTCCTAGGATTCTGGAGTTACTCCAACATGGTTTGGATCTGGGTCTTCAGTTCAGTACTCTGAAAGGCCATGTTTCTGCTTTGGCTAATTTTTTCCAAAGACCTTTTGCTCAGCATCCCCTGGTCAAGACCTTTTTCCAGGGGGTTACTCACGTGCATCCCCCACGTAAGCCTATGTTACCAGTCTGGGACTTGAACTTGGTCTTATCTTCCCTGCAGGGGTCTCCCTTTGAGCCCTTGCAAGGGGCTCCTTTGTCCATTCTCACGCTTAAAATGGACCAACACCCAGGATTTTCACTATCCTGGATGTTGGTCCACTTCCGCGGGGCACCTCGAGTGAGGTCCGTCGACGGACAAGGTGAGAGCGCCCGCCGCCGCCTCTCGTGCGTCCCTCTTACAGGGAGCGCGGCCGTGCCGGCCATTCACAAATGATTGTGGTGCTCGCCCTGCTAGAGGAATGCGCGAGAGGCAGCGGCCCGCGCATGCGCCGTTGGAACGAGGAACAGGTAGGATTTGCGGGCGTCCTGGGGGGGTTTCACACAGCGGGGCACCCCGGATCGGGGTGCCCCGCAGGCAGGGAGCTGATCGGCCCGGGAATCTTATAGATTCCCGGGCCGATCAGCGGTGGGTGTTGGTCCACTTTAAGGTGGTCTTTTTGGTGGCTATCACTTCTGTTGGCCGTGTTTCTGAGTTGGCGGCGCTTTCCATCAAGCCTCCTTATTTTGAGAGACACCAGGACAATGTGGTGTTTCTTTTTATGCCAGATTTTCTGCCTAAGGTTGTTTGTGCCTTTCATCTCAATCAGGACATTGTTTTGCCTTCTCTGTGTCCCAATCCCAGTAACCCTAAGGAGAGGGTTTTACATTCTTCGGACGTAGTCAGAACTGAAATTCTATTTGGTGGCTACTGAATGCTTCAGGAAGACTGAATACTGATACGCCAGGCTGTGATACAGGCCTACTCTGCAATGGGGAAGGAGCCTCCCTTCCGCCTTACTGCTCATTCTACTCGTGCTATTGGTGCCTCTTGGGCTTTTCTGCACCAAGCTACTGTTGAACACGTTTGCAAGGCCGCTACTTGGTCTTCTGTTCATACTTTTTCTAAGTTTTACAAGGTTGATGTTAGGGCCTCAGCTGATGCTGCTTTTGGCCGCAAGGTTCTGCAGGCGGCAGTGGTTTAAACTGTCTGCTGTTACTTTTGTGGATCCCACCCTACCTTACGGACACTGCTATTGGATGTCCCAAGTGTAAGGAATATCTTCTGGAACAGGACGTGCTGTATACTTAGAATAATACAAATCTGTGATTACTCATCTGTAGAATTGGTATTATATGTATACAGTACGTACTGTTCCACCCCACCCTTGTTATCATTATCTTTAGTTACCTCTTTATGGTGATTGTTCTTATGTTCAAATTTTTATATAATGGTTATAGTTCTCCTGGTCTCATTTTAACAGCTTTTCAATACTGAGGATTTTGTGGGAGGTCCCTGGTATATATGGGGCCGGGAGGAGCCTCTTTTCTGTCTCTACAGTCCAGCGCAATCTACTGGATGTATAACCCAAGTGTAAGGAATATCTTCTGGAACAGGATGTGCTGTATACATATAATACCAATTCTACAGGTGAGTAATCACAGAATTGTATTTTTTTGGGCAGATTGCTGGATTTGACATTGATGGCACAATTATAACTACAAAATCTGGGAAGGTCTTTCCAACCAGTGCTGATGACTGGAGGTAAGTTATTTACAGGGCTGTTTCTAGAGAAGGGCAAACATGGTGATCGCCCTGGGCACCAAGGCCTTTGGGGGTGACTTTATACCAGCCGTTCTGTTTTCTGCAGATGAGTCTGTGACACTATTAATGGTGGTCATAAGACAGGCCCCTCATATTCCCATATTAAGCTCAGCCACCGGTAGGGGTCTGTTCCTGCTGCTATGGTGGAGGCACAGCATGGCACTTACTTTGTATAGGACAGCACCCACACCGCAGCATGTGGTGAGGGGGGGGCAGATTTTCCTTCCCACACTGAGCTCTATTTTGCCTAGAAACAGCTCTGCTTATTTATTAGCCTTTTCTTTAACTAAGCTGTCGCCTATGGGTGCAAATATGTTGCACAGGACCTATATTCTGGTATGAGATAGATAAAAAAACAAAACCCTCTCACACATAGCTGTGTATATTGGACATAAGTTACTGTGTAGCTGTAAAAGGAAAAGTAATCCTTCTCTACTAACCTTTAAATGATCAAAGAAGCACTATTGCGAAATTGTGTAATATTAAAAATCCATATAAACACTTTGGCTAATGAGGAGGGGTCACTTATACACCGAACTGAATAAAACTCCCACCAAGCTTGTGTTTTTTTTTTTCTTCTGGTTGCAATGAAATACAGGGGTGACAGGTTTAGTCTATGAGGGGTGACAGAACCTGTTACCCCAGATGTCATCTTCCTTCCATCAAAATAAAAAAAAAAAACAAGCCTGGCTGGATATTTTCTGGTGTCGGGTGTATAAGTAACCTCTCCTCCCAACAGCCATTATATTTATATGGATTTTTTTTATCATTGGGCCATTTTTTTGCGATAGTGCTCCTTTAAATTGGAATGGGTTGTCCCATAACTGCATCAGTAAGAAGCAAGGATGGGTTTTGGCTTGTAGAGCACAATGGACAGAACATTTACCTGGCCCTCCTTATGCAGATAAACAACTCTCCCATCTACTTATCACCTAAGCCCTGTCTGTACTGCTGGAATTATGCGGGCCGGAAACAGGAAGGAGGTTCCTGCAAATCATGGCGCTTTATTTCTCTGGCGGTTGAAGAGAAAGTAAACCAACCTGTGGGAGGGTGGCAGGAGCAGGAATACGTAAAATATTTAAAATTTTCCACCTCCTGTTGATCATACGATGGTCCTCAGCCTCACCCCCCACTGGTTCGGCTAGTCTAGATATTCTAAGTATGTCACACACCCCGCTTCAGAATATCCATAACACGTGGGTAATACCGACCTGAAGGGGCGTTCCTGCAGAGATGATAGTAAAAAGAAAGCCCCTCCCTGATCCATAAATACCTGGGACCTCCCACTCATCACCCAGTTTTCCATCTCTGCAGACGGCGAGCAAGTCAGAAGATGTTGTCTCCTCCTTGCACAGGGGGATTTAAGGTAGCCGGGATGATTCCCGGCCCGTTACTTATTATTTCCGTTTGGACCCTTTTTTCTCTTGAATATATATGCCTCCCAGTCGTGGCTGCAGGTCCAGGCGAGGGTAGATTGGCACCTCTGGTGCTCAGGAGCAACGCTCCGCCGTGAGACCCTATACAAGAGGGTAGGCGGCTTCACCGGGTTGGTGACCCCGGTTTGGGATGCCCTGTCCCTTAGCTTTAACATGGGAATGGCCCTCCCAGGATCCCTTTCCACAGTGGGGATGGGGGGTGTGGGTCCTCTTTTTATTACACTCTTTCTCTGGCACTGTCTTTTAACCACTGCTTTATGTGTGTGTGTCTCTTTAATTTCATGTCAGCACCGCGGCCGTTTGTGTGGAGGCCTCCGTGCTGTGCTGGGCTTTTCTTTTGCCATAATGGCGGCGGTAGTTTACCTCAGGGACACTTGAATGGCAATGTACTAGAGGGGGGCCGTCCCTCCTTGTTTTTTTGTGCTGCTGTGCTGTTTGTCAGGCAGGGTCTGTAGAATGCTTTAAAACACTTTTCAGTACTGTATTGAACCGGCCAAGCGCCGCTGCGCCGGCCGGTTTTGGCGCCTCTTTTCCTGAGGGGATTTTTCCCTCACGATTCTAATGGGGGCGGGGCCGGTCGTGCGGCGCGCCATCGCAGCCCGCCCACACCTATCTCGGCGCCGCTGAGGAACTGTTGCTTGCATAGGAGGGGGCGGGGCTTGGCGTCGCGCGCGTCCCGCGCTGGCCACGCCCCCTCCTCCTCTTTTCAGTCAGAGAAGCTTCTTCCTCACGATCGGGTGGCCGTGTGAAGTCCCTGCGGTATTGTGAGTGGCCTGTGGCCCCCTCTTTTCTAGTTTGCTCTTTTGTTTCTCTTCTCCTCATGGGTTCTTTCTTCTCTTTCAGAACAGAGGTTTATTAGGAGGATCTTCTATAGTATTTAGAGGGTTTCTCCCGGTCCTAATCCCTGGGTTCATTTTATTGTTCACAAATCCTCCCACTCGGGACATTAAAGGGGCATCCCGGGTTGTCTAATTGGCGTAATTCCCTGGGTCTTAGCGACTATTCAAAGTTCACCTTATGGAGGCATCCCCGGATACTGGGCTCGGGACCCCTTCGGGGCATCCCCGGAAGTGTATGTTGTGTGGGGTATCCATTACTGGGGATGATGTGTTACTATGTATACCATGTGCACAACAAACTATTACGCGGCAGTCCGAACCCCAGGCGTCGGGGTCAGCACAGCCGGTCGCTTCATCTCCCCCTCCCGCCTTGACGCGCGCCCCGTGTGACGTTGTCATGGGTAGGGGTCTGCAATCTGAGATGTGCGCCAGATTGGCCAACCTTGAGAAAATTGTCTCCAGCTCGGTCGCCCGTAAGTCTCCGACTAAGAGAAAACATTTGTCGCCGGCTCCGCCGGTGGATGACCATGATGACGTTGATAATCTGGATTGGTCTGATTATTCCCCGCTAGAGGAAGGGGAGGTTTATGAGGCGTCAGATGTCTCGGACGATGAGCAGTCTTTTGGCGCTGAGACCGAGCCTGCTGACCTGGGGAGATCCTTGGATACTCCTCACGCTCTGGCTCTCATGTTGGAAGTTCTGAATATTTCTCCTCCCGAGGAGGCGTCGCAGCAGAAGGGTGAATTATTTGAGGAATCCAGGCCGCGCCTGGAGTTCCCTACACAACGGCATTTTGACAAAATCATTGATAAGGAATGGGACAGGCCGGCTCGGCTCCCTGGGATCCCTCAGGGGTGGGATAAGAAATATCCCTTTCCTTCGGAGGCAGTTAAGCGCTGGGCATCTCCCCCCGAGGTGGATGCACCGGTTTTGGGGTTGTCCAACTCCTCGGTTTTAAATAGGCCTGATTGTTCCACCCTCAAGGATGGAGAGGATAAACGTATTGACCAGATGGCTGGTCATGGTTTTACTAGCGTTGGGTCAGCCATACGTCCTGTGTGCGCTTCGGAACTAATGGTGTTGGCTGCCAGGTCTGTGGTCAGGGACCTGTTGACTTCTTCCGGGCTTCGTCCTGGTAGTAACGAGTTCCTTAGCCTTAAACGGTGTGAGTTGTTTTTATCCTTTGTGTTAACTGCCTTGGATGATACCTTGATGATGTGTGGAAGGACGTCGGCCCTACTGGTGACTATTCGGCGGTCGGTGTGGCTGCGCCAGTGGGCGGCCGATTTTATGTCCAAAAAGTCACTGACGGCTCTACCTTTTGTCGGACTACGGCTCTTTGGAGAGACATTGGACTCTGTCACCAAGGGTGGTAGGTTACCTCAACGCAAGAAACAACGCCGTCCCTTTCGGGGGGCGCCTGCTTTTACCCCCTCCTTTCGTGGGGCCAGATCTGGCAGGGGTTCTGCATTTCCCCCTTCCAGAGGAGATTCTGGGAGCAGGGGCAGAGGACGGGCCCGTTCTGGATACAGTTGGGGCTCTAAGCCCAAACCGGCTACTAAGCCAGCTCAGCAATGAGGGGGCGCCCTCACCCATGCGGGTGGGGGGGCGGCTGCGACACTTCTCCCAGATCTGGGATCAAGAGGTCTCAGACAGATGGATCCGGGAAGTGGTGTCTTCCGGTTACAAGCTAGAGTTCGAGCTCCGCCCCCCCTCCAGATTTTTCAGGTCTCGGATGCCTTCGGAGCCTCTGGCGGCGCAGGGGCTCCTGGTGGCAGTAGAGAAACTTTTGGACCTGGCTGTCATTTGCCCAGTGCCCCCCTCAGATCGGGGCAGGGGCTTTTATTCCAATCTGTTCACGGTACCCAAGAAGGACGAATCGGTCCGACCCATCTTGGATCTGAAGTTTCTCAACAGGTTCATCCGGCCGCGGAAATTCCGCATGGAAACGCTACGCTCGGCTATCCACTCTCTTCGCCAGGGAGATTTTCTGACGTCCATAGACATCCAGGACGCTTACCTGCATGTTCCGATTTTTCCAGCGCACCAGAGGTTTCTCAGGTTCGTGGTGGAGGATCGGCATTTTCAGTTTGTGGCACTGCCTTTCGGTCTCACCTCGGCTCCTCGGGTCTTCACCAAGGTGCTAGCGGGGGTGATGGCTCTGCTCAGAGTTCAGGGTATCCGCATCGTGCCCTATTTGGACGATCTACTGATCATGGCCTCTTCCTTCAACCAAGCGGAGTCGGATACCAGATTAGTGGTGTCCACTCTGGAGAGGTTCGGTTGGGTGATCAACCACCCCAAGTCGGCTCTTTCTCCGTCCAGAGTTCTGGCTTTTCTGGGAATGTCTCTGGACACCTCGCAGACCAGGGTGTTTCTGCCTCAGACCAAGATTCTTTTGATTCAGGAGTTAGTTCGGCTTCTCTTGTCGGCCCCTCGTCCGACCATTCGACTAGGGATGAGGCTGGTGGGGCTAATGGTGGCCTCATTCGAGGCAGTTCCCTTTGCGCAGTTTCATACAAGGACGCTTCAGCTTCATCTGTTGAAGGTTTGGGACAAGTCTCCACTATCGTTGGATCAGTCCTTCCTGATGACTCCCCGAGTTCGTCGATCCCTGCAATGGTGGCTGGGGTCTGTCAATCTGTTGAAGGGCAGATCTTTTTTGGCACCGTGTTGGGAAACGGTCACCACGGATGCCAGTCTGTCAGGTTGGGGGGGTGTTTGGAAGAACCTCCAGTTTCAGGGTCTGTGGGGCCCACAGGAGGCTCACGAACCCATCAACATTCTGGAGTTGAGAGCCATCAGGTTGGTTCTTTTTCGCTTGACTCGTCAGTTGCGGGGCCTGCCTGTTCAAGGCCGGTCGGACAATCGGACGGCGGTTGCTTACATCAATCATCAGGGGGGAACTCGCAGCAAGAGTGCCCTCAAGGAAGTGTCTTTGATTCTGAACTGGGCAGAGAGCCACGTCCCGTGTATCTCAGCAGTCTACATTCCGGGAGTGGAGAACATGGAGGCGGACTCGCTGAGCAGGGCCTCCTCTCGTCAGGGGGAGTGGTCTCTCAGTCCCAAGGTGTTTCGTTCGATCTGTCTCAGGTGGGGGTTCCCAGCGGTGGACCTCTTTGCCTCTCGGCACAATCACAAGCTTCCAGCCTTTGTGTCTCTCTCGCAGGATCCTCTGGCTCTGGCAGTGGATGCCATGTCTCTGAACTGGAGGGATCTGGGGTTTCTTTACCTGTTCCCTCCGTTCCCAATGGTAGCCAGAGTGGTGCGCAAACTGGCCCTGGAAGGCGCGTCGGCGATTCTGGTGGCACCAAGGTGGCCAAGGCGGGTTTGGTTTGCAGACCTCGTAAGGCTGGCAGAGGATCAGTTCATTCTGCCTCTACTGCCGGACCTGCTCACCCAGGGTCGGCTACGCTATCCCAATTTACCTTCGCTGGCTTTGACGGCGTGGCTGCTGAAACCGCCATCTTGAAGGAAGAAGGTCTTTCTGACGCGGTGATTCAGACTCTTATCAGCGCCAGGAAGCGGTCTTCCTCTTCTGTTTACTATAGGACCTGGAGGTCCTATATTGATTGGTGTGAAGGTAGGTCTTTTTCTTGTCGGGAGTTCTCCATTTCCAGAATCCTGGAGTTTCTTCAACATGGTCTGGATCTGGGGCTTCAACTTAGTACCTTGAAGGGGCAGGTTTCTGCCCTGGCGGTGTTCTTTCAAAGGTCCTTTGCACTTCATCCCTTAGTCAAGACCTTTTTCCAAGGAGTTACGCATGTACGGCCTCCTAGGAAGCCCTTTGTTCCTGTTTGGGATTTGAACCTGGTTCTTTCTGCTCTTCAGGGCCCTCCGTTTGAGCCCTTGAATGAGGTTGCTTTGTCTTCACTTACTCAAAAGGTGGCCTTTTTGGTGGCTATCACTTCGGTTAGGCGTGTTTCTGAGTTGGCAGCTTTATCCATTAAAGCTCCGTACTTCGAAAGGCATCAGGACAAGGTTGTCTTTCATTTCAAGCCGGATTTTCTTCCTAAGGTGGTCTCTGCCTTTCATTTGAATCAGGACATTGTTCTGCCTTCTCTATGTCCTAATCCCAGCAACGACAAGGAAAGGGCGCTGCATTCCTTGGATGTAGTTCGTGTTGTGAAATATTATCTGGTGGTTACGTCTTCCTTTCGTAAGACTGATGCTTTTTTTGTGGTGCCTTTTGGGCCTAGGAAAGGTTTGGCTCCTGCCAAATCTTCCATTAGTAAATGGATTCGTCAGGCCATCATTGGGGCCTATTCTGCCAAGGGGAGGAGTCCCCCTTTTCGTGTTACTGCTCATTCTACTCGTGCGGTTGGAGCGTCCTGGGCTTTCCAGCACCAGGCCTCGGTTGAGCAAGTTTGTAAGGCCGCTACTTGGTCCTCTGTTCACACTTTTTCCAAGTTTTACAAGGTTGATGTTCGGGCCTCAGCGGATGCTGTTTTTGGCCGCAAAGTTCTGCAAGCTGTTGTGGTTTAAGTTGTGCCTTGTTGCCTTGTTTTGGATCCCCGCCCTTTTTATGGACACTGCTATTGGATGTCCCACGTGTTATGGATATTCTGAAGCGGGGTGTGTGACATACTTAGAATAATACCATTTTGTGAAATACTCACCTGTAAAATGGGTATTATAAGTATGTCACACACCCCGCTTCACCCGCCCTTCTTGTATTCGAGATCCTTTATATTGTGAACTTTGCGTTATTTTGATTTATATTTGCCTCTTCCTGGTCCCTTACCTTACTGCTTCTATATACTGGGTGATGAGTGGGAGGTCCCAGGTATTTATGGATCAGGGAGGGGCTTTCTTTTTACTATCATCTCTGCAGGAACGCCCCTTCAGGTCGGTATTACCCACGTGTTATGGATATTCTGAAGCGGGGTGTGTGACATACTTATAATACCCATTTTACAGGTGAGTATTTCACAAAATGGTATTATCTGCCCCTATTGCTGCAGCATGAAAGTGCACAGCCTCGTTCATCACAGAGCAGGCTTTTCTTCTGATGTATTTCTGTCTTTTTTTTTTCAGAATTTTATTTCCGGAGATACCAAAAAAGTTAAAGAAACTTTTAAATGATGGTTATAAGGTACAGTAAATGTTCTGACTATCAAAGGCTGGCTGAAAATGTGTGCGTATCTCCCTGGGGGCAGAATCTTAATCTCTTCCTGCACCGTTGCCTGGAGTCCTTCGTCCAGCTTTCAGGCAGCTTCTCATCCAATGGGACACGCCATGCGAGTGGTGATGTTGAGCCCATGTAAAAAAATTGCTCAGGATTGGTGGTGACCGGCACAAAGGATGGGACCCTCCCCGTACCGTCCTCATCATCATGACACTAGAACTTGTTGCATCCAAAACCTGTCTATTTGCAGAATGACTCACAAATTGTTACTCTATTGTCAGGTGGTGTTTTTCACCAATCAGATGGGGATTAGCCGCGGCAAACTGAGGCCAGAAGTTTTCAAAGCGAAGGCTGAGGCGATTTTGGATCATCTGGGTATACCTGTACAGGTATGTCTCGGGATAGAATGTTTAGTTATAATGACACCTTCTTTGTAAATCCTGATTTTTCACATATAGCCAATTCTCTCTTCATGTTTGCCTCTCACTGGTGTGTTTTCATTTAATATCTTTGTGCCCCTCTATCCACTTGTGGTCCTGCAACTGTTTGGGTGACCGTAGTTACACGTTACCTCATATAAACTTTTGCATCAGGTGGCTAAAGTTATATGTTTCCATTTTGGCTTACGGTTCTGATGATCTTATCCTTATGATAATATCTTATGCTGACTAAAGCAACTCTCAACAATATTTAATGCAGGAGAAGTCATTCTGGGTTGAGAAAGTCAGGTGGGTGTTTACAGTTGTACCTGAAAGTGTTCCTCTTTTTTATATTTCTGCATTAATCTGACTTAAAATTATATCAGCTTCGCACACAGGTCCTAAAGTACATCAAGAAAACCAAATCATACAAATGTGTCCTTTACTTAGGGTATATGTAGAGTATATGTAGAGTGGCAAAAATATTGAATTGGCAGATAATGTAAAGATGAAATTAGTTGTTTCCAATTAGTGGGATAACAAGAGTGTGTGACCTGTTTTCCTGGTGTACAGCACGGCTTGCTTCATTTCAATTCTTCACATTTGGGTTAATCTGCCACAAGGTGGCGCAGTCGACTGCAGAAAGACTTGTGGCTCCTCCCGGCCCATAAAAATGGCAGGAATTACCCAGAGGCTCCAGAGTTTCTCTGCAGTCCTGACTGCGAAGATAGAAGATTTCTCTCTCTGGTTATTCGCAGGTGAGCGGGGCGTACCAAGCCCGTCGGCCCTGCAAGCTTATTCCCACCTGTTTCCGGACCCTTCTGCCTCCCAGCCTCGGCTGACAGATCATGTGAAGGTAGGGGAACACCTGGGGTTGTGTGTTCGGTGAGCTATGCTCCGGGCCGCAGACCCTGTAACCAAAGGGTAGCCAGCCATAGGCAATTAGTGGGCCTATATGGGGGAGAGGAGAACCACCCTTGTTGTGTCCCACTTGATTGTTGGTGTTTTCATACGTTTTGGTGTTTTTTACTGTGTATGCTTCTTTTGCTGTTTTTATTCTTTTGAGGTTCCTCCCTTTGTTGCATATGTTCTGTCTGCCATGGATGATGCCATTAGAATGTGTGGTAGGACTTCTGCCCTGTTGGTGGCTATACGCCGCTCTGTTTGGCTATGTCAGTAGGTAGCTGATAATGCTGCTGAGAAGGCTCTCACTGGTTTCCCTTTCAAGGGCTTGCGCCTCTGGTGAACGCTTGGATTTGTTTGCCAGGGGCGGTAGGTTACCTCAACGTAGGAGGCCATCCTGGTCCTTTCGGGGGATAGGTGCCTTTCTCCCATCCTTCCGTGGTTCCAGAACTACCTGAGAAGTCTCCTTTACTGGGGCCCGCGGAGATCACTGGGGAAGGGGCAGAGGACGTGGCCGTCCTGGCCTCTCCTGGGGTCCCAAGCCAAAATCCTCACCCAACCCAGGCAGGAAAGGGCGCCCTCACCCATCCGGGTGGGGGGGACGGCTTTGGCTCTTTGCTCACGTCTGGAGGTTTCACGTCTCAGACCGGTGGATTCAGGAGGTAGTGTCCTCCGGTTGCAAAATAGAGTTTGCAGCCTGGCCGCACCCAAGATTCATCGAATCCCGGATGGCTCAAAACCCCCTGTCAGCTCGGGGTCTGTGCCTTGCTGTCCAAAACCTTCTGGAGTTGGGGTTCATCTGCCAGGTGCCTTTGAGGGAAAGGGGCAGAGGCTACTATTCCAATCTTTTCACTGTTCCCAAAGGTCCATCAGACCTATCCTGGATTTAAAGTGCCTCAACAGATTTGTCAGAGACGCTGCGCTCGGCTGTCAATTCACTATGCCCAGGGGACTTCATGACCTCTGTAGACATCAAGGATGCTTACCTTCATGTACCAATCTTTCACCAGAGATTCCTCCGGTTCACTCTGGAGGATCAGCACTATGAATTTGTGGCCTTGCCTTTTGGTATCACCTCGGCTCCCAGGGTATTTACCAAGGTGCTGGCGGGCGTACTGGCTCTGCTGAGATCTCAGGGCATTCGCATCCTTCCTTACTTAGACGACATTCTCATCACGTCTCAGTCCCTCCAGCAAGCCGAGCTGGATACTCGGCTGGTGGTGTCCACCAGCACTGGCGTCCTTCGGCTGGGTGATCAACCATCCCTCCATCCGGCAGGGGATGCAGCTGGTGGAGACCTCTTCAACTTCACCTCTTGTCAGTTTGGGATCGGGACCCTCGGTCCCTGGATCAGGTGTCGGTTCTGTCCCCTCTGGCCAGACGGTCTCTCTCATGGTGGCTGGACTCAAGAAACCTATTGGTGGGCAGATCCTTTCTGGCCCCGTGCTGGGAGATGGTCACCACAGATGCCAGTCTGACAGGTTGGGGGGGGCTTCCGGAAATCCCTGAAATTCCAGGGTCAGTGGGGCCCTCAGGAGTCCCACACCCTTATCAACATTCTGGAATTGAGGGCGATAAGGTTGGTTCTCGCCCAATTGACTGCACACCTCCGGGGTCGGGCGGTTTAGGTCTGCTCGGACAACCAGACAGCGATTGCCTACATCAATCCATCAGGGAGGGACCCGGAGCAAGAGGGCCCTCAAGGAAGTGTCCATGATACTGTCTTGGGTGGAGAAGAATGTTCCCTGCATCTCAGCTGTGTACTTCCCGGGGGTGGAGAATCTGGAGGCAGACTCCCTCAGCAGGGGGACCTCTCGTCTGGGAGAATGGTCCCTCAGCAGCAGGTTGTTTCGCTCCCTGTGCCACCGCTGGGGTCAGCCAGATGTGGATCTGTTTGCGTCCTGTCACAAGCTTCCAGTCTTTGTCTCTCTGTCCCAGGACCCTCTGGCCTTGGCCATGGATGCACTAGCAATGTATTGGAGGAGCTTTCAGCTTCTCTATGTGTTCCCTCCTTTTCCTCTGCTGGGCAAGGTGCTGCGCAAGATTGCTCAAGAAGGGGTGCCAACCATTCTGGTGGCCCCCTGTTGGCCAAGACGGGTGTGGTTCGCAGA